>JAXQQM020067818.1:0-694889 GCA_034641835.2 Pinus albicaulis
CAGAAACCAACAGTTGGGCGATGCATTGACCTAGCTATCTGCCTCAGGGTGGATAGTTTCATCAACGCACCGCAGAAAAAGTACTTTTTATCTTTTGTGGTGCACAAAAAATTTCCATGCACACTAAAAGAGATGCGTGATAAAAATGTCAATAAAAATGTACGCATTGGTATCGGTGCGTGACATTTTTTTGGGTGCACCAACAATTTTTTTTTTTCAAAAAAAATTGTATATAAATAGATATAGATATAGATATGGATATGGATATGGATATGGATATATATATATATATATATATATATATATATATAGAGAGAGAGAGAGAGAGAGAGAGAGATA
Organism: Pinus albicaulis; assembly: GCA_034641835.2. Classification (NCBI taxonomy): domain Eukaryota; kingdom Viridiplantae; phylum Streptophyta; class Pinopsida; order Pinales; family Pinaceae; genus Pinus; species Pinus albicaulis. Next base: position 340 of record JAXQQM020067818.1, read on the forward strand.
TTTAAACACATGTCTCATTTAATAAAAAAAATGTAGTTAATATGTGAATCATTCAGTGACGTTAACAAAGAGAAAGAAAGGAAACAACAAGAACATATGGAGGACTGGTATAACGTGATTCACCTGTGGGAGGCACGAGAGAGGGAGAGACTTATGTACCATCGCCCTATTATGGAAGCCACCCAATTTCCCCTAAGGGAGGTAGGCCTCCTCAAGTTATATGAGGAGGATACATCCCTGAAGGGCCATAGTCAGTTATTGGGACAAACGATCTTCAGGTGGGATGCCCATCGACAGGCTTTCTGGGTCAGTCTTGTCCAGTGGTTCCCATCCACTAAGGAGTATATATATTTTATTACTGGCCTATATAGGAGAGGGAAAGATTCGCCCCATTTTCTAGAAGTCCCCATTGGCTATGTATCAGGGAGTCAGTTTGCATACTCCCAGAGATACATTAGGGATGAGATAGTTTCTCTTACATATTTTCAAGTTTCTGGTGGTCAGTTACGTATTGCTTCATTTGGTGCAGAGGAGGTGAGATGCCTCTCACTACTATTGATGACCATTTTACACTATACCAGTGATGGTCAATGCATTAGTTTCCCACTTTTGTTTTATGTTGATTCTTTATTCTAGGTGCCACGACTTGTGAGATGGTCTGCGATTTTTTTGAGGCATTTTTGTACAACATTAGATAGATGTCGTTCTCAAGCACGTGGGAGGTTGACCATACCTTTTTCTTCACATTTATTTTGTTTATTTTTTGAGAGGTTTCCAGAGACGAGGCCTACTTTTGTTCGGCAACCTCATAGGACGATGTTGCACGTACGGATACAAATGTGGGGCCAGATGATGTCCAAGAGGTGCTAGTCTAACTTTCTCGCTAGGATAGCTCCTGATGCATTGGAGTTGCTATCTAGTGTTGATGATCACTCCTTCGTTCTGGTGCCATTTCCATATGCTGGTTTGGATTGCTGAGGGTGTAACAACATCCTCTTCATACAGGATGAGTCATCGTATATGAGAGGTAATATTAGTATTTTCTTTAAATTAATATAGTTTCATTTTATTATCTTAGAATAATAAAATTTATTCTAGCACATTCTTTAACTTGTTTTATTAATTTTTTTAATAAAATTTTCTAATTATTATTGTGTACTATAAATTTTATAGAAATTAGCACATTCGTTGGGGATGATATTCCACCCCCACTGAATTTTTTACATGTAGATGTTGACAAGAATATGGAAAATGTGGAAGATCATGGTGAGAGACCTGATCCTAATCGGGTGCAGATACCCATGGGGGTGAGGAATAGGTCGGACACCTGATTTAGGATGGAGTTAGGTGACCACCTCTGTCGACTATGAGTTGATGAGAGAGTCTTTCCGACTATGATAAAGGAGATCCAGGCTAATAGTAGGCTCACACAACTCTAGAGAGGCATGCCCCGTGATATGTTGACCCTCATGTGTCATATCGTTGGATCTTCCAGAGCACTGGAGTGAGCTAGGAGGAGTAGGCGTCATGGAGATGCACAATCGAGTAGCACCTCATCTATTGATCATGATCATGAGGGGAGTGATCATCATTCTAGTACTCAAGCTCCTCCTCCTTCACCTCATAACAAAGATCACGATGAGTAGCCAACATCTAGTCCTAATCAGTAGGCATTGTTTGTGCAGTTTGAACCATCTTAGCATACACCTAGTTTTGAGCAGGCACCTATTCCTGAGCAGGCACCTGATCCTGAGCAAGTGTGTCCATCTGAGGAGGCAGGTTCATCTGAGTAGGCCACACCATTCACTGAGCAGGCTGCTTCATCGATGAGTCACCAGCAGGCAGTTCCTGAGTAGACTGCACCATCGATTGTTTGGCAGGCACCTCCAGACCAGACACGCCATCTATCTAAGCATGAGGCTGCACCATCGACTCATAAGGCCTCGACTAGTACTAGTATTGATGTACCACTAGATATTTGACATTTATATGAAATTATATTACAAGTGTATATTTTTGACATTATATATATATTACAATTGTATATTACGGTGTGTGTGTGTGTGTGTGTGTTCCATGTATTTTATGTTCATGTTGATAACGTTAATTTACATGTTGGTGTTCATCATGATGTGTATATTGTTAGGTCAGATTAGATATTTTCATTTAATGTGCTTGTAGATATATGTGTATGTGATAGTAGTTATTTGGCATGAGATGCATATTTGATGTTTGTGTTGTGATGATGTTATACAATGCTTGTGTTATGTTATATGATCATGATCACGATGATTAGATGATGTTAAAGTGAATTTGAATGTGTATTTTAGTCGAATATGATGTTTGTATGATGGTTATCATGATCGTGATGTTTATTTTTAATATTAAATCATGATATTTATTAAAATATTATGCTTTGATTGTAATTGAAATTTAAAGTTTGATTATATGTAAAATTGTAAAATTGTAATTGTAATTCTAATTCTAATTATAATTTTAATCATAATTGTATGTAAAATATTTGTAAAATTTTAATTGTAATTGTATGTAAAATTGTAATTGTAATTGTAATTGTATGCAAAATTTTAAAATTGTAATTGTAATTGTAGTTGTAATTTTAATTTTAATTGTAACTGTATGTAAAATATTTGTAAAATTGTAATTGTATTGTAAAATTGTAAAATTGTAATTGTAATTGTATATATTGTTCATCATTCAATTTTATTAAAATTTTTAAATTTGTAAAATTGCAAATCAATTTTTAATTTTGAAACATAACTACCGTAAGTAAAATGTATACTATAAATATTGTTAAATTACCATAATTGTAAATTGTAAATTTGTAAATTTATATGAATATAAATAATTGTAAAATAATAAATCTAGAATAACATGAATTTTTGTAACATAATAAAGTTTAAAAAATAATGCAAATAAATTCATGTTTAGAATTATCACTATTTTATTATGATCTTACATATGAAAAATAACAGTATACATTTTGAAGATATCATTCACACATATCTAAAGAAATCAAGTAGTTGTATTATTTTAGGAATTGACATTATAAAAAAAAGAACTTTATACAGTGCACCATTGTTTTCGAGATCAACATAATTGCAAATTATCAAGTGAAATGATTTTAACATTAACACAATGCAAACCAATTAATTCGAAATACATATTATAATATTTCGAAAAAAAAGAGTCTTAGTTATAGGGTAATTAAGTCCTCTTCTTTATAAAAATCCATCTTAAAAAGTATAAATGATGAAATAACAATGTACCATATCACTCTCGGTTCCCATGATCACCCCCATTATCTTCTAGCTCGCTTGGCATGATTACATTATTGTTCTCAAAAATATGTTCTGATATAGCTTCATGTCTCAATATGAATCACTAATCCCTATCCAACACATTTGGTTAAAAAAACACCTGGTTGGAGTTTTTGGGGAAAACATAGGACTCCTTAGCTTCATCCCACATCTTTCTAGAGTTGATACATATCAACCTACTATCGTTATATTCCTTTACATTAATCCAATGAAAGTTGTCCCACCACTTGCACCTAAAAATAACACATTGGAAAGAAGAGAAATCCACTTCAATGATCTCTTTTATCTTTCCGACATAACCTAATGCCCCTCGTACTAGGTTTTGATCACGTCGGCTAGCTCGAATAGATTGATCAAACTTGACTTCCACTCCAGAATCTTGTGTCATGTGTCCATCATCGATATTTTCTATGCGAAAATGGTGTCCATATGCCCACATAGATGGGAACAATTTCACCTATAAAAAAGTTAAAAAATCATAGTGTCATGTGTCTTATAATATCCCAACTATTAAAATATGAAATATAGATGTTACATTTTACAGGTTCATTATTAATTTTAAAATGTACATAAATAGATTATTACAGAGTGGGTGCACCCAATCCCTACGCTTAGCGCATCCTCTTCAGCACACGGGTAATGACCAGCTGCACTGTATTACTCTTTGACTTGGTCAGCAACCCAACTGTTGGGTCATATAATTGGCATATTTTATTTTAAACGATTGGGATAAGGCACACTTCTACCATTCAACCATCTAAATTATTTCCTCTCACTATCCTATTTCATTCTCTTTTTTTCGTACAATGTGACCCACCATTGTGTCACTTAGAAATTGTAAAGAACGAATTTATTGATTGCTTCAATTTCTACATTCACTGATGAAATCAAACCGACATATAATAAATATAAGATCAAAATATACATTATATTGAAGTTCAACATGAATATTTTCTTTTTGTAAATTTGAAAAATTATAAGTCGCTTACTCTTTATCAAGCGCCTTTTTCAATTCGTTTGGAGTAGCTCCCCTTCTTGTTTGTCATCATCCCTTTCATCGTCCCAAATCATTTCACGTGGTCTTTTTTTTATCCTCTTGATTTACTTACTGGCATAATAGAAATAATCATATGATAATTACCCCTTTATCATAGACTCTCTGACTTGGTCAGCAACCCAACTGTTGGGTCATATAATTGGCATATTTTATTTTAAATGATCGGGATAAGGCACACTTCTACCATTCAACCATCTAAATTCTTTCCTCTCACTATCCTATTTCATTCTCTTTTGTTCGTACAATGTGACCCACCGTTGTGTCACTTAGAAATTGTAAAGAACGAATTTATTGATTGCTTCAATTTCTGCATTCACTGATGAAATCAAACCGAAATATAGTAAATATAATATGAAAATATACATTATATTGAAGTTCAACATCAATATTTTCTTTATGTAAATTTGAAAAATTATAATTCGCTTACTCTTTATCAAGCGCCTTTTTCAATTCGTTTGGAGTAGCTCCCCTTCTTGTTTGTCATCATCCCTTTCATCAACCTTTCAATTTCTTCATGTACTTCTCTAATAATAACAACCAACAACAATAAACCACCCCAACTAATTCAACCTAATCTACTGAGTGGATTAGAAGATGAACCTATAGTTCCATTAAACTCGTCGGCAGTTCCTTCTCAAACATACAAACAATCTCAATTATCTCTTGACTCCACCATGGAATTATAGCCACATGAATCCCCTTTGATGTGATCCAACGTACAAATAAAAATAATTTAGATATGGCATATCCTAGGTCTTGGGGAAATTCACGTTTCACACACCCGCACACGAACAAACGATAATGACACTCCAAAGTTATAAACACATGCAATAATATACAAAATTAGTTATGTTTTATGATCCCTGTATGGGATAAAATTTATTAATATAAAAAATAATAAAATCATGATTTTGACATTATATGTAATCTTAGAAGATTCAAATGGTCATGCGATTTCAAACTCGAAAAATGGTCATCCATGGTGAAGTAGTGTCGTAGTGAAGACTCGTATGAATATGGAACCCTCATACCCATTATAAATTATTTTTCCAAAGAAAGATTATATTTTTTTAAAATCCATGGGACATAATATTATTTTTAATATCAATTAGAGGGACTAGCTTCCTCTCATCCTGTACTTTCTAATCATCTTGGCCAATGTTTCTTTTTACTCTTTTAAGTAATAATATATTTCCTAACCACCAATGTATCACCTTGTTTCGATGATATGTGCCTCCATAAAGAAGATGATTTTTTTAAAAATATATGCATGGTATCTAATAAGTGGGTAATCTTAAGATGCTCCCAGTATGGGAGGTTATAAAAGATAGATTTCATTTTCATCCCAATGGGAAATTTATTAACATAAGTGTCAAAAAATTATAGATCATCGAACATAGGTTCCCCATTTGAATCAAACATTTTTATGAACCCGTTTTCCTTCTCTCTCTCATATGCTCTAAGCCATATGGAGGCCTTTGGGTTCTCTCTCATTTACCATTGAAAGCAGATGTTGCTCTTCTGTAAGGGTGTTCTTCTGGGAGGAATGCCCTAGAGCAGTCATACACTGGCTTTCATAGGTCGTTGGACCATCTAGCTTTTAGAAGAGGTCCACAACATTTACATCCAAAATACCCTTTTGTTACAAGACCTGCAAAATTTTTGTATACAATATCCATGGCATGTTAAAGAATATCATGAAGATCAGAACTATTACAAAGAATTAAATAAATAATATGCAAAAGAATATTGTTACGTACATAGACAAATCAATAAAAATGCAATTTACTGAAGCAAACTCCTAAGCCTTGATAATGATGTGTCGCGTAAGTACATATTCCATACAACGTAAAAATCCTCTCTACTATGATGGGTCTTCATACATCGTATACATTTATCTCGTCCCATAATTCCTTCAATTCATATACCAGTGGTTGTACGTGGACATCCATATTCTTCACTGGTCTTCTACTAGGTACTATGAGAGCCAACATATGATGTTCATTCTTCACGGAAAACCATGGGGGGATATTGTTATTGATCACTAGTACAGGCCAAATAGAATATTTGGTGTTCTAGAGGGAATATGGGTTAATGCCATCCATGTATATGCTGAGTCGTCAACTTCATACTTCATCCTTGAATTTTTCGGGCCATGTATTCTCTATATGCTTCATGGCTATTGAATCTGTTGGGATTCACATAAATCCCAACTCACTTCTATGTGAGGCATGAAATCCCTGCAGCATAGCTAATTCTTTACAATGAAAGAGCCTTTGAATCATTTGGATTATAGGCATGTGCCTAAATATCTTAAAAGGAGGATCACGTGATTTACCCTTCTTTCTTTATTTGCCATACCTATCATGCCCACATTTCAGACATATCTCTTTGTCTGCATGTTATCCTCTATATAGAATACAATCATTTGGACATGCATGATATGATATGTACTGAACACCCAACATTTTCAACAATTTCTTTGCCTCTTCGCAGTTGTAGAGCAATATATTATCACTTGGAAGAACCTTATCTTTGAATAACATGTAACTGGTCATGGAAAATATTAAATATACGTTAATTCCAATAATTATTAACGTTCACAAAATTGACCATTTGTAATTTTCATTGGGTGATTATATTTCTCAAAATATAAGGGACTTGATGGTCAATTACCTCAAATTTTCTGAGAAACATGCATTCAACAAGCCAAAATTTTCTTTCAAGTTGTACGGTAACATCATTGTACCCAACAGGATAGACTTTGACTGACTTCCAGGTCCAAAGAGAGGCGTGGTGGAAGCAAATTTAAGGCTTTTGAAAAAGGTATCAACAATATGAGAATCATACCCTAGCTGATCGTTGTTCTAGAATGCATCTAAAAACATTATCTCCATGGCAGTCATATCCCTTAAGTAATCATCCATACCAACCTATATTTGATTGCCTCCATTTCCAACTTGTGAAAAACTACTATTGTTGTAGTCATTCCTAATTGGTGAATCTAGACATAGTGGGAATTGAATAGGTGTTTGATTCAACCATTCTTGTTATCTTTCCTCTCCGATTTTTTCTCTTAATTCAACCTTCTCTCAATTTTACAATGTCATGGGGTCCAACGGAAGATGGTAGGTAGGTCGCTCATCATCACTAGAATCCTAATAATTTCAAAAAATATATTTGAAGATGATTAGTGAAAAATTGATGATATCAATTAGAAACAACGTCAACAATGCATGATTAAATGGTTTGACGTTGAAATAATTACATTAATATAAAAAACAATTATTATTACCATCATTGTCCCAGGATTGTGGCTATAAGATGTAATGTTACAATTGGCAGGGTGAAGCGGCTATCCATTTTCATCTACCAAATGCGCCTTGCAGTATGTTGCTCCTGATAATAGCTTCTTATGTTTTGGAGCTATTTGAATATTTCTTGCATCTAAACTCGATTTTGAATCTCATGAACTTGAAAATTTGTATACATTAATTTTATTCAGCTAATTAACATGGATTAAAAAAAAAAAAAATCAATTAGATAATGAAAATATAAATAATATCTAATGTAAATATTATGTCTGGAGATGGATAGGGAGAACTCCACAATGGACTTTGAGAAATATTATGGAATGAGTTGGATCTTGAAGAATTTTCCATTTGATATGATTATGATGTTTTCGCCCTTCATTTGAGCAAAATAAACAATAAATTTTGGTGTACATACCTAAAAGTAATATCGGTGCCTTAAAAATGGAATGATTGTTATCGTTGTGAATGTACAGTTAACCGCACTGGTGAATTTTAGTTACTACACACTGATGTTGTGTTATTAACAAGTGCACCCATGAGGTTAGTTAAAAATGCACCAAATATCCGTAAATTAAAAAAGGGAAATTTTATTTTTTTTTAAGTTAAAAAAAGTAGTAAATTGAAAAATGGGTAGAAAATTATTTTCGGAAATATAATTTTATAAAAAAGTTCATTAAATAATAAAATCTATTCATTATTTCATTATTTTTCAAAGAAAATCAGGGAGGGATTTGCATGAGAGACAAACCTGGAGCAAGAGAGCACGAGACCACTGTGGAGCAGCAAAATACTTTTGAACAACATCACTATTCAGAGAACCAAAATTTGAAACATATGGTGATTCGCACAAAAACCCTCTAGTATAGTAAAATTTTTTAATTCTACTGTAATAATTGTTTTTTTATAGTTTTGTTGAATTTATAAATGTGTAGTAAACATTTTAAATTTTATGGTGCATTTTCAAAAAAAAAAATCCATTCTTACATTAAACCATTGCTTCTTCTTTTTCTATGACTTCATAATTAGGGATTTTCATTTTAGATTTATAGGATTTGTATTGTTATATATATAGGCGTATGACATCTAATCTGTAGGACCACTTGCAGAGTTGGATCCCAATCCATGTCGGGCCTTGCATGCTTTTTTAAGAAACAATTTTTTTTTAATCTATGCGTCCATTTTAAAATAGCGCACCGGTGCACTATTTTAGTATAACACATTTTTCCCATAATTTTTGATAAAAACCCATTTTTATTAATTTATTTCTATTTTAATCGGTGCACCGGTTAATAGATAACACATTGGGTCTCCCTATTGACAGAGAGCATTGTACGGTGTTTCTATCGTTTTGGCGGTGCGTTTATAAGAACATACCGCACCTCTTGTTGATTTTTTTTTACCTGAATTGTATGTGATTTATTTTTGAAATACATTAATTAATGGTATGTTACATGTTTCATATTGATAAAGAAATGACTGACAAGATATCAAGTAACAAAAATACTGATAGCACATCGAGAAAAGAAAATAATGCAAGTTCTTTGTAAATTCTTTAAAAAAATTATTATTTTTGAACTATATATAAGTTTAAATAATATGTATTTTTTACTTAGTATCATGCAGAGCCACAAAATTATGAAGCTCGATAAGATTATTTTTTATCTAAGACCAGAAGAGCATAAAATCTTGATCGAAAAATTGCAGAAGGATGAATCAGGTGAATGAAAAATACTATCGATCCAATATGAGTTTCATTTTTGAATTTTTATTAATAATATACTTAAAAATATTAGATAACATGTTTCAAACAATCTATTATTTCACATATGTTTAATGTTTTACACGAAACAACAACGAAGAAAAGGAATGTCGTTCTAAGAAAATAAAAAAAAAATAGAACATGCAAATAAAAATGAATTGTTCCTTAACTCATCTAGGGTAGTGCTGGAGGTTAACGAAAATGGGAAAAACTTTTACAAATATTTGAGGGATCTATTGGAATGAATGTATAGACATTATTTCCACTTACAATACAAAAATCAATCCAATGATTTCAAGAAGCAAATTTTATTTAAAGTACATGATGAGTTTCCAGAGAATTGGTCAATGAGACATGTCAGATTTTTAATAGCAAAAACATACAACAACAAAAAAGAAGGAATGAAAAGGTAATATTCCTTGAAATATTTTTTCTAGAATTATATGTATATATCACTAGAAATAAATAATTTATAAATATCGCTTTTTTTATATTTACTTTTCATATATAAATATCAAAATTAAATAGTTTATTTTAATGTTACATTTTCAATAATATTATGAGAATCTCAAAGGATGAACGAGCTAATATCAGAAATATGTCAGTAGGAATGTCTAGAAATGTGTACAAGGAGATGGTCAAAGAAATGGACATAATTTCATCGCACGAGGAGCTATCTCACCAACAACGTGATTCAAATGTGATATGTAATCATTGAATTTTTTGATTAGGTATAATAAATAACAATTTAGCATTCAATAGTAATTTTCAAGTATTTTCTTGTAGAAAATTAAATAAAATGGAACCCATTCAACACATAAAATAGGATGACAAGGAAGAAAAGGGTTGATATCTATGTTTGTGAATAATTTTTACTTATGAAAACATAACTAGATTTTGTTTTTGTATATTTTAAGTTGTTTTACAACAATCATCATTGAATGTCTTCAAATAGGTGCTGGCATACAAAGAAGAAACATGAGATGAATTGATTGACATTGGGTTAAATATGAATGTCAGTATGTGTTGGCATATGAGAAATTAATTGTAGAATTTGTAAGAATCTATCTTGTTTTACTTAGTTCCATCTATAATTAATAGAACAAAAAAATCTTTTATATTAAATATATGATTTTTTATGGGGTATAAAACTTGCAGGAAACAAAGTATGGAACTGCACCAACAAATGAATTGTTGAAAGATGGCATGAAATTTGGTTTTGAAAGAATGTGTATAGTTCATGAGTCAATTATTTCTATGGTACATTTCTTTTTGATTTAAATTGATGTATATTATTTAATATTACAATTTCCATTATTCTCACCAATGTATATACACTCATTACAGTTTATTTTTATGTTTTTTGATGTAATCTGAAGAAGAAGAAAACAATCAACAAAGTGAACAAAGCATTCCTAAAAATAACCCAAGTCATGGAAGTAACTCGAGCAAAATGATGATCAATATGTTTGGATATCAAAGCAAGGCGTTGTATTTTTTGAAATATTTGTCTCTGAAATAAGACATTTTGTTTAATGTAATGGACATAGTGTCCCAATTGAAAGATGAAGGGATATCAATAACTATCCCATTTTGTATGAAAAAGAGTGTCTTAAAATATGTTTTAATTTATTTTGTTGTATTCTCCATTATCGTTGTGAAATGTTACACCACTGATTAAATATTATAATGAAGAGATGTGAAATATGGTTATATGATATAAAAAATTAATCCAAACATCACATTCAAATGCACTCATAAAAATTTAATTGATATAAATAATGTTATAAGATATGTGTTTACTTTTGATGAATAATGAATGTAAAAAAATCACAATAATTGCACCGTCACAGGTCGATGTTTCTAAAAAATACAAAATGAACATCGGTGTGTGTTAGTTACCGCGTACCAGTGCGTTTGTATGATAATGCGCACTGGTGTTTTTCTATGACCTATGGGCACCGCAAAAATACCAATACCAATTAGAACGCCCGGTGAGCTTTATTGACGACTACCACCTGGGCGGTCTGATAGGTGTTGCATGCACCGACGCGGTTTGCGTATAACGCATCGGTTCATTTTTATAACTTAACGGACCGATGTGTGTTATCACCTAGATGGGTCGGTGTGGTTTCACACCTTAACGGTCTAGTGCATGCACCTTTCATCAACCCGGTGCGACTAGCTGGCTGACACACACCGGGTCATTTCTAAATGCTCTCGGGCATCCGAAATTTTTTTTCCATCCTGGTGCTTGGTAGGTTTATAGTATCGGTGCATTAACGGTACAACGCACTGGTGCGTTGACACCTAATGCGCGCACTGATGAGAAAAACATTTGTAACAACCTTTGGCCACCCATTTTTTTTTAGTTGTGTGGAAATTTGGTTAGAAGCTCTCCTAAAACCCCCGTTACTGAAAACAGATGTTGTAGAAAATGATTTTTTGAAAATTTTGACCAATTTTATAACACTAAAAACCCTGTTTATAACCTCCGCTAGAGGTTCTCTTCCTTGTAGTGAATAAAGTTAGTATTCTTGTGATCACTGTTGTATAGGTTTCCTCAAGAAGATACATTCCACTAGTTTTTTCTGCGCTACTATTTCTTGTAATATATGTCTGTCATTATATCCATGGAAACAATTATTTATATAATATCAATGATGAAAAATGAACCCACTATAAGGCAGTAGGTTCACCTTCATTAATCAAAATAAACCTACAAGTTTCATTTCCATGTCGAAATTGCAAATTCATAGCTCGAAACTCGATCCTCAGACTTGTGGTTATAGGCCCATTATGCTTCCACTGCGCCACTAAAATGATTACACATATATCGGAAGCAATTCCATGCATTTGAAAACACCTGTTGTTCTTCATCTTGAACCCTTAACATTTGAAACCCAAAACATTACTTTGGTTATAAAAATCCCAAAGCAATTAATCAAAAATCATAACCGAACCTTTTAATCAACTATGCATTCAACATTAACATAGCATTAATACCGTTAACCTAGCATAAGACAAACCCCACGTTAACATAGTTAACATTATGATATACATAAGGTTCTACCGCGTGCAACCATAACTCAAATCAACCGTATGTAATACTTTTGCAACTATATCTCAAACGACACCATATATATAATGTAAACAGATTTGAATCATGCCATATACAATGTAAACGCAACACATATCAAACCAAACCATACATAAATTCCACCCATGGCTGCTGTGGAATTTTTCCTTTAATTTTTGTAGAGACAGTAGCATTTCCAATTCATAACGCAAAAATTTCCTTACTGTCTGCATTTACTTGCAACAGTAGATCTCCACAGTAAAAGCGCAGCCTCCTCTTGTTGCAGACCTTCGACCTCCAACCATGGCTCGACATGAGCGTAGTTTCTAAATCCGTCTTTCTCTAATTCACTGTATCATTCCTCCATGTTTCTGATTCATGGTTCTTCAATGTTGTGAAACTCTTTTAGAGGTTTTCAAACCCATTCTTCTGCGAACCCTCTTCACAGTTCTGCAAACCCTTCCAATTTCTTCACATAGCAATTACATTCAATTGGCATTCTTAATCATACATAGAGTGCATATATGAAAAAAAATAAAATCATAACATAACAGCATTAACTCGTAGATTCCAAACTATAATTAAATCGCAATTCAACCCACAGAAAATCCACATAACAATTTCTCTATTATATACAAAATATCGTTTAAACAAATCTGAGGCATTTCATCCTTAGTCACGCATTCTTTTGCAACTACATCGCATTTGATCTTCCCCCTTACACAATACAGGCTCCCTATTATATAGATGTTACAAAGGCGTGAATCAGTTAAGATCCAAAAAAAACCGTTCAGCAAACTCACTTAAGTCTCTCGTTGCATACATGGTAGTTAATCATAATTAATTAAACCTCATCATTCCAGCAAATTAGCTCTATTTTAACTATTTTTTTTTCCCCAATTACATTGATTGTTTGCGTATCCTCCTTTTAGCTTCAGATTCAAATTTTAATTTAAATTTGTTCGGATGCCCCTGCATCAAACTCACGAGGCACAAAATTTTATGACCTCCTGGTCATATGTCTTCTACAACTATCAGCAATTCTACCCACATCATATGTGGAACTGCTCCTTGTAATCTTCCTGTAACAACATTCTTGAACAATTCTACCCACATCCTTTGTGGAATTATCCTCCATGAGCTGGAAAAAAACCTCTGCAATATCAATTCCTCCCTGCTACTAGATACCTCACCAAGAATCTCTCCTGAGCTCGGTCTTTCAGCATCTCTCTAGTTCACTCCTGTGGAACCATTTGAGCACTCCTGCTCTAGGCTACTGAAATTTTCTCACTTTCCTCTGCTGCTACCTTCACAAAACATAAAAATCACAAGATTTATGAATCTTCACAAAACTATACCTCTTCTTCCTTCGCATGCAAAAACTCCTTTCCGCAAGAAATATTTTCCTGCTCTGATACCACTTGATGAAAATTGAACCCACTATAAGGTAGTAGGTTCAGCTTAATTAATCAAAATTAACCTGCAAGTTTCATTTCCATGTCGAAACTACAAATTCATAGCTCGAAACTCAATCCTGAGACCTGTGGTTATAGGCCCATTATGCTTCCACTACGCCACTACAATGATTACACATATATCAGAAGCAATTCCATGCATTTGAAAACACCTTTTGGTCTTCATCTTGAACCCTTAACATTTGAAACCCAAAACATTACTTTGGTTATAAAAATCCCGAAGCAATTAATCAAAAATCATAATCGGACCTTTTAATATACTGTGCATTCAACATTAACATAGCGTCAATAGCATTAACATAGCATAGGACAAACCCCACGTTAACATAGTTAACATTATGATATACATAAGGTTCTACCGCGTGCAACCATAACTCAAATCAACCATATGTAATACTTCTACAACTATATCTCGGACCACACCATATATATAATGTAAACACATTCGAATCATACCATATAAAACGTAAACGCAACATATATCAAACCAAACCATACGTAAATTCCACCCAAGGTCGTTATGGCATTTGTCCTTTAATCGTTGCAGAGACAGTAGCATTTTCAATTCATAACGCAAAAATTTCTTTACTGTCCACATTTACTTGCAACAGTAGATCTCCACAGTAAAACCGCGGCCTCCTCTTGTTGCAGACCTTTGACCTCTAACCATGGCTTGACATGAGCATAGTTTCTGAATCTGCTTTTCTCTAATTCACTGTATCATTCCTCCATGTTTCCGATTCATGATTCTTCAACGTTGCGAAACTCCTTTAGAGGTTTTCAAACCCATTCTTCTGCGAACCCTCTTCACAGTTCTGCAAACCCTTCCAATTTTTTCACACAACAATTACATTCAATTGGAGTTCTTAATCATATGCATAGTGCATATAGGAAAAACAATAAAATCATAACATAACAACATTAACTCATAGATTCCAAACTATAATTAAATCACAATTCAACCCATAGAAAATCCACATAACAATTTCTCTATTTTATACAAGATATCGTTTAAACAAAATTAAGGCATTTTAGCCTTAGTCACGCATTCTTTTGCAACTACATCGCATTTTCTCTTTCCCCTTACACAATACAGGCTCGTTGTTATATAGATGTTACAAAGGGGTGAATCAGTTAAGATCCAAAAAAAACCGTTCAACAAACTCACTTAAATCTCTCATTGCATACATGGAAGTTAATCATAATTAATTAAACCTCATCATTCTAGCAAATTAGCTCTGTTTTAACTAATTTTTTTGCCCCAATTACATTGATTGTTCGCGTATCCTCCTTTCAGTTTCGGATTCGAATTTTAATTCAAATCTGTTCGGATGCCCCTGCATCAATCAAGCACAACATGACATTAGATACCATGTTGAGCCTCGCTTCCAGACTGGGTGTGCCCAGATTTCCAATAGAAGAGTGATTTTAAAAAAAAGGTATGAGAAGGAGTTGACCAAATGCTTGCACATTTCATCAAAATATACTATGTGAATTACTATGTTCTTGTATTAATTTTTTCCAATTATTTAGCTTTAAAGACAAATATGACTATAGAAATCAAATTCATAAGCTTATTCCTACTGCATCCTTGATCTTTCAATTACTCCATAAATTATGCTCCCATTTTCTCTTTGTATTATCTCAAAGAAACATGGGGTTGAATATTTTCCTTAGACCACTAAATTTTAGGAATAATTTCCTTTACCCCCTGGAACAACTTGCCTTTAATTCTTATCGTCAGGGTCAGGTATCTTCTTTGGACAATAAACGATATCATCCTTACCATGAATTTTGCATTCCTAGCTCCATGATCCATGCCCTCGGACTCGGTGTATTTTTTTTCTTTTGGTGTTACTCCAAATATTATAATATATGTACATTCCCTTTACTATGGAACTCATATCAAAACCTTGGCTTAAATTTTCACATAGACAGTAAAACTCATCAACACTAATAATTAGGAAAAATCTTTTTCTAGTGTCATTGATCCAATGCAAAGTGAAACAAATGTCAAACAAATCTAATTTTTTATTCATTTGTTTTAATAAATAAAATTTCTATCAAATTAATAAATATAAATATTAGTACACAATCAAACAACAATATTTTCGCCTATTCAAATAAAAATAAACAAAAACACAAATATCATTTTACAAAAAACTAGGTAAAAGTAATTTTTGCAAAAAAAGAGAAAAAATATACCAATAAAAATAGCATAAATTATATATATATATATATATATATATTTTCTTTAATTAAAAATAATTTACAAAATTACACTTAAAAATTAAATTTTAATATTTTTAAATTAGAAACTAAATGAAATATTCACCAATAAAATTATAACTAGATAAAATAAAAACTAAATACATATGAATCATGTATACAAATAATGACTGACATACCACCATATGACTTTTGTTATATTATATATTTTATATTTTACAATTTTTGAAACAATTTGGTTCTTTACTTTATTTTTTACATTAATGCTAAGGAGTTTCATATTCTTTTATAAAAATTTAAAAATCTACAAGTATTTATTTATATATACTTATGAGATTGAACATACAATTAGAATTGGCAAATAGAAGCATGCCGTAATATTATAATATGTATTTCAAATTTTGTATTTAAAGAATAATAATATTTTTTATATTAATATTATTGTTTTTCTATTATAAATATTATAAAAATTATTAATTAATTAAATGGCGGGTTTATTTTATTTTGTTTGCATTTTAAAATGTATGATTTTAACATCAAAAAATATAAAAGTTTGAATAATTATGTTATTAAAATGGTTTATGATACTTTCATACATGACAATAATAATTTGGAGGAAGTGTTATCATAAAATTATTCTGTAATTAATATTCACCATAATCTCGATAAGAATTATGGCATTGAGAAATGGGTAAATGGAGGAGTAGAAATTTTACTATTGGTATGATAACAATTCTAATTCATTAGAATTTTTTTATTTTGGATAAGAAGAAGTTGCTCTTTCAAACTCTCATTGTTACTTTTGTTTTATCTAAATGTAATGTTTGGGGATGTAGTATCTCTAGAGAGTTACACAAAAAGATAAAGAAATTTTATAATAAAAACTAATACCTATAATCTCAACATTAAAGAGAATATATCCTATAGTATCCTTCTCATAGAGCTTTCTCCCATTTACAATATAGCTATGACTAGATAATTTATATAGAAGAACAACTTAACCAACTTGAAACACTAAAGACTTATAAAAACCACTTGAAAATCTATCCAAAAAAACACTTAGCTTAATTTACCATGTCATAATGATGATATAATCATTTTGCAAAATAAAAATAATATTAATAAATTTAAAGAGAAAATACAATGTTGTAAAAATTTAAAGAGAAAATACAATGTTATAAAAATGTAAAGAGAAAAAGTAAAATATTATACTATAAAAATGTTATCATCTCTAGTATAAAATATTAAAAAATTCTACTGGTTCTACTGATGCTAAAGAAGAAAATTAACCTTTTCAAGACGAGAAATAATTCTGATGAGCTCCATAACGACAATTAAATTTTGTGGATTCCTAGAAAATCGCGGGATGAAATAATTTTTCTACGTGGAACTAAAAAGGTTAAGGATGATAAATAATTATTTTCATATTTTCCGACATATACTAATCTTTATTTCAAAATACTTATTACACAACCAAATTTACTATAAAATATTAAAAAATTCTACTAGTTCTAATGATGCTAAAGAAGACAATTAACCTTTTCAAGACGAGAAATAATTCTGATGAGCTCTATAATGACAATTAAATTTTGTGGATTCCTAGAAAATCGTGGGATGAAATAATTTATATATGTGGAACTAAAAAGGGTTGAGGATGATAAATAATTCTTTTCATATTTTCCGACATATACTAATCTTTATTTCAAAATACTTATTACACAACCAAATTTCTTATCCTTTTAATTTAGAAAAACTATGATTAAAATTTTGAAACACGTTTTTAACTGATTTTCCAGCAAATAAATAAAATTCTAAATATTTTAACAATTGTCCCCCATATAATCATCTTTATTTCAAAATACTTATTACAAAACCAATTTTCTTACCTGAAGAACTATAGTTTTAATTTTAAAACACTTTTTAAACTAATTTTCCAGCACATAAATAAAATTCTAAATATCCTAATAATTAATTACTTTCGTAAAGTATCGTGCATGAATTTAGTTTTAATAGACACAACTTTTCATCATCCTCCTACTATTTACTGTTATAATAACAAACAAATTTAATGAAAATTTACTATTATAATAACAAATTCATATTTGAAGGAAATCTTGTAATTTTCATTTTGAATTTGAATTATTTACCAATACACTTTCTAATAAAAATTAGAGAATAAACGGCATCAATACTCACCATGTGTAATATTTAATATTAAGATTTAGTTTTGTATAAAAAATGATTATTTTATTTTACAAATATAATCATTTAATTTCATCGTCAATAAAATTACGATGATTTTTACACATGAATACACTCATGATATAATAACTATACGAGAGTTAAAATTATATATATATATATATATATATATATATATATATATATACACGACTCTTACAATCAATATTGAGATACGGTTCCTAGAAATAAACTTATGGAATAGATTAGAAGAGCTAAATATTTCTTTTGAACTAAGAGTGGTCGCTATAAGGTTATACGAGAATGTAATTGCCAAGTTAAAGAGCAATGAGAGGTGGTCGAAAGATATTAAGTATAATATCAGAGTTAAACAAGGTTGCCCCCTCTCCCCAAAAATATAGTAATAAATAGCAATTCAACATGCTCCAAATTCTTTCTTGGAACTATCGGGGGCTTTCCATGGAACAAAGGCCCCAAACTAAGTTGGATCTCAAATGATGTTGATATTATATTGTTATATTGCTATATTAAAAAGCTTTATGAATCTCCAAATTCCAGGGACTTTGAAACCCTGCTCACAACGAAAGAAGTTTACTCATTAGAAGAGTTAGATGTTCCTTTCGAACTAAGAGCAGCCGCTATAAGGTTATACGAGAATGTAATTGTCAAGTTAAAGGGAAATGAGGGGTGGTCGAAAGATATTAAGTGTAATATGAGAGTTAAACAAGGTTGCCCCCCATGCTAGGATTTATAAAAATGACCCTTACAACCAATATAGTTGGATTGAGATACAGTTCCTAGAAACAACCTATGGAATAGATTAGAAGAGCTAAATGTTCCTTTCAACGTAAAAACGGCCTCTATAAGGTTATACGAGAATGTAATTGCCAAGTTAAAGAGCAATGAGGGGTGGTCGAAAGATATTAAGTGTAATATCGAAGTTAAACAAGGTTGCTCCCTCTCCCCAAAGAAATAGTAATAAATAGCAATTCAACATGCTCCGAATTCTTTCTTGGCACTGTCGGGGCTTTCCATGGAACAAAGGCCCCAAACTAAGTTGGATCTCAAATGATGTTGATATTATATTGCTTGTTGAAATTTGGGAGCACAAAGAATCTAAGGTCCCTAACATAGATGGCTTTACACTATGGTCTACCTAGAACAAGTGATCCTCCCGTAGAGGCATTGGGGGCATAAATTTCTACATTAAGAAGAATATCTCCCCCCATGCTAGGATTTATAAAAACGACCGTTACAACCAATATAGTTGGATTGACATTACTTACATTAATGATAAAAAGACCTACATAACAATCTGTTATTTTTCCCCCATTAATTCTAACTGAACTATAAGAAAAATAATCTAGATAAAAATAGTCCTTACAATGGTTTAGAGAATGATATTTCTAGCCTAAGGAATGAAGGTAATATCCTTTTAGTGGGTGACTTTAATGCTCGAACTTCAAGCAACCAAGCTATTATTCTAAGCAATCATTCGAACCCCAATCCTCTTTGGTTAGACGAAGACTTTACTCTAGCTAGCCGATACAAAAGGAGCTCTGAAGACCTCGGGGATAATTTGTTTGGGTCGGAGCTAGTCAAGCTCTGTAGTGCTCAGGGTCTCATAATTTGCAACGATCTAAAGAAGTGGCCCAATTCTAGCCAGATGACCTGCATCCATGGGCTTGGCAGCAGCGTGGTAGACTATGTTATTTCTGATCTCCCTTTATACAACAAAATAATAAGTTTTGACATCTTAGGCAACCACGAGCTTGACTCTGGTCATAGACCTTTACTCATAACTCTCAATTTTGTCATGCATAGAGATCCCAAAAGATAATCCTTATAGTCAAAAGAACTTAATCTTTGATAGAAATTAAAATGATCTCTTTGTAAATGAATTAAAAACTAATTTTCTTCCTTTATCTAGTATAGACAACATATATGACCTCTATCATAATTTTACTACAACCCTCTCATATTCTATTAACAAGTTCTCAATTAAAGTCTCAAGAAATAAAAGAAATAGCAAAACCAACCCATGGTATGACAAAGATTGTAAAAGTGCGAGGAGAGAAATTAAGGAAGTTGTTGATGAATCTCTCAAAATTGACAACATAAAATATACAAAGCCCTAAATAAAAGGAAAAAAAAGCTATATATTCGTAAGAGACAAGAGAATCTCTTACACCTCTCTAAGGTGGCTCCTAAGAAATTTTGAAGGCAGATTCTAACTAGGAAAACTAAAGATAATAATAAAATTTATTTACAGGGCTGGAATTCATATCTTAAAAAGCTTTATGAATCTCCAAATTCCAGGGATTTTGAAACCTTGCTCACAACGAAAGAATTTTTCTCATTAGAAGACATTGATTTTGGGGTTAAATGCCCAAAAAATGGGAAAGCTAAAGAAATTGAAGGTTACCAGGTGGAAATCTTAAAAATTGGAGGTCTTGTCCTCATCCCTCACATCCACAAGCTTTTCAACCAAGCAGTCAAGCAAGGGTTCCCTAAAAATTGGAATGAGAGCCTCATTATCCCTATTTTTAGAAGTGGGGATACAAATAACCCCTCTAAATATCGGAAAATTATGATCAACCCTCTCTTAGCCAAGTTATATGGTATTATTTTGGAAAATAAGTTGAGCATTTGACTTGAAAGTGAAGGTAAGCGGGCTAAAGACCAACTGGGTTTTAGAAGGCAGCACTCAACAACGCACCACCTCGTTATTCTTAGGATCATTGTGGAGGAATGTCGCAATGATAATCCAATATCTTTTGTTGCTTTGTGGACTTTAGAGAGGATTTCGATATGGTTCCTAGAAACAACCTATGGAATAGATTAAGAGAGCTGAATGTTCCTTTCGAACTAAGAGCGGCTGCTAGGTGAAAATGTGAAGTTGGGTTACACTTTTTGCCCTTTTTTGAGAAAAAAATTTCATTTTTTTTTATTCTTCAACTTTCTACAAACTATAACAATTTTTCTGTTTAGAATTTCATTTTGTGATAAAAATCAAAGTTGTCAGAAATTTTGTTAGCTTTCTATTACTTATTTTTTGGAATTTTTTTATGCACATTTGATATGTCAACTTAGCATTTCTTTGAGTGTGTGTTTTTTAACAATCAAATGATTCATAAGAATTCATGTTAATACGCAATGTTGTATTCTTTGAAAATTTGTGTTTTTCAGAAAACAAAATGTGTTACAACAATCTAGACATAGTCTACTTCGGTTTCATCACGTTTAAAAAGCCAATGGATGCATATCATAATTACTAGAATTTTTTGAACTGGTCCAATATGAAAAAACTGCATATTTTGAGTATGTTTCATGATGCAAGAAATTTCTTAACATATAATTTATAAACTAAAAATATAAAAGCTACCCATTAGATATGACGGACCAATGTAATGCCCCATAATTTTTTCAATTTTTTTTACAATGTATTTTGGGAGATACAGAATTTTGATTTCAGTGAATCACAATGACCCTCAGAAATTGTTTGCACCCGTTTTATTACAAAATTAATTAAAATTAGTAAATATTTATGAAATTCCATAAAAGTTATATTTCCTTAAAGTAGATTCAATTCTGAAAATGCTTGTCTTGGTTCCGACAGTTAATTCAGAATGTTTCATGGAGTTTAATCAGTCCAAAGTTACAGAAATGTATTCAGAGCTCGAACCTACGTAATTGGTGATGCGTTAGTTCAGCTGAAATTTTTTATAAAGTTCGGCTCAACTAGTTTTTGTGCAAACGGGTCATTAAGTCTCACGCCTTAATAGTTTGGCCAAATTTTTTTCCAAGTTCGGCGGAAATTTTTTTCAAAGTTTGGCCGAACTTCTGCCTACTTTTCCGTCGGCTGGAAAATTTCGTGGAGCCCCTCCAAAAAAAAAATTCGCGGAAATATAAATTGCCACAAAATAATTCATAATTTTCACACATTTCACACATTTGGTCTAATTTTACAAAGGTTTTGGTTTGGGTTTAAATACTTTTCTTGGAGATTTGGGTTTAAGGACTTTTTTTGGAAGACATTTGTTGGAGGCGGTCTGATTTTGCAAAGAATTGTTTTAAGGAATTTTCTTGGACATAAATTCAAAGGACATTTCTTGGAGGTATGTGATACATTTTTTTGGATTTTTTTTGTTCTTCATTTTTTTTGAAAGTATAGATTTGGGCTTAATTTCGAATTTTTAGAGTATGTGTTTTGAGTTGAAGTAAATCTTTTGAGCTTCATTTCATTTTTATAAGAAATTTTTTCTCAGATGTTTTAAAGTTAGTGTTTTGGATTGGAGTATGTATTTTTTGCAAAAATTTTAAAATAAGTTTGTTTTAAATTAAATCTTTTGTGATGCTTTTTCTAATTCAGTTATTTTCTAAATTTTTGAAGGAAATTTTTTGAACTTCATACTCTATTATCATGGGAAATCGAAGTAATTGTTCGAGAAAATATGATCAAAAAAGAGACCCTAAGGAACGTAGATAAGAGATGAGACAATCTCGCAAAAGAAAGATAGAAGCACTCTAAAATATTGAAGGGGAAAATCAACCTCAACTAGAAATTGAAGCAGGTATGTAAATATAAATATTATGATCTATTGATATATTTAAAATTTTCCTAGTGTAAAATGTGAAGCTTAATTTTTATTTGATGAAGTAATTCAAGAAAAATATTTTGCAATGTAAACAGAGAGAAATATTCCTTAAAACATTGATGATGAAATACAAAATTTTGAAAGAGAAAGTGAAAGAGATATTGAACCAATGATTGAAGATGGTGAAAATATTGAAAGAATTCAAGTGAAGAAATTGGATCACAAGGTGTATATATATATATATATATATATATATTGAACACATGCACGTATTATTGAAATTATACATATATTTATTAATTTAGTTATTTATTGAATATGTAAACTTCTTATGTACTATTTATTCGAATATGTACAAATGAAATCAGTGTCGATGATGAGATGTTAGAAAATGTTGACACTCACACATATGGAGATAAAAAACTTGACCATTATATATGATATCGTGTTAACCACATTTTTGAAATGTATTTCATAAAGGAGAAGGGGACAGTTCAAGCTCAAATGTTGAAATTTATCCTATCATTAAGGAAATTAAGAGAAGCTATGACACTACTGGGTATTCGAAAATCAACCAAAGATAAAAAAAAATGAAATAAAATGTGATACAAAATATAAGTAGTGCTATAAATTCAATTAGGAGATCTAGACAGAAAAATGTTTCAATTGTACGTAGAGGAATACATATGGCAGTGGTTTCATCAAGTACTAAAGAGAATCATTTGGTAACATCTATGACACGAGAATTAAGAACATCACGAAAAAATTTGCACAAACATCGAAAATTTCGGCTGCAAATAGATGTAAGTGATGAACTCACTTGTTGGAGAGCTATTTGTAGGCAACCATACAAAGATAGACTTGAATAAAATGTTAAAAAAATAAAATATGAATAATGGAAGAACTGCAAAGCAAAGCATGTTTGAATATGCGTGTTTCACCAACTGCAAAGCATGTGATGCGAAGAAGAATAACATGAAATCAGTATGAAGAACATGAAAAATATTTCTTGGAAACCACTCAGATAGAGTTATTCAACAAGTTCAAAGAAGAGAATCATGAAATTCATGTTTCAATCAGTGCTTTTGTTCAACAAAAACCATGGTATGTAAAACCTATCACCGTACGCGACACTTGTTGTTGTCGTTATCATGTGGAATTTGAATTATATTATGACACATTCCTTGATTTCGGTAGAACATTATGGAAGGATTCACCTCCTCCTTCCACTATCCGTGAATTCATATCTCAAATTCTATGTGAAAGAGAAAGCGATGAACTATTTTACAAAAAAAATGTGTTGGTGGTAAAAAATGCGATGATTGTGGAAATTTGACTAAATTTCAAAAAAAATATCGTATTGATATAAATGATCAATCATTGTCCAACATGAAAGTGAAATGGAAGAGATATGAATATATCAATACATCGATTCAAGGTGAAAATAGTGTTAAAAGAATTGAATTACTAGAAGACGAAATTTTTCTAATAGACTTTTTGAGAAAGTTTGAGGCAGAAATTTACAAATACACCAAGAATTCCCATAGAGCTCAATGGCAAGACTTGCAATTCAAAAAATCTCATGAATTTTTTCCACGAGGGACCATTTTGTCAGTAATTGATTTTGCAGAAAACTACACATTTGTTCCACAAAAATAAATTTAGAGTGAATACTCGATGGAAAGGATATTGGTGGCCACCCACCTATTCCACTTGGCCCCCCACCATTGTCTCTTTCAGTTTTTCAGTTTCGGCATAACTTACTATTTTTAGCAGTTTTTCGGGTCCCGAACTTCCGGAGCCGTTTTGAGGCCCTAAACGACGTTTTTTGGGCATGAAAGCGCCAGCGAATTTTCTGATAAAATTCGTCCCGACAGTTGTAGTCCTCGAATAGAGCTTTCTAATGATGTATCACGTCAAACGGAGATAGTATGCCAAAGTTACGTCCCTGGGAAGTTGAAACACCAATTTACCCAAACGGGGCCCATAGTTTTGGCGCTTCATCTCCTAGGGTTAGGTTTTTGGGATGTTTAGTGTTCTCCATTGTTTCTCAATAATAAATAGGCCCTCGCGCCTCATTGTAAAGCAGTTCAGAGGCCTGTAGCCGCCACATCTCTTCTCAGAGATAGCTACCAGTGCCCTAGCTAGTTTTATTTCCATTCTGTCTGTAAGCAAATTTCTCTTCTTTGATATTAATGAAATGAAGTGTTATTTCCGCTGCATCTCTATCTTTATGGTTATGTGTTTATTCTGTTGCGTTCCTGCATAAACCCATCAAATACTATCATTCTAACCAATTCTCCATGCTCATCCATATTCTATATAGACATGCTGAACAAAACGTCGATCATATAGAAAGCACGAGTGAAAAATGACATATCATTAAAGAATATCAATTTTATATCAGTGACGATCGTACGCATGATACATATTTTGTACAACATTGTTTTGGAAAAATTTATGATTCCTTGAAAAAATGTGGAATAACATTCAATGAACATTGGATATGGTCAAACGGATGCGTAGGTCAATTCAAATCTGCATGATCATTCTTTTGGTTGTGCTGTCTTCATAAGAAAACCTACATTAAACATTGTCGGAATTTCTTTGACACTGGCCATGGAAAAGGAGAACATGGCGGTGCAGGGGCATGCATAAAACAAGCACTTTGAAGACATCAAACGAACCCCTCTACAAGCCAACTTGTGGACGCGAAAGAAATTGTTCAATGGTGCATCACTGCGCTAAGCCATGAGACTAACCCATCAAGGGAAGTGCGAAGGTACATTCAATTTAATTTTTATTGGAAATCTAATTTTATCGTGCAATGATTATCTTTTATATCATATTTACATTCTTTTTTGAATTTTCCATATAAAGGTTTTTCTGGCATATTGAGATCGAAGACGTAGATAGATCAATTGGAAATGACGTTGAAACAATAAAAGGAACTAGAAAATTGCATTCAATTAAAATAAAGTCGTCCAGAAATGTGTTTGCATTGGATAAAAGAAAATATTCTTGTTTTTGTCATGTTTGCATAGACAACACAACATCCAATGACGTTTGTGAAAACAAAATGTATGTAAACGATTGGAAACATACAGAGCTAAATACAAAGGGAAAAATGTCTGTTGCAATGTTTGAAGAAATGCAATCAAAGGAAACTACAATATCATCCGATGGTGATTGAGTTTATGATCTTGTTAGAGAAGGTAACATTTGAATTGCTTTCTAATGATTTAAAGATCTAAAAATAAAATTAAATATGTATAATTTTTTTAAGTTTGTTTTATTGTGCAAGAGATGTTTTTGCTGTAATTGCACCTATTGACAATGATGAAAATGTGAAGTATTATTTGATGCATTGCACTGAACGAAAAATTAAATTATTAGAAAACTATAATGATCACGGATTTCAATATGAAAGAGGATCTATTATACTGAAAGGTTATTTTTTCAAACAAACTAATCAAAGTGGGCATTTTGTTTACTTTGAAGACTATGAACCTGATTTCATAAGTTGTCAATATAGTCACTTGGTGTGTGCAACACACATAAAGTTGATAGAGGTTCAATCAAAGAAAAAAACGAAAATTAAGAAATGGAAAATGTCAAAATCCGATCATGAACAGATTATTGAAGATGGCATTCCATTGGAATTTTTTTGATTGAATTGCCCAACAATTTATTCTCTTTGGATTAAATATGTTTTAGAACTTCCAGTACTCAACTAAAAATTGAGTTGCTTATGTTATTTGTGCAAGTGTTTGCACATGTATAAATTGTTTTGGTACATGCACGTGCTCTAGTATCAACTGAAAGTAGCTTTTCTATACATGTGCATTGATGAAAAATGTTATATGTATTGGATCTATATATATATGTGTGTTCTAGAAAAGCTATGTTCTTCCTATTGGAATTTTTTTCACTCAAACAAGAGTATGTAGAGATCAAAAGCAATATTAAGATTCCAAACGTACTTCAACCATCCAAAACTTGAATTTTAAAAACTTTTTGATTAAATCAAAACAATACTTCACATGGGAGTCTTCCATCTAGGCCAAATGTAGATTGAAACCATCCAAAACTTAGATCAAAACATTTAACATTATATCAAAACATTTAACATTTAACATTAAATCAAAATTAAAGGGATAATGTACAACTTCTTTACTCTTTTTGATTAAATCAAAACAATACTTCACATGGGAGTCTTCCATAGGCCAAATGTAGATTGAAACCATCCAAAACTTATATAAAAACATTTAACATTTAACATTAAATCAAAATTAAAGAGATTTACATATAACTACTTCTTTACTCTTTTTTATTAAATCAAAACAATACTTCACATGGGAGTCTTCCATAAGCCAAATGTAGATTGAAACCATCCAAAACTTAGATCAAAACATTTAACATTATATCAAAACATTTAAAATATTTAACATTAAATCAAAATTAAAGATATAAATACATATAACTACTTCTTTACTCTTTTTGATTAAATCAAAACAATCAGAGGGGATCTGAATCAAAAGAACAGAAAAGGGGTTGCCCATGATCGGGAAACCAACCCAGAAGATGCTGCCCAATATCAGGAAACCAACATACATAGAGTGTTCAGAAGCACAGTGATTGAAAAACATGACAAAAGTTCAAAAAAGCTAAAGAGGACCTGACATCAGGCTAGCTATCGATGTGTGTAGGAGGATTCTCCTCCACAATTGGACAAATGTAGTCCTTTGGATCTTCAGCTACTCCCTTGGAGTGCTGGGAGGAGCTCTCTAAAGTGGAAGTGGAGCCAGAGTTGTCTTTTGGCTTTTTCTCCACACAGGCCGAGTTGTTGATGCTTGCGCCATCGCTATTGGAGCTCGTCGAGCTAGATTTGACTGGAAGAGTTGTCGAATTCCTGGTGTATTGGGGCTGATGGGTTGGGATGGTGGACTTTCTCTGCCAATTCCTAGAACCAGAGGCACCTTCATCTTGGGGCTCCTCCTGAAAAAAGACAGAAATGGTCACCATAATTCGAAGTCTAGCCATAGTGTTGGTGAAGTGGAATTGTGCAACACTTCTTACCGAAGGAGGGTGCCCGCCTATGTCATGGATTGAAAGAGGCGGGTGAGAGCCAACACTCCTGCCCCCTCCACCTTTACCCCCACCTCCCCTTCTACAATGCATCCGATGTCTATGCATGTGGTCTTCCATAGGCCAAATGTAGATTGAAACCATCAAAAACTTAGATCAAAACATTTAACATTATATCAAAACATTTAAAACATTTAACATTAAATCAAAATTAAAGGGATTTACATTAAATGTAGATTAAAATGGTATCCAAAACTTAGTTTTAAAAACTTTTTGATTATATCACAACATTACTTCACATGATTAATGTACTTCAACCATCCAAAACTTGGGTTTTAAATTTTTTTTTATTATATCACAACATTACTTGACATGCCATCCAATTGTAGTTCAACTATCCAATAAAAACATTTAATATTATATCACATGTGCCAAATGTAGATTGAAACCATCCAAAACTTAAGTTTTAAAAACTTTTTGATTATATATCATGCAACATTACTTCACATGCCATGCCAATTATAGTTCAACTATCCAATAGAAACATTTAACATTATATCACATGTGCCAAATGTAGATTGAAACCATCCAAAACTTAAGTTTTAAAAACTTTTTGATTATATATCGTGCAACATTAAAACATTAAATATCACATGCAAAATGTAGATTGAAACCATCCAAAACTTGAGTTTTAAAAACTTTTTGATTATATCATACATAACATTACTTCACATGCCATGCCAATTATAGTTCAACTATCCAATAAAAACATTTAACATTATATCACATGCCAAATGTAGATTGAAACCATCCAAAACTTAATTTTTAATTTAACAAAAAATTATAGATCACAACATTACTTCACATGCCAAATGTACTTCAAGCATCCAAAAATTAAGTTTTAAAAACAAAACAATTATAACACATCATTACATAACATGCCAAATGTAGTTCAAAAGCAAAACATTAGTTTATAGATGACAACATTACTAGTAGTTCAACTATTCAAAACTTAAAAGTTTTAAAAACCAAACAAATTATATAACAACATTACTTCACATTCACATGCCAAAAGTACTAAAACCATCCAAAACTTAACTTTTTGGAACAAAACAAATTATATTAACACTGTAATAAAATATGTCCAAAAATTGTAGATCTCACAAGTATCAAACTGTATCAAGTTATATATATATATATATGACAATGCATCTAGATAATATATAAAAAAGTAAATTTAAGACTATCTAAATCTTGAAATCAAATCTACAAATCATGTCCATCAAATAGAGATGGATGTAGCGTCTTTCCTATCAGGGTCTCAATCCGCGCACTATCATGCGAAGCATGGGAAACCTGTACACAATGCACATGTACTTGAACATTAAAATTTGATGTTTTAAAAATGAGTGAGAATATATATAGAACTTCATGTAAAAAACAAAATATAAAAAGAAATCATGCAATACCTCATGAGGTTCCCTCTCCATTTGTTCACTTGCTACAAGTTCCCCCCCTCCCCCATGGGCACATCTGCAATGGTAAACTATACAATATATATATATATATATATATATATATATATATATATATTAAAAAATTTCAAATGAAAATGCACGTGTACATATATAAACTTATTTTCAATAATATTAAAAAAAAAGTTAGACAACTTGTTCAAATGGTTGAAATGGTGTGGATGTTCCTATCTCCGTTGCTAGAGTCCGTGGATTAAAGAAATCTTCTATAGGAACCTAAATTCAAAAAATTTAAAATAACTCAAGATATATATATATATATATATATCTCAATTTTTAATGGAACTTTTTGAGGTGGAATATATATATATATATATATATATATATATAACTTAAACATAAATTTTAAAAGTGAAAAATTGTCCATACTTGTGGCTCATCTCCTAAGGAAGTAGAAGGTACATCTCCCAAGGAAGAAGAAGGTACCGCCATCCCAAAAACATCGGACGGAATCGGAATCTATTAAAACATTTTATCATTATATATACATACATGTACATGTGTGCACAATTATTTATTTTAAAAATATCACTTAAAAAACACTAACATTTGCCAACATATCTTGATGGTGAGACCCATCTGCATTGTTTGAACCAGAGGTCCTGAACGTGATATTAAAATTTTCATCATTCATCATGCGTGACAACTGCAAATGGTGTTTTAACATATAATGATACATTTTTGTTAGATTAATGTACATACAAATAAATGTATACATGTACATACACATGTATTTATTACAAATTGTACACATGTATACATGTTAAAATAATTGAACCCTAAGGTCATTAACACATACCATTCTCGTGCCCTCTTCCTCATGAAGAATTAGGTCTTGAAAACCATTGCAACAATTTTTTGCATATATTCGGAGATCTTCAACATTCATGTTGTCAATCTCTTCATCTGTACAATACACAAAATTGGCACGTGCATTTTCACGTGCTCTTTGTCGATTTAGACAAACATCGACTCCACCCAATCCGATGTAAACATTGTCGATCATGACATCCCTTGCTTCTCAACTTATATGATAAGTCGCATCCATCTATGACCGTAGAGTTTCAACCCGAAAAGGTCGACTCACCAATGGCGGATCAGGGCGAGGCAACTCCACATCTCGCTTAGTGCCCTTACGGTCATACAATCGACCTTTCCCCGGACCAAAAAATTTTGACGGAAGGTCATCATAGTTGGGTTTCATATCCAAAAAAAATTCTACGTAAAACAATTGTGCAAAATAAACAGGAACCTCGTCGTTCCATGAGAGCCTTTCATAGGCCGTAAGGTGCCTATCATACAAATAGTGAGCTATATTTGGGTGCTTGAAATATTGCACCTTCAACATTTTTCTTTTTGGCCCTTCCTTGAAATTAAACATTGACTTCGTCATATTTTTTGTAACTCTTTGTTTTACATCCTCCCATTTATCGGGACCCATTACTGTTTCCTTTCTCTTTCTCATCACTTCTACAAATGTATCAGTCGTTGGCCCAAGATTTTTGTACACATTTACAAGTTCGCCCAATGAATGTGTAACTATTTCAAGGCTTTGTCGACTCTTAGCAGGTAGAGTCAAAGCCACGAGATCTCTCTGCAATTTTGCATGAAGTTTTTCACACCTTTGTAAGGTGCATTGCGCCATGTTTGTTTCCCCTGTTATATCAGAAATGTCGGCCAGATAAGTTGTGGTGGGTAGACAACCTTCTTCTTGAATGTAGCATTTTGCCCTGCGTCTATTTTGACCAATATTTGGAACATTTTCTGTCTCTGCATCAATATATATGAAATTTTGTATATTAGAAAAAACACATGTAAACAAATTTGTACAAATTCAATGAAAAAAATATTGAAATTGATGGCAACCTCGACGTGGTTGGTTAGCATCTTCTCCACCCTGAAACTGTTGAGACCTAGAACGACCCTGCTGAGAACCAGCACCACCAGCCGTTGATTAGCCTCCGGGGGAATAAATAGCACCACCTTCACGCAACCTACTACTACTCATTGATGGCCCTCTAAGGGCATTTGAACCACCACCAACCTCTCGAGATGAGAGAGAAGCTTCATAAACAAATACGAATTTATAATCAATTGAAAAATACATTCATGTGTACATATAAATACATGTACATATTCATTGATTAAATTGCGTGAACCATACCATGACTGGGTGAACCATGGGCATGTTCCATGGATGGAGTAGAGACCCTTCTCTTCTTAGCTCCTAAAAAATAAAAAATGAAACTTATTAACAACTAATTTAACTCACAAAGTTAATAAAAAATCAATTCCATATGTACACACATGTATGGAGATTTAAGAATATATTTAAATACCATGAACATCCCCCGATCCCTGATCCCCCATATGGGATTCTGTTGATCTTCGTCATTCATCCTCCATGATATATATATCTATTGGTGGACATTTACACAAAATAAATTTCAAAAAATTAATGTAATTTAGTGTACACAAATTATGTAGAACACAACTTTCAAAGCACTAATTGATGTGTGAAACTCAATTTAAGCAAAAAATAAATTATAAAAATGATAAGTTCACCAAATTGCGCTTTACATGGTGGGAGCACACTTGGTATAAAATTGAAAAAAACACATGGTCATTAAAAAAGAAGTGAAACTACATTTAAACAAACTCCATTTAAACAAAAATTTGTTGAAGTCCCCGCATTTTAATTTTATAAAAATGTGAAGTTCACCACTTGTTGCAAATGTGAAGTTCACCAAGTTGCACTTTACATGGTGTGGTGGGAGCACACTTGGTATATAATTGAAAAAAACACATGGTCATTAAAAAATATGCATTTATAAGTACACAACACACACATATCCAAGATATGCTACAATTTCCATCAATAAATTTTGAAGGAGAGTGTTTCAACACTAATTCATCTTTAAGAGATGAATCTTGAATTTTTGAAGACGAGCATCTCAAAACCAATTCATCTTTGAGAGATGAATCTTGCATTGACATTTCTTTGTATAATTCTAATTCATCTTTGATAGATGAATCATTAATTGGAATTTCCCCACGCAATAGATCAGCAGACATCTTATTCACATTTGTACAATGCCTTATACTAAAAAATTGAAATTGGATAACAATATTTTTTTCTATTACATGCAATTCTTTTAGCCTCTCCTTCTTAACTTGGCACACTCCATTCATCTGGTTGCACACAATTTCGTAATAGGTGAAAAATACAATTCCATTTGATCCATACTCCATCGTTGTTCCCAAGCCTTCTATAAATCTAATATAATATGCCTCGTTGTTTTGTGTTCTTCTCGGTATATTCATTTTCCTTTGGACAACTTTTCTAGTCACAATATTGGAAAGCACATATGTAATCATTGCTTTCCCTAGATTCAGATAGCAAGAAAATTCTATCCATAATTTCCATTTTTCAACCATATTTAATGGTTTTCTTATCCCTGAAAAAAAAAACATATATATATGACATGGGAGAAATGACACAAGATCATGAGGTAAATGACATGTGCATGGTTTATCTTAAATTTTGACTTAAAAATTTTATGGTCTAGAATTCACATCTAAAATTAATGGGAGGAAGCCTTTAGTTTATGGGAGAAATGACACATGTACACAATTTACCTTAAAGTGGTTGTGTTTTATGGATATTAAAATGAAGAACTTCTATTTAGATCTATTCCAGAGATTTACTGTAGGGGCATTTACTATATATGTCACCTTTCATAAAATATGAGATCCAGAGGCCACCTGTCCCTTTACAAACTCTACCAATAGAACTTGTAGAAGTTAAGAAATTTACATTGACAAATTTTCTTGTGATAAATTTACATTGAAAACATATAGAGATTCAACTAGGCTTGTGAAAATTACAAGTGGAAAATGTATAATTCTACTTAGAAGAGTCTTTGGTATAATGGTTAAGAAAGAAAGAGTTGTTACTTTCTCTATCTAGAGTAGAAGTGGAATACATAGTAGTTAATTTTTTTTTATGTTTTGGAAGAAATGGGCTCTACAAGATATTAAGGTAAATTGCTTTTTGAGTTAGTAGAAGTGGAATACATAGTAGTTACTTCTTTTTGAGTGTTTTTGATGAAATGGGCTCTACAAAATATTAAGGTAAGGTAAATTTCTTTTTGAGTGTTTTGGATTAAATGGGCTCTACAAGATATTAAGGTAAATCTATATATCTATTAAGTGTTTCAATAGAAGTGTAATAATAATTTCAAAAGTAAAATATTCTACTTCCTTCAATCACTATTTACATATCATCATAAAGTACCACTTCCTCACACAACAAGTCTTTGAGAAAATAGTGAAGATGGAATACATACCCACAAAGCCTCTTGTTAGAGAAGCATTTGAATATGTGAGAAAAAAATTAGGAATAGTTCTTGTAAATTATCTTGTTAGAGAACCATTTGAACATGTGAGAAAAAAATTAGGGATAGTTCTTGTAAATTATTGTCACTTATTTGACTTCAAAAAAAGAGCCTATGAAATTGAGTGCAATATCTATGTGGTAGAGTACACAATATCTAAGGGGGAGAATACAATATATTTGACTTCAAAAGAAGAGCCTATGAAATTGAGTGCAATATCTATGTGGGAGAGTACACAATATCTAAGGGGGAGAATAGATATAAGAAAGGAATAGAAAGAGTAACAAAAAGCATATGATTGTGTCAATAATTTGAAGTAGTCAAGAAAGATAACAAAGGACCATCAAAATTGAGTGCAATATCTATGTGGGAGAGTACACAATATCTAAGGGGGAGAATATAATATAAGGAAGGAATAAAAAGAGTAACAAGAAGCATATGATTGTGTCAATAATTTGAAGTAGTCAAGAAAGATAACAAAGGACCATCATCAAATTCAAATTGAAAGATCAAGTAGTCTTCTTCATGAAGAAGAAGCATTAACTAGGTGCATCATTTAAAGGGTTCATTTTTTAATGAAAAAATTTATGAATAACATGGAATGAATCATTGTACATTATGATAAATCTTTTCTTTAAATGACATTTGATATATGAATAAAAAAGAAAATGGGATCATCTCTTCATATATATGTGTGTGTGTGTGTGTGTGTAAGAGAGAAATGAAAAACAAAGGTAATTCCACCAAGGCTAAAGAAGCATGTCCTAATACAATAAATTATGTTTGGTTTCTAGAAGCATTAATCATGAAGAGTCATGAGATCCACATTTCGACCATACTATTTGCAAGTTAAAGGAGCATGTCCTAATACATTATTATGTTTGGTTTCTAAAAGCATTAATCATGAAGAGTCATGAGATCCACATTTCCATCATACTATTTGCAAGTTCACATTTCCATCATGCTATTTGCAAGTTCTATATGAAGATATGTAGTCTAATAACTAATTAGCAAGTTGTGATGTCCTAATACATTATTATGTTTGGTTTCCATCATACTATTTACAAGTTCTATATGAAGATATGTAGTCTAATAACTATACAGTATAGCCCATATAACATATAACGACCTTTGACAGTATGAGCAAAGAGTCAAAAAACAGAGAGGCCTCCCAGCAGAGTTCCACCTGTTCATCAAGGTAAGCAACATAATATCGGAAGTGAAACAATGACACCACTGAACATATGTGAATTTAGATATTAAATTGACATTTATTGCAAATGACATGTGCATGGTTTATCTTAAAGTTTGACTTAAAAAGTTTATGGTAGAATTCACATCTAAAATTAATGGGAGGAAGCCTTTAGTTTGTGGGAGAAATGACACATGTACACAATTTACCTTAAAGTGGTTGTGTTTTATGGATATTAAAATGAAGAACTTCTATTTAGATCTATTCTAGAGATTGACTGTAGGGGCATTTACTAGATATGTCACCTTTCATAAAATATGAGATCCAGAGGCTACCCGGCCCTTTACAGACTCTGCCTATAAAACTTGTAGAAGTTAAGAAATTTACATTGACAAATTTACTTGTGAGAAATTTACATTGACAACATATAGAGATTCAACTAGGCTTGTGAAAAGTACAAGTGGAAAATGTATAATTCTACTTAGAAGAGTCTTTGGTTTAATGGTTAAGCAAGAAAGAGTCGTTACTTTCTCTATCTAGAGTAGAAGTGGAATACATAGTAGTTACTTCTTTTTGAGTGTTTTGGATGAAATGGGCTCTACAAGATATTAAGGTAAATTTATTTTTGAGTGAGTAGAAGTGGAATGTACATAGTAGTTACTTATTTTTGAGTGTTTTGGATGAAATGGGCTCTACAAGATATTAAGGTAAATTTCTTTTTGAGTGAGTAGAAGTGGAATGTACATAGTAGTTACTTCTTTTTGAGTGTTTTGGATGAAATGGACTCTACAAGATATTAAGGTAAATTTATTTTTGAGTGTTTTGGATGAAATGGGCTCTACAAGATATTAAAGTAAATTTCTTTTTGAGTGTTTTGGATGAAATGGGCTCTACAAGATATTAGGTAAGGTAAATTTATTTTTGAGTGTTTTGGATGAAATGGGCTCTACAAGATATTAAGGTAAATCTATATATCTATTAAGTGTTTCAATAGAAGTGTAATAATAATTTAAAAAACAAAATATTCTACTTCCTTCAATCACTATTTACATATCATCATAAAGTACCACTTCCTCACACAACAAGTCTTTGAGAAAATAGTGAAGATGGAATACATACCCACAAAGCCTCTTGTTAGAGAAGAATTTGAATATGTGAGAAACAAATTAGGAATAGTTCTTGTAAATTATCTTGTTAGAGAACCATTTGAACATGTGAGAAACAAATTAGGGATAGTTCTTCTAAATTATTGTCACTTATTTGACTTCAAAAGAAGATCCTATGAAATTGAGTGCAATATCTATGTGGGAGAGTACATAATATATAAGGGGGAGAATAGATATAAGGAAGGAATAAAAAGAATAAAAAAAATCATATGATTGTGTCAATAATTTGAAGTAGTTAAGAAAGATAACAAAGGACCATCAAAATTGAGTGCAATATCTATATGATCAAGTGTCAGTAAGTTGAAGTAGTCAAGAAAGATAACAAAGGACCATCAAAATTGAGTGCAATATCTATATGATTGTGTCAATAATTTGATAATTTGAAGTAGTCAAGAAAGATAACAAGGGACCATCAAAATTGAGTGCAATATCTATGTGGGAAAATACACAATATCTAAGGGGGAGAATACAATATAAGGAAGGAAAAAAAGAGTAACAAGAAGCATATGATTGTGTCAATAATTTGAAGTAGTCAAGAAAGATAACAAAGGACCATCATCAAATTCAAATTGAAATATCAAGTAATATTCTTCATGAAGAAGAAGCATTAACTAGGTTCATCATTTAAAGGGTTCATTTTTTAATGAAAAAATTTATGAATAATATGGAATCAATCATTGTAAATTATGATAAATCTTGTATTTAAATGACATTTGATCTATGAATAAAAAATAAAATGGGATCATCTCTTCATATATATGTGTGTGTGTAAGAGAGAAATAAAAAGAAAAGGTAATTCCACCAAGCCTAAAGGAGCATGTCCTAATGCATTAAATTATGTTTGGTTTCCAGAAGCATTAATCATGAAGAGTCATGAGATCCACATTTCGACCATACTATTTGCAAGTTAAAGGAGCATGTCCTAATACATTATTATGTTTGGTTTCTAGAAACATTAATCATGAAGAGTCATGAGATCCACATTTCCATCATACTATTTGCAAGTTCACATTTCCATCATGCTATTTGCAAGTTCTATATGAAGATATGTAGTCTAATAACTAATTAGCAAGTTTTGATGTCCTAATACATTATTATGTTTGGTTTCCATCATACTATTTGCAAGTTCTATATGAAGATATGTAGTCTAATAACTATACAGTCTAGCTCATATAACATATAACAGCCTTTGATAGTATGAGCAAAGAGTCAAAAAATAGAGAGGCCTCCCAGCAGAGTTCCACCTGTTCATCAAAGTAGCATAATATCGGAAGTGAAATAGTGACACCACTGAACATATGTGAACTTAGAATGATTTTAACTCTTTTTTCAAAGGAGAAAAAACCCTGTTTCATATATTGATAACAATTCACATACAAAATCCTCTTGATATACCCATAAACGGGTTATCAAGTATAAAATATCAGTCTTGTCTCATACATAAATACATTACAGTGAAGTATAAAAGGCAATATGTAATCACGGACAAGACAATGTGTAGTCACATATAAAAGAGATATGTAGCCACTTATTATTGCATTCTGATTACATGTGAATTTAGAATGATTTCAACTCTTTTTTCAAAAGGAGAAAAAGCCTGTTTCATGTATTGATAGCTGGGTCCATATCCTAAAATCCTCTTGATTATACCCATAGCGGGTTATCAATTACAAAATATCGAGATTGTCATCATATAGCAGTACATTACTGATTATGTATAAAGAACAATATGTAGTCACATTACAAAAAATACATTACGAACGATGCAAAAGACAATATGTACGTCACATTACGGTGAGCAGATCATTCGAGTTCAATCATTCCGACGTGAGGAGATCAGTGAGAAGGCCGAGTAACGGCATAAAGCTTAACTGTGGTGGTAAAGCTTTCCATGCTACGGGCGAGAATGAGGCTGAAGCGGATGAAATTGATGAGATCCACGGGAACAACACATGTTTCTGCTGGCAACCAAATGCATATCATACTACCGGAAATTCAACGCATACACACCTTACGGCCAAAAGGTAATGAAATTTAAATCATAATCAACGACATAACATGCTTTGTTTTGGAGATTTCTGGGTTTCTCGTTCACTTGGTTGTAAAGAAAAAATTTCTATATATAAATGAGTGCCTTGAATTTCTACACGCAACACGAATCAACACCTCAAATTAAAACCAAAGAACTTCAAAAGGTGCATTTGCAATGTACGAGTCCAAAGATACTTTGAGAAATCCCTATATACGCCAGAGTGAACAAAATCTAATGGACTCTGAAAAGCCCGAGGTTCCGCTACTACTACACGCATGGAAGGGGAAGTGGAGTGGGAATTTACAGGGCCCCGCAGGAGGTGGAAGCCGCTAGCGGTGCCAATCAGAAAAGAGTGGACAGCGAGTCTAGTGAGGCTCAACTAGCAACGGACGGCGGCCACCAAGTGGTGGAGAACTAGGAAAGAGGAGACCAGAAAGCCGGTTGTTCCTACGGACACTTGTGATTCAAGAGAGGTCACAAAGTGGACATTTGCATGGATTCAATGAGGTTTTCATGGCTTTCAACAAAGGTTATTTTTTCAACGAGTCGCCCTCAAAGTACTGTGGGAGTGACCTTAGGCATCCAAGCGTCATCCCAACAAGCAAGACATTAGTTATACCAAAGTTGTAAATGAAAAGCAATTTTTTGAATCTTGAAGTCTCATTTTTCTAGCCTTACCTTTCTGCTGTGGGTCATTTCGAGTTCATTGGATGATGGAAGAGACCGAGGCCGGTGAATTTTCCCGATAGGAAAAATTGTGAGATGAAATAGGTAGAAAGATGCTGGCTCTGAGGAAAGAGTGAACTCTAATTATTTTTGGCGGTTGTCGATGTGTATGAGTAAGTGTTGAAACACTGATAAAGTAATGGTAAGTGGTAAGCTCTATCTGCTGCCGCTGAGAAAATGAAAAATAGCTCTATAACTCAAAATAATGCTATTTTTCTAGATGCTTTTTGCTCGAGCAACCTTTTCTCTAGTTCATTGTCCATCTAACCTCAGTCCCACTACGCCCTCGACAAGACCCATCTTTCAAGCGCTTGACAAAGAACCTTCTTTCTGCGATACTGACTCCATTACCTTGACCTGACTAACCCTACTTTCACTTATATGTCGCAACGGCAAAGATAGCACAATCATATTATATAAAGAACATTTTGGACTTGGCATAGGCAATGCACCAGGCCTGAGTGGTACTAATGGAAATTGGTGAAGTTGTCACCATGTGGTAATGAATAGTCATGCGAGATTTCAATGTATCACATTGCTTAACATATGTTTAAAATGAAAAATGAGTTTTGAAGCCAAAACCTAGCAACATTCAAGGCGTCCGGTATCTTTCATAATTGGGAAAGAAAAAAGACACAATTAGGAGGTGCATATAATGAAATCTAACACCATGTTGCATGGGTGCGGAGTTCAAAACTAGAATGTAATGACTTGTGGGATGGATGAGAAATACAACTGGTAGTAGACTTGCGAGAGGAGGATCGGTAGGAAAAATGCACACGGTAGTTCGACTCGCTTGAAGTCGCCGCCAGAGATAATCGCAAATAGAGGCGGACGGAAAGCAACCCCGGACGGCGACAACACAAAAACACAAAAATGACAGAAAGAAAGCAGAGCGAAAGAAACAGAGACGCAGGTAAACAAATGAACTTCATGTGTAGGCTCCTGTTACAGAGACTAGTTCGGGCGGAACTATTTGGAGAGTAAAGAAAGTCGTAGAACTTTTGGCTATGCTTTGGTTTCCATCTCCGTGCAAAGACACACAATGTTTGCCCACTGCGTCGGTGTGTACATCAATCTAAACGGAAGAATGAGTTTGGCCGAACTTTCTCACTGAAATGTCGGCCGAACTATTGCTGAGAAAAATCTTGCCCCCGATTCTCACACACACGTAACTTGACACTCACATTTCTTGCCCAAAATTGACTTAAAAATTCTTTACAGTGTACTTTACTTTACATCTTTTCAAATTCAATACTACATACATAGTAGTGGAAATATATGTTGAGACTAACCTCAGTATGAAGAACCTACTTTCAAAAATAATCTTTCAACACCATGACGGACCTGCCCACAATGAAAGCTTGTCGATGTAGAGCATAATTGCATAAAAATGGGATCGGTTTAGCCTAATAATTTGAGGGCCATATATTTGCGGTCTAACATCATCCAAATGACTCTCTTTACGGAAATTTGCAGCAGAAAATGCATTACTATTACTAAATCGCATGTTAGGGATGATATTGTAGTAGCCTACAGTATGAATCCTGTCCTTGACTAAAGGTGGTTTAGAAGAAGGGTGGGTTAGGAAGTCACCTAGGAGTAGTTGGTGGTCATGTCAAAGCTGATGCCTTTGTCATATGGTTGAGTTAAAATGCTTGAGCACGCAGAGACCATTTTCATCGAGAGTTCTCCAATGTTGGAATAATATGACAGTGGGGATGCAAGGTGAGCTTGGTGCATAATTTTCAAGTAAAATACAAGGAAACTTCCCTATTATTGTAGGGGAGGCTCATGAACACTAAAAACCCAGCTATTCCATCTAATTTGTATCTGTATGTTAGGCATGTTAATAGTCACATGCAAAGACTACCAGTTACTCGGTTGAAGTAATTGTTCTGGTTCTAGGTTCAACGAAACGGTTGGTCTTTAATGCTCTATTTGCATATATTTAATTTTTTAATCTCTACACTTGCTAATGCACGTGGGTAGTGACCTCTCTCATCCTAACCTTATATTTAAATATACTTTCATAATTAGTCATGAAGGCATTGTCAGTGGAACCAACCATAATGTGAAAAGTAAAAGTGAGTCAGTCAATACACAATAATTTTAATGCATATTTCCTAAATGCCCTAATTAGAAATTTTAATTTCACTTCCACATTAATTAATTTCAATATATAAAGGTCTATTAAAAGTTGAAATTTATATTTAACAGAAAAATTTCCCTATGGCCAAATGATAGCTAGGGATTACAGTATATATAATAAAATAATTTTGATTCGAGCATGTACTATGATTAAAAATATAGATTTATACCTAGAAATTAATATTTCAATTAACTATTGATATTTGAGCCATGCTCTTCCTCGTTGATGTTTGTAGCTTTTATGGAGGAGAAGAAGGATTCGGTAAGAGTAATAAATGGCTTAAACATAGCTTTATAAATGTGTTTTTAAATTGGGCGTTGTAATAAAGATTCGGTAAGAGTTATCAAATGAGAAACCCATCGCTTAGAATAATTGAACGGTGTATTACGAGATTGCAATAATTATTTTTATGATACGTCGGTGTCAGGTTTTCCTCAAAATATAACAATTTTTGAATAATCAATAGTGCATTATATCACGTGCCTTGTACATTTTAGAGTTAGGGTTTTTATTTTCCCCACTTACAAGCGAATGATTCATATACGCATTGATTTTTTATTTCAAGTTTCATTGAAGGGTAGGGAGTCCACGCGTACGTAGGGATTTTGTAATACTACATATATATTTCTTTTTACCATAAGAATAACGAGCTCTATTTAAATGTGTAATATTAAATTTAATCGTTCGCAGCCATTAATCACATTACAATACTAAACTGCTGGATTATTATGGGAACTCTAATCCTTGCTATATAAATGTATATCCCACAGGAAATACAAACCCATTTCTCATGGTTTCATTTCACCGCTTCCTATGTCATTATACCTAAGGTCGCGGTCCTCAGTTTCCGTTTCTTCATCACCAAACTTACTATTCTAAAGTATTACATTGAATCTTTGTCATCCTACCGAATCTAGCACGGCATCGGTCAATTCCATCGAGAAAACATTTGCTTCGTGCAAGCGTATTGGGAATTAAATGGTAGAGTCGCAATAATTAACTCTTCGCGACAAACACGTACAGCTTTGCCATTACTGTTGACTATTTCCCATGGTGCCGAAGCTTTGATCATCACCGTCGGTTCTTGGCAGATCAAAGATCCACATTTCGGGCGGGAATGCTGTCTTGGTTATCCATGCGGCCCTAATTTACCTGCGGGCTCTCGCCATTGTCTGTAGTTTGTCGAGAAGCTTCATATTCGTTTGAGAGTTTGATACATACGGCTTCATTCGAACTCTCTTGCATCTGACATGAGAGTTTTGTCACCTCGAGTGAAAAGCTGCATGAGCTTCGCTGCATGTAGCGATGGTCAGCGAGGTCTAATCACCTCATATCTCCACTTCATCGCCGGAAGGTCTAGGATTCGCAACGCTCGGAAAAACCTAAAATATTTGCGCGTGTTTGTCTTAAAATCCTTCCTAGCGCTGCTGTCCAGAGATCGCGTGTGCTTTCACCACTGCCTACCTCGGGTAAAATAAGCACTCTCATCTATTTTCATGTTTATCTTGTTTCATCTAGTTTCATTTTGCTGACTTCTTTTATTTATATATGTCTCTAGTTTGTAGTACGGAGTGTGCTATTCCTTTATGCTATCATGTTTACCATTTCCTTTGGATCTGATCGACTAAGCTTTCATTCTCGGAGTTAAACTTCTCACCAATCACTTGCATATGTATTGTTTCCTTTTTCTATGTTCATTGTTAGTTATTCGGTACAGCAATAGTTTACTCATAGAAAATTATGTGTGTGTTTTGGTGCTTGCTTTAAAGTTAGTATACCTGTCCAGCTGACAGAGGCACAGGCTTTCTACTTCAGTTTAGAGTCATTTACCCGGATTTTCCAAGATTCCTACCATAGTCTCACGAATTCTCTTACGGGTGATGCTTAGGAGACTCCACTTCCTAATCGAAAGTAGTATCTTCGAGGTTTGGTTAAAGGGTTATTCTATTAGTCCCTATATGATAAATTCCAAAGCTAATGTATAATAGATATTTCTCTTAGACTGGAAGGTGTTAAACATTATTTCCGGTCGTTTCCTTAGGCCTCGTTTATAAATTGACTATCTCGACACATCTTGTGCTACAAGTTTATTTGCTCTAGGTGGTTACATATACTTTGCCCAAAGCCTAGCTTTCTGGATCTCGATATATTTTCCTCCATGTCGAGGTTTGAGTTTCTTTCTGAAAATATTTAATTTGAGTCTCTCTTATCTACCATTTATGTATATTTTATGAATTTCTAAGCTGCTCTGCACATTCTTTGATGCTGCAATCCACTCGTTTTACATTTCTTGCTCAACTTATTTAGAGAGATGTTCCTAAGCTCCTGAGAATCTGTTCATGGTCATGAAAGTCACATCTCTATCATGTTCATCATACACTTCATTACTTTCTAGGTTGATGTATTGTATGCATATCTTTACTTAATAAGCCTCAGTGTGTGTTTAAGTGGCTATACATGCAAAGTCTGCGAAATTTGGTATGCTTGTTTTATCCATTTCGGCAGTACGCATTAATATGTCTTTCTCAATTTGTTTTTGTTTTATTTTAAATGATTCGTGATGCTATCTAACTCTACTAAAATCTTGTTTACGAAAGCATATTGACATAGATTACTTTCTTCCTTACTATTACTTTGCTATATTTCTTTGAATACTCAAATATATAGTTCGTATACTTGATAACAAGTGTGTTCTACAATGTCCACTTAATATATTCTTCTAGCGAGATGTAAACATTCTCAAACCATGAGTAGTAATATCGTATTCAAGTAGATCTTTTACTTTATTTTGAGGATAGCGTGGCCAGGACCACCCGACAATCTATCAGCAGGAGTATGGCATGGAGGAATGGACGATGTATTCTTGGTTTTTTTCTCCATGCGCGAGAATTGACCAGGACCTATCTATTCGAGGCGATTGAGGTTATTTTCCTATTATATTTCCTAACTCGGCAAAGTAATATCCCATTTTTGACCATGACTTAACGAGTAGATGTTACATAAATAAAAATAAACACACTAAAATCCATATCTACTCTATATTTTATAAAAACAAAACTATATAACTCTATTTGCAAATTATAAAGTAACTTCAATATAGTATTCAATAGATTCTACGTTACGTTAGTCAAATCCATAATTGGATTGCGCAGTTCACGCTTTCACACACAAAGTAAATCAAATAATTATTTGTACAAAAATAAAAAACTATTTTTGTTGATCCATCCCAGCCTTCAGGCGTGCCAATGATGTCCATCTCTTAACCCATGCTTCACACTTCCATGGCATACGATTCTACGT
The DNA here is from genome assembly GCA_034641835.2 of Pinus albicaulis. Lineage (NCBI taxonomy): Eukaryota > Viridiplantae > Streptophyta > Pinopsida > Pinales > Pinaceae > Pinus > Pinus albicaulis. Next base: position 44,979 of record JAXQQM020067818.1, read on the forward strand.
AGGTTTCTATTTCTGCGTGGTGACCTCGGGACTCCAAAGTCTAATCAATACCAAAAAACTTTAGCAATTACTTGAGTATTTGCCATTGGTCTCTACCGGCTCAGGAAAAACTCACTCCTTCCATGCACCTAGAAACATAACCCCTACTCCTCACAGTTGGGTCTCGGTCTTATCGGAGCGAGCAAATGCTGTCATCAGCTATCCAAACCACCTTTATAGTTCTTGGAAAAATTTCTGTACATATTTTAGGCATTTTATGGGATGCAAACACCATAGCGTTTATTATTTCATAATTATTCACTAAATGAAAATAAATTTTTAGAAAAACTTTTTTAATTTTGAGTCATCGAAATAATTATTTATTTTAACTAATTTCATTAATTAAATGTGAGATGTCACAACTTCGCATGTAACACTTTTCTCATCGGTGTTTTACTCTAGCCTACGAAAAGAGGCTACTCGGTAAACCTCACTGCACACAAATGTTCAGCCTCAGTAGCATGCTCCATTGCCAAAGTGACCTCCACTACCGCTCGCTGGGTGACGAAACTTGCTTCCAAAGAATAGTTCTCTCCGGTCAAGTATACGCTACGGCTCGACTGAAACATCGCTGCGTCACGACTCTAGCTTGCAAACTAGCAAAGTTCCTGTGAAATTCTCATAAGGATATCATTTCAGTAAAGATTCTTAATTATACCTACCTGTATATTCTACCAATGAATTACATGCTTTTGAATCATGCACGTAACGTCTAACGATGACACATGGAACACATTGTCCAACACTCGGATAGCATTTGAGTAAAGGCCGGGCGATAGTGACCAGAGAGGTCCTATCCTTTCCAAAATTTGGAAGAGGTCCATAGGGCCACAGGGAAGCTTGAGCACCCAGTGCAGAGGTCCACCGCAGGGAGCTCACTCTTGGGTTTAATCTCCACCTACACATGGTCCCCCACTTAAAATTGTCGATAGTTCATGTTCTTATTTCGCATAGATCTTATGCACAAGAATCTTGTGCATCAGCAAATTTGTCTTATCTTGCTGCACTTATGATTCCCATTTCGGCGAGGGTTATGGTTCCAGCATTAATTTTGTTTCGGGAGTTGCTCCAATTTATGGGTATGTGACATTGCTTCCCATACTGAAGTGCACTCTAAATGACTCTGTCTGAGGAGACGCTGCGTATACCATTTTTGTAAGAAAATTCAACAAGATGCAAATATTACTTCTCTATTTGGTGGTTTGCTTGCACCACATACATTTGTAACATGTCTTCCAAAACATGGTTTACCCTTTGTTTGACCATACTGTCTAGGGATTATAAGAAGTACCACACCCATTTGGGTCCCGGGACACTGTGAACAAATTTTTCCAAAATGACGAGTAAAATTTGATGTCTCTTGATCCAAGATCACCATCTTGGAGTACCATGCATGTGAAAATATCCTCCAACCATAGAAAATGTACTGCCACTTGCAGTCTTTGCAGGTGGCTATACACACGGTGCATAAAATGTGTAGCTTTAATCAGTCTGTCAGCTACTTTTCTCTACTATGGTTGAAAAGCTATGCTGATGTAGTGGTGGATTCCACATTGTGTTTGCTGCGGGATAAGTTCCCATTGAAGGTTGTGTCGTGTGCTGTGATATGTGCTCGTGTAATTTCCACTTCCATCTTGAACTCCTTGACTCTAATTATTGTTCCTGGTAAAAAATGTAGCAGGGGTTACTAGAAAAACTCCTTTGAAAAAGGCTTGTTGCCCTGGCTTTCAGGGTATTTTCCTTGAGAAAGTGTGGACACTGACCAGAATGTCTTTGCCCTATCGGAGTTGATATTTTCCCTAGTATGTATCGATCCAACTTTCAAGGGTATGTACCTCTCCTTGAGGTTTTGTACTATTTGTGAGGGCATGCTACTGTCCTTAAGCTATGTACTATCCTTTAGTCGTGTGTGCTTTCCTTGAGATTTCCCGCAGAGCGGTAAATTACTACCTTGAGGGTCGTCGTGAATGTCATATATACATCACTGTAAACATGCAGCGTTCAAATTTTTGGTGTGAGATTCCATTTCGGCCAGGTGAGTTATACTTGGAGTTTTTGGACAGAGGAGGTGCTCCCTAGAGTGTACACATAAACAGTGATTGGCTCGCAGAAAGGCACGGATGGACCACCATATAAATAAGTTTCTAGTGCTACGAGAAAAGCATGGATGACTCACCAGGCACTTTGTGTACAATGATGGTCTTGTAATTACCTCTTGGTATGGATATAAAAAGAAGAATACGTGTGCAGACCATGGAACTCGAGACGAATTGGCCAAAAGCTTTTAGCGTAGAATACTAAGGATCTTGTTTGAAAGGGATGTAATAGTAAATCGATTCACTTGGCCTAAGATCTAAAGATTCATTATGTGAAGGAAGTTGGACTTCTTCTTACGTGTCGGTAATCTCTTCAATGCCTATGAGGCAAGGAGGAAGGTTCTCAGTGATGTGAAACTTCACTCGAGGTGAATTAGGACAACCAAGGGTTGGGGTTATGAACTTTGAAGCAATCTTGGATGTAGCGAGGTTCGGTTTTGGTTCAGAATTTGAGGCTCAGTGGGCGATAATTCACTAGTTGTGGAAGCAAGTCCAACTAGTTCACAAATTGTTTGTTTTATTTGAGAACTTTATGTTGTTTTAGGATGATCTACTTTGATAATTAGGAGGTATAATATCGTGGATGTTTCTTCTTGTTCGGTTGAGTCTAGTTCCTTATGGTTGTCCTTTTCAGATGATATTTTCTAACTAACCTAGAATTAGTGTACCTAGGGGGTTTCTCCCTACATTCTACGGTATTGTCTTGGTAATTCATGCCATGATTAAAATTTTAACACATGAAATCAAAGAAAATTTCCAAGAAAAATAACCTAAATTCTCTAAGGAAAAAATCAAATTGAACACACGCCTACAAAATCTAAGAGAGCAATCCACACACAAACAATATGTTTCCACATCAAAAAACACTAGTTGGTTATGACATCCAACGTCATGAGTACCCAATGTGGAAAACTTGGAGAATTGGAATAGTTACCACGAAAAACCCTACTTAATGAAATAGTCGTGCAAGTCTCTCCACTTATTCCATCTCTAAGTGAAGATTACCCTTCAAAAAGTCGACGTGAGTCTAGCGGACGTCTATTCCAGTGCACAGTAGGGACCTTCCCTTCTCCGTACGTTGTGAAAAATCCTAAACAAATATGGTCACTAAGGTACTAACGAGAAAAATGTACTTGGGGGAACAATATACAATCCGATATACATGAAAGGCGAGATAGGTAGATCAATCCCTCTTGAAGACTCATGATATGGTAAATACAAGGTTTTGCCAACAAGTCACCCATGCTCCTTGGCAATGATCTCATCCAAGGTTTACACATTTGTATTACGTGCTAATATATATATATTTCCCAATGAGATAGGTATGATTACCTCACTTGTTCGACATGATTTCTTTCTTGAATATTTTAAGAAGATATTCATAGCACAAATGCTACAATTGGATTTTCCATACCACAATATTGCTACTTGTTAGTTTAAACTATCTTAGAATGTTAATTACAACTCCGTTCCAGAAAAACCCTAGCCTAAGCTATGTTGATGGAATGAGCCCCTAGAAAATGTAAAATATCTAGATTGATTTTATTAAAAGCGTTGCTTATAATTTGGTTTTCTCTTAAGACAAAAGGAATGGAGTTGAAACCTCGATGATGTTTGTGACCCGACTCAAAAGTACGCTAAAAATGCATCTAAATGAGAAGTGAAACTATTTTTATTTTCAATGAATCTTATTTAAGGGAAATATTGAGAGATTTAAAAAATTTCAAAGCATCAATCACTCATAAACAAAATCTTTGAAAAGAAGATGATTTCTTTGAAAAACCAATTAGCAAAAAATGATCAGTTTCTCTTTTGAAATGAAAGTTCTTTAGCAATCAAATCAGAAACTACAAATCAATAAACAACCATTTCCAAAAGAAAATAATATTTGAAAACCTAGAAAACATAAAATTCAAAATCAAAGAAAAATCTAACTTTGAAGTCTATCTAAAAGTTTGAGGATGTTTTCTCCTAGTTTGTGATCGGACTAAGAAAAAATTTCTACTTATCTCGAAATGAAAATGAAAACATCCAAAAATTCTTTGGTGTGAAAAGTGGGTTTAGTAAGCTAAAATCTCTCCCAAATTTGCAAATGAAAAGGGGATCAATTTTCATAAAAAGTAAGGTTTGTAATGATCTTAATGGCTCAGGGAAAGACAAAATCATCATACGAGTAACCTCGGGTAAATGAAGGTATACTTATGGAGCAACAATAAAGTAGGGCCACATTCACTTATAAGATGCAAATCGAATGATAAATAACACAAACATAAAAGTTCATGAAAAATAAATTCACACATAAGATTAGACAACGAAGATAGACTGAAAACACAAATAATCGAGGTGATCTGGCTCTAAAAAAGAGAATTTTTCGTAGAATTTTTCAAAAGGTTCACGACTTTTAATGGAAAATAGAGAAGTACCGCATTGTTTTAAACTAAAAACTACTGGAAAGTGTCGCCACATTGTTTTTCTCTCTCGAAAACCATGGAGGCAAGGAAAAATCTAGAAAAAAAATATCAACTTTTCTTTTGAGGATTCTTAAAAATTTATCTACCCAACCAATCTCAGATAAGTTAGAAATCAGAAAACTCTAAAAAATTCAAACCAGAAAATAGAAAGATAAACAACTAAGTTCTATTCCCAGTGGAGTCGCCATTTTTTTATATGGATTAATCCCTCTTGTGGACAAGAAGCGATCTCCCTAGAAATATTCAACAAATAGCTAGGAAAAAACATCCATTTGGAAACCTTTTTTCTCTAGACTAATTTCAATTCAAAATTATTATAATAAAGGAGAGAGACATGTCGCTACCTTGAAATCCAATGTTTGATGCGATCTTTTATCCAATCGCTCCCAAAGAGGCTTCTCTAGTAAGTAAAACCTATAATCAATGACAAGACAAAAGAATCAATGCATTTGCAACATATAATAAATCAAGAAAAGCTAATATAACTTAGTTATCAAGGATTCTATGTATTGATGTTATTCAATAATCACAAGAACAACTTAATGAGAAAAATAGATCCATATGTATTATCTTGAATGAAAAGAGTAATCTCACAACTTTGATGCCTTGATATCATACATATTTCTCCCAGTGGTCTGAAAAAATCATTCCTCCTTCGGTTTGACAAGCCTTCCTCTCTCGAATACTAGCATGGAGTTATGGACATAATAACGTGATCATTCTCATGCAAACAACATCTATTGTAGAAAGTATACACTCTTTTGGAATTTCTTCAAGCAACTACAATGTATGTCCACCCTTGATACTGAAACATGAGCTCAATTTATAGTGAAATGGAGATAATTTCAGTTCCCATGAAGAGGGGGATGGATTCCTTTCATGAAGGGATTTGAGATCCATTGACCAAGGGGATAAGATCAATGAGTGGAGGAATAAAGCTCAAACTTATCGTGCCTCTATAAGCTTCCGGCTGGGAGAATATTTGACCGGATAGGCTTCTAGAATTTACTTTTCCTTTATTTGAAATTTTTACGTAGGTCCGCAGGGTTTTATTACTGGAATGTGTAGGGGTTTCTGTCATAGGAAAAGGGTAGAAAAAGTGTGGAGGTAGACTTTTAAGGGTTTTTAAAGAGCTTTCTCTAATTTCAAGACTTGGTTTAGGAACATTAGGGTTTTTGACTTCTAAGGAGCACAATATAGGTAGTAATAGACCGATGGATAGTCAAATGTCACGGTGACAAAAATAACGTGTAATAGTAACCCACCTCAAATTCTTGAAGTTCTTTTTTCGATCAACATATACCTTTTGTCTCTCTTGAGCTTAATTTTAGTTCTTCCCCCATTTTTTCTTACCTCATGCTCCATTTCTCCGACATGTCCAGTCCAAGCATCATTTTGGTTTTAGAATTGCTCTAGTTTATGGGGGTCGATATGGTCTTCCGTACAATTCTTCAAAAGGAATCTATCTTGAGATATTCTTGGTATCCATTATTGTAGGTGAATTTGACCATATGCAAATATTCTTCCCATTTCATAGGTTGTTGCATCACATACATGCATAGCATGTCTTCTAATATTTCATTCACCATTTTAGCTCTGTCCATCCATTTGAGGATGATATATTGTACTAAATTGGATATTTATTCCCAAACTAGTTAATAATGCCTTCCGAGTGAAGGCGACATGAACTTTACATCTCGATCTAAGATGAAAACTCTTGGTATGTCGTGTAGTCTAAATATTTCCTCATGAATATGTTAGCAATATGTACAGTTTTTGTAAGTTTACTTTGGATAGGTGCATGAAATGAGCTACCTTGTCTGAGCCTATCCACCACTACCATAATTGAATCATTGTGTCTCTTACTTCTCAATAGACTTTGTGATAAAATCAATTGATATGACATCCCATTTCCATTCGGTACAGGAATAGGTCTTTAGCAATCTTGTTGAATGTTGGTGTTCCACCTTGACTTTGCTAACATTCCAAATAGTTTGTCAGTATTCAACAATGTTTTTACATATCCTAGGAAAAAAAGTAGTCCTTTCTAATTGTTGTTAGCATCTTACGATATCTGGGATGTCCAACATAGGAACTACGTGATATTCGTCCAAAATCAGCTCCTTCAAGCTCATCCGATTTGGTATATATATCTTCCCTCAAAATATGAAATTTTTTTTATCATTAATTCCATAATATTATTTATTTTTCTTGTTTATATTCCTTTCTTTGCTTGCTACCATAGGAATTGATACTCGTGGTCTCTCTTTGATGCCTCTTTGATTCGCTCCTTGGATGTTAAATTCTTCTTCACTAAAGTAATGTTCAGTAGATGCAATGTAGTTTCTTACTTAAAGCATCGGCTACATGGTTCTCCTTACATGATGCATGTTGAATATCAAAATCAAACTCTCTGAGGAACTCATTCCATCTTGCTTGGTGAGCATTCAAATCATATTGTTTAAAGTAGCCTAGTTAGGCTAATATGGTTGGTTCTTAACAGAACCTTTTTCCCCAATAATTAATGTCTCCAAATTCGAAGGGCATGTACTACCACAATCAAATCCAAATCATAGGCAGAGTATCATTTCTCATGGTCTTTTAATTTCCCTAGATTCATATGCTATGACCTTACCATCTTATATCAATACGCTCCCACCCCCTTCATTAAAGGCATCGTGTACAGACTTTCAAATTCTCTTCTTGGGTCTATACTTTCGGTACAGTGAGAAGTGGATAACAAACACTTTTAATCATTCAAAACATGATTGAAACTCAATATTCCACTAAAAGACTCACCACTTCCACCTTTGCAAGGAAGTAATGGGAAAGGCTATCTTAGAGAATCCTTTCATGAATCACAGTGTAGTAACCTGTTAGGCCCATGAAAGATCGTATGTCCACTACATTTCCAGGAACTCTCCATTCCATAATCGTATTTATCTTTTTTGGGAGTCTACTGAGATCCCCTTCAATATATATCACATGGCCCAAATATTGGATCTGCTCTTTGTAGAAATCACATTTGCTAAATTTTGCGTAGAGTTGATGTTCACGTAACATTTTTAGTACCAAGTATAAATGTTCTTTGTGTTCAATATTTTTTAGAATAGATCACTAAAACAAATTTATCCAAGAATGGGTGAAAGATACCATGCATTAGACTCACGAAAGTTGTTGGTGCATTGGTTAATCCAAACGGTAACACCATAAATGGATAATGTTCATACCTCGTACGAAAAGTTGTTTTGGATATGTCCTCATCCTCATTATCGTATCTGGTGATACCCGGACTTGATTCAATATTTAAAAATAATTTTTCTCCTTCACATGATAAAAATATCTTCTATACATGGAAATGGATATTTTTTCTTTACAATCAACTTATTAAGTTGTCGGTAATCCATACACATCTGGATTGTACCGCATTTCTTTTTAACAAAAAATCACCGGTGCTCCCCAAAGGGATACACTTGGTAAAATATACCCTTTATTCAATAGTTCTTTCGAGTTGCATTTTTAATTTTGTCAATTCGAGGCACACTCTTTTTGAATGGTGCTCACTGACACTCAGCGTCTACTCTAGGTAGTAATTCTATAGTAAAGTCGATATCTCATTTTGGGGATAATCCAGAATATGTTCAGGAAACTCATCCATAAAATCCAAATAAATGGAATATTTTCCATCATAATGGTCTTTTTCCTTAGAGTTAGTGAACCCCACTTGAATAGAAAAAGTTGATACCCTTTTATAATGCATTTACATAGCTCGGAGCACAATGATGGGGCGCAAACTGAAGTAGTTTCTAGATTCCTTGTAATTCTTGATAAGTACCATCCTCTTCCTTAAAATAGATAGTTTTATCCTTGTAATCTACCGATTGACCAATGTATTTATAACCAGTCCATTCCCAACAAAATATCATAAGAGCCTAAAGGTATAATTTTGCAATTCAATGGTTATTTGTTGTCTTCCTATTTCCAGGACTAATTTGAGACCATTTCATTAACTCCTTCTATCTCACTCTAATAGTTAATTGACCCAACAAGGGAATCATAAATTTTTTTCTTTGAAGTTTGATTTTCAACTACTCAAGGATTTATATAGCTTAAATTGGCACTAGTATCAACCAAAATGGAAAAATTTTTGGGAATATAACTCAACCTTCTAGTTCAATCATAGTTGGCTAGAAATCCGCTTGTTGATCCTCTAGTGCAGCGTTGATCCTCTGTATGTTTCATGCTACATGCCCTACTATAGATGAATCTATTAGATTGGATTTAACCTCATTTTCTTCCACTGATGAGGGAAATTATTAAATTAATGTGCCTCTACTGCATCCCCAACATTGTAGCATTGGTTTCTAGGATTGTCCATGATCACGGACTAGACGATGCTTGAGTGACCTTTTCATAGCTGACCACTTGGGATTTTGCATCGTTTTTTTCCAAATTTTATTTTGTTGTGTTCCTTACATCATTTTTATAATTTTATAGTGTTCTACTTTTTAATGTTCGAGCAACCCTTCTTCCCTTTATTTGGTAGCCAACCTATTTCAACTTCAAATTTTTTCCTTGTACTATCGATATCACATTTGTGATTTTTTGAATCACCTCATCCGTAGTCTTTGGACTCACCATTCGATCCTCTCCTTCATGTGAGAAGGAATTCTACTCATAAGAATCATCAGTACCTTTCTTTCATCTCTCAAATACGTAGTGGGCGAGAAACGCGGGTTGGGAAACACTTTTTGGCATGAGATAGAATTCCTGGTTTTGTCTTTTAATTTTCACTCGGCCGTAGAAAAAAGTCTTCTAGAATTTCTCGGCCGAGAGTTTGTGTCACAAAATTCTCGGGCCGCAGAGTCCCTGCCTCGAGAGTTAGAAAAATACCTCTAGGCGAGATTTTTTTACATTCAAAACTCCACGCCGTGAGTTTTCCTCTTAACTCCCGTCGAGAGTTTTATTGTCGTAAATCCCGGCCCGCAGCTCGGCCGAGAGTTTTAAACTTTCGGCCGAGAGTTTTCACCTGCATAAATTAGTTTGAAAACTCTCGCCGAGAGTTTTAAAAATTTCTACCGAGAGTTTCCCGTCGACAAAACTCGTGAAAACTCGCATAGCTTTGAGAAACCGCGCAACTTTGGAGGTGAGAACACCTACAAAACAAAAGTAGCTATATGTGGACCAAGTACCATTAGGTCGTCTCTAAATCGTAGTTTTTTGAAATGATGCTGAGATTTATGGAGTTTCATTACAAAAATTCAAATATTAATTTTTTACTAAACTATGTCACTATGGGAATTTCATTGTTCGAAAAATTGCATCGAATGAAAATTCAATAGCTTTCAAATGAGGACACCAAAAAATTCAAAAAAATCATAGTGCACTTCCTCTCCTCGTCTACTTCAAAAGGGTACTCTCCATTTTTCTTATTGGCTAGTCACATTGAAATGAAAATCAGAAGAGGACATTAATAAAATGTACTGGAACATCTACCGTGTCATTTCGTCCTATTCATTCCAAAAATAATAAAAAGTAGTGGTTGATCTGAAAATTACCAAAACCTTATTTTGTGCACTAGTGCAATATATGCTGAGATTATGATGCAACTGGTCCAAAAAATGAATAACCTTCCTACTAAACAAAAAAAGTTAAGGATAATAAAGTGACTATATTATGTTTGCCCTCGAAAATTTCCATAGTATATGCAGTTAGTAAACAACAAATTTACTCTATATGTCAATATTTATATCGTGTATGGAGGCAGAGACAATTCTATACAATTCTTGTTTTTATGTCAAAAGCATAATTTGAGATAAAAATATGAGTTTAAGTGGAGTTGAAGTTTTAAAAACTTTGAAAACTAAAATTTTCAAGCGCCAAAAAAGGGCAAGAAGAAGTGTTTCCCAACTTCACATTTTCACGCGTATGTATCTTACTCAAAGAGGTGTGAATATAATGATGAACTCATCCATAGATAGTTGATCCAACCTTAATTCATGGAACTCTCAGGATTTATCATCATAAAATATCTCTGTTAAATAATTTTTCCTTAAAATATTGTTGGAACTCATACTGAAGTCACATTCACGTCTTCAATTACCCGTACAATTTTGAGCTCCTCCCATCATAATGTGGCTCTTTCTCGCAATTGATAAATGGCCAAGAGAGCTTTGAGTTTGTCTGTTATATTCATAGAATTTAAAATATTTGTTCATATTAATTATCCATTCTTCTACTACTTCCTTAGAATATCCATCAAAAGTAGGAGGTTTAATTGTCCGAAATTCACCTTGTAAACTCGCACTTTATGTTTTGTTCATCTCTCGTTGTTACAGAAGCATTTCAGACTTTGCTTCATTATAAATTTTTCTTTTTTGTTACTTTTTGAGTGAAACTCCCTCCTGGATTATCATTAACTTGTTGTTGTTGTTCTCCTTCTTCATGGTTGTCCCTTTCTAGGCTAGGTTGTGCTTTAGGGATGATTTTACTTATCCGAGAGACTATTAAGTGTCCTCTCCGTTCCCTCATCACGCTTTCATTATCTCTTAGAACTCCGAATCTTTTTCTGTTTGGAGTTGTTGCACTATATATAAAATTCTAGTTTTTTTTGTCGTTGTTGTTCCTCCGTAGTCTACTAGCTTGCTAAGTGCTGACTACTACACTTAATTGTACTGCACATATTTGTGTTAATTTATAGATTAGGCTTGGGATGGGTTTCCTCGATAGTTCTTGGAGACTGATGACTAGATCCTCTCAACATTGGAACCTTTCTCAATAATTCATGTCACTCTGCATGCAGTTAACAAAAAACAAAAAAACACCCAATATTATTAAGTTGGACCAATACTGGCCCAGCGTGCAAACCATGCTCAGATACCACTCGTCACCACTATCTTATACATTTACCACACATAAACAAAAAATTACTATGCTTAAGAGTATTAGCACTTCCAATAATTATTCTAAGATACTAAAAATAATGCCAATTATTGTTATTATGATGCTAGTATTCGGACATATATTTTAACCTCATAATACAATAAGCTCACATTGTATTTATTATTCAATTATTATACTCTAACACTATGGTACTTGCAATCACCCACGATTCATATATTAAAATTGGATTTGAATGGATGATTTGAGTTTTTAATAAAAAACATGTACATTTTAATAGTTTGTCCCCTCCAACAATGCTTAGTAGTTGTCCTCCACTATGATTATTGGGAGATGAGTTGACCATTGATCTAGTAAAATCTATATACGGTGCTTGATGCGGTTGAGTTTAGGGTAACTACCCAACCCATCACCGCATGCCGAGTTCATTTCCTCATTGCTTCGACCTCCGCTCCGCTCTACAATATTTCCTCACTTCTCCATGCTCTTTTCTTCGATAACTAAGGTACCAAATCCTCATCAATGGTTGTGGAAAAACTAGTTGAGGCCCTTTTCTTTTTTGGTAATGTTATTCACTCCTGTGCTTTCCCTGTTATTGTGTTTATGTTTTTTTTTTAATTTCACGGTATTGTTTGAACTTTTGTTTCTTCTCAGTTAACTCCATTGAAACAGGTGAGGAATGCACCCAAGGTATTTACTACCTGAATTTCCTTTTGCAAAGGTTATGGAGAGTTTTGACTCAGGTAATTTTTCAATTGAGGTCCTTCATTCCCTTTGCTCTTAGTTAAAATTCTATTTAGTATGTTAACCCCATTATGGCTGAGGGTTTATGGCTCTAACAACCATTCATTTGTTCTTTTGCTTCAACTATTGTAGGGTTTAAATTTAAGGGTGATAACCCCATTGTGTCGAGGGCTTATGGCTCTGTCAGTACTTCAATTTTGTTTTCTTCAATAGTTACAAGGTGTAACCCTTCCAATATGCCGAGAGCATCAACTTTAAGTATGATTAATTTTCGGTTTAGTCTCTTGTTATAGAAGTAAATATGATAGGGTTTATCTCCTGTTATTCACATTTGCCCACGTTATTTTTTTTATTTTTTATTTTTGGACAATTTACTACTAGCTACAAGAGCCATGGTGGAATGGGTGTCCCCCACAAGTCTTCATGGTGCTTCTAGAATGGCTAGGTAAGTTGAGTTCTCGCTTCAGTCTAGATTTAATTCTTTAAGTATGTTTTATTTTCTCTCTCATGTTTTACTGGTTGTATAACCCTTTGTCTGCACAAGACACTAGGACTGGCCTTGATTCCTCTTGCATGAATGACCTTCATGTAGTCCTCCAAATATTAAGGGTTGACCATAATTTTAAATGCTATTTTCATATATTCTCGAAAAAATAGTTTAATTTGGTGAGATGTTTACTGGGTATCAGTTTTGTTGTATGGTGTTGTATAAAATTTATCTTTAAAGATTTAATTCTCTAGACTCTATTCACGCACATCGAATACCTAAATTTTGATAGTTGTTTATATGAGTCTCTGTACCGGGTTGTCTGTTGTATTTTTTTTTTCCTAGCCCCATATTCGACTCTCACTTATGGAAGATATTTCATTCTGTATATATAATATATATATTTCCACATTTTTCATTTTTTATATTTTTGTAAGAGTTTAAAAGTTATTAATTCAACATTCCTGCTTCTCAGTTATTGTATTTTTTCTATAAATGATGTTTGTTTTCTAGGTACTTGTTTTGTACCCTTCTTGGTGTCAAATGATTCTTTAAATACTTGTGGGTCCAGTGGCTAGAGGACCTGAACCTTGCTCTTTGTGTCAGGGAGCTCAGTTTCTAAATTTCTTATCATTCTCAACTATTTATACAGTGTAACGAAAATTTTAATGTAGATATGAAATTTATAGTTTGTAAGGAATTTATATCTCATATTTTCTTTCAACACAATTCCTGTGTGATTTTATGGTATACATTTATGCTATGAAAATGCTCAGTATTAAATGGAAATTCAATAATGCAGGTTTATTATACTTTTCTAGCCTAGACAATATTTATTTAATGATAATTTCCACTGCATATACCTTATAAATTTTTGTCCCTATATGGTTTAGATTTACTCTAGTTTACAAGGGTACAACAATCAAAATCTCTATATTGGATTTTTATTTTAGCCTATCATAGCATTTTCCTTACTGCTTTACTTAATACATAATTGTTTCATTTTTTTTAAATAAATAAATAGCAAAATTGTTTCAGGCTAGCAGAGATAATCAATAGATTTTTCCAGTATTCTAAATTTAAATACCATTTACTTATCAATTTTATAACTTAACCATTAAACTCATTCACTTATCTCTGTATTCTTGTTTTAACTAATGGTGCCACCCAAACATGAGAGAGGAAATCACGTCCTTTGATCCCCCAAAGCTCCACACCACAGTTTGGGTAGCAGTTATTTGCTAGGAGTTAGACCTCAGGACTTCTATCTGGTCCATACTTCCTTCATATTTCAAAGTTCCATTGGTCTATAACTAGTTGTGGACAAGTCTTTTCTGTACAACCTCCTTTTGTAAAAACCATTCTTGTTTCCTTGAACAAAACCCCTTCCTCTACTCAGGATTTCCTTTTAATCCTCTTGGGAAAGGTAACTTCCAGAAAAATTTCCTCTTCCTTTTACTCTAGAATCTTGGAATTATTTTACTAATCAGTTAATCAATTACTCAATGTAATTTTATTCATGAAATATAATTTAATTTTTCTCCTATTAATGAATAACCATGTTCGTTAATCTGTTTTCACTAACAAATTCAAATGTATTTATAAAATTCTTTTGGACAATCATTAAAATAAAAAAAGGTGTTACATCTTCCTCCATTAGAGACAAACATTGTCCTCGGTGTGTAATTCATTCTAGAAAACATTTTAGGATATGCTTCACGTATGGAGTTTTCATCCTCCCAAGTAGCCTCTTTCAAGCTAAAGTGTCTCCATTGCACTTTAATTTGGGTGATGACTAAGTTCTGGAGCATTATTTCTCTTTGATTGGGAATATGCTAAGGTTCTACCAAAAATTCGTCGTCCGTTCCTACCTGCAAGCATAAAAATTTATAATTAATTAAATTATGAATCTATCCTTTCCTAGGAGTCATAATATAAATACAACTTAAATATACTATCTGCCAATGTATGACATGCTTGGGATGATGTATGTATTGTTTCAATAATGACACATGGAACACATTGTGTACCAATATGTGGCTAGGCAATGCCATCCCATAAGCCACCAACCATATTGGTTCCAAAATATAGAAAATTTCACAGTGTCTCGGAGCCAATTTGGCACAGGTATTCCACCTTAATATGCTCTTCTTCGGTTTAATTTTTACATAAACGTGTTCATCCACCTCAAATTCTTGAAAATGTCATTTTGATTAGCATATACCTTTTGTCGATCTTGAGTTGCCTTTAAGTTCTGCCTAATTTTTCTTACCTTGCGTTCCATTTCCTCCAGCATGTACGGTCCAAGCATCAGTTTGGTTTCTGAACTACTCCAGTTTATGGGAGTCTGACATTGTATTCCATACAATGTTTATAAATGACTCATCTTAAGAGATTCTTCGTATCCATTATTGTAGGTGAATTTAACTAGATGAAATATTCTTCCCATTTCGTAGATTGTTGCATCACATACATGTGTAGAATATCTTCTCATATTTGATTTACCCTTTCAGCTTTTCCATCATTTTGAGGATGATATGATGTACTAAAATGAATATGTGTTCCCAAAACAGTGAATAGTGCCTTCCAGAAGGCTGACATGAACTTTACCTCTCGATTTGAGATGAGAACTCTCAGTATGTTTTGTAGTCTAAATGTTTCCCTCATGAATATGTCAGAAATCTGTACGGTCTTGTAAGTTAACTATACAAGTATGAAATGAGCTACCTTCATGAGCCTATCCACCACTACCATAATTGAATCAATTTATCTATTACTTCTTGGTAGACCTGTGATGAAATGAAGTGAAATGATTTCCCATTTGCACTCTGATACAGGATTATGATGAAAGAATCCTGTTGGATGTTGTTGTTCCACCTTGACTTGCTGACATTCCAAATATTTCGCGAGGTATTCAACAACGTTTTTACACATCCGAGGAAAAAATTAGTCCTTTCTTATTGCTTTAAGAATCTTCTGATATCCAGGAGGTCCAACATAGAAACTCCGATGATATTCATCCAAAATCAGCCCCTTCAAGCTCATATTATTTGGCATACATACCATCCCTCGAAATCAAAAGCCATTTATCATTAATTCCATAAGCCCATTTCTTTTCTTGTTTATCTACCTTTCTTTCTTTCTACCATAGGAATTGATACTTAGGGTCTCTCTTTGTTGCCTTTATGATTTTCTCGTGGAACTTAGATTCTGGTTGATTAAAGTAAAGTTCAGGTGAAATGTAGTTTCCTACTCAAAGCATCAGCTACACAATCCTCGTTACCTTTTACATGTTGAATGTAAAAATAAAACTCACTAAATAACCCACTCCATCTTGCTTGGTGTGCACTCTCTGAAAATCAAAATGTTTAAAGTAACTAGTTAGGCTACTATGGTTAGTTCTTAAAACAAACCTTTTCCCCAATAAGTAATGTCTCCAAATTCGAAGGGCATATACTACCACAATCAACTCTAAATCATACGCAGAGTATCACTGGTTATGCTCTTTAAATTTATGGATTCATATGCTATGATCTTAAAATCGTGTGTCAATACCACTCCCACCCTTTATTTACATCCATCAATGCAGACTTCAAATTCTCTACTTGGGTCCACTACTTTCAGTATAGGGGAAGTGGTTAATAGATTTTTTAATCGTTCAGAATTGGATTTACACTCATTAGTCCACTTAAATACTCTTACCTTCCGCTACAAGTAATGGGAAAGGCTATCTTAGAGAAGCTTTGGATGAATTGTTGATAGTAACCTGCTAGGCCCATGAAAGAGTGTATGTCTGCTACATTTTCAGGAACTGTACATACCATAATCATCTTTCTCTTTTTGGGGTATATTGAAATCCCTTTAACATATATTACATGGCCCAAATATTGGATCTGTTGTTTCTAGGGATCTATTGTTTGTAGAAATCCCATTTTCTAAATCTGGCATAGAGCTACTGTTCCTGTAACATTTTCAATAGCAAGCGTAAATGTTCTTTGTGTTATTAAATATTTTTAGAATAGATCAATATATCATCAATGAATATTAAAATAAATTTAACCAAAAATGGGTGAAATATACCATGCATCAGACTCATGAATGTTGTTGGTGCATTGGTTAATCCAAACGGTAACACCATAAATTCATAATGTCCGTACTTGGAACAAAAAGCTGTTTTGGATATGTCCTCGTCCTTAATATGTATCTAGTCATACCTAAATCTCAGGTCAATTTTTGAAATTATTTTTTCTCCCTTTACATGATCAAAAAGATTGTCTATACGTGGCAATGAGTACTTGTTTTTTACAGTCAGCTTATTAAGTTGTCGGTAATCCATGCACATCTACATCGTACCATCTTTATTTTTAACGAACAACATTGGTGCTCCCCAAAGGGATACACTTGGTCGAATATACCCTTTATCCAATAGTTCTTGCAGCTGCATTTTTAATTTTATCAATTCAGGAACACTCATTCTGTATGGTGCTCGCAAAATTGGCGCTACTCCGGGTAGTAATTCTATAGTAAATTCGATATCTTGTTTTGGGGGTAATCCTGGAATATTTTCAAGAAAAGAGTCCACAAAATCCTCAACAAATGGAATATTTTACATCATAAGGGTCTTGTCCTTAGAGCTAGCAAACCCCACTTGAATAGTGTAAAGTTGACACGCTTTTCTAATGAATTTACCTAGCTGAAATGCAATGATGGGGTGCAACTAAAGTGGTTTCTTAATTCCTTGTAATTCTTGACGAGTACCATCGTCTGCCTAAAAAATAGATAATTTTCTCCTTGGAATCTACTAGTGACCAATGTCTTTCTAACCAGTCATTCCCAAAAAAATATCGTAAGAGCCTAAAGGTAGAATATTCAATTCAGACTTTATTTGTTGTCTTCCTATTTCCCAAATACAATTTGAGACTTTTTCGTTAACTCTTCTCTTTGATCCAATAGCTAATTGTACCAACTAGGGACTCTTAAATTTATGGATTTGAAGTTTACAATTTTCAACTACTTGAGGAATTATATAACTTAAACTGGCACTAGGATCAACCAGAATGGAAACAGTTTTGGAATATAAGTTACCTTACAGTTCTATCATAGCTAGCTGGAAATCTGCTTGCCGATCCTCAAGTGTAGCATTGATCCTTGATATGTTTTGTGTTACATCCCCTACTGTACATGCCTCTTGAAGATTGGTTGTAACTTTATTTCTTCCATGATGAGGGAAATTCTTAAAGTAATATGCCTCACCACATCTCCAACAATGTAGCGGTGGTTTCTGGGAGTATCCATGATCTAGCCTGCTATATGCTTTAGTAGTTCTTTCATTAACTGAACACTTGGGCTTTTACTGAATTTTCCAAAATTTCTATTTTCTCGATTCCTTTCAACATTTTTATAATTTCCTAGTCTACTACTTTTAAAGTTCGAGGCACCCTTCTTCCCTTTCTTTGTTGGCCAACTTCTGCCAAGTTTAATTTTCATCGTGGATTTTTGATAGCACATTCATGCTTTTTGAATCACCTCATCCATATTTGTTGGATTCACAAATTTGATCCTCTCCTTCATGATAGTAGGCATGCTACTCAAAAATCGTTGTAATTTTGGTCTTTCATCTCTCAAATATGGTATGGATCTTAACAAAGAGGTGAATTTAGTGATGAAATCAACCATAGAAAATTGACCCAACATAAAATCATAGAACTCTCAATATTTCTCATTATAAAATCGCTCTATTAAATACTTGTCCTTAAAATACTATTGGAAATCATCCCAAGTCACATTCTAGTCTTCAATTCCTTGTACATTTTTCACCTCCTCCCACCATAATGTGGCCTTTTCCCATAATTGATAAATGGCTAAGTGACTTTTGAGCTTGTTGTTATAATCAGAGACTTGAAAATATTTGTGCATATTAATTATCCATGCTTCTGCTACATTCCCATCCTCTCCATCGAAAGTAGGAGGTTTAATTTTGGGAAATTCACCTTGTAACCCCACTTTTTGTTTCTTCATCTCCCGTTGTTCTGAAGCATTTCCAAACTATCCTTCATTATAAGTTCTATTTTTGTTACTTCACTTTGTACGACTCTGTTCCGGATTGTCATTAAAAAAATTTTGTTGTTCTCCTTCTTCATGGCTTTCACTTTCTAGGCTAGGATGTTTTGTAGGATGATTCTTCTTATCCAAGAGACTCTTGAGTATCCTCTCTATTTTCACTTCAAACTTGAATCATTTCTTTTTGGGGATGTTGCAGTGTATACAACAATCGATTTCTCTGACGTTGTTGTTCCATTAGTAGTCTACTAGTTTGATGGCTTTCACCCACACTCAATTTTATCCACATCTCTAGGTTAACTTTCGGATTAGGCTGGGAATGGGTCTCCCCGGTAGTTCTTGAAGTCTGATGACTAGATCCTCTCCTCATTGTAACTTTTTAAATAATTCATGTCACTATGCATATAATTAACAAAAACAAAAAACAACGAATGTAATTCAGTTGGCCCAATCTGGGCCAGCCTGCAAACCACGCTCTCATGCCACTTGTCACCACTATCTTATACATTTATCACACATAAAAAATAATAATTACTATGCTTAAGTGTATTAGCACTTCCAATAATTACCAAAGATACTATAATAATACCAATTACTATTATTATGATTCTAGTATCAAAAAATATATCCTAACCTCATAATACCACAAACTCACATTGTATTTATTATTTAATTATTATTCTCTAACACTATGGTACTTGCAAACACCCATGATGCATATAATAATATTGGATCTGAATCAATAATTTTAGTTTTTAATACAAAAGATGTAGATTTTAATAGTCTCGCCCCTTCGGAAATGCTTGGCAGTTGTCCTCCACTATGATTATTGGGAGATGAGCTGACCATTGATCTAGTAAAACCTATATCCGATGGTGCAGCTTGATGCAGTTGATTTTAGGGTAACTATTCAACCTATCACCACATACCGCGTTCATTTCCTCACTAATTCAACATGGCTCTGCTCTGTAATTTTTCTTCACTCCTCCGTGCGCTTTTCTTTGGCAGATAAGGTACCAAATCCTCGTCAATGGTTGTGGAAAATTGGTTAAGGTCCTTTTCCTTTTCAGTAATGCTATTCTCTCTTGTGCTTGGCTTGTTATTGTGTTTTCTATTGTGTGTGAATTTCGCGGTATTGTTTGAACCATTGCTTGTCAGTTTGCTCCATTAAAACAGGTGAGGAATGCATCCAATGTCTTTACTTTCTGAATTTCCTGTTGCACATGTTATGGAGAGTTTTGACTTAGGTAATTTATCATGCGAGGTCCTTCATTCCCTTATCTCTTGGTTAAAATTTTATGCAGTATGTTAAGCCCACTATGGTTGAGGGTTTAGGGATATAATCATCATTCATTTGTTCCTTTTCTTTGAGTTTTGCAAGGTGTAAATTTAAGGCTGTTAACCCTGTTGTGTCGAGGGCTTATGGCTCTGTCAGTCTTTGAATTTCACAGTCTTCAATAGTCACAAGGTGTAACTCTTGAAATACACCGAGAGTATCGTCTCCAAGTATGGTTAATTTTCGGTTTAGTCCCATGTTCTAGCAGTAAATATGATAGGGTTTATCTTTCGTTATTCACATTTTCTCATGGCCTTTATTTTGTTTAATTGTTGCATAAGTTACCTCCACCTACCATAGCCATGGCAGAATGGGTGTCCACTAGAGGTCTGCATGGCGCTTCCAGAATGTGGAGGTAAGTTGAGTTCCTCTTTTCTTAAACATAACCCCTTCCCCTAATTAGGATTTCATTTTTATCCTCTTTGGAAAGGTAATTATCATGAAAACTTCATGTTTGTAATATCCCCAGTTTTATATGCTTTTATTTGACATTTGAACAAGTCGAAAAAGGGTACAGTAGACCCCAATGGAAAATTTTGTGTGGATTTATCTTATTATTTTAAATTAATAAAATAAAATGGAAAAATTATGTGCAATGAATAGATTTAGATTTTAGATCTGAAAACCCAATCCATGAGGATGGATAAGGTGGTAAGACTTTCCCACAACTTCCAGAAATGTTGGAAAAAATAAAGTAAGATATTAAAATTATATTTGAAGATAAATATCTAATTACCCCAATAAAGTGGAAATTATTAGGAAGATGTGGAATAATGCTGAAAAGTGGAAAAGCAAGCTTTAAAAGTACCTTTGTGGAAGAAACAGAGGGAAACCCTAGGCAAAACAGGAAAACAACATCCTGAATTAACTGGACACAGTTAAGGGAAATGGGCTCGGGAAAAAAAAAGCTTAAAATAAGATGTTTCAAGATAGATAGGGGGTTTTCTATCACTGGAGAAAAGGATCTCTGCTCATGGGTGAGTTAAGGAGAGAGAATTCTACGGTTGGGAGGAAACTAATCAGACCTAAGTGGTATGCACATTAAATTAGTAATGTTTTGTTCTACTCAAATAATTAATGTTGTGATGCATTATGACGAGTTATAAAATACTTATGTTAATGTGAGCTACTAAGTTAAATTCTGGTTTTAGTTATTTGATAATTTATGAGTTACAAGGTTAGGGGAAGAACCTATAAATTTAACTGATTCCACTACAGAAAAATTAGTGAAATCTATATGGTTGTATAGATAAATTATGTAGAGGACGAACTCTTAGAATGTTTCAACCTAGTGATGGGTTTAAATCTGACGTTAGGTACCTCATAGATAATTTATGTCCATTGGGTTAGTGGTTAAGAGTTTTACTACCCATCTGTTTAGATCAGTAAAAAAATTAATTCTGAAATTGAAAGTAAGATACAGATAGAAAACAAATAGTCTCGGTACATTTATAATTTTCTGTTTTAAGTATAGAAAAATTTATTCAGAATTGAACATAAGAGGGGCATTCATATCTCATAATTGTATGCCTTTATTGAAATAGAAATCTCAATTAGTAATTCAAATGGAATGCATTCTCGTATTGTAAACATGTAGAAATATCTCTTCATAATAAAATAAATCTAGTGTATATCTTGTAAAGTATATAAAGTAGATAATCTCATTCTAGAAGGACTATAAAACTTTAGTCACAGAAACTATATTTAAATTTCAGGTTGATAGTTATACTATAATCAAAATAAATTCTATAAAAAAAAATATTACTGTGCAGGTACAGTAACTAATTTCAACAAAGAATCTAGATAATTCTTGTTGAAACAATACATTTCAAAACTAGTGAAATGACAAAATTCTGCTATGTTAATTACCAATATATATCAAATGGACTGTAAGGAGTTATACATAAAAGTATATGTGTATTCAAGAAATTCTACTAAATTTTGTGTTTTAATGATACAAGAAAACTATCCTACATTCATGCAACGGTATATTAGAAGTGGAAACAACTTTCAGTAGAAGAAGGTTTAAGTATATAAGTCAAATAAGAATTTATAATTATATAAATTAAAAAAGTTCAACTCATGGGTTACAACCCAGAGTTATTAGGTGTACATTACAAAGAATAGATAGTCTAAAACTAGTGAACTAGAAGATACTAGGGGTCATTGTGAAAACAATTGTCTAAACTATCTGTAAGGCTGAAGTAATGACCAACATAAAAAAATAATTGTAACTGACAAAACCAACCTATATAAACCAGAGTCCATTGTCAAAACGAAAATGAGTCATAAGGGAAATGAAGTTCAACCATTGAAAGAAAAAAAAAATACAGTAGATAGTATCCATAACTGAAATGAAATAGGGATATGAGTTATTAAACTAAATAAATTAGATTGAGTATAAGAATTGAAATGAATACTCTAAGTGTGATGAAGTGAAAACTAATATGCTTTGGTAAGTTGTAAATTTTATGGTTGTGATTGCGGAAAAACATAGAGACGGTGTTAAAACATGAATATATTAAAGGAAAATGTAATTACTATCAATGAGTGTCATGGAAATGGAAAATTATTTGGTGTTGAGTCAGATTATAGAATGATAAGTATTTCATTTAGCATATTATAGAAATGAAACACTATTTTAATATGGAATTGGAAGATTTTGTAAAAACCTCAGAAAAAAACGAAAACTAGAAAAGTCATTTTAGAATTGGGGTTTTCGAAAAATACCAGTGTCAAGGATGACACATAAACGAAATGCCAGAGTGACTTTAAAGACACACCATCATAAGCCTGCGTAAAAATAAAAAAAATTTGAGAGAATTTGTCTCCGATGACACCAAATAATACAACTGCTAATACATCATCAAAAAAAAATAACTACGTGAATAAATAGCCAGAATTTCATTTCACCAATATTTGTATTCGAATAATACTGTTGTTTCTATATAAGAATAAATTATTCCCCAATTCCGGGAAGGTGGAGAAATTCACGAGAATTAGAATTAAATACTCAGAACTTTGGATTTACAATAGAGTATAGAACAATAACTCACAAAATTGTTTATTAAAATTTGAATAAGAATGAGAATAGAGTATAATACCAATTCTCGATTGGCTAGTATGGTAGTTACTCGGCACAATCATAAAAATTCCAAGGTATAAACGAATTGGTTATTGACACCAGAAATTGAATACCAAAACTTAACCAAAACATTTACAGCAAGTTCAATACGACAACTTGCATTCAAATTCATTTGTAGTAGAGGGAAAATCCAAATCGTGGATGGAAAATTAAGACGAAGCAAGCATAGTTCCAAATGAAAAAAAATACAAATATCCACCATCAAAGAATTTGTATACGTTATTACCTGGAGTTAAAGGAAGTCATTATTTCCACTGTTACACCATTCCTCATCTGCATATTAGCTCAAATCCTTATCCGAAGAGGAATGAAGGTGCAAAAGTGAGGTTCGACCTCTCGGTTGAAGTCACAAACGAAAATGAAAAAAAATAGAAAATTTGATATTATTTATGTCAATTAGAAACCCTAGGCAATCAATGATCTCGACCTTCCACGCGTAATAAGATTAATGATTACCCTTGGATGGATGCGTGGATAACTGAGTCAAGAACGCCATGAGAGTTGGTACTTCATAAGTACTAGAAATAAATTATTTGGGGAAACACAAGATTTCGTATCAAAAAAGTAGATATGAGCCATATTGGTTAGTAAAATAAAATTAATTCCTCTAAAAAAAACAAAACAAACAAAACAAATGGTATTTGTCTACACAATTGCTACTCCTGTTGATATGATCGGACAACTGACAGTAAAGAGGTGATAGTCTGAAACGTAAAACAGGAAATCCAATTCCATTATGGACAAACCCATTAATGAACTAAAACCACTTGGAAATAGACAAGCCTCGATTTTAATAGTTATTTTAATACCAAGGTAAGTGGTCAAGGGAGCCGTGCATCAAACATGATAATATAACAAAGGCTACTCAGCATTTATACAAGTCTAAGTAAAAATGACCAAATAATAACCATTAAGATTTAAAAAGAAAATGTGGACCTACCACCATGATGTACAATGACATTAACTTGATCAGAATAAAGATATATGTTAGTATGACATAAGAAGACTAGGAAATTGCTCTAAATTCCTAGTTCATTTTAATTTATATTCTAGTGGAAGTATGCCTTATTAAAGGTATACGAATGATCAGGATTAAATATAAGTAAATGTTCTTGGGTAAATTAGAACAAAGAAAATAGGAGTGAAATCCATATTTTAATATCAATAATATGGTAATGGACATGCAATGCCATAAGCTATAAGTAAAGAGGAAATTGGTATATGTATTTAATCCTTTACAATTTTCCTAAGAATGGTTAAAAGTATAATTATATACATGACTATTTTATTCCTAAGTAGAGAAGGGATATTTCTATTGTATATGTATAGATTTTTAAAGAAAACAAATGCATGGTATGTTGAGGAAGATTGAAACTAAAAAGTGTGTCAAGTGAAATACTGGCACAACTAGTAAATAATCTCTATAAATTTAAATTGGTGGAAATTCTGTCAGTGATAGAATTTCGTCAAGACATAAAAAGATGAGATTACTAGAATATTATAAAGGCTTGGAGTAATATTCAACTGTGGATACTGCTATAAATAGAAAAAAAATATCCAAATCTGAGGTGTTACAAATGGTATTAGAGCACAAGTTAAACACTAAGAAAATTTTGTGCTCACATCAGAAATTTTATGTTGCTGTAAAATTTTATTGAATTTAAATTTTGCTAATGTTTAATTTCATGTATAGTGAACAGTGTTGAGGTATATAGCTCTGAACCATGACTGAATGGGATGAGCTTTATGTGGATCTAGGTGGTGGAGAAAACACGTCAGATCCGCTTCATTGATGGCTATGTTGCATAGAATGCAAAGAGAAATGGCGCAGCTAAAAATCCATAATAAAAGGTTATATTTAGCCATTGAAGAGCAAGATAGATTGATAAGAGAATTAACTTCCTGGAATAGTAAAGAAGGTGAAGATTCCAAAAGGAAGAGAAAGGGAATAGTAAATCACTCAAAATATTTTGAGGAAGATGATGCATATAAACATCAGTATAGGAGGAACAAGGAATTACAAGGTGAATTCCATAAAATAAAACCTCCCTCCTATGATGGAGAGAAGGAGGAAGATGCTAAAGCATGGCTTTTGAATATGATAAAGTACTTTCAGGTTTAGGAATATGAAAGTAAATTGAGAGCCAGGTTCGCTATCTATCAGTTGCAAGGTAAGGCTATCTTGTGGTGGGAAGAAATAAATATGGTCCATGTCATTTATGAGAAAATTGTTACTTGGGAGGATTTCCAAGTCAAGTTCAAAAATCGATATCTGAATGAACACTATTATAATGATAATGCCAATGAATTTCATGAACTCAGGTTATGACAGCTTCAAATTAAGGAATTTGTAATCAAATTCACCAATTTGTTACGCTATGTACCTTATATAAGAGAAGAGAAGGAAAAGGTACAATGTTTCTTGAACTATCTACCCACTATTCACAGGAAAAGATAGAGTTTGAGAACCGTAAGACCATGGATGACATGGTGTGCAAGGCAAGGCTGTGTTACCAACAATTCAAGGTTAAGAGTGATCAAGCAAAGAATTTTCCAAACAAAGAGAAGCGTGACTCTAGTGGAATGAAAATAAAACCCGCATATCTAAAGGACTTTGAGAGAAACCACCAAAGAAATAAGTTCAACAAAACGGGTGAAAATCAAACTGCTCAATCACAAACAGGGTCTAAATAGATGAATGGAAATAATAAAAGGGAGGGGACTGTTAAAATGAGAGAACCCTTGAAGTGTTGGGGTTGTGGAGAACCAAATTTGTTGAGGGACTGTCCACATAGAAACATTCAGACTATACAAGTAGTGAGAGAAGAAATGACTGTTAATGACGTGGAAAGGAACATCCCAAAAATCAGTGTTGATCTGGAAGATCTCCAAGCAGAACACCAGTCCACTATGGTTGAAGTACAAGGTATTATTGCTGATGAATCTGTTTCTGTGTTAATAGATCCAGGTGAACCTTTAAGTTATATCAGTCCTCAAATAGTGGAAAATTGTAACTTAAAGTCAGAAAAATTTCAGTAGTCTTGGTTAGTACAGTTGGCCATGGGTACAAAAAGAAAAGTGACTCATAAGCTACCCCAAATATCAATGGATACCAAACTAAATTAAATCTAAATATTCTGCCTTGAGGGTCTTATGATGTACTAGTACGAATCGACTGGTTAGAGAAGCAGAAAACCATGTTAAACTGCTTAGAGAAGACAATACATTCCATAAATAGAGAAGGAAAACCTATCATGGTACAAGGAAAACCTAAACCCATATCTGTGAGACAAATCTCAACACTTCAATTGAAGAGAATTGTTGGAAAGGTTTACCAAGTGTATTTTGTTCATGTAGAGGAATTAGGACAGTAGGCAGAGGAAAATCCTCTGGAAACATTACCATTTATCAGAAAATTCAAAGATGTGTTTCTGGATGAAATTCCTCATCTGCCCCCTAGAAGGGAGATTGATTTCTCAATTGACTTAGTGCCGAGAACAACTCCATTTTCTAGAGCCCCATATAGAAGGAGTACATCAGAATTAATGGAGTTGAAAATGAAACTACAAGAGTTGTTGGATACAGGTTACATTATATCGAGCGTGCCCCCATGGGGAGTACCAGTGTTGTCTGTGAAAAATAAAGATGACACTTTTATAATGTGTATTGACTATTGTTAGTTAAATAAGCTGACAATAAAAGAAAGATATCCTCTACCTAGGATAGATGACCTTTTTGACAAAGTTAGAGGGGCAACAGTTTTTTCAAAAGTTGATCTAAGGACAGGCTACCATCTGTTAAGAATTAAGGATGAAGATATAAGCAAAACTGCTTTTAGAACTAGGTATGGACACTATGAAGCTGTGCTCCTACCATTTGGGTTGACCAATGCCCCTGCTACTTTTATGTGCTTGATGAATAGTGTTTTAAAAATAAATACTTGGATAAGTTCATATTAGTATTTATTGATGACATTCTGATCTACTCTAATAATGAAGCTCAGCATAAGGAAAACCTTAGAATTTTTTTACAAACACTCAGGGAAAATAAATTGTATGCTAAATTTAGCAAATGTGAATTTTTCAAAGATAAAATTCAATATTTGGGTCATATAAAATCAGAAAAGGGTTTGGAGCTAGACCCAGAAAAGATAAAAGCAATAAAATAATGGCCTATACCTACTGATGTGTCTTCTGTAAGATCCTTCATGGGAATTGCAGGATAATATAGAAGGTTTGTGGAGATATTTTCAGCCTTAGCTTAGCCTATTACATCCC
The DNA here is from genome assembly GCA_034641835.2 of Pinus albicaulis. Taxonomy (NCBI): domain Eukaryota; kingdom Viridiplantae; phylum Streptophyta; class Pinopsida; order Pinales; family Pinaceae; genus Pinus; species Pinus albicaulis. The sequence continues at coordinate 72,534 of JAXQQM020067818.1, forward strand.
TATAGAGGAAAGGAGTTATGTTTGAATGGAATGAAAAATGTCAAAACAACTTTGATCAGCTAAAATTGAAACTTACAAAAACACTTATTTTAAAGATTACTGATCCAGATCAGGAATTCTTAGAATGCACAGATGCGTATGGAGAAGGATTAGGAGGAGTGTTTCTACACGAAAATTCTATTATAGCCTATGAATCCAGAAAACTCAACAAACATGAACAGAATTATAGTGTTTATGATCTTGAGTTAGATGTTGTAATACATGCTCTTAAGATGTGGAGACATTACATTTTAGGGAAAAATATTCTGTTGATGACAGATCACTTCAGCCTAAAGTATTTTTTCACCCAAACATATTTGAATGCTATGCAAGCTAGGTGGTTTTCCTTCCTTAGTGAGTTTGGCATGGAGATCAAACATATTGAGGGTAAGGAAAACAATATTGCAGATGCATTAAGCAAAAATTCTTGGTAGAGTGTGAGTAATCTTGGGAGTAGTGCAACTTTGACCTAGAAGGACTAATACAAGAAGTGGTGAAACAAGACCAAAAATATGAAAAAATTCAGCTCCAGATGCTGAAAAAAGAAATAAAAGTGTATACAAAGAACCAAAAAGGATTGATTTGTTATAGAGGTAGATTATACATTCCTGAAGTAGACTCAGTAAAGAAATAAATTCTCGATGAGTATCATAAAAGACCCTATGTTGGACATTTTGGATACCAGAAACTACTATCGGCTTTAAGAAAGAAAAAACCAGATTTTAGACGATATGTTAAGAATGTATGTCATGGATAGTCCAACAAAATGGGAAGACTATCTACACTTAGCAGAGTTTGCCTACAATAATAGCTACCAATATTCCATAAAGATGAGCCCTTTTGAAGCACTTTATGGCAGAAATTTCCATACCCCTTTAAGTTGGAGTCAACTTGAAGATAAACTAATACTTGGACCAAAATCTTTACAAGAAATGAAAAAACTTGTGAAATTTTTTTAGCAAAATATCAAAACAGCACAAGAAAGGCAGAAAAGTTATGCAGACAAAAACATAATTCACAGAGAATTCAATGTTTGTGATCATGTATATCTGAGAATTAAGCCTAAGAAGAGTACTTTGCACACTAGGAGCTATGCCAAAGTAGCCCACAATATTGTGGACCTTATGAAGTGTTGGAAAGAGTTGGACTACTTGCATATAAGCTGGCTTTACCCATTCACATTAAGGTTCATGATGTATTTCATTTTTCATTATTAAAAAAATACGTGCATGATTCTGCTCATGTTATTGATTGGAATGTGATTAAGGTGGAACCAGAAGGGGAATTCCTTCCAGAGCTACTTCAAATCTTGGCGCGGGAAGAATTTAAGTTTTGAAATAGGACAGTGGCTAGGGTGAAAGTGCAGTGGAGGCACTTTTCACCTGAAGAAGCTACTTAGGAATGAGAGACCGATATGATGTAAAAATATCCATCACTTTTTAAATAGTGAATTTGTTCAATTGTTTTGTTAACACCAAGGGCGGTGTTTGTTTTTAGAGAGGGAATATGTAATATCCCCAGTTTTCTATGCTTTTATTCGACATTTGAACAAGTTCAAAAGGGAATAGTAGACCCCAATGGAGAAATTTCTGTGGATTTATTTTATTATTTGAAACTAATAAAATAAAATGGAAAAATCATGTGCAATGACTAGATTGAGATTTGAGATCTGAAAACCCAATCCATGAGGATAGATAAAATGGTAAGACTTTCCCACAACTTCCATAAATGCTTGGAAGGAATAAAGTAAGATACTAAAATTGGATTTGGAGATAAATATCTAATTACCCAAATAAATATGAAATTATTGGGAAAAGGTATAATAAAGCCGGAAACGCGGAAAATCCAGCTTTAAAAGTACCTTTGTGGAAGAAACATAGGGAAATCATAGGTTAAATAGTAAAACAAGATCCTAAATTAGCTAGACGCAGTTAAGGGAAACATTTTGGGGAAAGAAAAGATTAAAATAAGTTGTTTCAGGATAGACAGGGGGTTGTCTATCATAGAAGCAAATGATCTTTGCTCGGGGGTGAGTTACAGAGAGAGAACTATATGGTTGGGAGGCAAATAGTCTGACCTAAGTGGTATGCACATTAAATGAGTAATGTTTTGTTCTGCTCAAATAGTTAATGTTGTGATGCATTATGACGAGTTATAAAATACTTATGTTAATATGAGCTGCTAAGTTAAATTCTAAGTTTAGTTATTTGATAATTTATGAGTTACAAGGATAGAGGAAGAACCTATAAATTTAACCGATTCCACTATAGAAAAATTAGTGAAATCTATATGGTTGTCTAGATAAATTCTGTAGAGGACCAAATCTTAAAATGTTTCAACATGGTGATGGGTTTAAATCTGAGGTTAGGTACCTCATAGAGAATTTATGTCCATTGGGTTAGTGGTTAAGAGTTCTATTACCCATCTGTTTAGATCAGTAGGAAAATTAATTTTGAAATTGAAAATAAGATACAGACAGAAAACAAATAGTCTTGATACAGTTAGAATTTTCTGTTTTAAGTATAGAAAAATTTATTCATAATTGAACATAAGAGGGGCATGCATATCTCTTAATTGTATGCCTATATTGAAATAGAAATCTGAATTAGTAACTCAAATGGAATGCATTCTCGTATTGTAAACATGTATAAATATCTCTTCATAATAAAATAAATCTAGTGTATATCCTGTAATGTATATAAACTAGATAATCTCGTTCTGGAAGGATTATAAAACTTCAGTCACGGATACTATATTTAACTTTCAGGTTGAAATTTATACTGTAATAAAATAAATTCTATAAAAATAAATATTACTCTGTAGGTACAGTAACTAATTTCAACAAAGAATCTAGATAATTCTGGTTGAAACAATACATTTCAAAACTAGTGAAATGGCAAATTTCTGCTATGTTAATTACCAATATATATCAAATGGACCGTAATGAGTTATACAAAAAAGTATATGTTTATTCAAGAACTTCTTCTAAATATTGTATTTTAATGATACAAGAAAATTATTCTACATTCATGCAACGATATATTAGAAGTGGAAACGACTTTCAAGAGAATAAGGTTTAAGTATTAAACTCGAATAATGATTTATTATTAAATAGATTAAAAGAGTCCAACTCATGGGTTACAACCCAGAGTTATGAGGTGTATAGTACAACGTACAGATACTCTAAAACCAATGAACCAGAAGACACTAGGGGTCACTGTGAAAACAATTGTCTAAAGTATCTCTAAGGTTGAATTAAGGTCCAGCATAAGAAAATAATTGTAACTGACAAAACCAACATCTATAAACCAGATTCCAGTGTCAAAATGAAATGAAATGGGGATATGAGTTGTTAGACTAAATAACTTAAATGGAGTATAAGAATCGAAATGAATACTCTAAGTGCGACGAAGCAAAAACTAATATACATCAGTAAGTTGAAAATTTTATGGTTGTGACTACAGAAAAAAAAAAGGAGACAGTGTTAAAACATGAATATGTTGAAGGAAAATGTAATTACTATCAATGAGTGTAATGGAACTGGAAAATTATTTGGTGTTAAGTCAGATTATAGAACGATAGCTAATTCATTTTGCAGATTATAGAAATGAAACACTATATTAATATGGAATTGGAAGATTTTGTAAAAATATCAGAAAGAAAATGAAAACTAGAAAAGTCATTTTAGAATTGGGGTTTTCGAAAAATACCAGTGTCAAGGATGACACTTAAACGAAATGTCGAAGTGACTTTAAAGACATACCATCATAAGCCTATGTAAAAATAAACGAAATCTGGGAGAATTTGTCTTCGGTGACACCGAATACTACAACTCCTAGTACATCATCAAAAAATATATATATATGTGAGTAAATAGTCAAATTTCCGTTTCACCCATATGGGTATCCAAATAATACTGTTATTTATACATAAGAATAATTTATTCCCTAATTCCGAGAAGGTGGAGAAATTCATGAGAATTAGAAGTAAATACTCAGAACTCTGGATTTACAATAGAGTATAGGATAATAACTCAAAAAATTGGTTATTAAAATTTGAATAAGAACGAGAATAGAGTATAATACCAATTCTCGAATGGCTAGTATGGTAGTTACTCGGCACAATCATCAAAATTCCTAGGTATAAATGAATCGGTTATTGAGACCATAAATTTAATAGAAAAACTTAACCAAAACATTTATAGCAAGTTCAATATGACAGCTTGCATTCAAATTCATTTATGGTAGAGGAAAAAACCAAATCGTGGATGGAAAATTAAGACCAGAAAAGCATAGTGCCAAATGAAAAAAAATAAAGATATCCACCATCAAATAATTCATATATGTTATTACCTGGAGTTAAAGGAAGGCATTCTTGCAACTGTTACGCCATTATTCATCTACATATTAGCTCAAAATCCCTATCCAGAGAGGAACGAAGGCGCGAAAGTGAGGTTCGACCTCTAGGTTGAAGTCAAAAACGAAAAAGACAAAACACATAAAATTTGATCTTATTTATGTCAATTAGAGACCCTAGGCAATCAGTGATCTCGACTATCTATGTGTAATAAGATTAACTATTACCCTCATATGGATCGTCTACATAATTGTTACTCCTGTTGATCTGATCAGAGAACTAACAGTAAAGAGGTAACAGTCCAAAATGTAAAGTAGGAAATCCAATTCCATTACGGACAAACCCATTAATGAACTAAAACTAGTTGGAATTGGAAATAGCCAAGCCTCAAGTTTAAAAGTTATTTTAATACATAGTTAAGTGGTCAAGGGAATCGCGCATCAAACATGATAATATAACAAAGGTTACTTAGCATTTATACAAGCCTAAGTCAAAATGACGAATTAATAACCATTAAGCTTTAAAATGAAAACTTGGACATATCACAATGATGTAGAATGATATTAACTTGATCACAATAAAGATATACGTTACGTTACTGTGACATAAGAATACTACGAAATTTCTCTAAATTCCTACTTCATTTTCATGTATATTCTGGTGGAAGTATGCCTTATTAAAGGTATACGATATAAGTCAAAGTTCTTGGGTAAATTAGAACGAAGAGAATAGGAGTTAAAGCGATATTTTAATATCCACAATATGGTAATGGACATGCAAGGCCGTAAGCTATAAGTAAAGAGGAAATTGGTATATCCATTTATGCCTTTACGATTTTCCTAAGAATGGTTAAAAGTATAAGTATATACATGATTATTTTATTACTAAGTAGAGAAGGGATATTTCTACTGTATATGTATAGATTTTTAAAGAAAATAAATGCAGGGTATGTTGAGGAAGATTGAAATCAAAAAGTGTGTTAAGTGGAATACTGGCACAGCTAGAAAATAATTTCTATAAATTTAAATTGGTGGAAATTCTATGAGTGATATAATTTTGTCAAAGACATAAAAAAACGAGATTACTAGAATAGTATAAAGGCTAAAAGTTAAAAGTTATATTCATTATAATTAGAAAAAAAAAATTAGAATATGAGGTGTTACATTCTTCTTTTTACTCTAGAATCTTGGAATTCTTTCACCAATTTGTTAATCATTTACTCAATGTAATTTTTATTCATGAAATAGAATTTATGTTTTTTTTATTAACGAATAACCATATTCGTTAATCTCTTTTCACTAACAAATTCAAATGTGTCTATAAAAGTCTTTTAGACAATCTTTAAAATAAAATAGGGTGTTACAACTATCCAATATTCTACAAAGTACATTGCATTATGGGAAAGGTTTCCATGTTTTCTCAAGTCCTACCTTTTCCTAATATTCTTTCTTAATAATTGTTCACATGAATCCCTCCCTTCTTTCCTTTGAAAAAGAATGGAATCATGTACATAGGTGCTCTCAAATTTCCGAGGATTTGTCCAGAGGTATGGACAATAGGGTTAAGAATTATTATAATTTTTTTATAAAGAGGTTTTCTCTTTCATAATAATATACACAAATCAATGATTTAGATTTATCTTCAAAGTAGTTATGTTTTTTTCAATATTTTTAATTAAATTGATTAATTAAAAAAAACATATGAACAAGTGTCATATAGAATAAGTTACAATTTTTTGAGTACTTGTTATTCATAAAGCAGTGTATTAGACCATGGTACTGCAACCAAACCTATTTACATGGTCAAAATCTCCACGATAAAATGGAGATAAATCTGTATGATTAAGATTTGTGTTCCAAATTTTTATTAAATGTATATATTTTTAACTTATATATTAATTTTTTTTATAAGTAATAATAATAATAATAATAATAATTTAAAACAAAATTATCATTTAGAAAATTTATAATTTTTTTATTTTTTATTTTAGCAATGTGAGATGTATGATGAGATAAATGTTTTGGTGTTTATTATGCATTGATGCCATATATTTAATTTATATAGTTGTGCTAGGTATTTAAATTTATTGTAAAAATACTTTAAACGATATTTTCAATTTAAAATATTATTATTTTTTAAGATTTTCATAACAAATTATGCATTAACACGAAAATTTTTTATTACCACTAAATTGAACTATATATATATATATATATATATATATATATATATATATATTCAAAACAAAATTTAAATATTTTGTTAATTTTTTTTTTCCTTTTGGAAAACTTAATAACACTTTGAAAACAAATCTAAATTTCAATGACATAATAACTAGATTTAAAAACTTAAATAATTAAACAACACAAAATTATTGAGAAAACTTTTAAATTTATCGTATTTTTACCTAAATCACTCTTTCTCAAGATCAAACATCATATTATGAATTTTATTACACAAAATTACGTAAATATTTTTTATAACACCTTAAACTTTTAAACCTTTTAACATAATTTAATTATTAACTTAACGAAATAACATGTAAAATGAAATATATAAAAATGTTTATGCAAGCCTATGGTAATAATTTTTAAGACTATTATCTTCTTTGATGAAATGAACTCTCTTCTTTTGATACATCTAGTATCTTATTTATTTATATTACAAATTTACGATCATTTAAATTGTTTTTGCTTGTAATACCGTGCGTAATTGGATTATAGTTCTACTTTTCACACTAATATGCCGTTTCTAAACACGTGTCACATAAGGTTGATCAATAGATTCACCAAGGACTTATATTTAATGATCACCAAGAAATTCTTATTGACGGCTCTAAATTCGAACGACCCTCGACAAAATGTTCTATCACTTCAATACAATAACGATGGATACATTCACTCGTGGTAATTGGATTTAAATTCTATTCATAAAATATTTCCAATTTCATGGATTCTTTATCCACTTTCTGGGCTCACAAATGCTAGTTACCATAACAGAATCAACCGGCGAATGCAAACCTCATTAACCCATGAGCTAGTATTGGTAATTTCCATTCATATAAGTTACATTGAGAATCAACCGGCGAATGCAAACCTCATTAACCCATGAGCTAGTATTGGTAATTTCCATTCATATAAGTTTATTGGTACTTTCATTCATATAAGTTACACTGAGAACTAGCCAGAGAAAAAAGTCAACCTGTCGAAGCGATTTGAATGATTGATTCTGGTGAGGAAATAGCATCTAGCTCACCTTCCTCTTCATACCCAACAACGTTCGTACCTTGCTCATTCTGTTAACAATCCAAGTGTATGCCATGTATGATGTTTCAGCACAAAAGCACTACTTTCTGCTCTAGCTTCTGAAGATCAACGAGAGTTCTTATAACGCGATGGAAATTGTGAGCTGGGAGACTGAAGCAGTGGAAGAATGAATCTGGAAGCCCTACTATGTCACCACAGTGAATACTTGGTTATCCACAAAATCTTATTCTTTCCTTCTTTAACCTCATGCTTTGCATGGTCTCTGGTCAGTATGGTTTCAACATTGACCGAGACTTTCTTCAATGGGATTATTGCTTCCTGTTGAAGAATGGAGCACTATTGCTAGAAAAAATCCCATTCTGAAAATTCGTCATGAAAGAATGTTGTGTCAATGGTTGTCTTAAAGGATTGGCCCTCAATTTCACTGACGTGAGATCCTCCAGGACCGCTTGACTTAGATAATAATATATCCCAGGAAAATACGACAATTTTCGGAGAGAATTTTCTTCTCTGAAAGGGAAAAAATTAGTTGATCCTAGTGGGCCATAGTAGCCGTAAGGGTTGGAATTTGGATTTCCTTACACTTATTAGTCCTTGCCCCCTGCGGCTAAGGCAGGGACTATTGTATTCGGTGGGTAAGGCGATGTTAGCATTAGTCAAGCTGTTTTTAAGCTGTTCTTAGTCCCTCATAACCAATGTTTTTGTTTAGAATATCTGTTATTAGTTCCCTATGATTTGCATAGCGAATGTTTTTTTAAGGCATATCAATTCGCCATCTTATTTGGCCTTTTCCCGAGGCCGAGAGGGAAAAACATAGGTTAAGTTATGAGTTTGGCTTCCCATTTTGAAAGTTGTAAATGATAGCTAAAATAATGGTAGCATTAGTTTAAGACATTAAATACTAGCTTGTATTTTGATGTATTGCGACTATCAAAGTTGTTCTGCGTCCCTATGCCACCGTTTCTGCATGCCACCAGTTATGTTTTCTGCATGCCACCAGTTATGCATGCATGTAATAGGTGTTGATCTTTAGGAATAAGAAAAATTCCACATCTGTGAACCGCATCCCTTGCTCTCGCTCAAAAGCCCAAAAGTGCAGTGTGTGTCGAGCAAGGCATCTCTCAACCTTTCTCTCTCAATTAATCCCTGCAAGCTCTCAATTAATCCAACAATGGAGCCCTGCAACTTTGGCAAGGATTGCAGAAAGCTCAGAATCACCCTCCCAATGGTTGCAAAGCAAGCTCTCAATTAATCCAACAATGGAGCCCTCCAACTTTGGCAAGGATTGTAGAAGGATTGTATAAAGCTCAGAATCGCCTTGCCAATGGTTGCAAATTTTCAAAATTCAAAGGAATGCAAAATTTAACATTTTGAAGGACTGCAAGATTTCAGAATTTTAAGATAAGCCAAATGAGAAAGAGAAAGAAAAAAATAGCAATATTTCAGAATTCTAAGAGAAGAAAAATTCTAAGAGAAGAAAAATGAAAAACTACAGTGGTTGGACTTGATCTGCCTGCCTTCGACAAAGCATCTTTGGTTCACTATTGATTCCATGTATCTGGCTCAAGGTCTAGCAATTTTTGCAAGTGAAAGGTAACTTTTTTGTTCTGTAATTACATTTTGCATACTTGAATTTCCTGTTTCCACAGCTGCCACTTTCCACAGTTTCCATCTATATAGCTATTCAAATGTCGGTTCTATACTCATCAAATTTGGCAACAGAACTTTAGCGAAAACATATTTGTTCCATTTTTAGGATTCCCCTCTCTATCAATGTTCAATCTTTGTTTCAATTGTCGATATTTCAGCCCCATTTTCCAAAATCTTATGGAGGGTTTTGTCAGTCTTCCTTAAGTTGTTGGGTAATTGGCTACTGGTTCTGGAGTTGTAGTGACATACATACCAATGGGTCATCCCACTACAAACTAGTCCAATCTTTCTAGTATAGAAAGATTTTGAACACTAACTCTGTTGCTTAAAATAAATAAACCAGCTGAATTGTGATCACTAGGTTCTGTAATTTCATGAAATTTGTGGACTCTCAATCTCCATTGGCTACATCTAAGCTCTCTCTACCCTTTTTTCTTCTATCTCAGATTAAAAGTTTCCATTGGTTACATCTAGGCTCTCTCTGCCCTCCTTTTTTTTATCTTAGATTAAAAATGGAGATGATATGTCTCATTATATCGAATGACATGGAGGCCAACAGTGCTTGAATTTGAAGGGAAAACATTTACAAAAATTCCCTAGTAATAGCTGCCCAATGACAAATTTGGCAAAGATGACAGCTCCTAATTTTTCTCCCTCTGAGCTGCAATTCCGCAACTTTCATCATAGCTGCAATTCTGCAAAGACAACAATTAGCTCTACATACCCTAACACTGATTGGAAAACATACCCTAACACTGATTATTTCCAAATATTTATAAATGTTCTTAGAAAAAAGGGAGCTTTGTAGGCTTGACTTATGGTAAATGGCTCACACAATAACTGCAAATCCAAAACTGGGATATAAAATAGCAGACATAGATACAATAGACAACAATAAAACAAAATCTGCATATAGCAAAAGAAAATAATTTAACTTCACCTATCACTCAACAATTTAACTTCCCCTATCACTCGACGACCGTATAGCGTACCAAGGAATTCGAATTCGTCCATCAGTGCCTTGAACTCTGTAGTAATTTCATCCCACGGATTCGCAAATCTTGAATTTTGGGCATTTGGATAGCTTGAATTTCATCCCACAGATCATAAATCTTGAATTTTTGAACTAGGTTGTTCTTGGATTCCTCCGCCATGGCTTCTTCATATACAATCTGAACATTTTAGCACATTTTAGCTCCTCTGCCTCTCCAGCAAGCTTCAGCTTCAGTAAATTCATAGGATTGAAGTTTCGGTCACATGGTAAGGTTTCTTGCTCTTCGACAAAGGGAAGTCAGTAGGCAGATGTTTTTTTTACTGAGGACCCTATGTAACCTTTAACCTATTTCTGTTCAAGAATCTATTGCCCTTCGAGCTTACCTACATTTATTTATCAACTGTTACTTGCTTTCATTGATGAATTACTGCAGGCACATTTAAATCTTACTTAGTATAAAAATGGAAATGGCTCTGGCCCGGGGGGAGCCTCTGGTTTTGCCCAGGAAAGAAGTTGATGTTTTCTCTGCCATTCCATTGCCTCTGCTCGGGTTCCTAGCGATACAAAGCCAGAATAAATCCCAAGTTTTAAGCCAAAAGAAATCTAGTGACCATAGGCTTTAATTTTCTCCATCTCCCTTGCTTCGGGGTGAAAGCACGTGTAACACATGCACATATTAATATGGCATTTTTTTATATGTCGATTTCAACATCTTAAAATGACAAATAAGAAAACCTGAAATTTTTGACAAATGTCCCGATAGCATTCAACAACTATGGTTTGCCCATGCGGGTACATGTTGCTTGCTATGCAATATTTCAGGAGGATTTAATGAGCGATATTTTTCGAACTGATAAGACGATTATATTGTGTTTATATTACTGGAATTTTTGAGTTATTTTAGACTATGGGTTTAATTTATATAACTGCAAAATAATTATTAATAACAATTTTATCAATTAAAACAAAACTGTAATTAAAACTGTAATTTATTAATTTTTGTAAATATGTAGTTGGTTAAATCATGCTAAGTTTAATTCTATTAATAATCACCTCCTTAATTTTCTTCTTAAAAAAATATTAGTTTATTAGCATGACTAAATGTTTATTTGACTAAGTTTTAAAAATATTTTTCCTCTTTAATTACCATGGTTAGTAATCGTTTACTCCATTCTCCTTTGTGATTTTAACGAGCGTTACTTTAACCAGAAAACCTTATATAGGGACAAGTTTCCTCCATGAATATACAGATCTTCAGAGCACATAAACACTGATAATGCTAAAATCAGTTACTGATATTTTCCCAGTATCTATATAGTTGCACCAGAAAGCTGTGATTATTTTCCCTGTGCTACAACCTGCAATTTGAACAAATCTTCCCGAAATGGCCATCCAACAAGAAGACATAGCCAGAGCTCCCGTGGTTCCCAATGCGAAGATTGTTGGTCTTGCCTTCGTGAATCCCCTCGGTCGCTATACAAATTTTATGAGGATTCCAGTATACCCACTCGCCCATCCCTGAACGATACAATTATTTCACTTATTAGTCTAATTCAGTGGCAAATAACATCTCCAGACCACAGTAGGTTTAAGGTGGATATCAAAACAGCGGATTCACAATCTTCGCGTGACCAGAGAGCGCTGGTTAACATTTTTTATTTTTTTAAATAAACCATTATTACATTTTATATACATCATTAATATTACATAGTTTTTTTCATTATTATTACATAGTTTTTTTAATCAACATAGACATATATATAACTAGTCATTATTTCAAGAAGCAGATTATTATAATATGAATAGCTTGAACATGTTTATTTTTACGTATCTATGAAATGGCATGTTTTATATTTGTATCCAAAATTTCGAAAAGTCTAAGATACATGGTGTATAAGGCGGGCTCAAGGTAGGGACTGATTGCCTTGGAGCCATCCTTGTTTTCATATGTTTTTGGTTATTGCAATTTCTTTTCAAGAGACATGTTTAGATTTTTACTTTCAAAAATGTGATTTTCATAATAAATTAATCTTTTATTAATTAAAATTTGATTAAAAAATTACAATTCAACAAAATAATTATGTAAAAAATTGTCACATATTTATTATAATATAATCTAAAATATTAAATGTTATAACATTTTTCTACAAAAAAATTCAAGTAATTTTTCTAAAATATATTTAGAATATAATACAATTTCAATAATTAATATATTTATAAAATTCAAATAATCCAAAAAAAATTTCAAAACATTAAATTCATTCTATATTAAAAAAATGTAACTTCAATAATTTTAGATTAAAAATCTTACTTAAAAAATTATGTTATTAAATATTAAATTTTAATGGAAAAAAAAACTCACAAAAACACAATATGAAACATTTAAAATATACAAATTTAAATAAAAAAATATACAAATTTAAATTTAATATATTGTATCAATTTTTCATAACTATACCATTAATTATATCTCTCACTCCAGTAAGTAACTTCTTAAAATAAATTAAATTTATACATAAACCGTCCTAAATTAAATTAAATAATACATTTTTTCTATTCTAAAAGTCACTTGGCATTAATGATAACTAGTGTTAACTAGTTAAAAGACAATTGTAATTATTTTTTTAAGGAAAGATTATTAATTATGATAATAAAATTAGTTATGAAAAATAACTTGATAAAAAGTAAAAGCCGATGGTAAATATTTTCTAAGAACTGGAAAGAGGTTGGGGACAGTTGGAAATAGGTACCTACTCCTCTAGGGATAAGATCTGAGGGGGAGTAGGGGATTCTGTTCTAGGAGGAAAGTAGAGTGCGGATTTCCAGAGCTGGTGGAAACTAGTGGAAAGCACTCGACAGTCCTGAAAATTATTTTTGGGACTGACTGGACTGCGCGTCTTGAGGTCACACCAGAAAAATCCACTGTTAACCCATACTATCGAGGATTGGAGCATGAGGGAAATATGACGACGTAATCGCCTCTCTTGATGGTTGGGAGGACCAGAGCTATAAGCTACGTATTCAAATAAGTAATCTGTGTAACTTTGAGTGACTTATGTATTGTAACACCTTCATTCTACACATGCAAAGATATTCATTTTTATTTTATTGATAGTGTCAGTAATTACCCTATAAACTTGTACTATAAATTAATGAATAAATATGTCTGTTTTATTTTTTTAACTCTAAATAAGTGATGTCAGAACCTGAATGGGTATTGGAAAAAATAATAGTGAGCTAAGAAAGAAAATGCGGATTAAACTTGTAATACAATTCAAGTTTTTTATTTTTTTTATAAAGATATCAAATATGATTATATATATATATATATATATATATATATATATATATATATATATATCTCGTAAACAAAGAATAGTTAATATATAAACTATAAGACTGAAAAGGAAAGAATGTATTAGTCAAGTATTTTCATTTTAAAATAGCAGAGACTGTTTGTCATAAAAGAACAGCAAAAGAAGAATTTTGAGTTGTAGATGTAACTACATAAAATTCTACAGTAAACTCTGCAGTTAGAAAACTGTAAGCAAGTTAAGAAAGGAAGACAAGAGATGTGTAGGGAGTAGATAATCTGTAAAGATAAAAGAATCCTATGCATGCTCATTAATGAAGTTGTTCTTGATTAAAACAATATGGGATATTGTTGGTCATGGGTACTGGGTAAAACCTTAACATAGGACGTGGTTGTCCCTCAATGCAAATCTATATGCAGACATTGTAGGTGGTCCAACCACCATGAAAGAAAAAAAAAAAAACCTATGGAAGAACAGAACTATCAAGAACATCGAGAGAATTGGAAACTGGATATTCTTCATAAATACTGTAGAAACAGGAAGAAACGTATCTTTCCAGATAACCGAGTTATGTTAACTGCCAACTTAAACTACATTCCATCAAATAGAATAACAAAGGGAATAATACGAGGGATAACTGACATTGAAAATGCGTTTAAACTTCTGTTACTTATAGGATTTGTGTTAATTGAAATAACATGGAATCATTAGGAAAATTAAGTATACATGCAACCGAGCAAGAAGTAAATTTAATAAGACATGAAATTTACAGCAAATTTTTTTCATTATATAACCAAAAAAAGAGTGGAGTATTCAAAACTGAAACCCTCAGGTATTATACTTTACATACTGAAATATATGTAATAATATCTCGAGGAACCCTTCTAAAACTAGATGCGAGAATTGACATAGAATTAGAAAAGCATTCGAAGCCATCTGTTCCAACTGAATTGATACATAAGAAATGTATAAATTAATATATAAAAATGGCTAAAAACTGCTCATTAAGGGAAATAGATTTCCCATTAGGCCAAGCCACGGAAAAGGGTTTCAAAACCCCTCAAAAAAATACTATAAGGTTCTGCTCGAAGACAGATAGTCATTGGAGCTGAATGTGGAATTTTTTTAGAGTACCTGTAATGGAGAGATAGGGTTTAGCCAAGCGTTAATATATGCGGGAATTCCCCAAGATATTCCTGAAATATGGCAGCTGAAAGTGGAGGAAATTCTAACCTGGAGACAGAGGCCATTTAAAATAAAGAGTTCGTAAGCTTCGAACTGTTCATCTAAACATCAATACAAAAATCTAGTGCTAATTTGGTAGAGATGAATAGTTTACTCATACTTGAGGAGAAGAGATGTACCGCGACGAGCCCATCCTGCAGATAGAAACCCTTTGAAACAGTTAAAAATAAATCATTTAAACAACCCAATACGAGAAGTTTGCTCGGGAAAACTATATAAGCAAAAAAAAAAAAAAAAATTGAACATCCATAAATTGCTTGAGTAAAATTTTACCTAAACAACAGTAAGATTGCAGAAGTGAAGGTGTCATGGTAACTATGGATAAATAGCAGTTTCCATCAGTTGTAACTCATGGAAAACTCAGCAAAGAGACTCTCAAATTACTTCTCCGTGAGCGAACTTGTGATTACATTTTTAACTAGAGAGAAATAACAGTAGTGGTGGAATCGAATCTCGAAAGAAACTCACAGCAAGAATAAACCCTTAGAGCACCAAGACTAAATTATCAAGCTCATAGACAAAGTGACCAAGGCCAAATAATCTAGATTTGGCAGGGATTACCAAGTGAAGTTCTGCCCAAAACTCTCAAGCGTCGAAGGCCATATCACCAACAGTGGAGATCCAATGTAGTTCATCGAGAAAATGCACGACATATCTAACAAATGTATCTCGAGTTAATAGCCTGTAAATTTTCATTCAATTCTCACTGACGTGCTAGCCTTGCATCGGATAACGCGAAATTCCAATACGGGAGATAATCTTAGGATTATGCATGCTGACGGTTAAGTTTGATATGTCGCTTGTTATTAAATTACATCTTAGCACTCTCACGTAAAAGTCTAGAGTATCTTAAATATTTCCATGATGTACAAGGTGCAAAGGTAACGTAGAATAGGTTCATAATTCTTAATGAATCTGGTGGAAGAGCAAACCCCTTATGGGAAGTTAAATTTAACTTATTACATGGGTTAAACTTTAGACATAAAGTAAAAAATAATTTATGGAGTCTTGTATGGTTGTGACAAGTGGTATCAGAGCTAAAGGTTGTAGCACTAGCGCCTTTGGGATCTGTTAAGCAGAAATAAAATTGAGGTATGCTACGAATGGACATCAATTAATGTATGATTCTAGCAATCTACATATTGATTGATATATGCAGTAGTCTACTTTAGGCATGTGATGTGCGATTCATCTTTATAACTACATTTGTAGAGTAATGAGTAATAAATGTTGTTGCAAACAGTTTTCGTAACATTGGAAACCTGTTGAGGATAAAAAACAATAAAACCTTTGTTGTACTTATGAACAACCTAATTCATCACTAGTGAAAGTGAGAGTTGACTATTAACCTGAGTCCTCGCTAGTGAAAGTGAGAGTTGACTATTAACATTTAGGTATATGAAATATGAATCAAACATTTAACAAACATAAGTAAAGTTATCATGCACTACTTGAAAAATATGAATGTGTATAGTGAGGGTGTGTGAAACTAATGCATGAATGCAAAAGAAGGGAAAATTCCTTGAAAAATATTATAGAGTGTTCATAAATGGAATTGAATGAACTCTTTCAGGCATAAAAAAATTACACAATGTGTCAAGTAGTGAGACTTGACTATAATGACTAAGTTTTTGAAGGAATTATGTTATGGCTTCATTAAGATTATTAGTGGCATTGATTATTTGGTGTGTATGACTGACTGATAAAACCTATATGCATGAATTGGTTTGATTAAAGATTGTTGCAAGTTGTAAACAAGTAGTTACTTCATGTGTCAGATTTTTGGTAACATTAGATTAGTGGAATTGGAAAATGTTGAACTGTTACCCATGGCACTGTTACCCTAATCATTATTTAATGAATATTCGTATATAATCGTATGTATGACAACATTGTATGAAGGAAATTAAAATTATTGTATAGGATAATACAGTCTTAGGAAATGCATATTTCCAGTTAGCATTGTTGCTTATAGTAAGCATCGATAGCTTAATGGAAACAAGAAAAACCTATGAAAGTAAAATATTGCAGTGAAAATTGCAACGGTAATTGACAAAGCATCATGTTATAATGTGCATGATTGTGTTATCTGGGAGAAAATAATGTATAACACATGTATGATATCTATGTTCCATGTTAATCTAGATATCATTGGACCCATGTTAAGGGAAAGTATGATTTATATTGTACATAAAGTTTCCTTTTATTTATGTATAATGCGCAAATAGTTCATTATGTAATTTACTAAGGGAAACAATGCTAAAAGAGAAATTTTACATACCAGATAGTTATGAACAATTGTGAAAGGCTAGAATGCCTTGGGGTTGATGGTGGTTGCCTACCCAGAGGGGTTGATGGTGCTTACCTGCCCGTATTTCCTCTCCCTAGAGATATATGATCTCAGTAAGGGAAAGGAGTGTGCCAAGATGGTGAAGAGGGGAAAACTTGAGGCAATTCTATTGATTTTGGAGCCTGTTGGAGGAGGTCCAAAAATTCCTGATACACAGGATGTTGTCAGAGGAATCCATACTGGACCTGGAATGGTCTTGTGTCAAATAACTATCTGGATGTGAAAATTACTCGATTTGGTTGTGGAAACCAACTCCCATGGGAGGGGAGGAGAATTTTGTTTACCATTGTGGTTCTCATAGAGAGAAAGTTAGTAAATAGTTATGTACATTATATTAAAATGAATTTTATATGATTGTGTAAATATCTTATGTAGATATTGAGAAGAAAGGAGCCTATCTCTTTGAAACGAATTACAGAAAGTATAAGTTCCTTTTTTATTGTATTTCTAATCTTCTAAATGTCTTAGCAAGGGCTGGGACAATATGCACTTGGTGCATTGATTGACCATTTCTATGATTAGAAAGGTAGGTGCTCTCTGAGTACATTTAGAAGTACTGTGTGAATGTCTTTAGCAGGAGCTAAGACAATGTGCATGTGATGCATTGATTAGAGGGATGGTGATGTCTAAGTACTCTAATTAAAGCATCTCTTGATATTTCATGAATGATTTGACAGTTGCAAGTATTTCACTTGATTGAAGCTACATGACTAATGTGATTGAATTTTTTAGTCATACATTACAGGCTCTTTCCATGGAGTGTTGATGGGTGGTTCAACCATTCTCAGAGAACTTGTGTAAAAGAAATCATTACTTATAATAGTAATTGGTAAGTAATGGTAAGTTTGTATAGAGATTTTTCCATACTTTTATGAAAATGAATAATGGATAAGTTGTTCAAAAAAAATTAAAATGGAAATGGAATATTTTTCTTTGATCTATATATGCTCATGACTATGGATAAAAAAATTATTGTTTCAACTAATGGCATTTAAGGAAACGAAAGTGTTCTCATTAAGAAGGGAAAGGACCCCCTTTGGGTTGTTTATATTATTATATCATGAGTATAAGTTTAAATTTGAGTCAGGGAAGCACACCGAGGATGCTGTTCTCTTACCGTTCTTCTCTTGAAAGAATTATTTGCATAGAAAATAGTTTTATGGTGTCGAAAACATGCATATTAAATCATTGCTTAGCTTAAACATAGTAAAATATAAGTAAGATAGCTTGTCTATATATATATATATATATATATATAACCATCTTATGTAAAATATAGGATGCTTGTTTTATTTGGAGAGATATTTCATACATGTGTATGAAAAGATAACAAGATCCAAGTTAGTTCTTGAAAGTAAATATAGATTAAAGAGGTTAATTCCTGAATATATTTCACGGGTTGGGAGATAATTTAATGATTTTTCTTGGAAGAAAAGTCATGAAGAACCCCAAGTAATTTCACATAATTGTTTCTTTGGGAAATATAATGTTGAATCTTGTGTGAAAGGAATAATTTCTACTTGGAAAAGTATAATGTTGTTTTATATAATTGTTATTCTTGGAAAGCGTAACCTCTTGAAAGGAGTGCATGTCGAGTTTTTTGATTTGGGTGTAGCTAACCATCTTATTTTTTCCTATTCTTATTCATAAAGGAAGGTATCTATGATAATTTCTTGAAATGGAAGCATAAGAAGCTTTCAAGTATAAAGACAACTAGACTAGGTTATGATAACCTCCTGATGCAAATGAAGTATGCATTTTTTTACGTGAAAGGAATAGTTAATGATGGTAGAGTTCTAAGAATGGAATAATGTGTTACCTACGTTAAGGAAGGATTATTAAGATAAGCTCTTACATGCACCAAGAATATCCATTGTGCTATAAACGTCTGTTCTTTGCATGGATAAAAGAAATACTAAGCTATCTTAATCTTTAGGAAAAATATGTGAGTGAATTTTTTCTAACGAAATGATTATGTAGTTTAAGTTAGTTTCTTTTGGAATAATATCATGTATATTATGCAATATTTGTATTAGATTTCATTGGAAAGAATATACATTTGTATGTAGAAAATTATAACAAGTTTTTTTTATCTTACATTGGAAAATTTTCTTTGGGAAAAAAGATGAATTATATATATGGGTAATGTTGGTATAATATCTAGAGGATAAGACATATATTCATATGCTTTATTCCATTAGTTTTAGGGAAAAGAAACCATGAATTGCATGCCTATAATGTTATATTTATTCGAAAAGGAAACATGTGGTCGCATGCTCTATTATGATAAGTATTCGGTTGGGAAATTAATTTTCGAAACATTATGCATTGTATGCATAGGAACAACATTAACTGTGATAAATTTATTATATTCTCATGCCCAAAAGCAATAGATGAAGGGCTGGTTCTTTTGCTAGATTTTAAGTAACTCAGATACATATTGCGTCATTTTTCCATTAGAGGATTTCCTGGACAAATTTTTGTGAATTGTCATGTACTAATGCGAATGTATGCAAGCGGTGTCATAATAATGTGGGAATTATTTTGACATGAATTGGTAATTACTTGATTACACTAAAGTAGTGATGTTAGAAGGAAGCATGTTTTGATCTTGTATTCACATTTCATGTATGCACATGAATAAGTCTTAAAGGATCGCTTAAAAATTGATCAGTGATTGATTGAGGGTTTATCTAATCATGTTATAAAAGCTTATTGATGTCATCAATAACAGGAAGCGAGGATGACTTATGAAAAGTAAATGCTATGATTAACATGGTGGAAGGTAAATGATTATGGTCATGCAGATGAGTGCGAGCTGTAGGATGACTCAATGTATGATGGTCCATTGTAGGTAGAGCCAGGCGGTGAATTTCTGGTGCAGATGCAACACATACTTGACTGGAGGGAAATTACACTCCAGAAAATGTGTTATCACCCCGGTTAAAGTGTAGTAGAATCACTTCGGCCTGGATGAGGCTATTTGGGAGGACGCAATAGTTGTGTGTGAGGCTTACCTAGAGCTCTTTTCAGAGCTAGACTGAAATACCAAGGATGGCGTTACTTTCAAGGGGGGAAGTTGTGACAGTTGCATTAATGATAACTAGTGTTAACTAGTTAAAAGACAATTGTAATTATTTTTTTAAGGAAATATTATTAATTATGATAGTAAAATTAGTTATGAAATTAACTTGATAAAAAGTAAAAGACGACAGTAAATTTTTTCCATGAACTGGAAAGAGGTTGGGGACAGTTGGAAACAGTTACCTACTCCTCTGGGGATAAGAGACTGATCCCAAGGAGGAGTAGGGGATTTTGTTCTAGGAGGAAAGCCGAGTGTGGATTTCCAGAGCTGGTGGAGACCGGTGGAAAGCACTCAACAATCCTAAGAATTGTTTTTGGCACTGACTGGACTGGGCGTCCTGAGGTCATAGCAAAGAAACCCAATGTTAACCCTTACCATCCAGGATTGGAGCATGGGGGAAAGATGAGGATGTAATCACCTCTCTTGATGGTTGGGAGGACCACAGCTATAAACTGCGTATTCAGATAAGTAATATGTGTAAATTTGAGTGACTTAAGTATGGTAACACCTTCATTCTACACGTGCAAAGATATTCATTTTTATTTTATTGATTGTGTGAGTAATTACCCTATAAACTTGTATTGTAAATGAATGAAGAAATCTACCTGTTTTATTTTGTTTAACTCTAAATAAGTGATGCCAGAACCTGAATGGGTATTGGGAAAATTAGCAGTGATCTGAGAAAGAAAATGTGGATTAAACTTGTAATACAATTCAAGTTTTCTTTTTTTTAAAGGTATCAAATATGATTATATATATATATATATATATACATATATATATATATATATATATATATATATATATATATATATTGTAATACCCCCAATTTGATGTAAACACAAAATGCCCTGCAAGAAATTCTATTGCAAAAAAGGGGATATTAGGCAATAACTAATTAATAAGTAGAGAGAAAAAAAAAAAATTTGAAATCTAGAATTATTTACATATAATATATATATATATATATATATATATATATATCTCGTAAACAAAGAATAGGTAATATTTTAACTATAATACTAAAAAAAAAAGAATGTATTAGTCAAGTATTTTCATTTTAAAATAGCAGTGACTGTTTATGATAAAAGAACAACAAAAGAAGAATTATGAGTTATACGTGTAACTACATAAAATTCTACAGTAAACTCCACAGTTAGAAAACTATAAGCAAGTTAAGAAAGGAACACAAGAGATGTGTAGGGAGTAAGGAGATTATGTATACAATATGTAAAGTTAAAATAATCCTATGCATGCTCATTAATGAAGTTGTTCTTGACTAAACTAATATAGGATATTGTTGGTCATGGGTACCGGGTAAAACCCTAACCGAGGATGCGGTTGTCCCTCAATGCAAATCTATTGAGGGACATTGTAGGTCGTCTAGCCACCATGAAACAAAAAAAAGTACCTATGGAAGAAAATAAATATCAAGAACACCGAGAGAACTGGAAACTGGAGATTCTTCATAAATACTATAGAAACAAGAAGAAACGTATCTTTCCAGATAATCGAGTTATGTTAACTGCCAGCTTAAACTACATTCCGTCAAAACTGACATTGAAAATACGTTTAAACTTCTATTACATATAGGCTATGTGTAAATCGAAATAGCATGGAATCATTATGAAAATTAAGTATACATGCAACCGAGCAAGAAGTGAATGTAATAATACATGAAATTTACAGCAAATTTTTTTAATTATATAACCAAAACAAGAGTGGAGTATTCATAACTGAAACCCTCAGCTATTATACTTTACATAGTGAAATATATTTAATAATATCTCGAGGGACCCTTCTAAAACAAGATACAAGAATTGACATAGAATTAGAAAATCATTCGACGCCATCTGTTCCGGCCGAACTGATACATAAGAAATTTATAAATTAATATATATATAATTCTAAAAACTGCTCATTAAGGATGATAGATTTCCCATTAGGCTGAGCCAAGGAAAATGGTTTCAAAACCCCTCAAAAAAATACTATCAGATTCCGCTCGAAGACAGATAGTCATTGGAGCCGAATGTGGAAGTTTTTTAGAGTACCTGTAATGGAGAGCTAGGTTTTAGAAAAGCGTTAAGATATGGGGAAATTACCCAAGATATTTCGCAAAGATGGCGGCTACTGCTGGAGGAAATGCTAACCTGGAGACAGAGGCCATTTAAAATAAAGAGTTAGTAAGCTTCGAACTGTTCATTTAAACATCAATACAAAAATCCAGTGCGAATTTGGTAAAGACGAATAGTTTATTCATACCTAAGGAGAAGAGATGTGTCGTGACGAGCTATTTCAATGGATAGAAAGCCTTCGACACAATAAAAAATAAATCATTTAAACAACCCAATACAAGAAGTTTTCCCAGGAAAACTGTATAAGAAAAAAAAAATGAACATCCATATATTGCTTGAATAAAACGTTTACCTGAACAACAATATGATTGCAGAAGTGAAGGTGGCATGGTAACCATGGCAAAATAGTGGTTTCCATCACCTGTAGCTAATGGAAAACTCAGCAAAGAGACTCTCAAATTACTTCTCCGAGAGTGAACAGGTCATTACATTTCTACCGAGAGATAAATAACAATGGTGGTGGAATCAAATCCCGAAAGAAACTCACAACAATAATAAACCCTCAGAGTGCCCAGTCTAGCTTCTCAAGCTCAGAGAAAAAGTGACCAAGGCCGAATAATCTAGACTTGGCGGATATTACCAAGTGAAGTTCTGCCCAAAACTCTCAAGCCTCGATGGCCATAGCACCAATGGTGGAGATCCAATGTAGTTCATGGATAAAATGCATGGCAGATCTAACAGTTGTAGCTGGAGTTAAAAGCTTTTACATTTTCATTCGATTAGCACTGACATTCCATCCTTGCATCGGATGACGCGGAATCCCAATGCGAGAGATAATCTTAGGATTATGCATGCTGGCGGTTAAGTTTAATATGTCACTTGTTATTAAATTACATATTAGCACTCTCATGTAAATGTCTAGAGTATCTTAAATATTTCCATGATGTACAGGGTGCAAAGGTAACGTAGAGTAGGTTCATAATTCTTAATGAATCTGGTGGAAGAACCAACCCCTTATGGGAAGTTAAATTTAACTTATTACATGCGTTAAACTTTAGAAAAATATTTTATGGAGTCTTGTATGGTTGTGATACACTTCTAATTACTAAGCATATTAATCTTATATACACTCATTATCAATGAAAATCCTAACTCTAAATATCATCAACCTAAAAATGCATGACGAATTTCAACTTGTCTTTTTCCCACCTTCTCAAAGACAGAGTTACACTCATTTCCTTTCACTATTTGAAATTTATGGCTGGCTTAAATATTAAGAAACTTTGTGATAAACTGCCAAAGCACTAACCATTTAGGCTGGCCGCAGGTGGAATTTCTCTTCTATTCATTATATAACACATCAACATAGTTGGGAACATTTTGTTCAATTACCAAGCCTAATATTAGTGGGTCACACCAAATCTTGAATGAAAACATGTACACCATATAGCTCTTAAAGAAACATTTGGCTTGACTTCAAAAAATTATTAATAATTAGCTCCGGACTTATAAGTTTTATGAGCTTTTATAATTTGATTATTTTATTTAGTTTGGAAATTGGTAGAAAACTACCATTTTTGCCTAAAAATATATATATAGGATAATAGCATCAAAATTTTGAAGTTTTTTTTTTTTAATTGATAGTACGAAAACTTTGTTAATTTTTTTTATTCAAATGGCGAGCTATTCGAATATAATTTGAAATAATGGGGATAAATATTTTTTTGCGAAAAATAATAGGTAAATAATATAATATAATGGGGAGAACAAAACACTTATTTCTATGGTAAACATATAATTGGGAATGTTTTGCAACTCATTTTTGTTGTATTGATGCATTGATTATAGCTAAAGACTAACGAGGATGGATGTATTATTAATGTAATTGTAAATATTTTACTTAGTTATAAATTTGCTTGTAAATTGGTAGATTTATGTTTGCACTTATTTATTTATAAATTTTCTTGTAAATGCATAGATTCATTGTTGCATTGTTGTATAATTATAATTAATGTGTTAGTGTGTAAGTTGTTGTTTAGTGGGTGAAAGGAGAATTGACAAAACTTTGTTGTTTTTTTTGTTGTAGTCACATATTTTCAAATATAGATCTTGTTGTTACTGCTAAATTTGGTTAGGAGCCAACCATTCTCTGCTTTAAATGATAGAAAATAGAGAGATCAAATAGATTGTGCACACAACACCAAATCACACTTTGATATTTTACTCATTACAATAGTTGAAAATATATGGGACATAACACACACATAGAAAATAGAGAAATATCAGATAGATTGTGCACACAACACCAATTCACACTTCGATATTTTATTGATAACAATAGTTACAAAAATATAAGACATAACACACAGACTTGGACACATCTAGATTATGACTCAAATTCATAACATAGGAATCAATAGTTTCTAAATTAACTACTCATAACTCATAATGACGATTATAAATGACATGGAAGAATTACTTCCAACACCCTCCCTTAATGCTTACATGGAAAATATTGAAAACACATATTGCAACAACATGAATAATTTTTTTCTCACTAGTCTTCACCAACACTCACATCCACTCTCAAATATTGCAACACCGCTTTTTCTTCACCACCAGATCTTCGAGTTTTCACTTGATCCATCTAAGACATAATATCTTTAGGCCATCCTTGATGTACTTTACATAATTTACACTTCTTGACCTCCCAGAGCATGACAAATCAGTCTTGATACTGAACCATCCTATGAACACACCTCCATATGTTGAACACACGGTCTTCCGTTATATTTCCCGGTTATCTAGGAAGTTTGTCTCGGTGCTGAATGTATTCACAATTCAATTATACAATATGACCTCGTAAACACATAATCAAATTAACTTATAACCTGATTTTCCTTACTCCACATGACGCCGCCAAATTATAACATATTATAAATAAGACAATTACTGATATGTTCTCCTATCACCGTATGCATCAAGAACCACCAATTTGAAAATATATTAATATATAAATCTATTATATAATTGGTTCTTCATTTGAGTTTTCACATTATCATATCATAACATACTACAATTCACACCACAAACTTACAATGAAACACACAGTCAATCCTATATTCATATGAACATTAATATTCGACACACACAAAATAGAACACATTAACTTACTCTCACTATCTACTCTACATATTTACAGGGAATTAGCTATCTCAAATCTCACATTTTCCTGTCGCTCCCTTGAGGGAGTCAAGCCAGTACACACTTTGATAGCATGATAGAAAAAAGAGCAATATCAGACAGATTTTGCACACAACATGAAATCACACTTCGATATTTATTGATCACAATAGCTACAAATATATAGTACATAACAAAATGACTTTGACACATCTAGATTATAAATCCATCTTGTAACATAAGAATCAAAAACTTCTAGATTGTCTCCTGGTAACTCATAATGAAAATTATACATGACATGGAAGCTTTAATTCCAACACCCTCCATTAATTCTTATGTGGAAAACATTAAAAAAACATTACATAGAACTCACATCCACTCTTAAATATCACAAAAACTCGTCTTTCTTCACTACCGCATCTTTGAGTTGCCACTTGATCCATTTAAGACATAATCGCTTCAAACCATCTTTGACGTACTTTGAATAATTGATGCTTCTCGACCTCTCAGAGCACGAAGGCTCGTTATTGATACTGAAATATCCTATGGAAACACCTCCATATGTTGAACACATGGTCTTCAATTGTATTCCCCAGCTATATGGGAAGGTTATCTAGGTACTAAATGTATTCAGAAGTCAATTATACAAGATTACCACTTAAACACATAATCAAATTAACCTATAAGTTGATGTTCCTCACTGCACATGAAATCACCAACTTATAAGAGATTATGCATAATCAAATTAGCGATATATTCTTGTGTCACCCTATGCATCAAGAACAGCCAATTTGAAAATATTTTAATCTATTCTATAGTTCGTTCTTTGTTTTATTTTTCACATTTTAATAGCATAACATACTACACCTCTCACCACAAACTTACAAAAAATGACACTATGTATCTTATATTCATATCACCATTAATATTCCACACACATGAAACAGAACACAGTGATTTACTCCCTCTATATACTCTACATATTTACAGGGAATTAGCTAGCTCAACGCTCACAATTTCTTGGCCCTCCCTCGAGGGAATCATGCAAGTACCCACTCTGATACCGTGATATAAAATAGAGATGGATCAGATAGATTGTGCATACAACATCAAATCACTATTTTATATTTTATTGATCACAATAGTAACAAACATATAGGACATAAAACACTAGTTCGACACATATATATTATGACTTCAACTCATAACATAGGAATCAACAACTTCTATATTGACTCCTTGTAACTCATAATGACAACTATTCATGACATGGAATAAATACTTCCAACATTAAAAAGGGTTTTTCATTTTCATTCTTCAAACAAAAATTTAGTAGGGTTCTAGCTGACCATGGATACATCGAACACTATTGTACTCGTGAATGGAGAGAAAATCAATAGGTGCATAGGAAGGAGAGTATGTTTCCTACTCAAAGTTATTGAGGCGATGGAAATATTATGCAAGGAGAAACTTTCGAGGGCCAGGAAATCAATATAAAGCAGGCTTCTCTTGCCATTTTGTTGTTGCAGCTTGTGGAAGTTATTGGACCTATAGAGAATGACCACATTGTTTGCGATAAAATCTACACAATTTTTTGCATAAAAATTTATATGTCTTCTTACAATCAGCTATGCGAGTTAGATAATTCGGAGCACCAATCTCTTTTCATCTAGATTTATTGTGGCTTGAATTTGTATGCTACTACCATTTTATTTTTCTCATAGATGAGATTCTGATTGAATTTTCTAAAGGGATCAATCCCCACTTATGTATGTTTCCCTATCAAATGAGGTTATTGCAATATTTTGATTTAAATTGAGAAAATTTGACAACAGACGTGAACCCTTCCCAAACATGATATATCCTTACTATTTTATATCAGTAAAGGTTACTATTTTTTATAAATTTAATCATCCTAAATTAAATAATACATTTTTCCCATCGAACAAAACTCATAATATGAAAATTTTGTAATTCGTTATTTATTAATGAGTCTGAAGGGTTAAGGGGAAAACTAACCTATTGTGATCATAAGCCATATCTTGATGCAGGGGCATTCGATTTGGAAAATACATTGTATTTTATTAAACATAGGGGGTCTTATGTTTTTGAAAGAATATTGATTTTTATGTAAATATTAATCGGATTTTGAGTGATTTTAATTAACTAATGAGAGATATTAAGTATTGTGAGGATTTTTTAAATGTTCCCGAATGATTGGAGAACATGAGGGAAATTGGATATTTTATATTTGAGATATTTAGGAATTGATTGTAAATCCTAAGTTAGATTCAGTTTCAACATTTTAGGGATAGAATCTAGATTTTAGGACTTTGAAGATTTTGAGGATTTTGTTGAGAGATTGAAGGGATTGAACCTAAATTGGTTCATTCTAATTTGTATAAATTAACATGCCTTAAAGGCAGAGGGAAGGAGATAGGGTAGAAGTAGGATTGAACAAACATTATTTGTTAAGCCTACGGGAAGTTGTAAAAAGGGCGATTGATTAAAAATCAGGCCAGGGACAAAGATTTCTGTAAGTAATTTCATTTTCATATATTAAAGAATCTATTTCAAAATTATATGTGCTTTGATTGATTGCGAAATTGTATGTTTAACCTTTGTAATTGGGGTTTGAGGTGAGATTCTGCATGCGATTGTGATAATGCTCTTCATATAAGGGAGAAATTGATGTTAATTGTTGTGTTCTGAAGTTGAATGCATATTGGCTTACATATTTAAGAGGAATATTAAGAGAATATTTGCAGTCATCGATCACTACAAGGATCGATGATGCAAAAGGGTGTTTGAATAGCATTCAATTTGAAATTGTTGAGCATTGATATATTGATGAAATGTTGAGCCTGTTCGAACCTTACGTTGAATGAAAAAGGGGCAATTGCAAGTAGAGCCACCGTTGGATTGGGTAAGGAACGAACCTTTGATGACACAGTGAAATTTAGAGTTTAAGTCGAGTAGATGGTGGAATTATACATTGGTGCATATGGATTCATGAGATGAAGTGAAATAGTAGCATGGGAAGTATCACGTGTTGGAAATGTGATTTGATATGATATTCTTGTGGAAAACTGGTATTCTGATGGGTGAATCTGAAATGAATGGAATCGGAACTAGTAGGCACAGTTCGGAGTAGCACTAGATCGAAGTGGTGAGAGTTGGAAGACTGTTCGAATTGGAACAACAGAGGCGGGCACAGGTTTAGAAGTGGATTTGTAAAGTAAATGGTAATGGAAACCAATGCAATGAGAAATTGCAGAGAGTTAAAATGCCTTGAATGTATGCAGAGATTGAGATGCGTAGCTGCAGAAGGATTTTAACCCTGCTCAAGTGGCAGAGTGAAGGCAACAATGTTTGAAGTGGAATTGTGAGTCAGGACACAGTCGGAACTGTGAGGAAGTTTTAAAAATTAGAACCAGTGGTATTCGGGCAGCTTCAAGACTGGTAAGTAGTATTTCTGGAATCACCACGATAGCCTTCAGTGTTCAACACATGGCATCGGTGTTATTTAAATACTAACTATTTTTCATTATTTTGGCGAGTTAATATGTACAGGTAAATTGGATGCGATATCCATCCGATTGGGATCAGCTGAGATCCAACGAATTTTGCATCGTGAAGCTGCATGGATGATAGACCAGGTATGTGCATCTTGTGGACTTTGAAAATGTAAATATATGTGAGTTAATGAATTCCACAAACATGTGAAATTTTGTGGCACAATAATAAAAGGTCAAGATATATGTGGGGCCGATATGTTTTGGGCTACTGGTAATTTGGACCTGTAACCAAAGTCAAACCTTTAGCATGCAAACGCAATGTTGTGGTTAATGTAGAGCATTGTCACATATATTAATATATGTGTGGACTGAAGACTTGTTTTTTGTTTTAATCCAAAAATAAAATGATAATATGAACATTCATAAAGTGGGTTTAAACAGAGATTTAAAAAGGAAAAAAGCTTTCGCTAAAGAGTGTTCTAAAGTCATAAAAGGTTAGACTTTAGATCGGGTGAAAAAAAGCTTCTGCATATGAATTTTTGGAGTTTGTTTTTAAAAAATTTGATAATGTCAGTGAAGAAATCTTCATTTGAAGATTTTTTTGTAGAGAAGCTTCCGCATTATATTTAGAAATTTCCCAGATTGAGAATTATTTTGGGCTAAAAAATGAATGATGCATTTTATATGCATTGAAGGTGAGAATGTGGGTATTATCAGGGTGACCTGTTATCAAGTGGTATCAGAGCTGAAGTAACTCTTTTTGAAGGTCCAATCTTTTAATTGAATTAATTGCATGTGTGATGAAAAGAGATCAGATTATCAAACTGATAAAGATTGCAGCATAGAGATATGTAGTGCAGGTGAGAGGAAAAACAAGATCAACAGAGATCTTGAAGGTGAGTTGAAAACTAATATTTTAACTCTGGTTTAAAGAATATGTTTGTAGAATTCAGGTTGTAGGCATATTGAAGAAAATCTCAGCAGAAGCAAATCACAGCTTTGAGAGCAGTGATGAAGGAATCCAGCAAATGATTCTAAGTAAGAAGAAGAAAGTGTGGCAGAACCTTAAATAAATTCAACAGAGGATGGATGAATAGGAAAAGTTTGTTCTTAAAAGTTGCAAATGAGTGAAACCTAAATGGAGGAGAGAGAGAATTCTCAAAAGTTTCCAGCAAATAGAGGACCAGTACTTGCCAAAAGACCAGATCCAGAGGAAAGGATTGGTGACGTAAGTGGCAGCAAGAGAGCTTGTTGTTGCAAAGGCTTAGTGTAGCTTATGAGTGAGGAACTCATGGAGAAGAAGATGACTACTAGTAGTCGTATAAGAGGAAGTAGAGGTTTAGAGAGAGACCACGTCATAAGAAAGGAGAAAGAAGATGCCAAGACAAATGGGATAAGGTAGCAGTTAGTTGATGCAGAATATGACAAAGAAATAGCTGAGATCAGGGAATAGTTTAATAAATTGAAATTGATGAGAGAGGAAATCCAAAGAGTTGGTTGTCTCATGAAGAAGAGAGTAAAGTGGCAGAGGCTACAACAGAAGAGAGATCAGAAAATGAACATGAAGTTGGCAGAAAAGTTGAGAAAGATTGAATAGAGGATGAGTGTACAGTTTAGATGTACAGAACTCAGAGCAGTTGAGTTGAAAGTTGAAGTTTCCATTGGTGAAACAAAAGAGGGAATTATTAATGATTTCCTAAGTTATTGGACAAGTCCAGATCAGCTGGATGATGTAAAACCTTGTATTTTTTAGTCTAATGATTTTGATGTGATTACAGGTTTTATAGAAGAGGATGAGAAATCTTGTGAAGTTGTCACGAGTATGGGAAATAATCTTCCTGTAGATAAATACTCTGAAGAAGAAATCAAATATGGGGAATGTCCCTTGAATAAAGGAAGCAGTGATACATTTGAAGTTGTTACAGTACAAGAAGAAATTCTTGTGAATGAGGAAGAAGTGGTTCAATATGAAGAGCTGATATATGAAACAAAAGTTGATATTGTTGAACATTGTGATTTTCAAAATAAAAATTTGTGTATGAATGCAGGGATTGTAAGTGATTATGAAGTTCTTAAAGAATTCCAGAGAGAAATTGCATTGTTAGAATATTTGCTAGAAAATTCAGAGTATGACAGGGAGATTGCAGAAGATAGAGTTCATTACAGTGAACAGGAAAACATCATGGAAGTAGATGGTGTGAAAGAAGGACTTGTTGACAGTATTGAAAATTCTTTAGAGAATTCTTTGGGGAAAATAAATCATCATACTGATGTGCTGATAGAGGAGGAAAATTCAGGGCAGCATACTGAAATGGTGGCAGAGGAAGAAAATCAATTTAGGTCTTATGATTTTTGTTTTAACAATTGTTTTATGAATGTAGGTATTGTTGCAGCTACTGGAGAACATTTGACACAGATGGGCAGTCAAATGAATGAAGAGGAAGGAAATTCTGTGGAAATGTTTAATCCATGGAATAAAGAAATTGAGTTGCTGGAATTTATGTCGAATAATTAGAATTCAGTGCATGAAGAGAAATCTCAATTTTAGAATTGGGAATTACAGATGCAAAGAAATGAAGACAGTACAAGAGAGTACACAATGTAATAGTCCAGTAAATTGTTGATAGGGGAAGGCAGAGAAATTGTCTTAAGTGACAATTTAGAAGAAGTTTTCAGTTTCAGAAAACAAGAGGGTAAGGATGATTGGGTGGCAGCAAGAGCTCAGAAGGCAGTAAGAACTGAGAAAGTAAAAGTAGGAGCTCAGCAAGTAGAAGCAGGAGTAAGATTTAAATTTCAGCAATCAAGAGGATTAAGAAATCAGCAATCAGAAGAATTATTGGAAAAATAAATTGAATTAATCAGAAGAATAATGATAAAAGTGCCTCAGAGGAAGACATCAACAGGAAAGAGAAGAAGCAACAACAACAAAAGGAAGACAACGACAGATTGTGAAAGTGCAACCAATGGAGCAAGCCAGCATAAAGTATGGAGACCTGGAGAAAAGCAGCAAGCAACAACAGAAATTCATAATAAGTTGCAGAACAAAGTATGGGATCCAGGAGGAAAAATACTTAAAACACATGATCAGGAGATCATGACCATTTTTTTACCTTGGGAGTCTGATGCAGGGGCATTAGATTTGGAAAATACCTTGTATTTTATTAAACATAGGGGGTCTTATGTTTTTGAAAGAATATTGATTTTTATATAAATATTAATGGGCTTTTTAGTGATTTTAATTAATTAATGAGAGATATTAATTATTGTGAGCATTTTGTAAATGTTCCCGAATGATTGCAGAAGATGAGGGAAATTGGATAGTTTAGATTCGAGATATTTAGGAATTGATTGTAAATCCTAAGTTAGATTCAGTTTCAAGATTTTAGTGATAGAATCTAGCTTTTAGGACTTTGAAGATTTTAAGGATTTTGTTGAGAGATTGAAGGGATTGAACCTAATTTGGTTAATCCTTATTTGTATAAATTATCAAGCCTTAAAGGGAGAAGGAAGGAGACAGGGTAGAAGTAGGATTGAACAAACATAATTTGTTAAGCCTATGGGCAGTTGTAAAAATGGCCATCGATTGAAAATCAGGCTAGAGACAGAGATTTATGTAAGTAATTTCATTTGTATATATTAAAGAATATATTTCGGAATTATATGAACATTGATTGATTGAGAAATTGTATGTTTAACCTTTGTAATTGGGGTTTGAGGTGAGATTTTGCATGCGATTGTGATAATTCTCTTCATATACGGGAGAAATCGATGTTAATTATTGTGTTTTGAAGTTAAATGCATATTAGCTTACATATTTCTGAGGAATATTAAGAGAATATTGCAGTCATCGATCACTACAAGGATCGATGACGCAAAATGGTGTTTGAATATCATTCAATTTGAAACTGTCGAGCGTTGATAGATTGATGAAATGCTGAGCCTGTTCAAACCTTAAGTTGAACGAAAAAGGGGCAATTGCAAGTAGAGGTGTTGTTGGATTGGGTAAGGAACGAGCCTTTGATGACACAACGAAATTCAGAGTTTAAGTCGAGTAGATGGTGGAATTATACATTGGTGCATATGGATTCATGAGATGAGGCGAAATAGTAGCATGGGCAGTATCACGTGTTGGAAACATGATTTATTATGATATTCCTGTGGAAAACTGATATTCTCATCGGTTAATCTGAAACAAATGGAATCGGAACTAGTAGGCATAGTTCGGATCAACGTTAGATTGAAGTGGTGAGAGTTTGAAGACTGTTCTAATTGGAACGACAGAGGTAGGCATAGGTTTAGAAGTAGATTTGTAAATTAAATGGTAATGGAAACCAATGCAATGAGAAATTGCAGAGAGTTAAAATTCCTTGAATGTATGCAGAGAATGAGATGCGCAGGCACAGAAGGATTTTAACCCTGCCTGAGAGGCAGAGTGAAGGCATCGAAGTTTCAAGTGCATCTGTGAGTCAGGACACAGTCGGAACCGTGAGGAAGTTTTAAAAATTAGAACCAGCGGTTTTCACCCAGCTTCAAGACTGGTAAGTAGTATTTCTAGAATCAATGCGATAGCCTTCAGCATTCAACACGTGGTATCGGTGGTATTTAAATACCATCTATTTTGTGTTATTTTGGCGAGTTAATGTGTAGAGGTAAATCGGATGCGATATCTGTCCGATAGGGATCAGTTGAGATCCAACGACTTTTGCATCGTGAAGCTACACGGATGATAGACCAGGTATGTGCATCTTGTGGAATTTGAAAATGTAATGATATGTGAGTTAATGAATTCCTAATATGTGTGAAATGTTGTGGCATAATAATCAAAGTTTGAGATATATGCGGGGCCGATATGTTTTGGGTTGCTGGTAATTTGGACTTGTAACCAAAGTCGAACATTTAGTATGCAAATACGATGCTGTGGTTAATGTAGAACGTTGTCACATATATTAATATATGTGTGGAATGAAGACTTTTTTTGTGTTTTAATTCAAAAATAAAATGATAATCCGAGCATTCATAAAGTGGGTTTAAACAGAGATTTAAAAAGGAAAATATCTTTCGCTAAAGAGTGTTCTAAAGTCATAAAATGTTAGACTTTAGATCAGGTGAAGAAAAGCTTCTACATATGAAGTTGTGGAGTTTGTTTTTAAAAATTTGATAATGACAGTGAAGAAATCTTCATTTGAAGATTTGTTTGTAGAGAAGCTTCTGCATTATATTTAAAAATTGCCCATATTGATAATTATTTTGGGCTAAAAAATTAATGATGCATTTTATATGCATTGAAGGTGAGAATGTGGGTATTAGCAAGGTGACCTGCTATCATATCTCGGGATGATTACTTGTAGATTTGTGAGGTTTTGTGGACGCATATTAATAGGAAATTCTTACTGTTATTCTCTCCAATTCTCCATGGACCAAAGTGGAAACAACCTTCATATCCATTGTTGTGCAATTATCTCGATCCATGGTGGAAACAGACTTGTAGTTTACTAGCGATAAATTTATGAACAGAGGGAAGTCGAATCACTACTATCCAGAGGGACTTAAAGCTCCATTATCAATATTCATTTCAAAAATAATGTATCGAAATAATTTTCTTAATAACTATGATTGTTATCACAACTTGCATGTGGGAGATCTTCTGTCGAGATTTCATCTAATTATGGAAATTTATTACATTAAATAGACAACATACTGCACGGTGTGAGATATTTTGTGGATATTTTCATTTATTTATTGTGTTTTAGAGATAAACTAGTGATGATTAGAGAGATTATTATATTTTGTATTGTGATTCTAGTTCCGACGCTAGTTGGGGTTTAGGGCCCTTCCTTTTCGGGAAATCATTGGATTTATTTGATATATATATATATATATATATCCTGAGAAGGGATGTAATTTTTTTAAACACAATTCGTTTATATATTTCAAAATTGCTATTTAATATCACTAAAATTTTATCGAAGCCAAACTTGACATTGATGAGCCATGACACACTTCACTGGTATACAATTATTGAATGCACCCCTGTATATCATTGAATGCACATCCTTGACGTTTTAGTGATTTCTAGTAAAGTCTTTCGAAATGGATACATTCATATTAATAATGGTTGATTAGTGATTTAACGCATGGATCCTTAGCATATAGACACTACAAGGGAACAAGGTTGCTTACTTACTTGCTCCAAGCTAGACCCATATACAAATTAGAAGAAATCTAAGTCATGTAGTGCATTTGCAGGGAATTAATATGAAACGAGGACTACTTTACCAGTCTACATGCAATGAGAAATGATACATTGTTGCGAGTCTCGGGCTTCCCGAAGCCTATCATGTACAGTTATAGCTGTCCAATCTCGATTGTCCTTGCAGTTTCAACTTGCACTGCTCGCTAAGGATTTAGGGACTTGAGGATTTATGATAGCTCCAACTTCCAAGTAGATGTCAATTTGATAAAAACACTGGGGCCTTGGAGCATCTCGTATTAGTATCTATAAGAAATTAAATCGAAGTAATGACATTTTCAGAAATTTGTTGATTGTCAAAAATATGTTTTCTAGCATCCTAAGCACATTGGAGAAAACTGATATCGTAAAATTATAAACATCAGATACTGGAAAAATGCCTTATGAAAAGTATTTTCCCCATCAAATTCTATTCCTTGTATCCATTCATTTCTACATTACATAAATGAAAATTCAATTGGACATGCAGAGCCAACAAATTTAAAATTTTAAGTAGCGCAAGAAGAAAACGGAAGAATTGTACAAGTGTCAAAAAAATGAAAATATCAATTAATCAGGTTGTCATCACTGAAATATGCATGGCATATTACATAAACGAAAATTCAACTGGACATGTAGAGCCAACAAATTTAAAATTCTAAGTAGCGCGGGAAGAACATAAAAGAATTGTACGAGTGTCAAAAAATGAAACTGTCAATTAATCAGGTTGTCATCACTGAAATATGCATGGCATGCATGTATCATCATCCATAGACATGTTAACTCAGTTTAAAAAAAAAATTATATACAAACTACTACTTTTAAAAATTCATATTCAAATTAATTTACTAAACAAATGCTTAGAAATAAGAATATTTTTATATACAAAAATTCATATAATTTTATGTACTAAAAATTCATATTACTAAAAATAATATCTTAGACATTCATATCAAAATAATTTATTTATTTTTCTAAATTATAAAACATGTCAAATAAAAAATGGAAAGTGTATATATATGTCAGTACCTATATGTATTATCATGTGTTATTAGGGTTTTCATAAAATTATCATATATCTATTTAACTTTAAATCTACTAAATAGAGAAATGAAGCATATCTATTAAGATGTGATCTTATTTTCTAGTACAAAACTTGCAAAATGATTACATCTAGAGAGATTTGATTTCTCTTCACATTTTTATTTTACATGCTTTATAATTTCTTTGATTTAATTTTTGAATGTGATATATATATATATATATATATATATATATATATATATATATGTTAGAATGGACAATTAGACATTTGATGTTAGCCTCTCTCAAATAACAATAATAAATCCAAAATAATAAATAAATAAATTAAATATTCTAAGTTAGGAATATGTGCCTAACTCTTGGGTTGTTCGTCAAATATTGGAGTTTGTTTAGTAACTCCTATCTTGGTGGGTTTTTGGTGAGAAATTATCTCAACCAAAGGAGTCTAAGATGGCAAACACTATCTTAGACATTTTCTCTGATCTATTTAAATTGTAAACTAAATTATTTTAATAAGAGAGAATGACGAAAATGCCATGAGGCTGAAGCCTCTTTTCTGCTAATGTTTTGTCTGGTTCTATATCTGTGTTTTCTACAATCTGTTTCTGAGTTAATTTTACTGGACGCACAATTGAGTTGTACCTCTTCTTTCTGCCTTCGGCTCTTCTTCAACTGCTGCAGGAGGTGCTGGCTGGCTCTCACGATGGCTGTACTTTTACTTGCGGAAAACACATTCGGAACTATTCTCAATCTCTGAGAACTTTCAAACAAATCTCGAGCCTCTGATAACTGACCTCCAGTGACCAAAACTTTGAGAAGAACATTGAATGACTTTGTAGTTCACCTGCAATTGAACTTTGGAATTGTATGAAAAATATTGATTGTTTTCTCTAGCATACCAGATTTCCCATCATGTTGAGTAACGACATTGAACAAAGTTTCATTTCAATTAATATCTTCATATTCAATGCGGTCAAGAAGGGTTTGGATGGCTTCAAACTTACATGCTCGACATAGCTTGTATATGACAGCAGAGTAAGTGGGGTATTCATGCCTGTGGCCTCGCTCTTCTGCTCTTTTAAAGATCTTGAGGATGCTGTTGGGATCTTGGATTTTCCAAATTATGGTTCACAACCCATAAACGCCACATTCAAGCGAGCCTTTCATTCAAGTGAAACGGTTCAAAGTATGACATCTACAACAAAAGAGTCTAATTTCAAGTGCGCAAGTTAAAATGGCGCAACATATTCAGTTGTTAAACATTCTTCATAGTTTGATCATCTCAAGTGATGAAGACATGGTGCAAGTCAGCAAAGAAACTCTTTTTTATCTTTCATGGCATCTACAACAAACATGTGAAACCATTGATTTTTTTCAACTCGAGTCGCAACTTCAAAGGATTGAATTGGAAGAAAAGCGTGATACTTTCAAGTCTTTGAACCATACAGATGATAAGTCATTCATCCCAACAGCTTCAAGTGTCAAACGTTTTCCAGTTCCAATTTCTTCCAACCCCATCATCAAGCCATGGGAAGAAATTAAAAATAACAAGAATCGACGAGGCTTAGGATATGTCACTGATGACACCAACCTACATATCCCAGATTATTCCAAGCCAATTAAGTTCGTCAGTGTATGATTTCTTGCACCACTCACCTCAGCAAGTTCTGAGAAAGTTGCAGACAACTAGCAATGCACTCAACCCAAAGTTGCAGACAACCTGAACTACATGCAACTTGTCGTTGAAGTCCAACCGAAATGTTCTCATTGTTAAAGAACCAGTCATATGGAAGATGAGTTCTTTGATCTCCATCCTTTTCGCCATTTTGGGAAGCCCAATCATTCCTCAGAGAAATGTCTCAATAAACCACAAACATCCAGATTGAAGATACATTATGAATGGATCGACCCTTGGAAATGGTCATCCACAGTCAAAATATTGTCTCAGTTCTACAACCGCATACAATCACACATAGTGCAGCCAACAGTGAAAATATGACAGTACTTTCATGTAGTTTAATGGGGGAGTACACCACTGTAAAACTCCTACACTTAAAGGGGTAGAGTCTAGGAAAAATTTCCAGATATTTGTCTCTCCTTTCAGCTGACAAAGGGGGGAAAATTTAAATGAAATTGAAAGCAGTTTTCAGACTGAAGGTCTCGAAAAAACCAACAATAGTAGCCAGTGGGAATCTTCAACAGCCAGTGGGCATCAACAAATTTTCCAATGGGCAGTCGACAGCAAAGAAGTAGTGAACAGTTTTCAGCACAGCAACAACAACAGTGAGTTGTTTTTGACATCATCAGCCAGTGGGCTTTGAACAAATTTTGTCAGTGGACCAAGGATGTTGATTTCATGCAAAGGACAGATGGATCCTTTTGCAACTTGGCACTTGATGGAGTTGTCAAGCGAAATTCAGAGATGAATCAGACATACAACTGACTCATGGTCTCTTCAGATTGTAGTTTTTCAGCTTCTAGCTTTGGCGGTTTTTCAGGCAATGTTTTTTTAGTTAATTTATTTTTTCTACATTTGAAAAACCACAAAGTTATAAATATTTCTATGTTGACTATGTTCTTGATTAGGTTCATGTTGTAGTGCTAACATGAACAGAAATGAGTCAACCCTACATGGAGAATATTAGCAAGAAAATTGTTAGAGTGAAGCCCTAAATGATTAAAAGAATATGATATTACTTGCTTATGAGTTGTCCTCCTTCTCCACTGATGGTTTTTCAGTGTGATATATGTCTATAGGTGGTCAAAATACATGTACTATAAATTCATATCATTATAGGAATATAGCATTGAGAATGGATTAATCCTTTTCTATCAATTATTTAGCTATGTTGTGCATGCTCTATTTCATGACATGCTACTAAAGTGTGTTATAGTCTTAAGGAATTACTAGATATATGGTAGTGAACTAGGAAACTAAGGGCATGATATCAAGACATACTTCCATGGGACGATTTATATTTAGCTCAATAATAGGTGTAGGCTAAGGGGATGAGTTGCCTAGACTTTTGAAGCTAAATGGCTTGAAAATTGTAGTGTAGTCTTCGGTTTGAAGACAGTTTATCATTTTTAAATATGAATGAAAATTGCAAAAATTCTTCGATACTGAATCCATATAAGAAGCTAGAAAGACAATAAAAAAAAAGGTACATATATGTTATACATTTCAAAGATTGATTGAAACATACTTTTGTAAAATATGTTTTAGAATTTTGTAAAAATAACTTCAATAGTTTTAAAGAAAAACAATTATAATTTTGAAAGCTAGGTTCGTGTTAAGATTGATTGCAAAAAGATTAACATTATTTTGATTAAATAAAATCTAAATGTTGCTATGAATTTGGGATATTTTGATGAAGATCATGGAAGGATCATAGAAGGATTTTCAATTTATTTGGGTACACCATTGTTATTGCAAACATAATATCATAATAAAATCAATTTATTTTGGTCCTTGTCGTGGACATTTCTTAAAATTTGAATGAGTAGATGTAAGGACACT
Source organism: Pinus albicaulis (assembly GCA_034641835.2). NCBI lineage: Eukaryota > Viridiplantae > Streptophyta > Pinopsida > Pinales > Pinaceae > Pinus > Pinus albicaulis. The sequence continues at coordinate 112,402 of JAXQQM020067818.1, forward strand.
TGTACTTGTGTAAAATTGTGTATGATTGTACTGTTTTGAATGTAAAAGAACACGGAAATTAAATGGAAAGTTGGCAATCCATTAAGCATAATATTTCTTTGAACCAAGAATTGTTTGAATAATTGAATTATGCAAAGTAGGAGTTACATGAAATCCTTTGATGTCAATAAGTTGATTTTCAATTTAAAATTTAATTGTCCACATTATCGTAAATACATAGCTAAAATTGAATAATGAGGTCATTGTTAGTTTAATTTAAAATAATTATCATCACTATTCTAGGTCTATCATCAATAGTATATATAATAATAAGAATATTTTAATATATTGTACATATAGTAATAATAATATAGGAATGCGTTCCTATGAACCATATAACTTATTTAGAACAATGCAACATCATAAATGCGAAGGTGTGATGATTCCCAACATAATGTGCTACAACAACCCTTACATGAAGTCTAGGAGAAGAGGCACCCTACCACAGGAAAGGGTGTGTGCCACCTAGTAAGAGTTGTATATGTCCCAAAGTAAAAAATAGTTATAAAGACATTAAATTTATAAGGTAAATCCTTTATGATCTTTCAATATTAATCACCTAAAAAAATAAACTAAATCCTTTACAATCTCAAAAGATTAAATACTTAATTAATGGAAATATAAAAAAAGCTTATTGTAATGACCCGATTGAAGAACCTAGCTCAAGAAGGATCCTCATTTAGATCATAAAATATATTCCCATACTGAGAGCATGGAAATGGAAAATTTCATTGGAATTATAATGGTTTTCCTAACTTGAAGGACTCATAGTTGGCGGTATAACATCATCAAATTATATCTCTCAAGGGGTGGTTGCCTGAATAACCTAAATCATATTGCATTTTGTGTATGGTATTGTAGTACTAGTGACCTAAATCTGATCCTTGATTTAAGGTGGTTAGAGTAGGGGTGTGTTAAGCAATCACTTAAGAGTAGGTCACCCTCCTAATGGGCCATGTTTCATGGTTGCTTAATTTTTAGTAAAGCCAATTGACATGGAAACCCAAGATGAATTTAGCTCATAATTTCTAAAGAAAATAAAGGGGAAATTCCCTATTATTTCGCAATGACTCATCAAACACTATAAAGTATTCATCCATCCAATTGTATTTTTATGTTAGGAATGTGAAAAAGCCACATAAGTATGGTATTATTTCTCCAATCAAGTTATTAATTCATTTTAGGTTTAATGAACTATTGAAAAATGCTATATTTCTTATATTCAATTTATTGACCTTTTCCTTACTAATGTAAGTTTAGTGGTCCTCTCTCATCCTACCCCTATATTTGGATATATCTGATAATTATCCATAGATATGGTATATGAAAGAAACCATGGTGTGAACTAAAGTGGGAAATGAAATATAAGATAACTTATTTTTCTCTAAATCCCCCTAATTAGGTTTCAAAATTCATTTCCACATTTATTAATTTCAATGTGTAGGTATTATGTTTTCACTGGATTTTTGCTCCATAATGATAGAACAACTATCGCACTAAAAAAATAACATAATTATGCTTATAAATATGTAAGTTTCTAAAATTGAAAAACTATAAAATGCTATCTAATGTCAAATATACCTAGAAATTAGAGCTTCTCTTAACTAAATTTTGGTTACTATTTATATTGATATAAATTTTGGCTTTTGTCTTTGATGAATTGCCATGGTTGATAGAAATGAATGGAAATGTGATCACATTTTGAATGCATTTACAAGCACGGTTTTTATCCAAAACCACATTTTTTAATGTTTATGTCAGAGAACTAGTTACTCTTGCAATTATGTCATCCCAATATATTCAAAAATAAATTGAACAATAACATTAAAAAAAATTATAATTATATTTTAAGTAAATCAAAATATTTTAAAATAATATATTTCATCATAACTAAATCAAAACATTAAATAAAATTATAAATATATCTTAATTACATTTCCATCAACCTCTTTTAAACAATAGCAAAATTATACATTATTTTTTAAATACCTTCTAATAAATTTGAGATTAAAAGAAAACTTGAGGATACATAACATTATTCTATTAGTATTTGATATAAAGATAAAATGTAAAAATTATCTATATATTTATTTATATATAAGAATATGGTATTTTATTAAATCAAAATTAAATATAATATATTATATTAGAAATTAAAATAATTACTTAATTTACTATATATATATATATATATATATATATATATATATATATATATATATATATATATATATATATAACCTTAATATTAAAGGAAATACTCTTTGTTCAATGTTTTTGATTGAAGTAAGTTTTTCCTGTCATTAAAAGTATAGTTATGGTTAGGTATCTTATGTATAACAAGAAGTTATACAATATGTACTCTTAAAATTATTTTGAACTCTAGCCAAAGACCCTACCTTATGCTTAGGCTAGGGTAACGTAATTATGCCTAGATTATGGGGGAATAAAGAAGGAGATCATCTTGCTAAACTAGTATAATATTAAAAACACTATTACTTCCTAATCTAAGGAGAAATTGTGGGGAAGTAAATAGATAGAGGGAAAAATAAAACTACCAGCCATTAATGTTAAGAGGAGCATGAACACTTTCATGATAAAAACTATTCCAATTAGCTTGATAGTAAAACTAAGGACTAGAAAAGTCCAAAATTTCCATGGGATGAAAGAGTTTATCACTTAGGAAATACTAATAGAATTGAAGATGAAAGTTAATTTCTCTTAGATTTCGCATCCTATATTTATAATTGATCTAATTTTCAAAATATTTGTCATGATACTTGCCTTCTTGACCTTTTAACTCAACAAAACTATGGCGATCTAGGAACAATTTTGTCTCTTCTCTTTGAGCATAAAAATTATATGTTAAATAGTTATGATTAACCTTTTATCTTTTTAAGGCCAACCACATACACTATATAAATTTTAGTAGATGTAATCAACATCATAGTCATTAAAATAAAATTCTAAAGATGATAAAATTACAGGTTATGTAAATTTTTTCCAAAAAAACTCACCTTATCTAGAAAACCAAAGTTTCCCATTAATCAAATGGAACTGATAAAATCGAATAATTAAAAAAAAAACTCTAACAATTTATAAATATTATTTCTAAACTTTTTGTTTAGATATGTTATATGGTCAACACAAATATGATATTTATTACTAGCAATTTTCTGATCAAAATTTATTACAAAATTCTCTCACTTGTAGATTTACTTTGTTAGAAACCACTAAACTCAACACAAAATTTGTGAGAATTGAAATTACAGAATATTAATCCATTAATACACTAGATAGCATATGCCAACCCTTAGATTTTGTACTTCCAAAATCTAAAGGTTTGTAATCCAAAAATTGACAAATACAAGCCAAATGCATTAATAGAAAATCCAATGAGATAATATATACGAACCCTTGGATTTAAGTAAGTACAGAATCCAAGATTTAACATAATTGTTTCCTCAGGATTAGTACCCTGCACCAAGAGTTATAGTTATATTGGTTCCTTGACATTACTACCTGCACCAGCTTGTACGTTAGCATCAGCGTCATTGCATATTCGAGAAAATACGCACAAAATTTGGTGAGAGTTATAGATGAGAAATATAGGCTTGATAAAGATTATTTTCGTCTTCCTGAATTGAACACTACGGTAAATAATTATTTAGATGACATAAATGATACATGGCTGAATGACATAAAATTTTAGTTGTCTCCTATATTCTTATATTAGTTTTACCATGTTTCACCGTCTAAAAACCTAAATTTTTAAAAATTCCTCTGGATTTTATGAAATCTTCAAACTAATTGAAACTGAAATTTTATGAAATCTCCAAACCATGGAATTATATCCGTTTTGGTTCTACACATTTTGGTTCTCCCAATTACAATGATTTTGAAAACTGTATTTCATATCACGTAGTAGGTTTTCTATTTCACCAAATTACAACTGAGACGTCCATATACTGCGTTGATATGTTATTTCACGTACCTTGTACTTTTTGGCGTTCGATGACAAATAAAAATGCTTGGTAAGCAATTTAACGAAAAAGTCTCCTACTATGAAAAGTTGGAGGCAGAATCAAAGCTGATCTTGACTTGAATTGATTTTATTATTGTTCAACAACTATACGTGTGTGCTGGAAATTCAGTCCACGTATTATGAATACAGATTGTTTTGTGAACATGGAAACAAGGTGCGAAGGTGTAAGTGCAAATTGGGAAGTAGATAATTTATCATTTTCAACTATAAGTGGGTGATTGGACGTCTCCTGCAATGTTCGTTGATATGTTATATGTGGAGACAGAGGATTGGGATTCCTGTCATGCGAAGCTATATATATATATATATACACTACGCAGTGTCGGCTCATCAGTCCGCAGGATTTTAATCCCTCTTGTCGTGCTTGTGTTTAGCTCAGTCGCTTGGACAGAACATCAATTGGCAGAAGGGGCTAAAAATCACAGGAGGGCAAGGAGAACGGATCCCATTTCGTTGGAACAAAAGGGATGAGGAAAGGTCGCTGGTCACCTGAAGAAGATGAGAAACTCATCGATTATATGGTGAAGAAGAAGTACCTTATGGGCTGCTCCTGGAATTGGGTGGCAACGCAAACTGGTAATCATCCATTCCCTTCAATTTCTATTTTACTCTGCTGCTTTGTTCAATTCAATTTCTTTAAATAGCTGAGTAACAGCCGTAACATTAAGCTGTTTACTCTGTTTTTTTTTCCCCAAAAATTAGTGCAAAAGTTTAGTGCAAGTATATTGATCAATGAAATACAAATGACTATGTATAACAATTTAGTTTTTCAATTTATATTTATAGTATTGGTGCAATGTTCAATAATACATTATCTATTTAATTTTTTAATTTAAAATAACTTATTTATTAATATATGTCCACCTGATAATGTGCATCTCTGCAAGATCTATTGATTATGGAGTTACATAAAAGTATACATGATATAGAATCTGTGGAGTTATATAAAAAAATAGATTATAGTTTGATGGATTTTATTTTATATATATATATATATATATATATATATATATATATATATATATATATATATTATTTTATTAATAAATGTGATGATGTGTGCTTTTAATTTATTTTTATATATTTATAATTTCTTGAATTGTTTTACTTAAATTATATTTTAAATTTGTTTAAAATTATTTAATAATATTTTTGTTTATTTATTTATATTTACTATTATGTTAATGTAATGTATTTTATATTAAAATGGGAAAGAAACTTTTCTCCTATATCTATTAATAGAAAAATTGGGTTGCTTAAAAGCATGATAAACACAAAGGACTAACTGAGGATTAATTACTATAATCTGTTTTTCTTAACAAATTAATTAATAAGTGTTAGTTGTAAATACTCAATTTGATAAAATTTGTAGTATTCTACAAGAGTAGAAGAAAAATATAGAAATCAAGTAAGAGTTGGTAATTTTGATACCATACTTCAACCAAGAGATGGCATTTTCTGAATTCATCGGGTTGGTGTAGTGGAATTTGGATACGATTCAATAGTGGTGGAGTGGAATTTGGAGATGATACAATAGCTATTGCCCTGAATTTGGGATTGGAATGTTAGAACTATTTTGATGGATCATGGTTGGATGATACAAGAATTAAGTTTCTTAAAAGCATCAAGAAAAAATATGATAGAGTATGAAAATAATATTATTAAAATAAAAGATAAAGTTAATTACTTAAGTAAATAATGTTATGATTAATTTAGTGATGGTGGATTATGAAACATATCATTATTATAATGAATAATGAAGTCTATTTTATTTAATGAAATGCATAACATTGGAGAGGCTGTAAGCCTAGTTCTACAAATATTCTCCTAATGACAATATCCTTTCCTTTCCTATGGTTGTGTCCATGAAAAATGGGTGAGGTTTTACCGCAAAAAAATTTGTTTGCATTGTGTGATTTTATCATTACTTATTTCTTTCTTCTATAGGATTTGAATACAAAAAGTGGTATCAGAGAGACAACATGAAGAAGGGGTTGAGTGGAACCCCAAGGTTAAGCATGACGTTGAGTATATAGAGTCGTTGTGGGTGAAAAAGGAGCTACAAAAGCGAGCCATGTTTTGAAAATCAAAGAATTCATTGTGGGTGAAAAGGGCGTTGTAGATTGGTTATTGAGTATGGGGGGAAGAGAGACATAAAGGGATAGATCAATCAGAGTGAGAGAGCCGATCAGTGGAATAGAGTTATCAGATAGGATTATGTCAAGTATATTAAGGGTTTTCAGGTGGAAGAGAGCTATAAAAGGGGTTGGGTCTTTGGACCACAATAGGGAAAGCATAAACCATGGTTTTCATGCATAGGAAGCCATTAGCTATTTCATCCATGTGTAAAACATCGTTTTTTCCTTATGTTTAAAATAAAGGTTGTTCTTGAATCCCTATCCAAGACGTGTTTAGAACAGGTTAAGAAAGTTCACAATGAGAAAAAAGGGAAAAAATTCTGGAAGAGAACTGAGTTCATTAAGAAACTGAGCTATGAGAATGATACCCCACACAACACATGTTGATTGTAGATGCACATCAGTCATAGAAATTTGATACATTTTTATATTTTACAAGTGTATATAGCTTTATTAACCTGTGATGGAAGTTAAAATTTGGTGAAGACTAAATATATTTGAACAATATGCATGAAATTTCAAAGTAACCAGATTTAGAAATATGTTGAGAAATAGGGTTTTTGGGCGATTGAAAAACAAGTTATGAAAAAATGTAGTTTCTCTAAAATAGGGGTTTTAAAATGAAAAGTAGGGGTTGTGAAATTATTTATTTTCTGAATTGTCACTTAGAAAAAATGGATGGAGATCGTGTGTATAGAGAATAATAACAAAGGTGATGAATACTAAATTTGAAGTTGAGAAATTTAATGGCAAAGATAATTTTTAATTGTGGAAATTAAACATACAAGATTTTTTGGTATAACAAGGATTGTAGAAGGCATTAGGGGGAGGCACGAATAAATATACAATGATGATTGATGAAGAGTGGTCAGGATTGTATGCTAGATACCTCAATACAATTCACTTATGTCTAGCTAATGATGCATTGTTTAATATCATTAGAGAAGTAATAGTAGTAGGCTTATGCACTAAGTTAGAAGACTTTTATACTATGAAGTATTTTATGAATGAGATATAGTTATACTATCTAAAAATTAAAGTAGGTACAAAAATTGTAGACCACTTGAATGTGTTCAATACTCTTATTTGTAGGTTGAATAGTATGGATGTTAAACTCGATTATGAAGATAAGGAAAATGCACCATTGTGTTCATTTTCAGAATCACTAGATCATTTTGTAACTTCCATTATTTAATATAATTGAAACACTTGAATTTGATTATATTGTTGGATTATTTTTGTTTAAAGAGATCATGAATAGATTATGTATTGAAACCTTTGTACCATAAGAAAAGGCTACTATAGGTAATCCCATGGAAAAATGAGAAAAACAGGGAGTTACATACAAATCAAATTCCAAAGGAAAAAAAGCGTAAGCTCAAATTTTGGTATTATAACAATAATGGGAAGCTCAAGAAGGATTGTTAGAGGAGACATGATTCCAATGATGTCTCAAAAAGGATGCAAATCTAGTTGAATCATACTTAGGTAGTAATGATGAGTTTTTGTCTTCTAGTAATATTCCTCAACACTATAACTAGCAATTGCACCATATGTTGCAAAGGAAACACTGTAAAGCAATAACATAGATAACATAGATAACATAGGAACGTAACATAGGAAAGAGTAGTATAGAAAAAGAAATATGTGATATGTTATGTGATTTAATTGAATATTTAACTTATGAATTATTTGATACCTACAGAGGCACTATGGAGTTTCCTGGCTTTCTTTCACTTTGCATACTTATTTCATTTGTCTTATTTTAGAGATAGTAAAACCCTCCTTTCCTTGCCATTGATTATTGAATCTTGTATTCTCTCTTTTTGAAGTTGTAATATGACTCCTATTAAATTTCAATGTTATTTTTCATTTCTAGATTTTATGGTTTTCAACAAAGTGAATCAAATAATACTTTATATTTCTGAATGCAACATAACCACTTTTTTATAATGATACCTTACTAAAATAATGAATGTTGCATCAAAAAGGTTATCGAAGAACTGTGAAGGGCTTCAAAGATTATCGAAGAAATGTGAAGGGCTTCAGGCTTCAATATATCATCATTAGTATTACTTAGTATCACTTCCTTATTATCTTGAAGTTGAAGTAATTGTGTATCCTATTCAGATGTTCCTCAATATATCATCATTAGTATCACTTCAATATATTATCATTAGTATCACTTAGTATCACTTCCTTATTATCTTGAAGCTGAAGTAATTGTGTATCTTAATCAAATGTTCCTTCATGTCATTGAGCTGTTAAAATAATATGTTATGGAAGATTGTAAACACTCTTATAACCATGGAGTAGAATTTGCATAAGTAATTGATTGGAAGCCAAAACCACCTTCGCGATTTCTAAAATTTTAAATGAATAACATAAAAGTATATTACTTTACTAAAAATTCTTTTGCGAAGTAAAGTAAAAATTCAAAAATTTTATTAAAAACTCTAAAAATAAATTTTACCCATTCAAATAACCAAAAATTTTAATAAATACATTAAACCAGAAAAAACCAATCAACTCTATACTTAAACTGGTGGGAAAAAATAACTCACATAAATTTGCATGTCATGAATTTGTCAGCTTATTAAGTCACTCTCTAAAATACACAGGCCATAAACCTGGGAGACCAGTCTACCAAAGCTGAGGAGGAATTTCCAGTTAAAACTGGAAGAAAATAATCTAAGTAAAAATATTTTAAAAAATTTCCAAAATGATTAAAAAACTGCTAAACTACTTCGAAATCAAAATTTACACTCGAATCATTTGAAGAAACATATTAAAAATACAGAGGCCATACACCTAGGAAAAAATTTACACTACAGTCAGGAAATCATACTAGAAATATAGAGGCCATACACCTGGCCAGAAATTTTCTGCAAAAAAAATCTGCAAGTAGCAATTGAGGGGTTCAACAATTAACACCAGTACTTGCTAGGTAAAGCGGCCCTACATATTAGGGGTTGGTCTTTCTGGATGTGAGAAAAGGTTTCATATGGAGGATCACAGAATCTCATGATCACTTCAATATATTATCATTGGTATCACTTAGTATCACTTCCTTATTATCTTGAAGTTGAAGTAATTGTGTATCCTAATCAAATGTTCCTTCATGTCATTGAGCTGTTAAAATAATATGTTAGGAAGATTTTAAACACTCTTATAACCATGGAGTAGAATTTTCATAAGTAATTGATTCAAAGCCTACACGCGTAATTGATTGGAAGCCAACAGTTCTTTTTTTAAGAGAAGATAGACTTTGGTCATATAGAAAAACCACCTTCCCGATTTCTAAAATTTTAAATGAATAACATAAAAGTATATTACTCTAGTAAAAATGCTTTTGCTATGTAAAGTAAAAATTCAAAAATTTTATTAAAAACTTTAAAAATAAATTTTACCCATTCAAATAACCAAAATTTTTAATAAATACATTAAAACAGAAAATACCAATCAACTCTATACTTAAACTGGTGAGAAAAAATAACTCACATAAATTCGCATGTTATGAATTTGTCAGCTTATTAAATCACTCTCTAAAATACACAAGCCATAAACCTGGGGGACCAGTCTACCAAAGCTGAGGAGGAATTGCCAGTTAAAAGTGGCAGAAAGTAATCTAGGTAAAAATATTTTTAAAATTTGCCAAAATGATTAAAAAATTGTTAAACTACTGCGAAATCGAAATTTACACTTGAATCATTTGAAAAAACATTTTAAAAATACAGAGGCCATACACTTGGGAAAAAATTTACACTACAGTCAAGAAATCATATTACAAATACAGAGGCCATACACCTGGCCAGAAATTTTCTGCAAAAAAAATCTGCAAGTAGCTATTGAGGGGTTCAACAATTAACACCAGTACTTGCTAGGTAAAGCGGCCCTACATATTAGGGGTTGGTCTTTCTGGATGCAAGCAAAGGTTTCATATGGACGATCACAGAATCTCATGCCCCGAGCCTTAAGGCGTCTCTACTTGCCTCCAGGAAGCTTGTGATGCTCTTCTCAACATAATTCCCAGTCATGCTCTTCTCAACATAATTGCCTGCTTGCTTCACCTTCATCGACCTCCTAAACATTCGCTTGTCTGGAAAAATGTTGAGAAAATGATCTCCATTCAGAACTGTAGCCAACTTAACTACCTCCTCCTTCTGAAGCTCGCTCAGTTCCCCATCACCCAATGTAAACTTCCTAGCAGTTGCCTGTTGTACATCTGGCAACATATCTGCAAAATTAAATTATGAATTTAGCCCAGGTTCGAATCACAACCAACAAATAAAAAATAGCTAGACAAACAAAATTATGCAATCAGTCCATGTTCGAATCACAACCAACAAATAAACAAAAGTTGGGCAAACAAAATTAAGTAAGCAGCCCAGGTTCAAATCACATCCAACAAATAAAGAAAAGTTGGGCAAACAAAATTATGCAATCAGCCCAAGTTCAAATCACAACCAAAAAATAAACAAATACCTGGACAATCAGTCCGCGGACTATTCCGCAAGTTCACCACGCCTTCGAAATTTCCAGCCCAGGCATCTCTATGAGTGAGAAAAATAGCAGAAAGATTAAACATTTTCTTGATAGTTGTAGGTATCGATGAATGCTCAAACTCTCAATTTAATTCATCACTGAAAAAATGTCACTGATGAGGAAAGCCTACCCAATGGCTTGCTGCGAGATTTCGTTTGCCTTGGGGATGAGGAGGAACTTTCAACTGACGAGGAGAGCGTACCCAATGGCTTGTTGCGAGACTGTGATGAAGAGGAACTGCACGTCAATTCTCATTTAAAAGTAATCCATGATCCAACAATCTGTCTCGCTGGTAATAATTTAATTTAAGAGGATGAATTCCATTATAACTTAATTTTAAAACGGTTTTTCTTTCTAACTGATTAATAATAACAGTATTTAATCCTAAGGCACACATTATCTCAATCGTCTAACATTAAAATCAATAGTTCATAATAGTACACCTGGCAATTTAGGAGAGTTGTTTTCAAATAAGAGCGCTTTACAGCGTAAATATTGGTTGTTAGATTCTGGAACATCTCATCATATGTGTATACACAAAAATTGGTTTAATTCATATGAAAAATTTCATGGTTTAATTTTTCTAATGGGAAATAACATTTCTTGTAATATTATTTGGGTGGGAAGAGACAAAATGAAAATGTTTGATGGTATTATAATAACATTGACATATATATATATATATATATATATATATATATATCTGTGTGTGTGTGTGTATATGTATATGTATGTATATATATATATATATACATACATATACATACATACATATACATACATACACACACACATATATATATATATATATATGCGTTACAATTAAAGAAGAATTTAATTTTTTTGTGAGCTTTGAATTGTGGAGGTCATAAGTTTATAACTCATGATGGAGAAATGAAAGCATCGAAGAAAACTTTGGTGGTCATTAAGGGTACTAAGACATGAAATATTTATATGCTAGATGGAATTGTCCAAATGAATAAAGTGACAATAAAATGTGAGGTATAGGACTACAAGTACTAATGAACCACAATTTACTTCAAAATTTGAAATCTATGAATTTGAATTTGTGCAGACATTACAAATTTGGAAATAAGTGTACACATAAGTTTAAATTAGGTAGTCACGCTAGTAGAGGAATTATTTATTAGATCCATTAGGATGTTTATGGAGTCTCCCCTACTCTTTCCTTTGGAGGATGGTCATATTTTGTAATATTGGTTGATGATTTATCTAAAAAAGTGTGGGTTATGTTTTGGAAATTGAATTTGATGTGTTTAACACTTTTAAACTATTCATAGTAATGATAGAAAAGGAATTTGGGAAAACAACCAAATGTTTAAGAATAGATAGTAGAGGTGAGTTCATCTCTTTAGAATTAAAAAAAAATATTGGAAAGAACCTCATATTGTGAGACACAAAACCATTTATATACTCCCAAAAAAATTGAATAGAATAAAACATGAAGATGACTCTTCTAAAAAGAGAAGGAAGCATGCTCAACAATACCAATTTTCATCAAGAGTTGTGGGCATAAGTAGTCACTAATACTTGTTAGCTTTCAGAGGGATCACCATTAGTCACAATAAATTGTAAAATCCATGAAGATATGTGGAAAGGTCATCTAAATGATGATTTAAATTTAATATTTTTGGTTGTGAAGTGTGCACTCTTACTCCTAAAAGTGAACGTTCTAAATGAGGACATAGTCAAAGAATGGTATCTTTGTTGGAATTCATGATGTTGCTAGTGGATATCGTTTTTGCGGGTTCCTACTAGCAACAACAACATCATCAATATAAATGTGATATTTGATTAACCTCCTCTCATTAGGCTAGAAAGTGTAGAATATCCTTTGACATAGGAATACGTGCAAAATCAAAGGACATTAAATCAACAAATTGAGTTGTAAACCCAACCATTCACAAACAAAAGTAAACAAAAGGAAGCTTTTAATGGTAAACAGGTCATAAATTCTAAAGACATCTATGGAAATTTGGAAATTGCACAACCAACACTGCAAAGATCCACAAGGGAGAGAAATTCTCCTAGGAAAATGTGAAAATTCCATAACCAACACTGAGAAGATCTTGAAGGGAGAGAAATGCTACTAAAAGGTATATCAATTCTACTTCATTTGTTATCAAGAAGTAATAGATGTTATCAACGATTCCAAATGGATGGTGTCAATAACACCAATAATAAATGTCTAGGAGAATAATAGAACTTGGGATATGGCAAAGTTTCTAAGGTTAGAAGTTTGTTTTATGTAATGGGCCTACCCATTGAAGAAAGGACTTAATGGTAATGTTGAGAGTGATAAAGCTATAAAAGTCACAAAAGGTAACTCCCATATGAAATACAATGTCTTCATGAAATGTTTTTTTTTCTAATTATTAAATTTGTATTTGTTTGTATTTTATTGACACTAATTGTTTTACTTAATTTGAAATTAAAGCAATATGATTTCAAAAAAACATTTTATATAGAAATTTGGATAAAAAGATATATATGGAAAAATAGAATTTTAATTTTAAAATTTTAAAAATTATGGTATGAACTAAAACAATAACTTAAAAAATAAAATATTAATTTGTAAATTCAAGAAATAATTGTATGATCTAAAGAAATGAAGATGGTAAAAAAATTGATATAATACAACACAATATAAACGACTCAACTTTTAAAAAATCATACAATTTATTTTATTAGTTTTTTTTTAATTCCAAAATAAAAAATTAAATGCAAAAATAGTTAAAAAATTGATATAATACAATAACGACTCCATTTAAAAATATCATACAATTTCTTTATTAGTTAATTTTTTTAATTAAAAATAAAAAGTAAAATACAAGTTAAAATTATCATTCTTCTATTCTTATTTTTTATTTTGTATTTCTATTTTGCTTAAAAAATTTTGAAATCTTTTTAATTTCTAATTTGGTTAAAATTTCTTTAAAATGAACCTTTAAAATCAAATATTTGAAAGAAATATTTAAAAAGTAAATTAGCTAATATATTTAAAATTGATGTAAATAAAAAATATATGACCTTTTTAATTTTTTATTTTAATTTGATGAAATTTTCTTTAAACCGTTTTAATTTCTAATTCGGTTAAAATTTATGCAAACCTTTTTAACTTCTAATTTGGTTAAAATATCTTGAAACTTAGAAGGTTAAATGTATATAATTCAGATATTTGAAGGATATTTAAAAACTAAATTAGCTAATATATTTAAAAATTTGATTTAAATAAAAAATATATAATCTTAATAATTATATTAAAAGTGACCAAAAAAACTGAAATATAAAATATTTAGTAAGTACAAAAATTAAAGAAAATAGAGCACCTGATAAATTTTTCATGAACGTGTATACAGGTCTGCAGAGATGCGGAAAGAGCTGCAGGCTGAGATGGCTGAACTACTTACGACCTGGCCTTAAACACGGACCAATTTCCTACGAAGAAAAGCAAACGATCATATATCTGCATTCCCTTCTTGGCAACAGGTTTCCATTTTCTTCAATTCCTGCTCTTCCCTGATCATCTTTGTTAATAACTGTTCAAATGAATCCATGCTCGCTTTCCTTTACTTCGATTTGGAAATGAATGGCATAAACTATGCAGGTGGTCTCAAATTGCTGCTCATTTGGGTGGACGTACAGACAATGAGATCAAGAACTATTGGAACTCTTGCATCAAGAGGAAGAGAGGGTTTCTCTCTTCCTCCTCCACAGAACCCAACTGTAACAACAACACAAAATGGAATATCCCCTCGCAATCCCATCATGACACATACAATACAAATTCAGTGTCTGTGCACGCACATGATTATCACAGGTCGCTTCAACCTGCCAAGCCGTTGGGCGTTAAACCTGAAGGGCACATGCGGTCAATTAATAACATTTGTAATGCAGTTATATCTACAGAAAATGAGCACTATCGTGTTGAGGACCTATTGGATTTAAAAGACGAGGAATTTGATGTTCAAGACAGAAATAATGAGTTTGTTGCAATTGATGTTGACAGCACCAAAAACCACCTAATTTCTTGTCCGCAGCTCTGGATTGATCACATCAATGACAGCTTCACTGAGGATTTTACATCTCCGGCTCTGCAAGCGCAAAGACATACTATTCAAACTGCAAAATCCTCCAAATACGATCAATTGATAAACCCATGGGCCACATTGTTTACCCCTGAAGCTCCAGGGTCTGCCAACAGCGATCTCGGCTGTACAGTCACCATTCCAGCTCTTGTTGACATCAGCGACTCATTGAAAGGGAATACTGAAAACAATGGGCATATCATTTATGAAAATGACACTGAGATGGCGATAGACAATTTGTCGTTCACAGCATCTTCTGGAAAAGCTGCAGGGAACAGTTGTCATTCCTATTCAAATGCAGCTGATTTCAGTAATGTTTATAGAGGGCCAGAATCATACCCAGCAGATAATTCCCTCTCCCAATTTATTACACCAACATATTTATGGGCCGACGTTGATGATTTTGGAAATTTGAGATATGATGAACTTAAATTAGGAGCACCACCAACGTACATTAATGTTGATAGGTAGAAGAGGTATGAGTTGCGTGGGATGGGAGTAGTGGTTGGTGATCAACAGGATTTCTCAATAATTGCCAACGAGGAAGCCAACGCACCAACGTAAAGGTGAAGCAGGCCAATTAAGTGGCCGCAGGGCACGTGATACTGTCTCGTCTTCTGTTCTTGGATCAAATATGTTATAGCAAATCAGTCAATGCAGTGCGTTCAGGCTTTGGATTATATTATCCTTTGTAATTTACTTTCACGTTTTTTTACTCAGTAGTCTTATATGATTGCATGCAAAGAGGAGTATGATTCATGATCCCATTCAGCCGGGCTGTGTGTCTACATTTAATAATTGTATTATCAAGCAAACATTTTAAACTTTATTATTTATTTTATTGGTGCAGCTCGTAAATGTTTGTTCTTATAATAATTACCTTTATTATTTATTTTACAACTGCACCTGGTAAAATTTTGTTATTATAATAATTATATTTTAGATTTAAATATTTGTTGTTGTAATAATTATCTTTATCACGTCGTAGGCGTCCTTATTTGAAAAGAACTTTCCTAATTGCCATCCTGTCTTTATAAGTAACCTTCAATCAAATGTTAGACGATTAAACATTGAGACGATTAAACATTTAGAGGTTATTGGATTAATAATCAGTAAAAACAGTTAGACCAAAGTCGTTATTGCAATGCTAGACGAAGCTATTCCATGGATCCCACTGCACCCTAGCAGACGACAGTTAGAGGCAGCGCTATCGAAGGAGATTTTGTGCACCTACTGGAAACAGAGGACAACAGATTTGGAGGACAATATGAATCGAATTAGTTAGAGAAACCGAGTTGAAGAAAATTGCCCATGTCTCGGATAGTAAGGCACCAGCGAAAACGCTTCCATGTTGTGGGAGTATTATGGTGGTTTTGTAGCTTATCTCTTAGCGCAGCTATACCTAGATGAAGTTCAGAAGTTGACTCTTGTTGTTGCTGGAGTTTGTTTGGAGGAGAAGGTTATGAAGGAAGGGCTTCTCAAAGTATCTAACTTGGCAACCGCTAGAAGCGTTTTACTGCTGCAAACTACGGCATTTGCATGTGGATTCACAGTTTTCCTTCCATTTCTGTTGAATGTGGTTGAGTTGGCTCAACGCTGTTTGGGAGCTTCGCACCATTTGCAGGGGTGAGTGTCCTTGCTAAGGATAAACGGTGCAATAGACAGGTCGGCTTGTCTCGAGATAGAGAAAGATCCATTATATTACAGATTTTTGGTCTTGTAATAATGGAACGAGAGATGTCTACATTGTATGAATGCATTGTTTGCTTCTATATCTGCACTTTTATTATTGATCCTTTGTATGTGATATCATATTTCTTCTTCAACAACAACATTTATGATCCCAAGCCCCTGCTTTTTGTGGACTAATTTTTGGTCTCGCTCCCTCAGACTAATTGTCTGCTTTGTTGAACTGAGAGGCTTCTTTGGATGATTGAGTGTTGCGTGACTATATTTTGTTTGAACAAATTGAAACCAGTTCAACTCAATAGAATTCTAGAGAATATTTGATCCAAATTATCCGTCCCTTTTGCAAAGATGGCTTCTGTTGTGTGGCTCCCGGTTTTGGTGAAGATCATTTTTTGCTCGGTGTTCTTGAGCTCAAATATGCTTTTATTTCTGGTTAACCGATACTGTCACTGGAGGGTAGGTCGAAGGGAATTCTATGAAATAATAGGTAATATTTTATCGTTGAATTAATGATAATAGATGTTGTTTCAGTGTGCAAAGTAGTGAGGAATACTGCGAGTGGAGGGTAGGTCGAAAGGGCCTTCTATGAAAGAATAGGTATTATTTTATCAGTGAATTAATGAAAATATTAGATGTTCTAGTGTGCAAAGTAGTGAGGAAGGGAAAGAGTATATTTTAAATGGTCTGGAAGAGAATTGAGAAGAGATTTCCAACCACCTTGGTGTAAGGGGCATAGAAGGAATAAATGTTGTGAAGTTTCTTCAGAGCTTTCTTCCCACTGCGGTTTCAAATTTCAAAACTAATTCATATATTTTTTATTAATTAATATTATTAAAATATTTAAATATAACAAAACTATATAAACCTATAAATATTACCAATTGATATATCCAACCATCCTTCAATCGGTTGGCTATGAGTCATTATGGGAGGTACACTTTTGTCTTGTGAAACCGTATGTAGAGTTTTGGATAAAATTGTATGTGTGAAAACAAGACTTTACAAAGAAAATGTTTTTAAAAAATGTTTTTTATTTAAAAAAAGAAATATTTAAATGTAAAAATGATATGTAATTCTTTTTAAGCATTTTTATTTGAAAACAACTCTATTAATTGTCATGGTGTATCTTTTTGCACCATCAAATGGAATGTTTTAGGCCATTCATTTACAACCTCCTTTTAATTAACTACATAAATAATTCTCTAACCTCTACTAATATTAGGCCATTCATCTACAACCTCCTTATACTTAACTACATAGCTAATTCTCTAACCTCTACCAATATCTCTTCCTCTCCATATGATATACAACATCTAATACATAAAAGTCAATGGCAGAATATAGATTTTTATATGTCATGATTCTTTTCCAATTTAATATGGATTTTCATATGTCATGATTCTTTTCCAATTTAATTCTTATAGCATTTCCTTTGCAACATCAGGTGCAATTGCTAGTTATTTATTTTACAACTGCACCTAGTAAATTTTTGTTATTATAATAATTATATTTTAGATTTGAATATTTTTTGTTATAATAATTATCTTTATTATTTATTTTACAACTGTGCCTTGTAAATTTTTGTTATTATAATAAATATATTTTAGATTTAAAAATAATAGTTAAAGTATTAGTATATAGTGAGATATTTAGAGTTTAATGTAATATGGTTCATCCATATTAAATTATTTATAAAAATGTTATTTCTTATAAAACTAACATCAAGTTATTATTTTTTTAATAATAGATGTATGAGAAGAAGTATTACAGTATGGAAGTCAAAAGGTTGCCTAAAATTACTTTTAACTGTAGCCAGAATTTATACCTTTCTAGGGAAGATTATATGAGAATAAAATATTTATGAGAGATAGATTAGTTAGTTTGAGTGGGTTTAGCTCTCATAAGGTTTCATGTTAAAATTTTATGGAGAGGGGATGAGAATAGAAGTCATTTTCGAACTAATTAAACTAGCTTGCTATGGAGAAGGTATGAGCATAGAAGAAAGGAATTAAACAAGCATAGATTCATGTTAATTTGTAATATACTAAACCCCAAGAGGGATCCAATCTCTTTTCCCTTTAAAATAAGATTTCACATCAAGAGAGGGATCATGTCTATTTTAACTTTGAAAGGGGTTCGAACATAAAAATATTTGATCCCTCTCACTCAAATGTTAAGATGGATCTAGACTAGTTTAATTATTAAATATAAATATAAATATAAATATGAATATAAATATAGATATAGATATAAATATAAATATCAATATAAATATAGCTCTTAATTTTAATATTTTGTTTTTTAATTGCACCCCTCCAAGCTCAACTAAGCTTCCCACGAACATGGTCTAAAAATAACATACTACTCTGAATAGATTTTGAGGATAACATCCCAGTGCATGTAGATTTTGATTATAACATCCAGTTGTAGGTATATTTTGATGAAAACATAGTGCCAAATAAAGTTATGGGAAAATTATAATTTTTTCTTTTTTAAATTGCATTTTAAATGTATAAATGATTAATATCTACCACCCAAGAAAAAAATTAAATTAATATTTAAATTAATTAGTGTTGTGTAACTTAATTGTATCAAATCATTTGGAGATCTAACCCTCTCTCATCAGCATTTTGTTGATGACATCATTCTCTTCTGTCAAGCTACCTTAAAAGAAGCTAAGGCCCCTTTATCTATTCTCAAAGACTTCATGGTAGCATCAAGGACTGTCATAAACAATGAACCATCCAATGTCTACTTTTAAATGCTAATGATGTCTCTCAGATATTCCTATCCCATACTCTGGGTTTTAATTTAGGTTCTTTCCCCATGAAGTATTTAGAAATTCCCCTTAGCCTTAATTCTCTTAGGGTTTCGGGATAGAAAGATCTCCTTAATTGTATTTAGGGCCATCTTCAGAATTGGGCACTTTGAGTTCTCAATGATCCTATTTGGGTTGTCTTATTGTGCTTTGTTTTGAAATCCATCCCAATTTATCATTTATCAGGGCAGGTTGCCCCCAAAACCATCTGCACCAATATGGTAAAGATATTCAAAAATAGATGGTGGCAGGGAACTCAACAAACATTAAAATGAGCTCTTCTCTCTTGGGATAAGCTCACTAAACTCAAAAAATCACGAGGATTGGGATTACGAGACCCATACGTGTTGAACCAGGTGATAGGAGCTAAAATTTGCTGGAGATGGCTCTAAGGGGGTAGACACCTATGGAAATTTATTTGGGAGAGGAAATATGAAATGCCCTGAAATACATCTGCAAAATTGAAAATCAATGTTATCCCAAAAGGGTCCAACATCTGAAATCTAGCAGCCATTAACAGAGACCTTATTCGAGAGAATTGTTGATATTCAACAAGAAAATTTCAGCACCCATGCCTAGTTGCATTAAGCACCCAGACTAAGGTGGGGCCCATAGTGCTATTGTTGGGTGCATGTCTATTTTGGTTATTCCTTAATGAAGATGGACATTAAACTGTAATATATTCTCAATTTTGACTTCAAACAGTTAACTGAAAGTGATTAATTTAGTTAGCTAGTGGATTTCAAGTTAGAGGTATTTGTTGAGGCATGTAGAGAAATTCTAGTTGTTGGTGAGCCTTGGTATTGCACCAAGAGTGCTGCAACTCCTAGGGGCTGCCCTACTTTACTTGATCAACCCAGGTTTTATACAAACTTGAAGGTGGCAGTGTTATATACACAGCAGATGCATTCTACTCATGTCATCCTCTTCCACTCTCCGAAAGGGTGCTACTTCTAGGGATTCTCAGCAAAGTCTCTCACACTTCAATGAAACTAATATAAATTGAAGAATGGAAATGAGAGAAAGGAAACTAAACTAAATTGCTGAAAAGAAATGACAGGAAAGGAAACTAATTTAACTTGATGAAAATAAGTGGAAGAAATGAACTAGTTTAGGTCACACTTAACTTGGCCAATTGGCTAAACACACGCTACTTATCTTATGCTCTATCTACCATGCTTCTATCCATGTAGCTAAGTTATCCATGACTTAATTCTAATTGAAAAAGTATTTATTGTAGTCTAGAGGGAAAGGGCTAAAGATGCTAATGGAAGGCTTAACACCCGAAACAAGGCTAAAACGAGTGAAAAAGGTGTTTTTAGTTTATTAAAGTCACAAATGAAAAGTGTAATGGTGGAATTGCGATGGAGGGATGAAAGTGCGATATACAATATTCGATATCGCAATTCGCAATATCGCAAAGTTGGAAGAGTAGCAGAAGTGATGTTCGGGAGCGAGAGGGAAATGCGAAATATGATGGCTTAGAAGTTGTGAAATTCGATATGCGATGGGGATAAAAAATACAAATGAGAAATGCGATAATTCAAATGATTTGATGGTAGGATGGGTGGCATATTACTTTAAATGTATCGCAATCAGTGTTGGGAGTGGGGAAACGTTAATGGAGAGCAGACAAAGATTGTGAAATGCGATTGCAAAAAAGGATAAACACTGCAAAATGTGAAAAGAAATAATTCAAAGGATGTGGCGATAGGACAGGTGGCAAAGTTCTTTAATCATATCAAAATCGAAGTTGGGAGCAGTAAGTGTTAACGGGACCAAATGAAAAATATGATTTGTGATTTACGATGCGGTGGAGTACGGAGAGTTATCGCACTCGACGTTTGGAGCAATAAGTGTTAATGGGACCAAATTAAACATGTGATTTGCGATTTTTGATGTAAGATAGCGTGAGTTTCGAGGAGGAAAGGGCAAAGGTCAAACCCTCAGCATTTTTAAGTGTCTTGTGAAAAAAACGGGTAGCAGCTGCAATAAAAAAAGGATGGAAATGGAGGCACAACAACAGTGATGGAGGCGTAAAAACAGAGATGGAGAATGAAGCAGGAGGTGAAAATAGACTTACCTGGTACTTTGATTCTTATTCCCGAAAACAACTTTGCTGATCCATCTATGAAGAATAGATAATTGCGTGAAAATACAGTACAAAAGGAAGGCTAAAAATGGTAATACAACTCTACCCTATTCTCAAAAATAGTGAACATAAATAAATTTTTGGGTCTGTGGGAAGGTTCACCCTCCTCGAGCTCTATTGATAGAGATGAGAGGGGAGGTCTTGATCCACAAATATTAGAGTTTTCTCCTTTGTTCTATTACTCATAAGAAAATGAAACCTACAACATCACACTGAAAGAAAAACTAAACAACAATGAAACTATCAGAAGCAGATCTACTAACAGCAAACAAAGAACAAGCACAACAGAGAGGTCGGGGCACATGGATTGGGCCCTAACCAGCATGCCTAGCCCTATGAAACTTAAATCAGTAAAATGAAATAAATCTACTCATTTCATGAAAGAATGTTCTTATGCATTTCTCAAAGTTTAATCTCTGAGTACAATAATCAAAAGATCAATAGCTTGCAGCAATGTTTCCAATAGAATCGAATCCTTCTGAGCTCTAGCTCTACTCTATTTATTCTACAGGGTAGCTACCAACAACTCCCTTGAAAATAGTGATTGAGTCCACTTGACTCCAAGTAAACATATATTGAGTGCACTTTGGACTTTGAGTTGCTTGGCTGCTTTTGGAAATTGAATTGTTGGAGAGAATCCTTGGGGATCCTTTGGCTGCGTTCCAGAATTAAGGAGGGTGGACAATCCTCCTATACTTTCTCCTTGTTGTCTCCTTTAATTTTTTATGATAAAATGTTCAAAAATAGTGCCAATTACTCATGATTTTCTACACTCAACCTCATATTAGGCACTTAGAGTATGTTAGCCTTAATCACCACCTATACTAGCATCATAAAATCAAATAACAATAAAAATTCAAGAAAAAGAGATTTAAGAAGGCAAAAAGGTGAAAATT
Source organism: Pinus albicaulis (assembly GCA_034641835.2). Lineage (NCBI taxonomy): Eukaryota > Viridiplantae > Streptophyta > Pinopsida > Pinales > Pinaceae > Pinus > Pinus albicaulis. The sequence goes on from JAXQQM020067818.1 coordinate 134,833, forward strand.
AACCCCTGCAAATATGTTTAATGATGGAGCTCATCATCACCCCCCTACTGAATGGCTTCTCATCCTAAGAGAAAATAATCCTCCTCCTGCAGCTTTGACATCCCCCCTAACTTCCTAAGGAAGAAGTGTGGCGGCCGCTTCAGGGGGTTAAAACCCATTACTCTTTTCTGCATTCTCCCATTCTATATCTTGTACATCTGTGTCCCTTTCATCATCCATCTCTGGCAGTAGAGGTGGACTGATATTGAGACCAAGCCATTGGATCTTCTTGACTTGCATGGCCCTCTTGTATAATGGCACTCTTTCCAGGGCACCCATCAGTCTTTCTGGAGTATGGTACTCCCTGTTCTTGAGGGTGTGAGGGAAGTTGTTCCTTCTCCTCTGGCTGGAAATAAGGCACTCATCTTCTATATTCCTAGAAACATCATCAAAGTGGCCTATTACATGTGTGTAATATTCCCAAGTGGGAAAACTCAGCAACACATGCATAAAAAACACATTTTCAGAAATATATGCTATAAAAATAAAAATAAACCCTTAGATACATTATATCTAACCTCACAACACCTAAATCCAATAGGATATCAGAAACAAATCATATTAGGTGAGGTAAACAAGCCTCCCACACCTAGTATAGCTCAAAAACACTAAAACCCCAAAACTACTACAACACAGAATTACGGCATAGAGTGACAACACAGTCTAATCAGGGTTTATACATAGAAATTATAGAGAAAAATATATCTACTCATATATTAATCAATAATTCTCAAAAACTGAGATCTAGTCTCCTTTATACAAATCCAAGAGAACCCGGGAAGCGTTTCTTGAAATACACCCAATACAAATGGTGATCTACAGCCCAAGCACTGAAGGATCAATGCATACTATAGCACATGAAGATAGGAGCCTGAAATAAGATAAATATGATGCAGATCCACTCCATGGTCTCCTCCAATGAAAGGTTGAACCCTTCAATCACAAGGAAACACCCAAACAAAGCCACAAGATCACTCATTGAAGCTGCCCTAAAAAACTACCCAATTCCAGAATGAAATCATGCTGTAGGTGATGGAAAAAGATTGGCCTACTGCCAAATATCTGAAATGAGCTCAAGAACCCTCCAAACTGATATCCCAAGAGAAAGAATCCTTTCTCCTATGAAAAACTAGCTCAGAAAGTGGGTTTCTCAACCCTCCACTGCAACACCTTGCAACACAACAAAATATTCTGCAGAAACTGTGCTGTAGCTGAAGACTGAAGCTTGGCTAGAATGTCAAATATGTGGAATGAAATATCAGGTCTCTCTAGAGAGTCCTCTAAAGGAAAGATATGGAATTCCTAAATAGGAATACCTTGTGCTAAACAACACCAGCAATCTTAGCTAAGCAGCTGAAGAGTGAAAAAGTCTAAACTGATGTATCAAAATATGATTCATTAGCTAACCCCATATGGATGACATCATCTTCCTTATAAACAATGTGAGCCTTCTCACCTTGGGTCCCACTCATTAGGGTTTCCACCATCACATAATCAATCTCCCTCCAAAACTACATTGTCCCATCATTAAAGCCACTCCTCCATAACAGCGCTGCTTGATTTGGTCAAAGTTGACCTCTTCAACCTACTCCAACCATTTTCAAATCTGAGGGTCTTCAATCCAGATTTTATATAGCTGTCTAAACTAATCCACATTCATACCGGCTGTCTCTATTTATGATTCACTCCCTCCACTCTATCATAGCTGACTTGGTCAAACTTGACCTTGTCTTCATGCATGAGCCCTTGTTCACACTTGAGGGTGTTTTATCTAGCTATGAATATGATCCATTTTCACATTAAGAGGGATTTTATTGCTGCTAGAATTTTTTATGGGCCTCCCTACCCATTTATTCATCTAACCATAGGTTAAGAGAAAAAAATAATATTCCCATTAGCTGCATGCTAATTTATGGATATTACAGTCCTCCCCTCCCAAATGTTGCTTGTCCTCAAGAAAATGCAAGGATAGAACAGAATATCCCCCTCTCTTGCTCTTATAGCATCCTCATATGATAAATTCCTCCAAGGAACAAGATTTTGTCTCATCAATACATCCCCAAGTTGCCCCTCCAAAGTATGCAAGTTAGCTTTTGGTGACCATCCCAAATAGATATCATCATGTAGAAGTAAAACACCCATGGAGGAAACAATGTGTTGTCTAGAGGTTTTCTTCAGGCATGATATCTAATATATATTTGAATCTATCATCCCCATGTGAATCTCCCATCCCCAAGCTATCATCCATACAAAATGAGCCACCCTCCAAAATGGTAGCTCATGAAAAATCTCCTCCACCTTTGGCTCCTGTAATGTAGGTGGGTTGGAAAACTGAACATGGTAAACAAGATAGCCTACCCCATGTTGTCTCTCTCTCCACTTATGATAAGTGTAGAGTAGCTACTGATCTTGATCTGCAATAATGTTTCCCTCTAGTGGCAAGAAGAAGACTGCATCTGCAAAGATCCTCTCCATGGAATCATGAATCATGCTAGCCCAATCCATCCCATACAAAATGAATGGCAAATCATCACCATATGGCATCGAAATCAGAAAATTTTTGGAGATTATGTGCAATTTTGGATGATACCAATGGTTTCTCAGGTTGATACATCATGTGGAAGTGGCAGGTGATCCTCCAACAAGTTACTAGCTGTGCATGTTTGCTCATCCACTATGAGGTAGTAAATAGCATTATATATAATCTGAGCATAATAAGAACAAAAACAGACTTTCCTAAGGTTAAGAAAAGAAGGATTATCTCCATCACCAATGTTGGTCCTAGAATGACCATGAAATACAGAAATAATCTTGCCCTCTTGTGGAGCAATTCACTGTACATAGATGGTGAAAAAATGAAAATACTTTTGGAAATGATCAATAAGTACAAAAATAAATCTCTTACCATGCATACTGAGTAGGCTGGAAGTGAGGTCCATGGATGAGTTCTCCCATGAGAATCTCTTCATAAAATTTTTCAAAATGAAGGGATTCATACTCCCCTTGGAACACTCCATCAACATACTCCCAAGTGATAGTGCTATTGGCATTGGTGATAAGGCTCTTGTCGCTGCATGACTTCCTTCTTTGACATGCCATATGCCAAAGTCATCCACCATCATGCTGCTAGGTGTGGAAATCTTCCTCTCATATGGAAGTGCCTCCTTATCCTCTAATGTTGAAGGGTAGCCTCTTTGCACTTTGATTGTGCCATCCCTTTCTCTGGAAATATCATAATAAGTATGGGAAAAATTCTACCGATACTCTCCCAAGAGTAGCCAAAGCAAAAATAATCATGCTGCTCCCTCACATCTCCATCATACCAATCATGAGGTGAAGATATGATGATTGACATGAAGAATGTCGCATCAACATAATGCACCCAACCTCCTTGCTGCCAAATGTTGCAAGTGTCCTGCCAAGTTTCCTCCACCATCATACCCTTAGTAGAAGGATATGTTATATAATGGCCTAACTCTTTCAAGAGTAGCCAATGTAGCCATGCCTCCTGCTGCCCTGTGTCATAGATATGCAAGTGGCTCACCAACCTCTTGCTCACCATCCACACCCATTAATACAAATGTGGGTGTCTCTTACCATGCTCCATCTTGGTACTCCTCCAATGGAGAATACCACCCTTCCAGATCATATTTCTACCTTTGCATTTCATGGGATGTTAAAATGCAACCTCTTGCAGATCTCCTAAAGAAGACCCCACACCAATGACCAAATTGAATCCATAAATATCAAAGTATGATGAAGGAAAAACCTCCTTATAGGCCTATATAATGGTCATCCTAATAGACCCATCACAATGATGAAAGACAAACTGTCTCTCATTGATCATCTACTCATCCAATGTTATACAAGTGTAATGATCATCAGAATGCTGTAATGATAGCTGGGCCCCCATCTCCTCACTGTTCCTTAATGACAACACTGCTAATCTCCTCAATGGTGTATTTGTTGTCTAATGCTCAAGCTCAATGATGAACATAGAGTTTTGAATTGGATTGTTTAGGACAAAGTTCATCCTATCCTCCACGAGTCCACACCCCAAACCCAAGTGTTGTTTGCAGCTCAATAATGACACATGAGGATGATTGCTTATCCCTTCCTTGAAAAACTCAAGGCTGCATAGTGCAGTGCAAGTCTGCTACTGCAAATCAGCAGTATGTGTTGACCCTTGGTCATGCAAAGGCAAATTTCCACAACCCTCCATAAGTTTTGCTAAAATAATAGAAAGTGAATATTCATGCATACCTTGGTTAAACTTGGGAACATCTTGTACGGCTACAAGGGTTCCTCCGTCCAAGTGTTGGCTCCCCCAACTATTGAGGATGATGGCTGCTCCTTCATAGTTCTATCAATGTTGATACAAGTATCCTCAAGTGGTGGTGAAGGATCCACCCTTTGAGTGAAATTTTCAAAAGTATTAACTCGTGCATGACTCAAATGGCTGAACCACCAAGTGCTTGCTTTACCCTCAAGGTGCAACGTTGCAATCTCAACAACCTCTCTTTCTACCGCTAGATGTAGTAGGAAGAACACATCTATTTTTATCACCGAAGCCTTTTTTGTACGTGTGGATGACCCATCAAAAGTAGACAACAGAAAACTATTTCCCCTCATTCTCTTATTGTTGAAAGACCTCCTTTCTTCTTCAAGTTCAATAAACTAAGGAATATTTAGAGTCTCCTTGAAAGCTCTAGGTTGAGACTTGTATTTTGTAAGGTATCCACTCAGGATCCCATGTCCCAAGTGCCCTCCATCTCCATGCCTCTTTTCTTCTTCCTCAAAAGGGAAGGGCAAGGTGTAATGCTTGGAGATTTCTACAACACTGGTTCTTTCCTTTGAGAATAGGAAGTACATGGTCCTTCCTCTTCTTGAAACCCTCTAGAAGTTTCATATCGTCTCTTCTCTTTCATATGCTTAACCTCCTTGGAGAGGTTCTTCATAAATCTAAAAAGTGATGAGACCAAGATCATTCCTTCCACCATTTTATATCTCTTATCCTTCTCTTCTTCTTCTTATAGCACAATGGTTGAAGACTCACAAGCTAAGCTAAGATTATGCTCTGATACCACTATAATATTCTCAAGTGGGAAAACTCAGCAACACATGCATAAAGAATGCATTTTCAGAAATATATGCTAAATAAAAATCAACCCTTGGATCCATTAGATCTGAGATCATAAAACCTAAATCCAAGAGGATATTAGAAACAAATCATATTAGGTGAGGTAAACAAGCCTCCCACACTTAGTATAGCTCAAAAACACTAAAACACCAAAACTACTGCAACACATAATTACTGCATAAAGCGAAAGCACAGTCTAATGAGGGTTTATACACAAAAATTATAGAGAAAAATATATCTTCTCATATATTAATCAATAATTCTCAAAAACGGAAATCTAGTCTCCTTTATACAAATCCAAGAGAACTCGGTAAGGGTTTCCTGAAATACACCCAATACAAATGGTGATCTATAGTCCAAGCACTGAAGGATCATTGCATATTGAAGCACATGAAGATATGAGGCTGAAATAATATAGATATTGTGCAGGTCCACTCTAAGGTCTCCTCCAATGAAAGGCTGAACCCTTCAATCACAGGGAAACACTCAAACAGAGCCACAGGATCCTTCACTGAAGCTTCCCTCAAAAATAGTGCAATTCCAGACTGAAATCATGCTGTAGGTGATGGAAATAGATTGGCCTACTACCAAAGATCTGAAATGAGCTAAAGAACCCTCCAAAATGATCTCCCAAGAGAAGGAACCATTCCTCCTATGAAAAACTAGCTCAGAAAGTGGGTTTCTCAACCCTCCACTGCAACACCCTGAGAAACAACACAATATTTTGTAGAAACTGCGTTGTAGCTGAAGAATGAAGCTTGGGAAAAATTTCGGATGTGTGGAATGAAAGATCAGGTCTCTCCCAAGAGGCCTCTCAAGGAAAGAGATGGAACTCCTAAACAAGAATACCTTGTGCTAAACAACACTAGCAATCTTAGCTAAATAGCTGAAGAGAGAAAAAGTATAAACAAACATATGAAAATATGATTCATTAGCTAACCCCATATGGCTGCCATCCTCTTAATTATAAATAATGTGAGCCTTCTCACCTTGGGTCCCACCCATTAGGGTTTCCACCATCACACAATCAATCTCCCTCCAAAACTATGTTTTCCCATCATTAAAGCCACTCCTCCATAACAACGATGCTTGATTTGGTCAAATTTGACCTCTTAAACATGCTCCAACCCTTTTCACACCTAAGGGTCTTCAATCTAGATTTTATATAGCTGTCTAAACTAATCCACATTCACACTGGCTATCTCTATTGATGATTCACTCCCTCCACTCTATCTCAGTTTACTTGGTCAAACTTTACCTTGTCTTCATGCATGAGCACTTGTTCACACTTGAGGGTGTTTTATCTAGCTATGAATATGATCCCTTTTCACATGAAGAATAATTTTATTGATTCTAGAAATTTTTATGGGCCTCCCTACCAATTTATTCATCTAACCATAGGTTAAGAGCAAAAATAATATTCACATTAGCTACATGCTAAGTTAGGGATATTAGAGTGTGTTTGAGTCAGCAAGGAACCTGTGTTGAAGGGATTCTATGCACAAGTCTGCCATGGTGGCTACTTATTTCCCTTTTTGTTGCAATTTCTCCTTTAGTTCTATATTATTTTCCTGTGCCATATGTAGCCGCACCTTCAGAACTGTCTCACTTATTCTTTCCTCCTCCCTTGGTGATTCTTCAATGATGACGGGGCTCTTTGGAGGAGTTTTTGGTTGTTTCTGACTTACCCTCTGACTCTTTTCAGTTCTAAAAACATAGAGGTCTTCCTTTTTCTCTTTGTGCTCAAAGAAGCTAAGGTCGCAACTTTCTCTTGGTTTTTAGGGGATGTTGGGCGATGTTGTGAGTGTTCTTCTTGCTCACTTTCTGCTACCTTTAAGACTTCTGTCTCCATTTCCATTTCTTCCATTTCTCCTTAGCCCTTTTTCTCTTCCTCTTCTTCTTCTTGTTCCTCTTCTGGTTCTTCTTCTAGTTCTTCTTCTGGCTCTTCTTCTCCTTCTTCTCTTTCTTATCTCAGGTTAGGAGTAGAATTCTTCCTTCTTTGGGTTTTTATAAAAGCTTCCCTTGGTCCCTTGCTACCGTGTCTGATATGCGGTATACTTCGGAAGTTAGCTTGACTTCTGGTGATGTTGTTCTGCTACTACTGCTGCACGTTGTTCAAATACATGGCCCAATATTGGTAATGTTGTGCTGCGGGCTCCCTTTGGTCTCTTTCAATAAAAAATTCTAAATTCAGGGGTTTGGATAAAACGAGATCACTTTTTATTATATTGCGCAACTAAATTTGGAGCACTTATGTAACTCGGCCTCAGCTCCGGTTTCTATTAGAGACCATTGTTTCCTTCTCTATGTTAATTCATGATGGACTATGTGTTTACTCCCCTCATTCTCCTCTACTCTAATTTATTTAAATTTTTTTTATTTTGCATACCCACGTGGCATGACTTTGCAGTTCTCCCTAGTCATACTTCACAATGGTGGCCAAGCTAACTGGCCACCTTTCTATCCCTTAAACTCTAAGTCTGAAAATTTATTTATTTCTAGCTATTATGGATGCATAGCAAGGGGTAAGAAGCTATACCTAATTTTACCAGTTGTTTTCAAGGAATTTGCAGGAGCTGGATTGACAAGACAAACCTTTTAGATGCTGCATTCTTTGCTATATTCTTGTTCTCTGAGTGAGAAAATCGCTGAATGAGCAGCTTCCTGAGTGAGTTGCTAATATTTTATTTATGTTTATTTCCACTGTAGATGTTGCATGGGGTGCTCAAGATACCATGGGTGGAATTATCGTTCTCCTGGAGTCTGTTATGCAACTTTCCTTCTTGTATTTCTTTGCACGCCATGAACAACTTTGTTTTTCAAGGAACTTCCTAATGTCTGTAGTTGTTTGTGGCTTGCTTTCTTTTGCTACATTGTGCTCATGAATGGAGGAATATGGTGTATGGAGGTGATGCAAGGAGTTCTGGAAATGAATGGAGTGATTGATGGGATGGATGGTAAAATATAAGGGGAGAGAAGAAGATGAATGCTTCCATGTGTTTCTAGAAACCATTAATAACTTGCAAAACAACAAACACAAAGATGTAGATGTGTGTTTGTTTGTTTGTTTGTTTTTGAAGGAAAATAGGCTACCTCCATGGAGGTTTTGAACTCATAAGCTTTCCTAGAGCGCCTCAGAGAGGTTTTCACCCATGGATCTTTATTTTTTATTTTTATTTTTTTAGGAGGTGCTAGAAACTATGGATTTTCCCATTACATGCACCTCTCCACTGATTGAATTTATGAAATCTGCCGTAGATATGGGCTTCTTGTAAATTTTAATTCTGTGACCATTGACAAGCAAGTGGATTCCTTCATCATCTATGGTCCTAATTTTAACTGCACCATTATCAAAACATTTTTCCATCGTGTAAGGTCCCAAATATCTTGTCATAAATTTTCCCTTAAAGTATTTAAACTTTGAATCATACAACAACACCCAATATCCTTATTGGGAGGCATTATCCTTAATGTTCTAGTCATGCCATACCTTCCTTTGTAGCTGAAATACCTCTGTGTGAAAAATTTCTTGCATTCTAAACTCATCTAATCCATTTAGTTGCAGCAATATCTTTTTGGGAATTTCATATATCTAAATCTAATTCAACCGCCATCCTTAAAGTTTTGAATTCAAACTCAACTGAGAGTAGAGCTTTCTTACCATAGACTAGTTCATAAGGGGTGAATCTTGTTGTTTTCTTCCAAGTACTGTTGTAGGCCCAGTTAGCTTCTAGCAATTTGTCTTCCCAATATTTTCTGCTGCTTCTCACAACCTTGATGAGGATGCTCTCTAAAGCTCTATTAGTTACTTCTACTTGGCCATTCAATTGAGGGTGATATGCAATAGAAGTTATATGTTTAATCTTCTGCTTCCTCAAAATATTTTCAATGAGGTGAGAAGTGAATTGTGCTCCTTGATCAGTGACTATTTCTTTGGGGTATCCAAACTTGTAAAACACATTCTCCTTCAGAAATTGTTCTACTTTCTCCTTGGTTGCTACCGTCACTCCTTTTTTGTCAACCCACTTTGTCAGGTAATCAATGCAGACTATGATCTGCTTCTTTAGTTCGAATAGTGGATTGATAGGTCGAACAAATTCCATGCACCACTTTGCAAATGAATCAAGATCCACATGAGAGTGCAAAGTAATATCATCCCTTTGTGTTGGTTTCCCCATCCTTTGGCACTTGTCACACCTACTGGTGTATCTTCTGGAAACTTGGTGAAGGGTAGGCCAATAGTATCCTTCCTATAAAAATCTGTAAGTAGTTCACTTTGCAGCAAACAGGCATCCATATGGGTTGTCATGACATGTGGAGAGGATATCAAAAAATTATTCCTCCCTCGAACATCTCCTTAGGATTTGATCAAGGCCTACCTTGAAAAGGTTTCCCCCAATCCATTTGAAAGGGGCACTTTTTCTGATGATTATGATCATCTCCCCAAATGAAATATTATGAGGGAGTCTCCCAGCAACCAAGTAGTCAACTATATCAGAAAACAATGGTGAGAGTGATGATATAGCAAAGAGATTCTCATCTAGAATCTGGTCATCCACCATACCTTCTGCACCTGCAAGGAGAGCTAACCTGAACAACAAATTTGCAACAGCATTCTCCTTTCCAGGTTTATCAACAATAGTCAAATCAAATTTCTGCAAAAGTAACAACTATCTAATTATCCTAGCATTAACATCTGGTTTGTTCATTAAATACTTGATTGTTGCATGGTCAGTGTCGGGTGCCAATTTTGCACATTTTTCCTACATTTTCTTCCCTTATTTTACCTCATGACTATAACCAATGGGAATATCTTTACCTCTTTTTCTTACCTTTATATCTTAACTTGTGATGTTTCACCTTATTTTAGTTACTCTACCATTTCATCAATTATGATGATATATCGTGCCTTTTTTATGACTAATTGGGGATGAATGTTTGGAGAAGATCTATGATCTTTGTGTTGTCTTTCGAGATGTCATTTGTAGCACAAAAGATCCTAAGCACATGGCATATAGGAGAAGTTAAGGGTGTGATGTTACAGTGATATTTTTACACCATGATGTTGTTAAACTTTGTTGTTGTAGACCGGCTAGCAAACTGTTGTTACAGCTATATAGCTGACTGGATCTCGTCAACTCCTTGTTGCTAAACTATCCTCCTACTGTTACGCTACAGTTTTGGTTTATCGTGATAGCTGTAGAAGTTATTAAGTATTGTATTTTTGGATAATAGCCTCTAGGCGGTTTTGATTGTAATCTATAATTTTCCAGTCATAATTTTATTAAGAAGTGTTTATAACCATATGTATTCTATTTTGATCAACATGAGAATCATAATATTCTCATGACTGATCTATCCCTTGTTTTTCTGTGATGTTACCACTATATAGTTTTCGGTCGTTGAGGTCGAAAGGTTAGCGGAGAACAACATTACTTTGGCTCTGTAATTTTTCTCATACTAATACAGATTATCCTGTTACTGTTGTTACATGTGTTATTCGATTTAGTTTCTGTTAAGTTATTTCTCTACCTGCGCCCTGCTAGGGAGGAAGGGCCCTCGTCTTTAGTGGGGATTGCAGTGATTAAGGTGTTTGTGTATGTGTGTTTTTATTTTTTTTATGTATCAGTAGAGGTGTTTTTGCTATTGTTTCAGTTGTGAATATATCTGCTTCAATTTCAATATTTTTTATTCTATTACACATATGATATTAAAGATACCAATTGGATAATTATTGTGTGGCACGCTAAAATAGATTAATTGTAGTGTGATTATAGTCTTGTAGATAATTTTATTTCTACATCAGTGATTTAATTCAAATATTTACTTCAGAAACGATTTCCTTTATTGGGTTTTCTTCTCATTGGGTGTATCGGCACAGACAATGTAGTTTTCATTGAAATAAAATACATCCCTGGATTGATAATATATGTGTATTGTTTTAGTCATTTAATAGTGATTAATACAACCTAATATTTCGGCGTTATTGTCGATGATGGAAGTGACAATCCAATCAATCAAAGTTGTTTCTTAGAAGATAGAGTGTACCTAGTCTGCAATTTCTGGGCAGTAAGACGAGAGCTAAGAACCTACGCAGCGCTCTAACGAACTTGAGCGAGCTTGCCAATGTCTTGCTGGGACACTTAGGAGTGTCAATTTTTTGGCATTTTTTTTCTTTTGTGTGTCTCCAATGATAAAAAATTTTGGGCGGTAAGATGAGAGGTAAGAACCTACACATCGTTCTAACGAACTTGAGCGGGCTCACCAATGTCTTGCTGGGACACTTAGAAGTTTTAATTTTTGGGTGTTCCTTTAGGGTGCCTTCAGCTATAGAGTTGTTGGGTGGTAAGACGAGAGGTAAGAACCTACGGATGACTCTAATGAACTTGAGTGAGCTCACTGTTGTAGAAACCGGAGCACTTATAGGATGAATTGATACACATAGGGCCCAGGTGTGCCAGTATGATGATATCAACATCTACAAACACTTGCCCACTGTAATGACTATAGGAAAGATAGGTCGTAAGAAGGAAAAGAATATTGCATATTTGGGAAGAAAGACATTCTTTGGATATCTGATCTCAAGGGAAGAAAAGGAACAGTCCACGTCATACAGAGATAAAAGGAAGACAGGACCATAGAAAGTAGCTACCATATCAAAGCATGGGCCATCAGTGCCTTCCGTGTCTAGACCTCGCCACCCTTCGAACAACATATCCACTCTTGATATCAAGACTCCAGATTCAAAACAATAGTAGAAATCATTGATCAGGATCTGATAATTGAAGAACACAAAGAGACCAGTGGGGGGCATCAGGGACCTAAGGAACAAAATTTAATTGATCATCATTTGGACACTGGTAGTGTTGTTAAAAAATTGGTCATAGAACAACCTGATCCTTTAATTTATCAATCTCTAGCACACACCAAGGTCAATTAATCCCATTAAGAAGAATCAAACATGGGGGATAAGAATCTCAAGACAGATAGCTTAGTTACTTTTGAATTCCCAATAGTAGTAACACGAGATGAGGCTCCTATAAAGAATATTCCTTTATCATCCCCTCCATCCTTTCAAGGGATGGTTTTTGAAGACCTTGATACCGTTATGTTAGAATTCGATGTGTTGTGTATAGGTTATGACTACACTTTGGATGCTCAGAAGCTAAAATTTCCCTGCTACTCTGAAAGGAGCAACATTAAGATGGTTCGTCAGACTGGGTGTTGGCACGATTAAAACCTAGAATGAAATTAGGGAGGCCTTCCTCTTTAAGTATCCGGATTACTGTCGAACTAGGGATTTGAAGGAAGATATCTTCAGAATTTCACAGAAGGAGGAGGAAAGCCTAGAAGAATATATGGAGCAATTTCACTACAATTTACAGAGGTCTAAGTTCAATAACTTGAACCCGAAAATTATAAATCCAATATTCTTAACAGGTATAAGAGATGATTTTCTAGAGCATATGAACCTATTGGGAAAAGGGGACATTTTACAAGAACCGATTGACGAAATAATGAAGCTTTTCCTACGTAGGTAAAGAGGATCAGTCAAAGGGAAAAGTTCAGTTTGGGACCCTTTAGTCTAGATACAGAATTCCACGAGTAGAGGAGTAACCAAAGCAGAGATCAGAAATCTAATTGAGGATTTTAAAACCGACCTCGTTAGCACTCTCTCTTCCCAGATCACTATGGTACAAGTAATGGGAAAGGCTATCTTAGAGAATCATTTGATGAATTGTTGGTAGTAACCTTCTAGAACGGTGAAAGAGCACATTTTTGCTACATTTCTGGGAACTCTCCATTCGATAATCATCTTTATCTTTTTGGGGTCTATTGGGATCCCTTCAATAGATATTACATGGCCCAAATATTGGATTTTTTCTTTGTAGAAATCACATTTGCTAAATTTGGCATAGAGCTGATGTTGTCATAACATTTTCAATACCAAGCGTAAATGGTCTTTGTGTTCTTCTATATTTTTAGAAGATATCAGTATATCATCAATGAGGATTTTAAAAAAATATCCAAAAATGTGTGAAATATACCATTCATCAGACTCATGAAAGTTCTTGGTGCATTGGTTAATCCAAATGGTAACACCATAAATTGATAATGTTCGTACCTGGTTCGACAATTTGTTTTGGATATGTCCTCATCCTTAATATGTATCTGGTGATACTCAGTTCTCAGGTCAATCTTTGAAAATACCATTACTCCCTCTACTTGATCAAAAAGATCATCTATACATGGAAATGGGTATTTTTTTTTACATTCAGATTATTAATTTATTGGTAATCCATGCACATCCGCATTGTACCATCTTTCTTCTTAATGAACAACACTTGTGATCCCCAAGGGGATACACTTGGTCAAATATACCCTTTATTCAATAATTCTTGTAGCTGCATTTTAATTTTTTCAATTCAGGCACACTCATTCTGTATGGTTCTCATGATAGGTGTGCTACTCTAGGTAGTAATTATATAGTAAATTCGATATCTTTTTTTGGGGGTAATCCTGGAATATATTCAGGAAACACATCCATAAAATAGTAAACATCTAGAATATTTTAAATCATCAAAGTCTTTTCCTTAGAGTTAGTAAACCCCACTTGAATATCATAAAGTAGACACCCTTTTCTAATGAATTTACCCAAATAAGATGCATTGATGGGACACAAATGAAGTGGTTTCTTAATTCCTTGTAATTATTGATGAGTACCATTCTATGCCTTAAAATAGATAATTTTCTCCTTGCAATCTACCAGTAACCAATTTATTTCTAACCAGTCCATTCCCAAAAAATATATCATAAGAGCCTAAACGTAGAATATTTAATTCAACAGTTATTTGTTGTCTTCCTATTTCTAGGATACAATTTGAGACTTTTGCATGAACTCTTCTCTTTTCTCTAGTAGCTAATAGTACTAAGGAAGGACTCTTAAATTTATGGCTTTGCAGTTTACAGTTTTCAACTACTCGAGGATTTATATAACTTAAATTGTAACCAGGATAAAAAAAAATTGAAATAGTTTGGGAATATAACTTCCCTTCTAGTTCTATCATAATTCATTGGAAATATGCTTGTCGATCCTCTAGTGCAGTGTTGATCCTTAGTATGTTTCGTGTTACATCCCCTACTGTATATTCCTCTAGAAGATTGGTTGTAATTTCATTTCTTCCACGATGAGAGAAATTATTAACGTAATGTGCCTCACTACATCCCCAATATTGTAGTGGTGGTTTATGGGACTATCCATGATCTGGCTTGCTCGATGCTTCAGTAGGCCTTTTATCAATTGACAAATTGGGATTTTGCTGATTTTTCCAAAATTGTCTATTTGTTGGGTTCCTTGCAGCATTTTAATAATTTCCTAGTCTGCTACTTTTAAATTTCATGGCACCCTTATGCCCTTTCTTTGGTGACCAACTTCTTCCAAATTTACTTTTTTCCTTGGACTCCTGATATCACATTCACACTTTTCGAATCACCTGATCCGTAGTCTTTGGATTCATGAATTCGATCCTCTCGTTCATGTGAGTAGGAAGGCTACTAAAGAGTCATTGTACCTTTGATTTCATCTATCAAATAGGGTACATATCTTAACAAAGAGGTGAATTTAGTGATGAACTCATCCATAGATAGTTAACCCAACCTTAATCCATGGAATTATCAAGATTTCTCATTATAAATTTTTTTTGTTAAATATTGTTGATTAAAATATTGTTGGAATTCATCCCAAGTCACATTCTGCTCTTCAATTCCCCATACATTTTTCACCTCCTCCCATCATAATGTGGCTTTTTCTCCCACTTAATAAATGGCCACGAGAGATTTGAGCTTGTTTTTATATTCATAGACTTTAAAATATTTGTTAATATTAATTATCCATGCTTCTGCTACTTTCTCAGACTCTCCATCGAAAGCAGGATGTTTAATTGTTTGAAATTCACCTTGTAACTCCACTTTATGTTTCTTCATATCCTGACGTTATGAAGCATTTCCATAATCTACTTCATTATAATTTATGTTTTTGTTACTTTCTGGAGTACGACTCCCTTTTGGATTGTTGTTAACTTGTTGTTGTTTTTCTCCTTCTTCATGGGTGTCCCTTTCTGAGGTAGGATGTGTTGTAGAATTATTCTTCTTTTCTAAGAGACTCTTAAGTATCCTCTCTCATTCCCTCACAAACCTTTCATTGTCACTTAAAAATCAAATTATTTCTGTTTGCATCTGTTGCACTATATATAACATTCGAGTTGTTTGACCATGTTGTTCCTCAGGTAGTCTACTCGTTTTCTGGTACTGATCCATGCACATTTGTTCCCACATCTCTAGGCTAACTTCTTTATTAGGCTGGGAATGGGTTTCCTCGATAGTTCTTGGAGTCTGATGACTAGATCCTCTCCACATTGGAACCTTTTCAATAATTCCTATCATTGTGCATGGAATTAACAAAAAGGAAAAACACCCAATGTTATTCATTTGGTCCTATCTGACCCAGTGTACAAACCATGCTCTGATACCACTAATCACCATTATCTTATACATTTACCGTAGATAAGAAAAAAAAAAATATTATTCTTAAGAGTATTAGCACTTACAATAATTACATAAGATACTATAATAATGCCAATTATTGTTATTATGATGCTAGTATCCAAACATATATCCTAACCTCATAATACCATTAGCTCACATTGTATTTATCATTTTGTAATATGCCTCAATCCTGAATTTTTTTTTTTTTTCTAATTGGTTTTCTAATTTCATTGTTATCTGAATCATATCTAATCTATGTGTTATTTTCATTTCCACTTGGCATAGACACATTTTTAACCTCCAAACCATATAATATTTTCTCTTAGCCAATTCTCACTTTGACTTCAATTATTTTCCTTATTAAATCATAGATATATAACCCTCTCTATCTCTCTCTCTCTCTCTCTCTCTCTCTCTCTCTCTCTCTATATATATATATATATATATATATATATATTTTCCATAGGCCATTATTCAATGATCCTTCCCCAATTTAAAACCTATTGTACTTTGACTAATTTTTTTTTTGAACATAGCCTTGCTCCCATGTAATAATCTCCACTCCACTTCATCTTGGCCACATACACATATAGTTCTAACTACATTACACTTAACATTGTAAATTGCATAAAATTTAATTCTATTCTTATGCTTCTTATAACTGTGCAATACGATTTTATCCCCTTAATGCATTACATTTTATAAACCATATTACTTTCAAATTTTAAATAATAATACACTTTGATTTTATAATCAAATCTTAAGTATTGTACACCTTTATAATTATGATGCCCTACCCATCGTAAAATGGTAGATTCGATTTATATATTGGAATCGTTCTAATTTATTGGTACCCAAGCCTATGGCATTGATTTTCGTTGGAGTAGAATCCCCTTTCACTTAAGTATTACACGAAAATCATTGTACCTCACTGTATTGAAATTGTGCTATTTTCATCATTAAAATATTTTGGTAGATATTTCATCTGACATATATGAATGATATACTCGGATTTCTATGCAAGTACTTTGATAATTAAGACCTTACCGTAAACGAATCCTCGAGCCATGTTAATTGATAAATTATATAGTTTTATATGAGTTTATGTGATGGTTCTGACTTCATTTTAAATGTGTCTCACTGCATTAGTACACTCGTTTTTCAATGGCATTAAATTGATGTCCTTTCGCTGGGAAAATCATTGATCCATGGGAGGAACGACAGATGGTTGACACTTGGATGATGGGATTTACTTAGGGTTTATGTGTTTCATGAACTATAATTATTGAAGTTATTTACCTTCTTTCATTTCCTCGGTCTTATTTTCTCCTCCTACACTCACTCTCTGGTTCTTTTCACGATAATAATACGTGAGCTCTGGACATTCCATGGAGAAGTATGGCTCATCCGAATGTCCTTCACACGACGCAACGAGGAAAATTATTTTGGCTTAGCCTTAGTGGTTGAATCACATAAAATCTCACTATATGATTGCATAATTTGCATTTTTCACTTTGTTATTGTTTACAGTGTCTGATTTGAATTGTTTCTTTATGACATCTTGAAAGTTTGTAATTTAGAAATCAACATCCAAAAGCCAAGCCTGTAGCATGGCTTGCAACGTGTTTAGGTGCGGGATAATTTAACATCTATCATGAATTCGATTTGGGATTTCCCTAGGAACCCTATTTCGACTTAGGTTAAATTTTTTTCAAAGTCGTTTTATATCATATTTTGTTTCTTAAGTACACATTTCATTTTTCAAATGTATTCATATTCGACAGTGTAATCCAACTCGGCAATTTCGGTATTGTGTTTATCAATGTATGTGACTGATATTTATCAGTACTAATTTATTTTCACATAAATGTCTAAATGGGCTTTCGCTGACCTGAAACAAATGATTTTTCGTCCTCAGTCATTAGTCGTTTTAAAAAATTTTACTTCGGCTATGCCAAACGATGCATGATTTCCTCTTTTCAGAAATCGATGCCTGTAGTCTTTTCAAGCTCATTCATAAGTAAGTATATGCCACTGTCTAAAATTTTTGAATTTATTTTTATAGGTTTTCACGATTCTTATCTCGTTGCTATTGATTTTGTCTCAGGGTTGTCCTGACGTTTACCTTCATTTGGAAAGGTAAGAAATTTCTCTTCGTTAATAGTCTCTGTGCTATTTATAATCAAGTCTGATTTCTAGTTCGGCTTTTAACTTCAGCCACTGTGTTTATACACAGGTTGATTTTTTTTCACGGTTTCCCCATTGCCGCCCTAAGCTGCCAGTGAACTCCACTTTGGGTTTTTTCTTTTCGTATAGTAATTTATTTATGGTTTTATCCCTAATCTCTTCAGAAATATTTTATAACACTTTTATTATATGTATAAATATGGATTTCGAAATAACTATGTCTCAAACTATCAAATGTGAAATGTACATGTTCCATTAAATTTTATTTTCTCTACACTCACATAAGATTAATATATCTATTTGATAACAGTTACTATTCCAGTATTTAATTTAAAATAGTTTTTTCATCTATGTGATATAGGTATCTACAAATCACCACCAATGTTTCCTATTTTACATATCGATCAATTATAATGATGTAATAATTTACTTAATAATAGGAAATTATTACTCATGGAGAACGATGATAATTTCTAATATGCTCTCATTATTCTCACTCGCATATGGCTATATAATTTCTTGTGGTTATTTTGCAATAATTTTGTATACTTCTATGCTTGTGGTCGCAGATAGAAATTAGAAATTATGCTTAACACAAAATCTTTCTTTCTAATTCTGTTCAAAAAATGTTTGTATCTATTTCCAGTACTTATAAATAGATATATATATTTATGTCAGCATAGAATATCTATCTATTTCAGTACTTGTCTTGGTTGCATTTCTGCATAATATTATAACTGTTCAAATTTTTCTAGTTTCACAATACAATTGAGGGGATTCCACTCAAGTCCTCAATATATAATTTTCACCAGTAAGGAGTTGTAAATTGTAATATTATTTTTATATTGCTATATCAATTCAACCGAACTTCACTCTCTATGAATACAATTTATAATTATTAGTAAATAAATAAATAATTTCCTAATTATTGAGATAGAATTTTCTTTGCATGGTTATACAAAGTTGCAGTTATCATTTCAGCTTGCAGATTTATACTATCTATCTCTTCATGTTCACATAACTGTTCATTATAGAAGTAGATTAAAGTTACAACTTTTCATTTGAGTATGGGAATCTATTTTAATATCTAAGGATTTAATTTAATATCTCCACATTTGAACCAGACCATGGTTTAGAGATTTTGGCTGATAGTGTTCCTTCGAATTTTATTCCTACTACAATAAAGAAAGTTAGAAGAGTTATTTATTCTATTTACTTTTGTTAAAAGTAAGGAATTCCAACTTCAGAAATTTGGTTTAAAATAACATCTACAACAATTAACAATATTGCACAACAGTAGGTATTTTAACCATTTATAAAAATTGTGAACATACCATTTCCGCAATTAACCAATCTTCCCAACCTTAGAGTTCTTCTGTCTCCAGAACTCACCCCTGAGCTGAGATCCCCTCCTAGAATAGACCAACCTCAATCTGTTCTGGAGTAGCTTATTTAAGCTACTCTCCCCAAAGCCTGTTTCTAATTCTGCGTCCAGAATTACAGTATGTTTTTATTCCTGTTTGCCTAGGCTTCCCTTATTTAGGGACTTTAAAGCTGCTTTCTTCTTTTCCAGCTTTTTACCTCTTCCCAACTACTCTCCACATCATTGGGGAAATTTAGATTTTTCCTCAGAAATTTAAATTAGAAATAAATTATTTCAAGGTTTTTTGAAAGATTTCTGGGGAAAGTCTTAGCCTCTTTCCATACCTCATGGATTTGGCAAGTGATATCAAAAACCTCATTTGGTCAACATTCACAGAAATATATTATTTATTTTTAATACTTAAATAATTAGTTATCCACTAGGGTCCACCCCCCTTTGGACTGAAGTTCAAATGTCTAGTTTGAAAACATGAAACTAGGGGTGTTACATATTCCCCCTCTAAAAACAAACACCTTCCTGAGTGTTAACAGCTAACTAGTAGAGTTTATTTTGAAAATGGATATGGATATTTTTCCATCATCTCAGCTTCTCTTTCCCACGTAGCTTCCTCAATAGTAAAGTGCTTCCACTGCACCTTTACTCTTGCTACTATTCAGTTCCTTAATTCAATTTATTCCTTCTCCAATATTTGAAGCGGCTCTGGAAGGAACTCCCCTTTTGGTTCCACCTATATCACATTCCAATCAACAATGTGAGAAGCATCATGTACATATCTTTTTAATAACGAAACATGAAACACATCGTGAAATTTAGCATGGGGTGGTAAGGCCAACTTATAAGCCACTGGTCCCACCCTTTCTAACACCTCAAAAGGCCCACAATATCTAGGAGCCAATTTTGCACAACTTAGAGCATAAAGTGTGATCTTTTTGTGTTTAATATGAAGATACACATGATCACCCACTTTTAACTCTCGATGTATTCTCTTCTTATCAGCATAGCTTTTTTGTCGATCTTGTGATGTCTTGATGTTTCTCTGTATTTGTTTGAAAATCCTTTCCATTTATTGTAGAGTATCGGGCCCCAATACTAGCTTATCTTCAGGTTGGCTCCAACTTAGAGGAGTATGACACTTTCTCCCGTATAGTGCTTCAAATGGACTCATTTTAATGGAGGATTGATAACTGTTGTTGTAAGAAAACTCGACTAAATGCAAGTAGTCTTCCCATTTTGATGGCCTATCCATCACATACATTCTCAGCATATCCTCCAAACTCTAATTTTCTCTCTTTGTTTGCCCATCCGTCTGAGGGTGATAAGCAGTACTAAAATTCAATTTAGTGCCCATGCCCCCAAACATACCTTTCCAAAAGGCAGTTGTGAACTTAGCGTCTCTATCTGAAATAATCATCTTTGGGACCCCATGTAGCCTTACTATTTCTTTCAGGAACACATCTGCTACTTGGGTTGTCCCAAAGGTATATTTTACAGGTATGAAGTGTGCAACCTTCGTGAAGGTATCTACCACTACCATCACTGAATCATGCTGATACTTTGTTCTGGGTAAGCCGATTATAAAATTTATAGAAACAATGTCCCATTTCCATTCTACGATTAGCAAGGGATTAAAAAGACTAGCTGGATGCTGATGTTCAACTTTGAGTAGTTGACATTCCATGCATCTAGCTAAATAGTTTGCTACCTCCTTTTTCATTCCTGGCAAAGACAATTTCTTTTTCAAGGCTGTAAGAATTTTCTGATATCCAGGATGTCCTGAATATGGTTGTTTATGATATTAATCTATAATTTATTTTTTCAAAGACTCCAAATTGGGGATATACAATCTGTTTTTATAGTAGATCAGCCCTTTCTGGTTTTGGGTGTATTCAACCATTTCCTTTTCAGTATTTTCAATTGTAGCTCTTCATAGTTGGGGTCTTGATCTGCTACCTTCTTAAATAATTCTTCTAAGTCAAAACTAGCACTATTCCCAATGTTGCTTATGTTCTGGCAAGCATTTCTGCTTAGATCATCAGCGATTTTGTTTTCTTTCCCTTTGATATGTTTATGTCCATATTAAATTCACTCAGAAAAGACAGCCATCTGGCTTGTCGAGCATTTAAATCTGTTTGTGAAAAGAAATACTTGAGACTAATATAATCTGTCATCAATGTAAAATTTTTCCCAAGAAGATAGTGTCACCACATCTTGAATGCATGAATTACAGTAGCCAATTCCAGATCGTATACACTATAATTCTGTTCATGTTTCTTAAGTTTTCTAGATTCATATGCAATAACATAATTTTCATGGAACAGGACTCCTCCCAATCCCTCTCTACATGCATCCGTACACACAACAAACTCTTTATCAGGATCTGCAATCTTTAATGTAGGTGATGTGGTAAGGTTTAATTTCAGCTCTTCAAAGCTGTTTTGGCATTTTTTAGTCCACTCAAATTTGGTTCCTTTTCTCTGTAGTGAAGTTATGGGATATGCTATTGTAGAAAATCTTTCCACAAACCTTCGATAATAACCTGCAATTCCCATAAACGATCTTACTGCTGAAACATCAGTCAACACTGGCCATTCTCTAATAGCCTTTATTTTCTTAGGGTCAACATCCAATCCTTGTTCAGAAATAATATGCCCCAAATATTGAATCTTCTCTTTATAAAATTCACATTTACTGAATTTGGCATATCACTGGTTTTCTTTCAAAGTATGCAAACTATCCTTAAGTGTTATTTGTGCTCTTCCTCACTTTTTGAATAAACTAGAATATCATCTATGAACACTAGTACAAATTTATCTAAGTACTTATTCAAAACATTGTTCATTAAGCACATAAAAGTGGTAGGGGCATTTGTCAACCCAAAAGGTAGGACTACAAATTCGTAGTGACCATACCTGGTTTGAAAAGCTGTTTTACTGATGTCTTCATCTTTAATTTTGAGTTGGTGATAACCAGTCCTCAGATCAATCTTAGAAAATATTGAAGCCCCTCTCACCTGATCAAAAAGGTCATCTATTCTGGGAAATGGATACCTATTTTTTATTGTCAACTTATTCAGTTGACAGTAGTCAATACACATTATGAAGCTTCCATCCTTATTTTTCACAAATAGCACCGGTGCTCCCCAAGGAGATACACTCGGTCTGATGTACCCTTTATCTAACAATTCTTGTAATTGCATTTTTAACTCCATGAGTTCAGGGGGGCTCATTCGGTAAGGGGCTCTAGAAACGGGTGTTTCTCCTGGCACCAAATCGATTGAAAAATTGATTTCTCTTTTGGGGGGAGATGCAGAATCTCATCTGGAAAAGCTTCTTTGAAATATCTTACCACTGCTAAAGTGTCTAGCAAGTTTTCTCCATGTTGTTGTCCTAATTCTTCCACATGTACATCATATACTTGATATCCTTTTCTTGCTGTCCATTTTAATTACAGAGCTGATATTTGTCTTACTGAGATTGGTTTTGGTTTTTCTTTAAGTATAAAAGGTCTCCCTTCCTCATCTATGCAATGCACAGTTTTATCCCAAAAATTCATCATATCCTTTCTTTTTTCTAACCAGTCCATTCCTATCATCAAATCATATGAGCCTAGGGGCAGAATGTTTAAATTTAATTATGTTTGAAAATCATTTAATTTAATTTCTATTTGAGGTAACTTATGAGTTACTTTTCATTTGTTGTAGTGGCTAACTGGACCAACCAAGACTGTTGAAATTTTTCAGTTTTTAACTTGCATTTCTCTACAACTTGTGGACTAATATAACTCAAAGAAGCACTCGGATCAATTAAAACTGTGACAGATTGGTCAGCAATCTTATCTTCCATCTCGACCATGGTAGCCTAGTGTTTTTCTTACCAGTTCTCCAAGGCTGCACTGATAGTGGGTATGTTCCTTGTGATGTCATTTACTATGGTAGCTTCTCTATCTCTCATAATCATCTGAACATTTCTGTGTGGACAGTCCCTCAACAGATGAGGTTCTCCGCAACCCCAAAATTTCAAAGGTTCCTGCATTTTGATTATTCCTTCCTTCTTATTATCCCCATCTATTTGTTTTGAACCAACTTGGGACTGAGCAGTTTGACTTTCCTTTCATTTGTTAAATTTTTTCCGCTGATGATCCCTACCAAAGTTCTTCAAGTAAGCTGGTTTCTGTTTCTTTCCTTTGAATTCACCCTTTTTTATCCATCTTTTCCCATGTTCACTCTTTCCTTTAAACTGCTGGTAGCATAATCTAGCTTTCCTCACCACTTCGTCCATAGTTTTTGGATTATCGAACTCTATTTTCTCCTTGTACACGGCAGGAAAACAGTTCAAAAACCTTTTTGCCTTTGCCTTCTCTTCACGAACATAAGGAACATACCTTAATAGAATTGTAAACTTGGTGAAAAACTCATCTATGGTGAGCTATCCCAATCTGAGTTCGTGGACCTCCTTTGCTTTATCATCATAGTAGTGTTCGTTCAAATAGCGGTTTTTAAACTTGACTTGGAAATCTTCCCAAGCCACTGTCTTTTCACTAATGGCATGAACCATTTTTGTCTCCTCCAACCACAAGGTAGCCTTACCCTACAACTGGTAGATAGCTAATCTAGCCTTCAGATTGCTTTCATATTCATAGACCTGAAAATACTTAATCATATTCAACAGCCATGCCTTAGCATCTTCCTCCTTCTCCCCATCACAGGAGGGAGGTTTAATTTTTTGGAATTCACCCTGTAATTCCTTCTTCTATTTAGACTGATTTGTAGTAGTGTCATCTTCCTTAGAATCATCTGAGAACTTGTCTTTCCTCCTCTTTTTGGAACCTTCACTTTCTTGGCTGTTCCGCGAGGTCAGTTCTCTTATCAGCTTTTCCTGCTCCTCATTGGCTAATGACATTCTGTCATTCTGGCTTCTTAGCGCGGCCATTTCCCATTTCAACTTGCGCAACATAGCCATCAAAGGAACGTTGGGATCTGGCGTGTTATCTCCATCACCCAGATCAACATAAATTTCATCTCCTTCAGCCATAGACTTTTTAGTTCCAGTACCACTGTACACTAAACAAAACAACATCAGTAATACAAATATTTTTTTCTCAAAAAAATTATTTATACCGTGAGCACAACAACATCCCAGTTTTTCTAACATGAGCTCTGATGCCATTTTTAATATACCTCAATCCTCAATTTTTTTTTTCTAATTGGTTTTCTAATTTCATTCTTATCTTAATCATATCTAATATATGTGTTATTTTCATTTCCACTTGGCATACACCTTTCTAACCTCCAAGCCATATAATATTTTGTCTTAGCCAATTCTCACTTTGACTTCAATTATTTTCCTTATTAAACCATAGATATATAACCCTCTATATATATATATATATATATATATATATATATATATATATTTTCCATAGGCCATTATTCAATTATCTTTCCCCAATTTAAAACCTACTATACTTTGACTAATTTTTTTTTTTTAACATAGCCTTGCTCCCATGTAATAATCTCCACTCCACTTCACCTTGGCTATATACACATATATATGGTAATGATTTCCATACCATTTTATTTTTAATTTCCATTAAACTTAACATTTTAAATTGCATAAAATGTGATTCTATTCTTATGCTTCTTATACCTGTGCAATATGATTTTATCCCCTTAATGAATTACATTTTATAAACCATATTACTTTCAACTTTTAAATAATAATACACTTCGATTTTATAATTGAATCTTAAGTATTGTACACCTTTATAATTATGATGTCGTACCCATCGTAAAATGGTAGATTCGATTTATATATTTGCATCATTCTAATTTATTGGTACCCAAGCCTATGGCATTGATTTTCATTGGAGTAGAATCCCCTTTTTACTTAAGTATTACACGAAAATCATTGTACCTCACCGTATTGAAATTGTGTTATTTTCGTGGTTAAAATATTTTGGTAGATATTTCATCTGACATATGTGAATGATATACTCGGATTTCTATGAAAGTACTTTGATAATTAAGACGTTACCCTAAACAAATCCTCGAGCCACAGTAATTGATAAATTATATAGTGTTATATGATTCTATGTGATGGTTATGACTTCATTTTAAATGTGTCTCTCTGCATTAGTACACTCATTTTTCAATGGTATTAAATTGATGTCCTTTCACTGGGAAAATCATCGATCCATGGGAGGAATGACAGATGCTTGACACTTGGATGATGGGATTTACTTAGGGTTTATGTGTTTCTTGAACTATAATTATTGAAGTTCTTTACCTTCTTTCATTTCCTCGGTCTTCTTTTCTCCTCCTACACTCGCTCTCTAGTTGTTTTCATGATAATAATACGTGAGCTCGGGACATTCCATGGAGAAGTATGGCTCTTTCGAACGTCCTTCCCACAATGCAATGAGGTAACTTATTTTGGCTTAGCCTCGGTGGTTGAATCGCATAAAATCTCACTATATGATTGCAAAATTTGCATTTTTCACTTTGTTATTGTTTACAACATCTCCTTTGAATTGTTTCTTTATGACGTCTTGAAAATTTGTAATTTAGAAATCAATATCCAAAAGCCAATCCTGTAGCATGGCTTTCAACGTGTTTAGATGCGGGATAGTTTAACGTCTATCATGAATTTGATGCGGGATTTCCCTAGGAACCCTATTTTGACTCAGTTAAAAAAAATTTCAAAGTCGTTTTATATCATATTTTGTTTCCTAACTACACATTTCATTTTTCAAATTTATTCATATTCGACAGTGTAATCCATCTCGTCAATTGCGGTATTGTGTTTATCAATGTATGTGGCTAATATTTATAAGTACTCTAATTTATTTTCACATAAATTTCTAAATGGGCTTTCACTGACCTGAAGCAGATGATTTTTCGTTTTTAGTCATCAGTTGTTTTAAAAAAATTCACTTCGGCTATGCCGAACGATGCATGATTTCCTCCTTTTATAAATCGATGCATGTAGTCTTTTCAAGATCGTTCATAAGTAAGTATAATTCACTGTCTAAAATTTTTGAATTTATTTCTATAGGTCTTCCCGATTCTTATCTCGTTTCTATTGATTTTGTCTCAGGGTTGTCCTAACATTTACCTTTATTTGGAAAGGTAAGAAATTTCTCTTCGTTAATAGTCTCTGTGCTATTTATAATCAAGCCTGATTTCTAGTTCGGTTTTTAACTTCAGCCACTGTGTTTATACACAGGTTGATTTTTTTTCACGGTTTCCCCATTGCCGCCTTAAGCTGCCAGTGAAATCCACTTTGGGTTTTTTCTTTTTGTATAGTAATTTATTTAGGGTTTTATCCCTAATCTCTTCAGACATATTTTATAACACTTTTATTATATGTATAAATCTGGATTTCGAAATAACTATGTATTGAACTATCAAATGTGAAATGTACATGTTCCATTAACTTTTCTTTTCTATACACTCACATAAGATTAATATATCTATTTGATAACAGTTACTATTCCAGTATTTAATTTAAAATAGTTATTTCATCTATGTGATATAGGTATCTACAAATCACCACCAATGTTTCCTATTTTACATATCGATCAATTATAATTATGTAATAATTTACTTAATAATAGGAAATTATTACTCATGCAGAACGATGATAATTTCTAATATGCTCTCACTATTCTCACTCACATACAACTATATAATTTCTTGTGGTTATTTTGCAATAATTTTGTATACTTCTATGCTTGTGGTTGCAGATAGAAATTAGAAATTATGCTTAACACAAAATATTTCTTTCTAATTCTGTTCAACAAATGTTTGTATCTATTTCCAGTACTTATAAACAGATATATATATTTATATCAACATTGAAATTCAGCATAGAATATCTATCTATTTCAGTACTTGTCTTGGTTTCATTTCTGCATAATATTATAACTGTTCAATTTTTTCTAGTTTCACAATACAACTGAGGGGATTCCACTAAAGTCCTCAATATATAATTTTCACCAGTAAGGATTTGTACATTGTAATATTATTTTTATATTGCTATATCATTTCAACCGAACTGCACTCTCTGTGAATACAATTTATAATTATTAGTAAATAAATAAATCATTTCCTAATTATTGAGATAAAATTTTCTTTGCATGGTTATAGAGAGTTGCATTTATCATTTCAGCTTGCAGATTTATACTATCTATCTCTTCATGTTCACATAACTATTCATTATAGAAGCATATTAAAGTTACAAATTTTCATTTGAGTATGGGAATCTATTTTAATATCTAAGAAATTAATTTAATATCTCCAAATTTGAACCAGACTATGGTTTAGAGATTCTGGCTGATAGTGTTCCTTAGAATTTTATTCCTCCTACAATACAGAAAGTTAGAAGAGTTATTTATTCTATTTACTTCTGTTAAAAGTAAGGAATTCCAACTTCAGAAATTTGGTTTAAAATAACATCTACAACAATTAACAATATTGCACAACAACAGGTATTTTAACCATTTATAAAAATTGTGAACAGACCACTTCTGCAATTGACCAATCATCCCAACCTTAGAGTTCTTCTGTCTCCAGAACTCACCCCCGAGCTGAGATCCCCTCCTAGAACAGACCAACCTCAATCTGTTCTGGAGTAGCTTATTTAAGCTGCCCTCCCCAAAGCCTGTTTCTAATTCTGCATCTAGAATTACAGGATGCTTTTATTCATGTTTGCCTAGGATTCCCTTATTTAGGGACTTTAAAGCTAGTTTCTGCTTTTCCAGCTTTTTACCTCTTCCCAACTATTCTCCACGTCATTGGGGAAATTTGGATTTTTCCTAAAAATTCTAAATTGGAAATAAATTCTTTCAAGGCTTTTTGAAAGAATTTCTGGGGAAAGTCTTAGCCTCTTTCCATACCTCATGGATTTGGCAAGTGATCTCAAAAATCTCATTTGGTCAACATTCACAGAACTATATTATTTATTTTTCATACTTAAATAATTAATTACATTCACACCATAATTATCCATTGGGGTCCACGCCCCTTTGGACTGAAGTTCAAATGTCTAGTTTGAAAACATGAAACTAGGGGTGTTACACATTTAATTATTATTATCTAACAGTATCTTACTTGCAATCACCCATGGTGCATATATTAAAATTGGATATGAATTGATGATTTGGGTTTTTAATACAAAACTTGTACATTTTAATTGTTTGGCCCCTCCGACAATGCTTGGAAGCTTTCCTCCACTATGATTTTTGGGAGATCAGCTCATCGTTGATCTAGTAAAACCTAGATCCCAAGGTCCATTCTTGATGGAGTTGAGTTTAGGGAAAATACTAGACCCATCGCCGCATACTGAGTTCATTTCCCCATTACTTCGACCTGAGAAAGCTCTGCAAGTTTTCCTCACTCCTTCATGCTCTTTTCTTTGGAAACTAAGGTACCAAATCCTCACCAATGGTTGCAAAAAACTAGTTAAGGCAATTTTATATTTCACTAATGTTATTTTTTCCTATGCTTGGCTTGTTATTGCGTTTCTATTGTGTGTTGAATTTTGCAGTATTGTTTAACTTTTGTTGCTTCTCATTTTAATACATTGAAACAAGTAAGGAATGCACCCAAGGTCCTTACTATCTGAATTTCCTTTCGCACAGGTTATGGATAGTTTTGTCTCAGGTAATTTCTCATTTGAGGTCCTCCATTCCCTTCATTCTTGGTTAAACTTTTATTCAGTATGTTAACCCCATTGTGGCGAAGATTTTATAGCTCTAACCACCTTTCATTTTCTCTTTTTCTTCAACTAATGTAGGGTGTAAATTTAAGAGTGTTAAACCCATTGTGCCAAGGGCTTATGGCTCCGTTAGTCTTTCAATTTCGCTATCTTCAACAATTACAAGGAGTAACCCTTCCAATGCACTGAGAAAATTAGCTCCAGGTATGGTGAATTTTCAGTTTAGTCCCTTTTTTTAGCAATAAATATGATAGGGTTTACCTCAAATTATTCACATTTTCTCACAGCTTTATTTTTTTGTCTCATTTTTGCACAAGTTACTTCCATCTACCGGAGCCATGGGGGAATGGGGTTGCCCCAGAGGTCTACATGGTGCTTCTAGAATGGCATGTTAAGTTGAGTTCCTGCTTCAGACTAGATTTAAGTTTTTAAGTATGTTTTCTTTTTCCTCTCTCGGGTTTTACTGATGGTATAACCCTATATCTGCACAGGACTCTAGGACTGGCCTTGATTCCCCTTGCATGAATAGGCTTCATGCAATCCTCCAAATATGAAGGGTTGGGCATAGTTTTAAATGCTATTTTCATTTAATTCAGTGATAATTTCACTATGTGTCATTTTGTTGTATGGTTTTGTATACAATTTATCCTTAAAGATTGAACTCTCTGGACTTTATTCGCACACACCAAAAACCTAAATTTTGACAGTTGTTTATATGAGTGTCTGTACTGGGTTGTTTGTTGTAATTTTTTTTGCTAGCCCCACATTCGGCTGTCACTTATGGAAGATATTACATTCTGTATATATATAATATATATATATTTCTATTTTTTTTTTTATATATATTCTCGTAAGATTTTCAAAGTTATTAATTCAACATTCATGTTTTTGGGTTATTGAATTTTTTCTTTAAATGATGTTTTTTTCCATCTTCTTTTGTTGTACCCTTCTGGGTGTAGAATGATTCTTTAAATACTTGCGGGCCCAATGGTTAGAGGACCTAAACCTTTCTCTTTGTATCATAGAGCTCGACTTCTAAACCTCTAAGTTTGCTCAACTATTTTTACAATGTAATAAAAATTGTAATGTAGATATGAAATTTATAGTTTGTCAGGAATTTATATCTTGTATTTTCTTTCAATACAATTCCTGTGTGATTTTATGGTATACATTTATGCTATGAAAATGCTCGGTATTAAATGAAAATACAATAATGCAGGTTTCTTATACTTTTCTATTCTAGAATTTTTTTATTTGATGATATTTTCCACTACATATACCTTATAACTTTCTGTCACTACATGGTTTAGAGTTACTCTAGTTTATAGGGGTCAACAATCACACTATCTATATTACATTTTTAGTTTAGCCTATCGTAACATTTTCCTTGCTACTGTACTTAATTCAAAATTGTTTCATTTTTTTGAATATAAATAAATAGCAACATTATTTCAAGCTAACAGAGATAATCAATAGAGTTTTTCCAGTATTATAAATTTAAATACCATTTAATTATCACTTTTATAACTTAACCAGTAAACACATTTACTTATCTCTATATTCTTGTTTTAACTAATGGTGCCACACAACCATGAGAGAGGCGATCACGTCCT
The DNA here is from genome assembly GCA_034641835.2 of Pinus albicaulis. Classification (NCBI taxonomy): domain Eukaryota; kingdom Viridiplantae; phylum Streptophyta; class Pinopsida; order Pinales; family Pinaceae; genus Pinus; species Pinus albicaulis. The sequence goes on from JAXQQM020067818.1 coordinate 165,457, forward strand.
CTGCTCCCCCCAAGCTCCACACCAAAGTTTAGATAGCAGTTATTTTCTAGGAGTTATATGTCATGACTTTTGTCAAGTTTATACTTCCTTTGAGTTTCAGAGCTCTACTGGTCTATAACTAGCTCTGGACAACTCTTTACTTTACAAACTCCTGTTGTAAAACCTATTCTTATTTTCTTGAACAAACCCCTTCCTCCACTTAGGATTTTCTTTTAATCCTCTTGGGAAAGGTAACTTCCAGAAAAACAACCTCTTCCTTTTACTCTAGAATCTTGGAATTCTTTTACCAATTAGTTAATCAATTACTCAATGTAATTTTTATTCATGAAATAGAATTTAAGTTTTTCTTATTAATGAATAACCATATTTGTTAATATTTTTTCACTAAAAAATTAAAATGTATTTATAAAACATTTTTAGAAAATCATTAAAATAAAACAAGGTGTTACATCTTCCCCCATTAGAGACAAACATCGTCCTCGATGTTTAGTTCATTCTAGAAAACATTTCAGGATATGCTCCACATATGGATTTTTCATCCTCCCAAGTAGACTCTTCCGAGCTAAAGTGCCTCCATTGCATTATTTCTCTCCGATCGAGAATACGCTAAGGTTCTACCAGAAATTCGTCGCCCGGTTCTACCTGCAAGAAACATAATTTATAATTAATTTAATTATGAATCTATCATTTCCTAGGAGTCATAATGTAAATAAAACTTACATTTATGCTCTGCCAATGTATAACATTCTTGGGATATGTATGTATCGCTTCAATAATGACACACGAAACACATTTTATACCAATATGTGGCTAGGCAATGCTAGCCGATAAGCCACCGACCCTATTGGTTCCAAAATCTAGAAAGGTCCACAGTATTTGGGAGCCAATTTGGCATAGGTATTCCACCTTAAGGTGCTCTTCTTGGGTTTAATTCTTACATAAATGTGGTCACACACCTCAAATGATTGAAAAGTTCTTTTTTGATCAACATATACCTTTTTTCTGTCTTGAGCTGCTTTTAAGTTCTGCGTGATTTTTCTTACCTCATGCTCCATTTCCTCCAGCATGTCTGGTCCAAGCATCAGTTTGGTTTCCGAACTTATCTATTTTATGGGGGTCTAACATTGTCTTCCATAAAATGCTTCAAAATGACTCATCTTGAGAGTTTCTTGGTATCCATTATTGTAGGCAAATTTGACCAGATGAAAATATTCTTCCCATTTCATAGATTATTGCATCATATACATGCGTAGCATATATTATAATATTTGATTCACCCTTTCAGTATGCCCATTAGTTTGAGGATGATATGCTTTACTAAACTAGATATGTGTTTCCAAACCAATGAATAGTGCCTTCCAGAAGGCTGACATGAACTTTACATCTCGATCTCAGGTGAGAACTCTCAGTATGTCGTGTAGTCTAAATATTTCCCTCATGAATATGTTAGCAATCTGTACGGTCTTGTAAGTTGACTAGACAGGTATGAAATGAGCTACCTTGCTGAACCTATCCACCACTACCATAATTGAATTATTATGTCTCTTACTTCTCAGTAGACCTTTGATGAAATCAAGTGATATGACATCCCATTTCCACTCTGGTATAGGAATAGGCTAAAGAAATCCTGCTGGATGTTAGTCTTCCACCTTGACTTGCAGACATTCCAAAAATTTGGTTAGGTATTCAGTAAGGTTTTTACTTATCCCAAGAAAAAGTAGTCCTTTCTAATTGATGTTACCATCTTCTGACATCTGGGATTTCCAGCATCGAAACTCCGATGATATTCTTCCAAAATCAAATCCTTCAATCTCATCTAATTTGGTATACATATCTTCCCTCAAAATATCAAAATCCATTTATCATTAATTCCATAATCCAATTTCTTTTCTTGTTTATCTTCCTTTCTTGCTTGCTACCATAAGAATTGATACTCAGGGTCTCTCTTTGTTACCTCTATGATTTTTTCCTGGAACTAAATTCTGCTTGATTAAATTAAAGTTCATAAATGAAATGTAGTTTCCTACTCAAAGCATTAGATGCACGGTTCTCCTTACCTTTTACATGTTTAATGTCAAAATCAAACTCACAGAGGAATACATTCCATATTTCTTAGCGAGCATTCAAATCATATTTTTTAAAGTATCTAGTTAGGCGACTATGGTCGGTTCTTAAAACAAACCTTTTCCCCAATAAGTAATGTCTCCAAATTCGAAGAGAATATACTACCATAGCCAACTCTAAATCATAGGAAAAGTATCACTGCTCATGGTCTTTAGCTTCTTGGATTCATATGCTATGACCTCACCATCTTTTATCAATACCACTCTGACCCCTTCTTTACATGCATTATTGCACACTTCAAATTCTCTACTTGGATCCTCTAGTTTCAGTATAGGGGCAGTGGTTAATATCTTTTTTAATTTTTCAAAACCAGATCAACACTCATTCTTCGACTTAAATACTTTCCCCTTCCACTACAAGTAATTAATGGGAAAGGATATCGTAGAGAAGCCTTCAATGAATCAATGGTAGTAACCTGTTAGGCCCATGAAGAGCATATTCCTGCTACATTTATGGGAACTGCCCATTCCATAATTGTCATTCTATTTTCGGGGTCTATCGAGATCCCTTCAACAGATATTACATGGCCCAAATATTGTATCTGTTCTTTGTAGAAGTCGTATTTGCTAAATTTGGCATAGAGCTGATGTTCCCATAACATTTTCAATAGCAAACATAAATGTTATTTGTGCTATTAGATATTTTTAGAATATATCAATATATCATCAATTAATATTAAAATAAATTTATCCAAAAATGGGTGAAAGATACCATGCATCAGACTCATTAAAGTTGTTGGTGAATTTGTTAATCCAAATGGTAAAACCACAAATTCATAATGTCTGTACCTAGTATGAAAAGATTTTTTGGATATGTCCTCATCCTTAATCTGTATCTAGTCATACCCGGATCTCAGGTCAATCTTTGAAAATACCGTTGCTCCCTTTACCTGATCAAAAAGATTGTCTATACGTCGAAATGGGTATTTTTTTTTACAGTCATCTTATCAATTTATTGGTAATACATGGATATCTGCATCATACCATCTTTATTTTTAACGAACAACACTGGTGCTCCCCAAGGGGATACACTTGGTCGAATATACCCTTTATCAAATAGTTCTTGTAGCTACATTTTTTATTTTTTCAATTCAAGCACACATATTCTGTATGGTGCTCACAACACTGGTGCTGCTCCGGGTAGTAATTCTATAGTAAATTTGATATCTCCTTTTCAGGGTAATCCTAAAATGTTTTCAAGAAACACATCCATAAAATCGTCAACAACTAGAATATTTTCCATCATAAGGGTCTTGTCCTTACAGTTAGTAAACCTCACTTGAATAGCGTAAAATTGTCACCCTTTTCTATTGCATTTACCCATCTAAGATGCACTGATGGGGCGCAACTAAAGTGGTTTCTTAATTCCTTGTAATTCTTGACAAGTACCATCCTCTGCCTTAAAATAGATAATTTTCTCTTTGCAATCTACTAGTGACCAATGTCTTTCTAATGAATCCATTCCCAACAAAATATCATAAGATCCTAAAGGTAGAATTTTCAATTCAATAGTTATTTCCTGTCTTCCTATTTACAAGATACAATTTTAGACTTTTTCATTAACTTTTCTCTTTTCTCCAGTAGATAATTGTACCAACTAGGGACTCTCAAATTTCTGGATTTGAAATTTACAGTTTTCAACTACTCGAGGATTTACATAACTTAAACTGACACTAGGATAAACCAAAATGGAAATATTTTTGGAATATAACTTACCTTACAGTTCTATCATAGTTTGCTATAAATCCGCTTACCAATCATCTAGTGTAGTGTTAATCCTTGATATGTTTTGTACTACATCCCCTACTGAAGATGCCTCTTACAGATTGAATGTAACTTCATGTCTTCCCAGATTAGGGAAATTATTAAAGTAATATGCCTCATCGCATCCCCAACATTGTAGCAGTGGTTTCTGGGACTATCCATGATTTGGCCTGCTAGATACTTCAATAGGCCTGTCATCAACTGACCACTTGGGATTTTTCTAAATTTTCCTAAATTGTCTATTTTCTGGGTTCCTTGCAGCATTTTTATAATTTCCTAGTCTGCTACTTTTAAAGGTCGAGTCACCCTTCTACCCTTTCTTTGGTGGCTAGCTTCTGCTAACTTCACTTTTCGCCTTGGAATGCTGATAGCACATTCGTGATTTTCGAATTACCTCATCTATATTTTTTGGATTCACGAATTCGATGGTCTCCCTCATGTGATCAGACATGCTACTCAAGAATTTTTGTACTTTTTTTTTTCATCTTTCAAATATGGTACTTATCTTAACAAAGAGGTGAATTTAGTGATGAACTCATCCATAGAGTGTTGAGCCAACCTCAAGTCATGGAACTCTCAAAATTTATCATCAAAAAATTGATCTCTTGAATACATGTACCTAAACTACTGTTGGAACTCATCCCAAGTCACATTCTGGTCTTTAATTCCCCATACATTTTTCACCTCCCGCCATAATGTGGCTTTTTTCCGCAATTGATTAATGGCCAAGCAAGCTTTGAGCTTGTTGTTATATTCATAGACTTGAAAATATTTGTTCATATTAATTATACATGCTTATTCTACATCCTCAACCTCTCTATTGAAAGTAAGAGGTGTAATTTTCTGAAATTCACCTTCTAATTCCACTTTTTGTTTCTTCATCTCCTACTGTTTTGAAGCATTTCTAGACTAACCTTCATTATAATTTTTATTTTTGGTACTTCATTGAGTATGACTCCCTTCCGGATTGTCATTAATTTGCTATTGTTTTTCTCCTTCTTCACGGGTGTCTGTTTCAGGGCTAGGATGTGTTGCAGGATGATTTTTCTTGTCTGAGAGACTCTTGAGTATCCTCTCTTGTTCCCTCATCAACATTTCATTGTCACTTTGAACTCGAATCATTTATGTTTGGAGATGTTTCACTATATATAACAATCGAGTTGTCTGACACTATTGTTCCTCCAGTAGTCTACTAGTTTGCTGGTGTTGATCCACACTCAATTGTACCCACATCTCTAGGTTAACTTCTAGATTAGGCTTGGAATGGCTTTCCCTGGTAGTCCTTGGAGCCTCATGACTAGATTCTCTCCTCATTTAAACTTTTTCAATAATTCCTGTTACTATGCATGAAATTAAAAGAAAAAAAAGAGCACCCAATGTAATTCAGTTGGCCCAATCTGGACGAGTGTGAAAACCATGCTCTCATACCACTTGTCACCACAATCTTATACATTTACCATACATAAAATAAAAATAAAAATAAAAAAAAATAAAAAAAATAAATACTATGCTTAAGTGTATTATCACTTCCAATAATTACCTAAGATATTATAATAATGCCAATTATTGTTATAAAGATACTAGTATCCAAACATATATCCTAACCACATAATACCACAAGTTCACAATGTATTTATTATTTAATTATTATGCTCTAACACTGTGGTAGTTTCAATCACCCACGATGCATACATTAAGATTGGATCTGAATTGATGATTTGAGTATTTAATACAAAACATGTACATTTTAATAGTCTAGCCCCTCTGGAAATTCTTGGCTTTTATCCTCCACTATGATTATTGGGAGATTATCTAACCATTGATCTAGTAAAACATATATCTAGTAGTGCAGCTTTAGTTTAGGGTAACTACCTGGCTCATTTCCACATACTGAGTTCATTTACTCAATGCTTCGACCTGGCTCTTCTATGTAAGTTTGCCTCGCTCCTCCATGCTCTTTTCTTCAGTAGCTAAGGTACAAAATCCTTTTCAATGGTTGCGAAAAAATGGTTAAGGTCCTTTTGCTTTTCGGTAATGTTATTTGTTGTTGTGCTTGGCTTGTTATGTCATTTTCTTTTATATGTTGAATTTCACGGTATTGTTTGAAATTCCATTTCTTCTCAATTTACTTCATTGAAACAGGCAGGGAATGCACCCAAGGTCTTTACTGTCCGAATTTCCTTTTGCATAGGTTATGGAGAGTTTTGACTTAGGTACTTTCTCATGCTAGGTAGGTTATGCAATATGTTAACACCACTATGGCCGAGGGTTTAGGGCTTTGACTACCATTCATTTGTTCTTTTTCTTCAAGTTTTACAAGGTGTAAATTTAAGAGTGTTAACCCCGTTATGCCAAGGGATTATGGCTTTGTCACTCTTTCAATTTCACTGTCTTCAATAGTTAGAAGGTCTAACCCTTCCAATACGCCGAGAGTAACAACTCCATGTATGGTTAATTTCCTGTTGAGTCCCTTGTTCTAGTAGTAAATATGATAGGTTTTATCTCTCGTTATTCACATTTTCTCATGATTTTTGTTTTGTTTAATCGATGCACAAGTTACTTCCAGCTACCGGAGCCATGGTGGAATGGTTTTCTGCCAGAGGTCTGCATGGCACCTCCAGAATGGGAAGGTAAGTTGATTTCCTACTTTAGTCTAGATTTAAGTTTTGAAGCATGTTTTGTTTTCTATCTTGGATTTTACTGAGGGTATAACCTTCAGTCTACACATGACTCCAGGACTAGCCTTGATTCCGCTTGCATGAATGGGCTTCATGAAATCCTCCAAATACTAAGGGTTGGGCATAGTTTTAAATGTTATTTTCATACCTTTCTCGAGCCAACCACCTAATTAGGTGATAATTTGACTATGTATCATTTTTGTTGTACAGAAATTTATAAAATTTATCTTTAAATATTGAATTCTTTGGACTCTATTCACGCACACCCAATACTTGAATTTTAACAGTTGTTTATATCATTCTCTGTACCAGGTTGTATGTTGTAATTTGTTTTTCTAGCCCCACATCCGGCTGTCACTTATGGAAGATATTGCATTTTGTATATATAATATATATATTTCCACATTTTCTATTTTGTATATTCTCGTAACAATTTACAAAGTTATTAATTAAACATTATAGTTTTTGGGTTATTTTATTTTTTCTATAAATAATGTTTTCTTTCTAGCTTCTTGTTTTGTACCCTTCTCAGTGTAAAATGACTCTTTAAATACTTGCGGGACCAATGGATAGATGTCCTGAACCTTGCATTGTGTATCACAGATCTCAGCTTCAAAACCCATGAGCCTACTGAACTATTTATACAATGTAATGATTTGTGAGGAATTTATATCTCCTATTTTCTTTCAATACAATTCCTGTGTGATTTTATTGTATACATTTATGCTATGAAAATGTTTAGTATTAAATGGAAACTCATAATTTTAGGTATGTTATGCTTTTCTAGCCTAGACCGTGTTTTTTTTATGATATTTTCAATTGCATATACCTTATAACTTTTTTTCTCTAAAAGGTTTAGAGTTACTCTAGTTTACATGGGTAAAATAGTCAACCTCTCTATTTTCATTTTTAGTTTAGCTTGTCATATCATTTTCCTTGCTACTTTACTTAATACAAAATTGTTTCTTTTTCTTTAAATAAATAAACAACAACCTTATTTCATGCTAACAGAGATAATCAATAAAGTTTTCTAGTATTCTAAATTTAAATACCATTTACTTTTCACTTAATATGAATTAACCAGTAAAATCATTTAGTTATCTCTGTATTATTTTTTTAACTAATGGTGCCACCCAACCATGTGAGAGGCGCCCCCAAGCTCCACACCAGAGTTCAAGTAGCAGTTTTAGGTAGCAGTTATTTGCTAGGAGCTAATACCTCAGGAAATTTTGTCGAGTATTTTCTTGAATACAACCCATTCCATACTTAGGATTTCCTTTTTATCCTCTTGGAAAAGGTAACTCTCACAAAAATTGCCACTTCCTTTTACTCTGGAATCTTGGAATTCTTTTATCTTACTCAATGTAATTTTTATTCATGAAATAGAATTTTAACCTCTTTTCACTAACAAATTCAAATGTATTTATAAAATTCTTTTAGACAATCATTAAAGTAAAATAGGGTGTTACAGCTGTCCAATATTCTAAGAATTACATTACATTCTCGGCAAGGTTTCGATGTTTTCTCAAGTCTTACTTTTCCTGAATATTATTTCTTAATAATTGTTGACATGAATCCCTTCTTTCTTTCCTTTGAAAATGAATGGAATCATGTACATAGGTGGTCTCATATTACTGTAGATTTGTTGGGAGGTATGAACAATGAGATTAAGAACTATTAGAATTTTTTCATAAAGAGGTTTTCTCTTCCATAATAATACACACAAATCAATGAATTAGATTTATCTCCAAAGTAGTTTTGTTTTTTTTACCTTTTAATTAAATTGATTAATTAAAAAAAATACATATGAACAAGTGTCATATAGAATGAGTTACAGTTTTTTGAGTACTTGTATTCATAAACAAGTGTATTAGATCATGATATTGTAAAAAAGCCTATTTACATAATCAAAATCTCCATGGGAAAGTGGAGATAAATCTCTATGATTAATAATTGTGTTCCAAGGTTTTTTAAATGTATAGATGTTTAATAATAATAATAATAATTTAAAACAAAGTTATAATTTTTTAATTTTAGGAATGTGAGATGTATGATGAAATAAGTGTTTTGATGTTTACTATGGATTGATACCATACATTTAATTTATATGGTTATGCTAGTACCATATTTAAATTTATTCTAAAATTACCTTAAACAATCCTTTCAATTTAAAATATTATTATTTTTTAAACTTTTCATAACAAATTATGCATTAACACTAAAATTCCTTATTACCACCAAATTAAGAAAAAAAAAAATATATATATATATATATATATATATATATATATATATATATATATATATATATATATATTCAAAACAAAAATTAAATACTTTAATAATTCTATTTTTCTCATTTTAAAAAACTTAACTTAATAATACTTCATTATTTGGAAAAAAAATTAAATTTCAATAATGTAATAATTAAATTTTCAAACTTAAAATTTGATTGGATAGTTATTTAATAAGACAAAATTATTTTGAATTTTTTTGAATTCACCTTATTTTTATATTATTCACTCTTTCTCAAGATCAAAACTTCATAACTCCATATTATGATTTTTTTTTTTTCTAAATAAGTCTAAATTCTATTAATGTAACATAAGAATACAAGGAGGCTTAGGCTTCTGTAGTTCTAGCCCTGTCACAGGCATAATTCTTCAAAATAGCAGAAAAAATGACTTCCCTTGAAAGGGAAACCATTCCGTTTCCCACGCAGGGGAAACTAGCATGGCATAGAAAAAAAAAACAGCGTTTAAAATATCCAAAAACAAAAAAACATTACTATCCAAAATCTTAAAAACAGGCCCAAAAGACTCAGGGCCAAAGACCAAAAACCAAATTGAACCTGAGGGTCTAAGTATCATTTGGTGAAGGATGGGGCTCTTCCACTATTAGGCATATGTACTCGTCGATAGCGTCCTCAGTTGCACGCTTTGCACAGGTAGCATCGTCAACTGCACACTTTGCACAGGTGGCGTCCTCAACAGTCGTGATGGCGTTGGAGTGGTGAGCTTTGCTACGATCCTATTCTCCACTAAACCATTCCTCATTGCTGCTTTCCCGAACTCTGCTTCTGCTACTAGAGGCAGGGCCACCTTTTGTAGTTGTTGTGGGAGTGCCATGACACACTGCACTCTTTTGCATTTCGGTGGGTTGAATACCTTCAGAGCTGGAAGGTTCCTCCCTGAAGGACACAGTTATAATTGAATTAATGTGGGGTCTGTCCATGGTACATGTATAATGGAACTGAGCCAAATGGGCTGGTTGCTGGGAGACGACAGAATGGGCTAGCTGCGAAGAGACGACTGCTTCTAGATGAGGCAGTGTCGGTGAGCTAGTGGTGGGTTCGGAATTCAAAGGTGGAGAACTGGACTACCCTATATACCTGGCGCAGCCATGCCCACTTCAGGGTGCCGAATAGTGGGCATAGGAATGCTCCAGCGAAGGGGAAGAGGAATCAGTGCGGGGCAAAGGAGACAAGCGAGCGGCTCTGCCACATCTGCTGTTGCGGTGACAACACATTCGATGTCGCAAGCAAGGCATGCTGACTTAGGGAGGATTGCAATTACAGTGAAGCTCACGCTCAGGAGAATTAGCGACACATGGATCCAAAGAATCAAGGTTTAAAGTCTCAGAAGCAAGATGCAGACTGCAAAATAAGCTGTGCAAAAAATGAAAACCAAGAATCACCTCTATGCAGCAAAGAAGACTGGAACGCCTCCCTGTAGGAATTTGGGAGCTTGGCTCTGAGACTCCAGGTGGGCAATTGCAGCTTAGTAGCACAGGAGGAGGAGAAAGACAACCCTGAGAGCCCATTTTGAAGAGACGAGGCGGGCATCGACATAAGAGCTGTGTAAATGAGCCATTAAGGTTATCAGTGTATCCATTTAATGCTCCCTGCATGAGCTTGTGGACGGCCATGTGACTATGCCACTTTCCGTTCCGTAAGCCCTGCCGTAAGCCCGCCTTAACACCTTCCTTAATTAACACCCGCATCCGGGAATATTATGAAAATTATTATACAAAATTATTTAAATATTCTTTATAACACCTTAAACCTTTAAACCTATTAACATAAGGTAGTTATTAACTTAACCAAATACCATGTAAAATTAAATATAAACAAATATTTATGTAAGCATATGGTAATAATATTTTTACGACTAATATATTCTTTGTTGAAATGAACTTTTTTTTTTATACAACCAGTATCTTATTTATTGATATCACATATTTACAACCATTTAAACTATTTTTTCTTGTAATACTCCAACTTAATTGGATTATAGTTCTACTTTTTACGCTAAGATGCCGTTTTTAAACATATGTGTCAAAAAAGGTGGATCTATTACCAAGGACTCTTATAATTAAAATCACCAAAAAAATTCCTATTGACAGCTCTAAATTCGAACGACCCGCCACAAAGTGTTCTATCCCTTCAATATAGTAACCATGGATACACTCACTCGGAATTGGGTTTAAACTCCATTCATAAAATATTTCTAATTTCATGGATTCTCTCTCCACTTTGTGGGCTCGCAAATGCTACTTAGCATTACACAATCAACTCTCCAATGCAAAAAATTCCTATTGACAGAACTAAATTCGAACGACCCTCGACAAAATGTTATATCCCTTCAATACGAAAACCATGGATACACCAAGTCGGAATTGGGTTTAAACTCCATTCATAAAATATTTCCAATTTCATGGATTCTTTCTCCACTTTGTGGGATCGCAAATGCTACTTAGCATTACACGATCAACTCTCCAATGCAAACCTGATTAAACCATGAGCTAGTATTGGTAATTTCCATTCATATAAGTTATATTGAAAACTGGCAAGAGAAAAAAACCAACCTGTTGTAGCCATTTGAATGATTGATTCTGGTGAGGAAATAACAGTAGTCACCTCTCTTCATACCCAACAACGCTCGTACTTCTCTCATTTTGTTAACAATCCACGTGTATGCCATGTATCATGTTTTCTCCACAAAAGCACTACTTTCTGGCTTGGTCTTTATGAAGATCAACAAGGAAGCTCTTATAACTCGATGGAGCTTGTGAGCTAGGAGACTGAAGCAGTGGAGGAACTGAATCTGGAAGCCCTATAATGTCACCATGAATACTCTGTTATCCACAAAAGCTTGTCCTTTATTTCTTTAGCCTCATGTTTTGCATGGTCTCTTCCATTAGGGTTTCAACATTGACCGACACTTTTTCAATGGGATTATTTCTCTCCCGTTGAAGAATGCAGCACTATTGCTAGAAAAAGTCCCATTCTGCAAAATTTGCCGCGAAAGAATGTTGCGTCAATGGTTGTCTTAAAAGATTGGCCCTCAATTTCACTGACGTGAGATCCAATCCTCCAGGACCCCTTGACTTACATAATAATATATCTTAATAAAATACAACAATTTTATTCTGTCGAAGGGAAAAAATTAGCTGATGCCAGTGGGCAATGGTAGTCATAAGAGTTGGAATTTGGATTTTTATTACAATTTTTTTTTGAAGTTTTAGGTTTTGCACTTCTTTTCCAGAAAGGTTATATTTAAAAAATTTTCTTTCAAAATATTATTCTCATGATAAATTAACCCTTTACCAATAAAAATTTGATTAAAAAATTACATTTCAATCAAATAATTATGTTAAGAAGTGTGACATGTTTATCATAACATAGTCTAAATATTATATGTTATGGCATTTTTCTAAATACATTTTCAAATTAATTTTTTTAAATAAATTCAAATTTTACTACAATTACAATAATTAATATATTTATAAAATTCAGATACTCAAAAAAATATTCAGAACATTAAATTCATTTTATATTAAAATATATAATTTCAATAATTTTAAATTAAAAATCTAAAAAACCTAAAAAACACAATATGAAACATTTAAAATATGCATATGAAACATTTAAAATATGCAAATTTAAATTTAATATATTGTATCAATTTTTCATAACTATACCATTAATTATATCTCTCACTCCAAAAAGTAACTTCTTGAAATAAATTAAATTTATGCATTAAATCATCCTAGATTAAATTAAATAATAGATTTTTTCTATCCAAAAAAATCACTTGCACTTCTAATTACTAAGCATATTAATCTTATATACACTGATTCTCAATGAAACTCCTAACTCTAAATATCATCAACCTAAAAATGCATTCCGAATTTCAACTTGTATATTTCCCATCTTCTCAAAGACGGAGTTACACTCATTTCCTTTCGCTATTTGAAATTTATGGCTGACTTAAATATCTCTCAAGCTTCGTTTTTACTAGCTACTCTGAAACTTTGTGATAAACTGCCAAAGCATTAACCATTTAGGCAGGCCGCAGGCGGAATTGCTGTTCTATCCATTATATAACGCATCAGCGTAGTTGGGAATGGTTTGTTCAATTACCAAGCGTAATCTTAGTGGGTCAAACCAAATCTTGAATGAAAACATGTACAACACATAGCTCTTAAAAAACATTTGGCTTGACTTCGAAAAATTATTAATAATTAGCTCCGGACTTATAAGATGTATGAGCTTTTATAATTTGATTAAGTTATTTACTTTGGAAATTGGTAGAGAACTACCATTGTTGCATATATATATATATATATATATATATATATATATATATATATATATATATATATATATATGATAATAGCATTGGAATTTTGAAATTTTTTTTTTTTTTGTTGATAGCACGCAAACTTCGTTATTTTTTGTATTCAAATGGCTAGCCATTCAAATATGATTTGAAATAACGGGGATAACATTTTTTTTTTGGGAAAATAAGTGGTAAATCATATAATATAACAGGTAGAACAACAACTTATTTGTATGGTAAACATATAATTGGGAACGTTGTGCAACTCATTTTGTTGGTATTGATGCATTGATTATAGCTCAAGACTAATGAGGATGGATATATTATTAATGTGATTGTAAATATTTTACTTAGTTATAAATTTGTTTGTAAATGGGTAGATTCATTTTTGCACTTACTTAGTTATAAATTTGCTTGTAAATGGGTAGATTTACGGTTATTGATATGCAATTCTAAGTGTTGTATAATTCTAAGTAATGTATTAGTGTGCATGTTGTTTTTTAGTGGGTGAAAGGAGAATTGACAAAACTTTGTTGTTGTTTTGTTGTAGTCACATATTTTCAAATATAGATCTTGTTGTTACTATTAAATTTGGTTAGGAAACAACCATTCTCTGCTTTAAATGATAGAAAATAGAGATATCGGATAGATTGTGAACACAACACCAAATCACACTTTGATATTTTACTGATCACAATAGTTGAAAATATATAGGACATAACACACTCATAGAAAATAGAGAAAGATCAAATACATTGTGCACAGAACAAAAAATCACACTTCGATATTTTATTGATCACAATAGTTACAAATATATAAGACATAACACACCAACTTGGACACATCTAAATTATGACTCAAACTCATAACATAGGAATCAATAGTTTCTAGATTAACTCCTCGTAACTCATAATGACAATAATACATGACATGGAAGCATTATTTCCAACACACTCCCTTAATGCTTACATGGACGATATTGAAAACACACATTACAACAACATGAATAGTCTTTGTCTCACTAGTCTTCATCAACACTCACATCCACTCTCAAATATCGCAAACATCATTTTTTTCTTGACTACCAGATCTTTGAGTTGTCACTTGATCCATATAAGACATAATCGCTTCAGGCCATCCTTGGCGTACTTTGCATAATTTACACTTCTTGACCTCCCGGAGCATGATAGGTCAGTCTTGATACTGAACCATATTATGGACACACCTCCATATGTTGAATACACAGTCTTCTATTGTATTCCTTAGTTATCTAGGAAGGTTGTCTCGGTACTAAATGTATTCAAAATTAAATTATACAGGATGACCTCGTAAACACATAATCGAATTAGCTTGTAAGCCGATGTTCCTCGCTCCACATGACACTGCAAACTTATAACATATTATACATAAGACAATTAGGGATATGTTCTTCTGTCACTGTATGCATTAAGAACCACCAATTTGAAAATATGTTAATCTATTCTATAATTGGTTCTTCATTTGAGTTTTCAGATTATCATATCATAACAAACTACAATTAACACCAAAAACTTACAAAGAAACACACAATCAATCCTATATTCATATCACCATTAATATTCGACACTCACAAAATAGAACACATTGATTTACTCTCACTATCTACTCTACATATTTACAGGGAATTACCTATCTCAACTCCCACATTATCCTGGCCCTTCCTTGAGGGAGTCAAGCCTGTATGCACTATGATAGCATGATAGAAAATAGAGCGATATCAGATAGATTGTGTACACAACAAGAAATCACACTTCGATTTTTATTGATCATAATAGCTACAAATATATAGGACATAACACAATGACTTTGACAAATATAGATTATAAATCCAACTCATAACATAGGAATCAACAACTTCTAGATTGAATCCTGGTAACTCATCATGAAAATTATACATTACATGGAAGCATTAATTCCAACATCTTCCATTAATTCTTACATGGAAAACATTGAAAACACATTACAACGACAAGAATAATATTTTTATGAATAGTCTTCATTAGCACTCACATCCAGTCTAAAATTTATTCAGAAGTCAATTATACAAGATGACCACTTAAACACATAATCAAATTAACCTATAAGTTGATGTCCCTCGCTCCACATGACGTCACCAAATTATAACAGATTATACACAATCAAATTCGTGATATATTCTTGTGTCACCCTATGCATCCAGAACCACCAATTTGAAAATATGTTAATCTGTTATATAATTGGTTCTTCATTTTATTTTTCACATTGTAATAGCATAACATACTACAAATCACACCACAAACTTACAAAAAAGGACGCAATATATCCTATATTCATATCACAATTAATATTCCACACACATGAAAAAGAACACAGTGATTTACTCCCACTATCTACTCTACATATTTACAGGGAATAGAGATGGCTCAGATAGATTGTGCACACAACACCAAATCACTATTTTATACTTTATTGATCACAATAGTTACAAATATATAGGACATAACACATTACTTCAATGAATCTATATTATGACTCCAACTCATAACATAGGAATCAACAACTTCTATATTGACTCCTAGTAACTCATAATGACAACTATACATGACATGGAAGAAATACTTCCAACATTAAAAGGGGTTTTTGATTTTCATTCTTCAAATGAAACTTTAGTAGGGTTCTAACTCACCATCGATACATCAAACCTTATTGTACTGGTCAATGGAGAGAAAATTAGGAGGTGCATAGGAAGGAGAATATGTTTCCTTCTCAGAGTTATTGAGGTGATGGAAAGATTCTTCAAGGAGACACTTCTCAAGGCTACGAAATCAATATAAAGCAGGCTTCTCCTGCCATTTCATTGTTGCAGCTTGTGGAAGTTACTGGAGCTACATAGAATGACCATATTGTTTGGCCTAAAATCTACACCAATTTTTGCAACAAATTTTATGTCTTCTTACAATCAACTATGCAAGTTAGCTAATTCGAAGCACCAATCTCTTTTCATTTAGATTTAGTGCAGCTTGAATTTTTATGCTACTACCATTGTATTTTTCTCATAGATGAGATTCTGATTGAATTTTCTAAAGGGATCAATCCTCACTTATGTATGTTTCCCTATCAAAGAAGGTTATTCTAGTAATTTGATGTAAATTGAGAAAAATGGACAACATACGTGAACCCTGCCCAAACATGATATATCCTTAATATTTTATATCAGTAAAGGTTACTGTTGTTTATAAATTTAATCATCATAAATTAAAGAATAATTGTTTCCCATCCAACAAAACTCATAATATGCAAATGTTATAATTCGTTATTTATTAATGAGTTTGAGGGGCTAAGGGGAAAGCTAACCTATTGTTCTCATAAGCTATATCTGAGGATGAGTAGTAGTAGATTTGTGAGGTGTTGCGGACGCATATTAATAGGTAATTCTTACTGTTATTCTCTCCAATTATCCATGGACCAAAGCGGAAACAACCTTCATATCCATTGTTGTGGAATTATCTTGATCCATGGTGGAGAGTCGAGACAGACTCATAGTTTGCTAGCGATAGATTGATGAACATAGGGGAGCCAATCTGTCGCGAATCACTACTATCCAGAGGGACTTAAAACTCCATTATCAATATTCATCTAAAATATAATGTATCGAAATGCTTTTCTTAATAACTATGAGTGTTACTACAACTTACAGGTGTGAGATCTTCCGTTGAGATTTCATCTAATTATTGAAATTTATTGCGTTAAATAGATAACATATTGCAAGGTGTAAGATACTTTTGTGGATATTTTCATTTAGTTATTGTGTTTGATAGATAAGCTAGAGATGATTAGAGAGATGATTATGTTTTGGATTACGATTCGAGTTCCGGCTTTGGTTGAGGTTTAGGGCCCTGCCTTTTCGGGAAATCGTTGGCTTTCTTTGATATATATATATATATATCCTTCCTGAGAAGGGATGTCATTTTTTTAAACACAATTCATTTATATATTTCAAAAATGTGATTTAAAATCAATAAAATTTTGTCAAACTTGACATTGATGAGCCATGACACACTTCACTGGTATACACTTATTGAATGCACCCCTCTATATCATTGAATGCACATCCTTGAAGTTTTAGTGATTTCCAGTAAACTCTATCGAAATGGATTCATGCATATTAATAATGGTTGATCAGTGATTTAACGCATTGATCACTACACGAGAATAAGATTGCTGACTTGACTTGATCCAGGCTAGACCCATCTATAAATTAGAAGAAATCTAGGCCATGTAGTGCATTTTCAGGAAATTAATATGAAACGAGGACTACTTTACCAGTCTACACGGAACAAGAAATGATACATATGCGCGAGTCTTGGGCAGCGCGAATCCTATCATGTACAGTTATAGCTATCAAATCTTGATTGTCCTTGCAGTTGCAATTTGCGCTGCTCACTAAGGATTCATGGACTTGAGGATTTGTGCTAGCTCCAAATTCGAAGTATATGCAAACTTGCTAAGAATACTAGGGCCTTGGAGCATCTCATATTGGTATCTAGAAGAAAAAAATGGGTGTAATGAAATTTTCAGAAATTTGTTCATCGTCAAAAATATGTTTTCTAGCATCCTAAGCAAATCGGAGAAAACCGATATCGTAAAATTATAAACTTTAGATACTGTTAAAATGAATTATGAAGGGTATTTTCCCCATCAAATTCTATCCCTGGTATCCATTCATTTCTACATTACATAAACGAAAATTCAATTGGACATGCAGAGCCAACAACTTTAAAGTTTTATGTAGCACAGGAAGAAGAGGGAAGAATTATACAAGTGTCAAAAAATGAAACTTTCAATTAATCGGGTTGTCATTGCTGAAATTTGCATGGCATATTACATAAATGAAAATTCAACTGGACATGCAGATCCAACAAATTTATAATTCTAAGTAGCGTGAGAAGAACACAGAAGAATTGTACAAGTGTCAAAAAATGAAGCTGTCAATTAATCTGGTTGTCATTGCTGAAATATCCATGGCATGCATGCATCGTCATCCATAGACATGTCACCTCAGTTTTAAAATGTTTCATATACAAACTACTTCTTTTAAGACTTCATATTCAAATTAATTTACTAAACAAATCGTTAGAAATAAGAATACTTTTATATACAAAAATTCATATAATTTTAAGTACTAAAAATTCATATTACTAAAAATAATATTTTAGACATTAGTATTAAAACAATTTATTTATTTTTTTAAATTATAAAACATATCAAATAAAAAATGGGAAATATAAATATATATATATATATATATATGTGTAAGTATATGTATTATCATATATTATTAGGGATTTCATAAAATTATCATATATCTATTTAACTTTAAATCTACTAAATAGAGAAATGAAACAAATCTTGATCTTATTTTTTAGTAGAAAACCTAAAAAATGGTTACATCTACAAAGATTTGATTTCATATATATATATATATATATATATATATATATATATTAGAATGGATAATTAGACATTTGCAAAACCATAAAGTTATAAAGATTGCTATGTTGACTATGTTTGTGATTGGGTTCATGTGATAGTAGGGCTAACATGAACACAAATTAGTCAAGCTTACATGGACAATATTAGCAAGAAAATTGTTTGACTAAAGCCCTGAATGATTAAGAAAACATGATATTACTTTCTTATGAGTTCTCTTCCTTCTCCACTAATGGTTTTTCAGTGTGATAGATGTCTAGAGGTGGTCAAAATACATGTACCATGAATTGATGTCATTATAGGAATATAGCATTGAGAATGGATTAAGCCTTTTCTATCAATTATTTACTTATGTTGTGCATGCTCTATTTCATGGCATGCTACTAAAGCTTGTTTTAGTCTTAAGGAATTACCAAATATATGGTAGTTAACGAGGAAGCTAAGGGCATGATATCATGATATATTTCCATGGGACGATTGATATTCAACTCAATAATAGGTATAGGCTAAGGGGATGAGATGACTAGACTTTGAAGCTAAATGGCTTGAAAATTGTAGTGTAGTCTTCGATTTGAAGACAAATTATCATTTTTAAATCTAAATGATAATTACAAAACTTCTTCCATAGTGAATCCCTATAAGAAGCTCGGAAGACAATGGAAAAAAAGGTACATATATGTAATATATTTCAAAGATTGATTGAAACATATTTTTGTAAAATATGTTTTATATTTTTGTAAAAATAACTTGAATATTTTTAAAGAAAAACAATTGTAATTTTGAAAGCTAAATTCGTGTTAAGGTTCATGAAAAAACGATTAAAATTATTTTGATTTAATAAAATATGAATGTTGCTATGAATTTGGGATACTTTAATGAAGATCATGGAAGGATCATATAAGTATTCTCAAATTATTTGGGTACACCATTGTGATTACGGAATAAATACCACATAAAATCAATTTATTTTGGTCCTTGTCCTAGAAATTTCTTAAAATTTGAATGAGTATATGTAAGGACACCTGTACTTGTGTGAAATTGTGTGTGATTGTGTTTTTTTGAACCTAAAAGAACAATAAAATGAAGTGGAAAGTTGTCAATCCATTAAGAGTAATATTTCTTTGAATCCATAGTTGCTTGAATAATTGAATTATACAAAGGAGGAGTTACATGAAATCCTTTCATGTCAATAAGTTGGTTTTCAATTTAAAATTTAATTGTCTACAATATCATAAATACGTAGCTAAAATTGAATAACGTGGTCATTGTTAGTTAAATTTAAAATAATCATCATCACAATTCTAAGTGTATGATCAGTAGTATTTATAATAATAAGAATCTTTTAATATATTGCACATATAGTAATAATAATATAGGAATGCATTCCTACTAACCATATAACTTATTTGTAACAATGCAACATCATAAATGTGAAGGTGTGATGATCCCCAAAATAATGTTCTACAACAACCCTTACATCAAGTCTAGGATAAGAGGCACCCTACCACATGAAAGGGGGTGTAACACCTAGTTAGAGTTGTATATGTCCAAAATAAAAACATAGTTATAGAGACATTAAATTAAAAAGCTAACTCCTTTATGATATTCCAATATTAATCACCTAAAAAGTAAACTAAATCCTTTATGATCTTAAAAGATTAAATACTTAATTAATGGAAATATAAAAAACTTATCTTAATGACCCGATTGAAGAAACTAGCTCAGGAAGGATCCTTATTGAGACCATAAAATATATTCCTATAATGAGTGGAAAATTTCATTGGAATTATAATGGTTTTCCTAACTTGAAGGACTTATAGTTGGTGGTCTAACATCATCAAATGATATCTCTCATGGGGTGGTTGCCTCAATAACATAAATCATATTGCATGTTATGGATGATATTGTAGTTTTAGTGACATAAATCTTATACTTGATTTAAGGTGGTTAGAGTAGGGGTGTGTTAAGCAATCACTTAGGAGTAGTTCACCCTCCCAATGTGCCATGTTTCATGGTTGCTTAATTTTCAATAAAGCTAACTGGCATGAAAACCCAAGATGAATTTAGCTCAAAATTTCTAAAGAAAATAAAGGCGAAATTCCCTATTATTTCAGAAAGACTCATCAAAAACCATAAAGTATTGATTCATCCAATTGTAGTTTTATGTTAGGAATGTGAAAAAACCACATAAGTATGGTATTATTTCTCCAATCAAGTTATTAATTCTTTGTAGCTTCAATGAACTATTGAAAAATGCTATATTTTCTTATATCCAATTTATTGACCTTTTCCTTACTAATGTGAGTTTAGTGGTCCTCTCTCATCCTACCCCTATATTTTGATATATCTGATATTTATCCATAGTTATGGTATATGAAAACAACCATGGTATTAGCTAAAGTGGGAAATGAAATATAAGATAACATATTGTGTTCTGAAGCCCCCTAATTAGGTTTCAAAATTCATTTCCACATTCATTAATTTCAATGTGTAGGTATTATGTTTTCACTAGATTTTTTCTCAATAATGATAGAATAACTATCTCCACTAAAAGAATAACATAATTATGTTTATAAATATGTAAGTTTCTAAAGTTGAAAAACTATAAAATGATATCTAAAATCAAATATACCTAGAAATTATAGCTTCTCTTAACCAAATTTTGGTTACTATTGATATTGATATTGATATTGATTTCGGCTTTTGTCTTTGATGAATGACCATGGTTGATGAGAAATAAATAGAAATGTGATCACATTTTAAATTAATTTACAAACATTGTTCCTATTGAAAACACATTCTTTTAATGATTATGTCAAAAAAAACTTGTTACTCTTGCAATGATGTCATCCCAATATATTCAAAAATAAATTGAACCATAACATTAAAAAGAAATTAAAATTATAGTTTTAGTAAATCAAAATATTTTAAAATAATATATTTCATCTTAAATAAATTAAAACATTAAATAAAATTATAAATACATCTTAATTACATTTTCATCAACCTCTTTTAAACCATAGTAAATTTATACATCATTTTTTAAATACCTTTTAATAAACTGGAGATTCAATTAAAACTAGAGTATACATAATGTTATTCTATTATTATTTGATATAGAGATAAAATTAAAAATTATCTAAATTAATATGGTAGTTTATTTTTATTAAAATTAAATTTAATATATTAGAAATTGAAATAATCATTTAATTTGTCCATATATATATAATATTGTTTTTTCAATGTTTTTTATTGAAGTAGGCTTTTCCGGCATTGAATGTATAGCTATGGTTAGGTATCTTATGCATAATAAGAAGTTATACAATATGTACTCCTAAAATTATTTTTAACTCTAGCCAAATACCCCACCTTATGCTCAGGCTAGGGTAATATGATGATGCCTAGTCTTGGCTTCATTATTGGGGAATAAAGAAGGAGATCATCTTGTGAAACTAGGATAATATTAAAAACACTATTAGTTCTTACTCTAAGGGGAAATTGTGGGGAAATAAAGAGATAGAGGGGAAAATACAATTACCATCCCCTAATGTTAAGAGGAGAATGAACACTTTCATGATAAAAACTAATTGTAATGAGCTTGATAGTAAAAGTAAGCACTAGAAAATTCCAAAAATTCCATGGGATTAAAGAGTTTATCACTTGGATGATACTAATAAACTTGAAGATGAAAATTAATTTCTCTTAGATTTCCCATCCTATATTTATAATTGATCTAATTCTCAAAATATTTGTCACAATACCTACCTTCTTAACCTTTTAACTCTTTAAGCATAGAAATGATATGTTAAATAATTCTGATTAACGTGTTACCTTCTTAAGGCCAACTACATACACCATATAAATTTTAGTAGATGTAATCAACATCATAATCTTTAAAATAAAATTCTAAAGATAATCAAATTACATGTTATGTCAATTTTTCCCTATAACAAACTCACCATATTTAGAAAACCAAAGTTTTCCATTAATCAAACAAAACTTATAAAATCAAATAATTAAAAAAAAAACCTATAACAACCTATAAATATTTTATCTAAATTTTTTGTTTAGATATGTTATATGATCAACACAAATATGATATTTGTTACTAGCAATTTTCTTATTAAATTTTACTACAAAATTCTCTAACTCATACATTTACTTTGTTAGAAACCATTAAACTAAACATAAAAATTATAAAAATTAAAATTACAGAATATCAGTATTTTGCAATTATAGCTTTATTAATGCACGAGGTAGTATACGCTAATTTTATTGGGGAAATCCAAAAAATTGTAATCCAAAAATTGACAAATGAAAATGCAATGAGATAATATATACCAATCGTTAGATTTAGGTAAATACAGAATCCAAGATTCTACATAATTGTTTCCATAGGATTAGTACCCTGCACCAATAGTTGTACTTATGTTGGTTCCTTGAGATTACTACCTGCACCAACATGTACGTTAGCATCAGCGTCATTACATATTCGAGAAAACACGTACAAAATTTGGTGAGAGTTATAAATGAGAAATATAGGCTTCATAATGATTATTTTCGTCTTCCTGAATTGAACACTATGTTAAATAATTATTTAGATGACATAAATGATACAGGGCCGAATGACATAAAAATTTAGTTGTCTCATATATTCTTATATTAGTTTTACCATATTTCACCGTCTAAAATCCTAAAATTTTAAAAATTCGTCTGGATTTTATGAAATCTCCAAACTAATTGAAACTGAAATTTTATGAAAACTCCAAACCATGGAATTATATCCGTTTTTGGTTCTACAGTTTTTGGTTCTGCAAATTACAACGATTTTGAAAACTGTATTTTATATCATGTAGCAGGTCTTCGATTTCACCAAATTACAACTGAGACGTCCATATACTGCGTTGATATTTTATTTTACGTACCCTGTACTTTTTGGCGTTCGATGACAAATAAAAATGCTTGGTAAGCAATTTAACCGAAAAGTCTCCTACTATGAAAAGCTGGAGGCAGAATCAAAGCTGATCTTCACTTGAATTGATTTTATTATTGTTCAACAACTACACTTATGTGCTGGAAATTCAGTCCACGTATTATGAATACAGATTGTTTTGTGAACATGGAAACAAGGGTCTAAGGTGCAACTGCAAATTTGGAAGTAGATACTTTATCATTTTCGATTGTGTAAGTGAGTGATTGGACGTCTCCTGCAATCTGGAGACAGAGAATTGGGATTCCTGTCATGCGAAGGAAATATATATATATGTAAGCATAACAATACTACGCAGTATCGTCTCATCCGTCTGCAGGATTTTAATCCCTCTTGTCGTGCTTGTGTTTAGCTCAATCGCTTGGACAGAACATCAATTGGCAGGAGGGGCTAAGAGTCACAGGAGGGCAAGGAGAACGGATCCCATTTCGTTGGAACAAAAAGGATGAGGAAAGGTCGATGGTCACCTCAAGAGGATGAGAAACTCATCAATTATATGGTGAAGAAGAAGTACCTTATGGGCTGCTCCTGGAATTGGGTGGCAACGGAAACTGGTAATCATCCATTCCCTTCAATTTCAATTTTCCTCTGCTGCTTTGTTCAATTCAATTTCTTTAAATAGCTGAGTAACAACCGTAACATTCAGCTGTTTACTTAGTTTTTTTTTCCCAAAAGTTTAGTGCAAGTGTATTGATCATGAAATACAAATGACTATGTATAACAATTTTGTTTTTCAATTTATATTTATAGTATTGGTGCAATGTTCAATAATATATATATATATATATATTTTTTAATTTAAAATAACTTATTTATTTTTATATGTTCACCTGATAATGTGCATCTCTGCAGGATCTATAGATTATGGAGTTATATATATATATATATATATATATATATATATATATATATATTATTTTACTAATAAATTTGATTGTATGTGTTTTTACCTTTATTTTTATATATTTATAATTTATTGAATTGTTTTGTTTAAATTATATTTTAAATTTGTTTAAAATTATTTAATAATATTTTTGTTTATTTATATATATTTATTATTATTTTAATGTATTGTATTTTATATTAAAATGGGAAAGAAACTTTTCTCGTATATCTATTAGTAGAGTAGACAAGGCGTTCAGAGTCTACTGATATAGTTCAAAATTTACACTTAATTGAACATGTTTGCTATATTTTTTTAATATAGCATGATTACTATTGATATTCCACAACAACTTTCTTGCGAAGTTTTAACTTTTAGAAAGAGCTATAATAAATTGAATTTTCATTTGAATATTGAATTACATTTATAAGTGATCACACACAAAATTGGGTTGCTTAAAACCATGATAAACACAAAGGATTAATTGAGGGTTAACTGTTATAGTTCGTATTTTTTAACATATTAATTAATAAGTGTTAGTTGTAAATACTTAATTTGATAAAATTACGAATATTCTATAAAAATAGACTAAAAATATAGAAATCAAGTAAGAGTTGGTAATTTGGATACCATACTTCAAGAAAGAGTTGGTAATTTTGATACCATACTTCAACCAAGCAAGAGATGGCATTGTCTGAATTTATGGCGTGGTGTAGTGGAATTTGGATATCAGTCAATAGTGGTGAAGTGGAATTTGGAGATGATACAATAGCAATTGCTCTGAATTTGGATCATGGCTAGATGATACAAGAATCAAGTTTGTTGAAAGCATCAAGAAAAAATTATGGTAGAGTATGAAAACAATTTTATTAAAATAAAATATAAAGTTAATTATTTAAGTAAATAATGTTATGACTAATTTAGTAATGGTGGATTATGAAACATATTATTATCATAATGAATAATGAAGTCTCTTTTATTTAATGAAATGCATAAGATTGGAGAGGTTGTAAGCCTAGTTCTACAAATACTGATGAAAATATCCTTTCCTTTCCTATGGATGTTTCTTGTATAGGATTTGAATACAAAAAGTGGTATCAGAGAGACAATAGGAAGAAGGGGTTGAGTGGAGCCACAAGGTTAAGCATGACGTTGAGTATATAGGGTCGTTGTGGGTGAAAAAGGAGCTACAAAAGGGAAACATGGATTGAAAATTAAAGAATTCATTGTTGGTGAAAAGGGAGTAGTAGATTGGTTATTGAGTATGGGGGGAAGAGAGCCATAAAGGGCTACATCAATCAGAGTGAGAGGGTCAATGAGTGGAACAGATTTATCATAGAGGATTATGTCAAGTATACTAAGGGTTTTCAGGTGAAAGAGAGCTATAGAAGGGGTTGGGTCTTCAAACCACAATAGGGAAAGAATAAACCATAGTTGTCATGTAGAGGAAGCCATTAGGTATTTCATCCATCTATAAAATGGGGTTTGCTCCTTATGTTCAAAATAAATGTTTTTCCAAAATCTCTATCCAAGAGGTGTTTAGAAAAGGTCAAGAAAGCTCACAATGAGAAAAAAGGAAAAAAATCTGGAAGACAACTAAGTTCATTAAGAAAATGAGCTATGGGAATGATACCCCATGCAACACATGTTGACTGCAGATGCACATCAGTCATAAAAATTTGACACATTTTTATCTTTCACAAGTGTATACAGTTTTATTAAACTTTGATGGAAGTTAAAATTTGGTGAAGACTAAATATATTTTAATAATATGCATAAAATTTCCAAGTAACCAAATTTAGAAATAGGTTGAGAAATAGGGTTTTTGGGCGATTGAAAAACAAGCTATGAAAAAATTGAGTTTCTCTAAAATAGGGGTTTTAAAATGAAAAGTAGGGGTTGTGAAATTATTTATTTTATGAATTGACACTTCAAAAAAACTGAATGGAGATCCTGTGTATAGAGAATATTGGCAAAGGCGATGAATACTAAATTTGAAATTGAGAAATTTAATGGAAAAGATTTTTAATTGTGGAAATTAAACATACAAGATTTTTTAGTATAACAAGGATTGTAGAAGGAATTAGGGGGAGGCATGAATAAATATACAATGATGATTGATGAAGAGAGGTCTGGATTGTATGCTAGATACCTCAATACAATTCACTTATGTCTAGCTAATGATGCATTGTTTAAGATCATTAGAGAAGTAATAGTATTAGGATTATGAACTAAGTTAGAAGACTTTTATATGATGAAGTATTTTACGAATTAGATATAGTTATATAGTCTAAAAATGAGAGTAGCTACAAAAATTATAGACCACTTGAATGTGTTCAATACTCTTATTTGTAGGTTGAATGGTATGGATGTTAAACTCGATGGTGATGATAAGGAAAATGCACCATTGTGTTCATTTTCGGAATCACAGGATCATTTTGTAACTTCTATTATTTAGTATAATTGAAACTCTTTATTTTTTTTATATTGTTGGATTATTTTTTTCTAAAGATATGATGAATATAGAATCATGTATTGAAACCTTTGTACCATAAGAAAAGGCTAGTATAGGTCAGCCCATGTAAAAATGAGAAAAACTGAGAGTTACATACAAATCAAATTCCAAATGAAAAAAAAAAAGAGTAAACTCAAATTTTGGTATTATAACAGAATGGTAATCTCAAGAAGGATTGTTAGAAGAGACATGATTCCAATGATGTCTCCAAAAGGAATCAAATCTAGTTGAATCATACTTAGGTAGTAATGATGAATTTTTGGCTTCTAGTAATATTCCTCAACACTATAAATATTGGTTGTTAGATTCTGGAACTTCTCATCATATGTGTAAACACAAAAATTCATTTAATTCATATGAAAAAGTTCACGGTTTAATTTTTCTCATGGGAATTAACATTTCTTGTAATATTGTTTTGGTGGAAAGAGACAAAATGAAAATGTTTGATGGTATTATAATAACATTAACAAATATATATAGATGCGTTGCAATTAAAGAAGAATTTAATTTCTTTGTGAGCTTTGAATTGTGGAGGTCATAAGTTTATAGCTCATGATGGAGCAATGAAAGCATCAAAGGAAACTTTGGTGGTCATTAAGGGTAGTAAGACATGAAATATTTATATGTTAGATGGAAGTGCCCAAATCCATAAAGTGACAATAAAATGTGAGGATACAACTGGATATGCTCATTATGGCATCAGGGATGTGAACATATGAGCGATAGAGGAATACAAGTACTAATGAACCACGAGTTACTTCGAAAATTGAAATCCATGAATTTGAACTTATGCAAGCATTGAAGATTTGGAAAGAAATGTAGACATAAGTTTAAATTAGCTAGTCATGCTAGTAGAGGAATTATTGACTAGATTCATTATGATGTTTATGGAGCCTCCCCTACTCTTTCTTTTGGAGGATCGTCATATTTTGTAATATTTGTAGATGATTTCTCTAAAAAAGTGTGGGTTATGTTTTGGAAACTGATGTTGATGTGTTTAACACTTTTAAGCTATTTAGAGTAATGATAGAAAAGAAAATTGGGAAAAGAACCAAATGTTTAAGAATAGATAGTAGAGGTGAGTTCAGCTCTTTAGAATTTAAAAAAATATTGGAAAGAACTTCATATTATGACACACAAAACCATTTCATTTAGTCCCAAAAAAAATTCATAGAATAAAACATGAAGATGACTCTTCTAAAAAGGGAAAGAAGCATGCTCAACAGTACCAATTTTCATCAAGAGTTGTGGGCATAAGTAGTCACTACTACTTGTTACCTTTCAGAGGGATCACCATTAGTCGCAATAAATTGTAAAATCCATGAAGATATGTGGAAAGGTCATCCCAATGATGATTTAAATTTAATAATTTTTGTTGTGAAGTGCTCACTCTTACTTCTAAAAGTCAATATTATAAATGAGGCCATAGATCAAAGAGTGATATGTTTGTTGGACTTCATGATGTTGCTAGTGGATATATTTTTTGCAGGTTCCTACTAACAGCAACAACATCATCAACATAAATGTGATATTTGATTAATCTCCTCTCATTAAGCTAGAAAGTGTAGAAGATCCTTTGACACAGGAATATGTGAAAAATCAAAGGACGTTAAATCAACAAATTCAGTTGTAAACCCAACCATTTACAAACACAGGTAAAAAAGAAGAAGCTTTTAATCATAAATAGGTCATAAATTCTAAAGAAATATAGGGAAATTTGGAAATTCCACAACCGACACTGTGAAAATCTACAAGGGAGAGAAATTCTCCTACGAAAATGTGAAAATTCCATAACCAACACTGAGAAGATCTTCAAGGGAGAGAAATGCTTCTAAAAGGTATATCAATTCTACTTCATTTGTTATCAGGAAGTAATAGATGTTATCAATGATTCCAAATGGATGGTCGCAATAACACCAAAAATAAATGTCTCGGAAAATAATAGAGCTTGGGACATGGCAAAGTTTCTAAAGTTAAAGTTTGTTATGTAATGGGTCTACCCATTGAGGAAAGGACTTAATGGTAATGTTGAGAGTTATAAAGCTAGAAAAGTCACAAAAGATAACTCCCATATGAAATGCACTAATTGTTTTACTTAATTTGGAATTAAAGTAATATGATTTGAAAAATACATTTTTATATAAAAATTTGGATAAAAAGATATATATAGAAAAACATGAAAGTTTTATGTCGTTGACAATAAAATATTAATTTGAATATTTAAAAAATCATTGTTAAACCAAAACAATAACCTAAAAAATAAAATATTAATTTGTAAGTTCAAGAAATCATTCTATGATGTAAAGAAATGAAAATGATAAAAAAATTGATATAATACAGAACAATATAAACGACGGAACTTTTAAAAAATCATAAATTTTTTTATTAGTTATTTTTTAATTCAAAAATAAAAAAATAAAATACAAAAATAGTAAAAATTTGATATAATACAATACCATATAAACGACTCCACTTAAAAAAATCATACAATTTCTTTATTTGTTATTTTTTTAATTTAAAAAAAAAAAGTAAAATACAAGTTAAAATTATCATTCTCTTATCTTTATTTTTTATTTTTTATTTCTATTTTGGTTAAAAAATTTTGAAATCTTTTTAATTTATTTCTTGAAATTTAACATTTAAAAAATTACCTGAAACTTAACATTTAAAATGAAATATTTGAAAGAAATATTTAAAAAGTAAATTAGCTAATATATTTAAAATTGATGTAAATAAAAAATATATAATCTTTTTAATTTTTTATTTCTAAATTGATGAAAATTTCTTGAAATCTTTTTAATCTCTAATTAAAATTTATATAATCTTAATAATTATATTACAAGTGACCAAAAAAACTGAAATATAAAATATCTAGTAAATGCGAAAATAAAATAAAATAGAACACCTGATAAGTTTTTCATGAACGTGCATACAGGTCTGCAGACATGCGGAAAGAGCTGCAGGCTGAGATGGGTGAATTACTTACGACCTGGCCTTAAACACGGACCAATTATCTACGATGAAAAGCAAACGATCATACATTTGCATTCCCTTCTTGGCAACAGGTTTCTATTTTCCTCAATTCCTGCTCTTCCCTAATCGTCTTTGTTAATAATTATTCAAATTAATCCATGCTCTCTTTCCTTTCCTTCGATTTGGAAATGAATAGCATAAACTATGCAGGTGGTCTCAAATTGCTGCTCATTTGGGTGGACGTACAGATCGAGAACTATTGGAACTCTTGCATCAAGAGGAAGAGAGGGTTTCTCTCTTCCTCCTCCACGGAAGCCAGCGCCAACGATAACAACAACACAAGATGGAATATCTACCAAGTTGTCTACCAAGCTCGTGAAATAGCCAGAAAATTGCTCAAATCTGGTCAACCAAAATTCGAAAAATCAGGTGCTTGGAGTGTTTAGAATCCATTTTTGATGCTGGAAATGGATTCAGCACTATCAAAGACTTGGGCACTTAAAATATTAAAGTTTAACAACTATAAACAAGATTCTGAGCAAATTTTTGCAAGATTTTCTGAAAATCATTGCAGGATTCTGAGTGAAAACATGGCCTTTTTAAACTACGCAAATATCCACTCGCAATCCCATCATCATACATACAATACAAATTCAGTGTCTGTGCGCGCTCATGATTCTCATATGTCACTTCAATCTGCCAAGCCGTTGCACGTTAAGCCTGACGGGCACATGCAGTCAATTAATAACAGTTGTAATGTAGTTAAATCTCCCGAAAATCAGCACTATCGTGTTGAGGACCTACTGGATTTAAAATACGAGCAACTTGATGTTCAAGAAAGGAATAATGAGTTTGTTGCAATTGATGTTGACAGCACCAAAAACCACCTAATTTCTTGTTCTCAGCTGTGGATTGATTACACCATTGACAGCTTCACTGAGGATTTTACATCTCCCGGTCTGCAACCGCAAGGACATACTATCCAAACCGCAAAATCCTCCAGATACGATCAATTGATAAACCCATGGGCCAAATTGTTTCGCCCTGAAGCGCCAGCGTCTACCAACAACGATCTCGGCTGTACAGTCACCATTCCAACTCTTGTTGAGATCAGCGACTCATTGAAAGGGAAAACTGAAAACGATGGGCATATCATTTATGAAAACGACAATGACATGATGATCCACAATTTTTCGTTCACAGCATCTTCTCGAAAAGCTGCAGGCCGGAAAAGTTACC
The DNA here is from genome assembly GCA_034641835.2 of Pinus albicaulis. Taxonomy (NCBI): domain Eukaryota; kingdom Viridiplantae; phylum Streptophyta; class Pinopsida; order Pinales; family Pinaceae; genus Pinus; species Pinus albicaulis. Next base: position 196,753 of record JAXQQM020067818.1, read on the forward strand.
ATTCCTATTCAAGTGCAACTGATTTCAGTAATGTTTATGGAGGGGCAGAATCATCCCCAGCAGATAATTCCCTCTCCCAATTTATTACACCAACATATTTATTGGCCGACGTTGATGATTTTGGAAGATATGATGAACTTAAATTAGGAGCACCACCAATGTACATTAATGTTGATAGGCAGAAGAGGTATGAGTTGCGTGGGATCGGAGTAGTGATTGCTGATCAACAGGATTTCTCAATAATTGTTAGTGAGGAAGCCAACGCAACAATGTAAACATGAAGCAGGCCAAGTAACTGGCCGTGGGGCACGTGATAACGTCGCATCTTCTGTTCTTGGATAAAATATGTTATAGAAAATCAGTCAATGCAGTGCATTCAGTCTTTGGATTATAATTATCCTTTGTAATTTACTTTTTCCTCACTAGTCTTATATAATTGCATACAAAAGAGAGTATGATTCATGACCCCGTTCAGCCTCGTGACCCCATTCAGCCGGACTGCGTGTGTACATTTAATAATTGATATTATCAAGTCCACATTTAAAACTTTATTATTTATTTTATAAGAGCAGCTGGTAAATGTTGTAAATGTTTTTTTGTTATAATAATTATCTTTATTATTTATTTTATAACTGCACCTGGTAATTTTTTGTTATTATTAAGCGGCAAAACGTTTTTATTTGAAAACAACTTCCCTAGGTGCAATGTGTCCATGTCTTAGCCATTGGATCAAAGGTTAGACAATTGAAATGTTTTAGGCCATTAAATCCACAAGTAAATAGTTTTATATTTTTTTTTATAATGTTAGTTTTTTTTCCTTTTAATAAGTTAGGTTGATTTTAGGTGGATAATATAAATGTTGTAATGTCATTTTTAACATTTTGACTATGTCAAATTACACAAAAATTAAAAAAAATAAATTAAATAAGAAGATTGACATAATGTAATGAGCATTTTAACTAGGTCAAAATACAATAGAAAACAAAATAATAAAACAAAATAATAATAAACTATAAAACAATCCATGGTATTGACCTTATTTGAAAACAACTTCCCTGGTTGTCAATGTTTTTTTATAATGTTATTTTTTTTTTCTTCTTAATAAGTTAGATTGACTTTAAATGTATAATAGAAATGTTGTAATGTCATGTTTAACATTTTGACTATGTCAAATTACACAAAAATAAAAATAAAAGCAAATTAAATAAAAATATTGACATAATGTAATGAACATTTTAACTAGGTTAAAATACAATAAAAAAAATAATAAAAATAAAATAAAATTATAATAAACTATAAAAAAACTCATGGTATTGATCCATGGTATTCATGTGGAATATAGTTTATTAAATTATTTCATAGGACATGATTTATCTTGGGCAATAATGTTGAATGTTCATAATTCTCATTTCTTAAATAACATTAAATTTACCTTTAATTACTTAATTGTAATAGTTTGTAACTACATACATACTCTTTCCGATTTTTTTTGTTAATGCATATCAAATTTCTTTTATTAAAAAAAAACTATATACATATCTTTAATTATCTAATTCTAGCTAAAAAATATTACATGTTTTTTACTTTATAATCATAAACAAATTTCATATTATATGATGTTAAACTTACTCAAATTTTTATTCTGAAATTTTAAACAAAGTTTTTCACTACATAATTTTAGCTTTTATAATTTTTTTATTTTTCAATTCAAACAAAATTTACAAAAGAAAAAACCCACTCGGTCCTTATTATATAATATAGTTTTACAAAATTGGCACTATGTGATTAACAATAGAGTAAGTTGAAATAACCCTAAGGGGCTCTTTTAAAACTTTTACCATAACCTTCCCCTTCATCCAATATATATATTGTAGAGTTTTCTAAGAGAGAGTGTATTCTAGTCTATAAACTGATCCACAATCAAAGAAATGGCTAGGGATTTCACAAAGTATTAGTTTGTAACCTAATCCACAATCAAAGAAAATGGCCAAGGATATCACAAGTTATCATTCATAGAGTGATCTATTCACTTTCACATTGAAATGGATCCTATTAGATGGATGGTGGCGACAGACACTAAAAATTCAAAATAGATATATGTTATGACACCCATATTCTCTACAAACCATCCAAATTTCCCATCTTATACAACAATTTCTAACAATAACCGCTCAATTTACTCTCCAATTTTTGAAACCCCCACCCATGCTAGGGAGATCAGATTGTAAAACAAAATGTTCCCGTGGTTTTTTTAAAGGGTTCATAAACAAATCAAACAATGATAAAGTCAATAGTGTGGTATAATAACTGATTTTTGAATGATTGTGACAAAAAAAACATCACATTAACTCAAAAAATATATCTAATGCTATAAGGATTTGAGATGATAATAATGCTTTCAATCATGATAACTAGGTGACAACCAAAAATAAGTGTTAGTCACAAGAAAAGAAATCACAACAACTCACAAAATAACCCCATACATAGTGATGTACAACATGAGAATTTTAGTGAACATAGAACACCACCCTTAAAACTCTATACTCTTGATCAATTTAGAATAACCTAATATGTCTAGATTGGATGTAGAGGTGGCTGGTATAATAATTAAGGATGCTTCTAAAAGAGTAAGGGAATTTATATACTCTATCCTTCCACCAAAGCTATAAAAAGTAAGACTTGTAGATTATAGTTTTACAAAATTGACACTATGTGGTTAAGAATAAGTTACAAAAATTAGGTATTTAAAAAGGTATTTAAATAAGAGGAAGGTACACGAGGTCCATGGTAATTAATGTGATTCTTTGTACTATTTTTATTTAAAATAGTAATTTGTATTTGTATTTTTTTAAATGAATATTGTTAAATGTGTTGTAATATTTTTATTTAAAATAGTAATTTATATTTGTATTTTTTTAAATGAATATTACTAAATGTGTAATTGAGTAAAATGTATTAAATTGATATTCTAGTTTTTAAGATATTTATTTAAAAAATTCAAATTATGGTTAGTTTTGTTTTATTAAGCTTTGAGTCTAGATGTGCAGAGAATGAATCTATCTCAAGTCCCAAATAATATTCTCATGTCCCAAACAGTATTATTCTTTCTCTTCTGATTCTAGCTTGCACCTTCACATTCCTCCTCCTTGCACAAATTTAAACTATGAGGCACAACGTAGTTGTTGCATATAGGAACATTTAGATATGATAATAAAAATGTGATATTCTATTGTAATTTTCTCTACAAATGTTATGGAAAGTGTGCTCTAAATGTTGACAGTTTCATGGTAATGTAGTATAAGCTACATGCAAATTTACAGTCTTGTATACAAGATCAAGAAATCTATGCCCAAAGTCCAACACCATAGAACAAGACATGTTCACCAATTCAACACCTGCATATGCCCAATATCCAACACCATGGAGCAAGAGATATTCACCAATTCAACAATTTCTTCCAAATCTCTATTAGTGCTAGAGTTTTTTTCTTAGTAAACTTGTTTTTACTTCTCTTGAACTTATGTAAGCCATCATTGTTTCATATAGGAGAATTTAGTTCTCATAAGAAAATTGTGATATTTTCTATTATCCCTTTTTAATTTTTTAATGATTCAATTAAGATTAGCATTTCTATGTTGTCATGAGGAGATTTTTTATTTGTCATGTAAATTACCTCTTATAACTCTAGGAGGTTCTTAATATTTCCATTGTTTTTAATAAATTTAACTCAATTATATATTTAAAAATATGATTAGGTAAGAGAATTTTAATATTATAATTTTTTTTCCAAGTTGACAATGTGAATGATTATTTACCTAAAGTTGGGTCCCATGTTCAATACCTCCCCATGGGGCTTGAAGATAATAGATAATGGAAATTCAACGACATATAAAACAAATAATTTATACATCAAAGAAATCAGTTCTATATATTATAGTACTTCTAGCTTAAGCAGTCTTTCAATTTTGCATTCAATTCTTTATTAATAAAGTTGTTTTACTTAGTAGGGAGTACATAATTTTATAATCAAATAATAGGAGAAAACATATTAACAATATAATTTATTTGAATAAAGATATGTGTGTAAAATAGTTTAATAAGGAACTAGATTTGTAATTAGAAAATGTAAAACTATAACTTAAAATTGTGAAATTACTTTGTATTTTTGGTTTCTTATGTATATAGAGAAATAATAAACCAAGTTTGGAGTTAAGAAAATAAACCATAACATAAAGAACAATATCTCCTTCCAAAAATGTCTCCATGTTAAAATGACATTCACTTTCTTGTATACCAAGACTGCTGTTATTCATATACAGTATACAATTTTTGACAAGCATGAAATTAGCTCAGATATGTAGATGAACTTGGAGTAAACTCTATTTCTGTTAATAAATATTCTCTTTATTTGCATCTATGATAGATAGATTGTATTAGAATGTATTTAAAATATCTTATTTGAGTTACATGCTCATTTCATGCTTGTTTCAGAGGATTATTAATCACCAAATATCTATAACAAAATCTTTACATATCTGAACAGATTATGTTGGTTTATATATAGGTTTTCACCCATAATTTCCTATTTCAATATCTATAACAAAATTTTCTGGTTGATAACTCTTATCATCAATATCTTTGAAACCTCCATGACTTGCTTCCATAGAAGCAAAAATTGCCTTTCATTCCTTCATAATGACTCCTCTCCGCAACAACTTATTTCTTCTAGGCTACTCTTTCCTATTCCATTGCCTAGCGATGTTTCTTTTACAACATGTGGTGCAATTGCTAGTAATAATTATATTTCAGATTTAAAAATAATAATGAAAGTACTAGTATATATAGTGCAATATTCATAATATTTAGAATTTAATGTAATATTTAATCCATATTAAATTATTTACAAACATTTTATTTCTTATAAAACTAATACCAAGTTATTAATTATTTAATATGAAATTATGTGAAGAAGCATTACAATATGAAAGTAAGGAGATTGTCTAAAATTGCTTTTAACTCTAGCCAGAACTCCTACCTACATGAGAATAAAATATCTATGAGTGGTAGATTAGTTAGTTTGAGTGGGTTTAGTTCTTATAAGGTTTCATGTTAAAATGTTATGGAAAGGGGATGAGAATAGAAACCAATTTAGAAGGAATTAAAGGAGCATAGATTCATGTTAACTCCTAATCTATTAAAGCCCAATAGGGATCCAATCCATTTTCCCTCTAAAAGAAGTTGCACCTCAAGAAAGGGATCAAATCTCTTTTCACTTTGAAAGAGCTTTTCAGGTCAATAGATTTGATCTCTCTATGGATCTAGGCTAGTTTAATTATTAATTATAAATGTAAATATAAATATAAATATAGCTATTAATTTTTTTTGTTTTATTTTGTAATATAATTTTAATCAGACACCTCCAAATTCAACTAAGCTTCCCACAAACCTGGTGCACAATAGCATCCAATAAGATCCTACTCTCAACAGATTCTAGTGATAACATCTCACTATAGATAAATTTTGATAATAAAATTCAACTATAGATATATTATAATAATAACATGCCATTTTATATATATATATATATATATATATATATATATATATATATTAGGTTTTTTCCTAAAGTTATAAGAAAATTGTAACATTTTGTTATTTAAATTGCATTTTAAATGTATAAATTATTAAAGTCTATAAAACACTAAAATAATTAAACTACTCTTTAAAATAATTAGTGATCTGTAACTTAACTATGTTAAATCTGATAAAAATAATAATGATGACAATAATCCTTTAAATTAAAAAATAATAGTTTTATTTATTAATTTAAAAATAAATAAAATATTTATTAATAATTTTATAAATTATAATGAAAAAAAATATTAACTAAATAAAATTTATTCTTATATTTTAATCAAATTATAATAAAAAAAGAAATAATTATATATATTAATTATGGTGATGGTTAGAGAGAACAATGATTCTCTACGGTGTTATTCTTACACCTATCTATGTCGTCACAAAGACCCATGTCAAGCTCCAACATAGGGGTAATCTACTTAAATAATTAGATTTTAATGTTGATAAGGATTATAATAATTAAATTGGTGGGGAGACTAGTTTCTCTCACCATAATCACTGACGAGTAATAAACAAATGTATTTTATTTAATATATAATTTAATAACTATATATTTTAATTTTATATATGATGATGATGATGGTGATGGTGATGATTAACATTCACTAATATTGGTATGTTTTATTTGATCCAAATTTATAAATTGAACAAATTGAAATAAATATTTATAAAATTAACACAAATATATAATAAAAATTGAGTTCTATTAATAAATGGAATGTACTAAACGTGTAAATAATGTGGAATGGAACAAACTCCCTTGAATAATGGTAGTTTATCCCCCAAAAAATATGTGATGGCTACACATTCACCAAAGAACATTACAATGAGGCAGAAACTCCCTTTTTAACATAAAAAAATAATGGAAAAACATTAAATAGTGAAAAACCTGACACTAAGAGATGAAACACCAAAAAAATTGTGGTTTGGATGGGGTTATTTGGTACATAAAATTCCTGAGGTCGTAACTTTTGCATATGACGTTTGCTAGGCATGCTTCATAGCCTATTGGAAATGTTTATAAAATAAGAACACATTTTAATTAGGTGTAGGTAAGAACATACAAATATTTTAAAGGCCCATACCACGTCAAAAAAAATTATTTAGGGCCTCATAATAACCCCGAAAACTTAGAACCTGAAAGATTGTAGAGAAACTGCCAAAATGGTGAAAAATTCTTTAAGATAGTGGAATAAGTGGGTGGCCAACAAGATCCACCTAGATCACTACCGAACCTTATGAAGGTGAGAGATTACTTTAAATTATTTAGCATCTTATTTTTATGTTTGAATTGAATTATTAGAATCATACCAAGGTCACCATAGTTTTTCTTATTTAATAGGTCAAGAAACTTGGAAGGATAACAAATATTTTGAAAATTAGATCAAATGTGAGTATAAGATGTAAAATTTAAGAGAGTTATGCTCATATTTAACCTTCTTAGTGCCACAATGGTGAATATTTGTTCCATCCCATCGTTTTTTGGTAATTGACCAATGTGTAGTTTCACTATGAAGATCATGAAAATTTGTTCTTTATGTAGAAATACTCATTTTCATCTTAACGCTAGTCAAGGTAGAGAGATCATTTTTATTTTTTAGATTGATATTTATCACCCCCTTAGCATACATAATTTTCCTTAAATTTTCAAGTAATAACACTTTTCTTATTATCCTTATTCTACAAAATGACCTCTTCATTTTCCGCCCAAGTTCAAACCAATGCAAGTCATATTTATGTGATTCCCGCTAGGGATGAAGGTGGTTGTTTTGTCTAGTGTTAGAAGCAATTTTAGGAAACTTTTTGGGGTTAAATTTGAAGAGATACATTTTTAGATTTTGGTTCATCACTTCTTTATAATATCTTAATTCACTTTTTCCATCTAACATCTTATCACCACTCATTATTTCCTTAAATTTTGAAATAATAATTTTAATATTATCCAAAAAAATATATTTTTTATAATTTTAATGGTCATGTAGAAAAGTTACAAAAGATGACAAATACAAAATTAAAATACAAATTCATAGTTTACAATTTTGATTATAATAATAGGAAAACTAAGGTTATGTGCATAATTATTGATAGTCATTCACCTGTTACACTTAATTCTTGGTATATATTTCTCTATTAATGAAATATAAGAGTTGATATATGTAGACAATCTAGCTAATTAAAAGCCAAATATTCAACATTCTCAAGGAAATACATTAAAGATTGTAACAATAACAACACAAAAGCGTGATTATGATTAGGTTAGCATCAAAAACTAAAATTATGCAATCAATTCAATCATAAAAATTAAATAAATAAAAAATAAGATAATAAAAAAATATTGAAAAAAAAAATTTGAATCCTGAGGAAATAATTATACACATGTCCAAATTATACATTTTATAAAAAATGGCATGTTACACCCAAGAAACATAATGGCACCTAATGCGAAACCTAGAAAAATGGTAGCTCATTCTGTAGATACAAATTTGCACATCATGCCTAAGATACATATCGGCTCACTCATTGACTCCCACCTCCCTCGACACTACCAAGTGCATCGCCAAATATTATCCTCATCTTCTTACAGGTAGAGTAAAAGCAATAATTTTTACATTTTGGAGTCGTTCAACCTTCTAGTGACAAAAAAAGGAAACAAAATTCTTACAAACTAGTTTCCATAACTCTATCAATTAAAATGAAAAATCATAGTTTTTAATTCAATATAAAAAACCTCACTACATATGAGAATTCAAATGGTAAGGGTGTTTCCCTCATCCACACCCCTAAATTGTTTTTTATTCCTTGCTATAATAGATAAAATAATTAAAGGACACAATTTAATCAAAACAACAAAAATCAATTCCATTCACTATGGATAAAAAAATCATGAACAAATGACCTCACTATGAAGAATTTAGGAAACAAGTACACAAAGTATTTAGCTAGAAAAGGTACACTTGGGAAACAACAAGTGTAAGGTTAATTATTGTATCCATAGTAGGTTAAGGAATGGGTTTACAATAGGGACGACTAGTGTAGGATGGGAAGTTGTAGCTATGATGTCTGCAACATGAATTTTGACAATGCGCCCAGGGAAGATTCATGTAGGGTGAACCGGTTGTGGCAGTGGGCATCAATAAAGCCCCATGGCTTATAAGGTTAGGTTAGTTACCCTTTGTGATGGCAAGGGAGATATAATATATGGTGGAGGTGTAGTAGCCAATGACTAAACTTGCCTTATAACGTGGGTATATGGTGGAGGTGTAGAATGGATGAGGAAAGGTGGTAATGGCGAACAAGAAAAGAATGATGATGCCAACCTACACATTTAAAATATTCTTATAGGTATAAAAACATGAAATGTACTGAAATAAGGTAATACATTTTACATTGAAATGAGATTTAATGTTCCATGTGATATACAGGAATGGATTGGTCTCTTGAACAAAGGTGGAGATTGTTTCTCAATATTTAAAGTCCAAATATTTATAAACATAAAAATATTATATTTAATTTCTCATTAATGATGTGGAAATTTGAAAAACAATAAATTTATAAGGATTTTTAGGTTGACTATGTTCATGTTGCAATAAATAAATTAAAATAGGACAATGCATTTTGCATTGAAATAAGATTTAACTTGATGTGTAATACTTCGTACTGGAGCAATATCTTAACCTGGTGTGAATATGATTTTTGAATATTTAATTCAAAATTTGTAGAAATACAAAAATGTTATAATTGATTCGTCATAAATAATTTTAAAAATTTTCAAAAAAATAAATTTACAAACATTCCTAAGCTAACTATGTTGATGATTGGGTTAATGTGGTAGTAGGGATAAGATTAAATAAATAACTCGACCCATATTGGATAATATTAGCAGAAAAATTATTTGACCATGAGTCCCTAAACAACTATAAAATGCAATATCACCTTCGTATGGGTTTCCATCATTCTCCACTTCTAATCTTTCACTGAGATCTATATCAAAGGTAGTAAATAATACGTATATTATAAACTAGTATCATTATATGAGTATAGTGTTGAAAATGGTTTAACACATTTTGTCAATTAGTCACTTATGTAATGCTTACTTTATTTATTGACATGGTATTGAAGCTTGTTATAGTATTAAGTGATTACTAGAGATGTGGTAGTGATCCATGGATTTAAAGGCATGATATCACCATGGTATTGTTATATAAAATATTTGATATTATAGCTCTATAAGAAATATAGGCTAAGGTGAAGGCATGGCTAAACTTTTAAGTTGCATGGATTCAAAATAGTAGTAGGGTCTTAAAAATTGAAGGTAGTTTATCATTTTTAAATTTAAATGAAGTTTTCAAAACCTCTTTCCTGGAGCATCCATTCAAAAAGTTCGAAAGATAATGATGGGAATCCTTTAAAATTTAAATACAATGCTCTTAGAAACCTTTGATGACATTATATATGTTTGTGTGTGTGTGTGTGTGCGCGCTTTTCATTTAATTTTTTTAATGGTATAAAACAAAAAAATATGTAATATATTGTAAAATGTTATTGAGATCTTTGTAAAAATAGATTGAATATTTTTTAAAGGAAATACCGTCTTGAAAGCTAACTTTGTAACATGATTGATTTAATATGCTTAATATTTACTTCATTTAATCAAATGTGGATGCTTGTATGAATTTGGGAAACTTCAACGAATATCATGGAAGGATTCCCATTTTATTTGGGCACACAATTGTGATTGCATGGATTCTATCACAATAAAATCATTTTTTTGGTATCTATTCTAGACATTTCCTAAAATTTGAATAAGAGGATCTAAGGGCACTTGTACTTGTGTGAAATTGTGCATAGTTATGATGTTTATTTCTAGCTCTATTAAAACATATTTAATTTTCAAAATCAAGAAGAACAGTAAGTGGAAATTTTTCAATCCATCAAGCATATCACTTCTTTTAATCAAAGGCTTCTTGGACTGTTGAATTATACGAAAGAGGAATTTCATGAAATCCTTTCATGTCAATAATGCATTTTGAGTTTAAAGTTTAATTGTGCACATTATCATAAGACATGGCTATTAAATGAAGTCATTGATAATTAAATTGAAAATAATTATAAAAACATTTTGAGGTGAAAAATCACAAGTATATAAGACAATAATATTTTTTTAATATTTGTAAATATAACAATGATATAGAAATTCATTCCTATAAAACATATAGCTTATTTACAACAATGTAACATCATAAACACTTAGGTATGAGGAGCCATAAAGTAACATGTTATAGCAACCCCTACATCAAGTCTAGGAGAAGAGGTGCAATGAAACATGAAGGGTCTTTGTCATTTTCTAAGAGTTGTATATATAGAAAAGATAAAATTAGTTACAAATGCTTTAAATTATATTTACTTAAATATTTTTCAAATTCAATATTAGATACATAAATAGTGGAAATACAAAAAAGTTGTTGAACTAACCTCATTGAAGAACCTACTTCAAATAGAATCTTCAATACCATGACAAATATGCCAACAATGAAAGCATCAATCTAGACATCTTCAGAAAAAAAATGGATGGTCAGCCTAATCTAAGCGTCATATATTTGGTGGTCTAACATCATCAAATGATATCTCTCAGAGGGAAGCTAGCACAAATGCATTATATTGTACTATCTCGCATGTTAAGGATGATATTGTAGTACTAAATGTATTAATCATGTCCTTGAGCTAAGGTGGTTAGAGGAAGTGAGGGTTAGGAAGTCACCTAGGAGTGGGTGGTCATGTCAATGAGCCACACCATATGGTTGGTTAATCCTGAGCATGGTCAGGACCGTTGCCTCATAATTCTCCAATGTTAGAATAATTTACATACGGACGCAAGATGAACTTAGCGCATAATTTTCAAATAAAATACAAGGGAACATCCCTATTATTGTGGGGAGGCTCATGAACATCGAAAACCATCTATTCATCTAAGTGTCTGTCTATGTTAGGAATGTGAATATTCAATGAAAAGATACCCATTTTTCTGATGAATTCATTGATTGGTCCTAGGTTCAACAAACAATTGAAAAATACTCTATTTACTTATATTTAATTGTTTAATCTCTACCTTAATAATACATATTGACTGATCCTCTTTCACCGTAAACTTATATTTGAATATATTTCATAATTACTCATCATTGTTGTTAATGAAGACAACCATAATGTCAAAAGAAAGTGGCCAATAAAACACATTATAATTGTATTATATTTCCAAATGCCCTAACTAAAATTTTAATTTCATTTCCACATTAGTTAATTTCAATATATAAATTCTGTACAGTTGAAATTTATATTTAATAAGATTTTACTCTTTAATAATAAATAAAAATTGTAATTGTATAATAAAATAATTTTATTTTAATATTATATATATTTTTAAAATTAGAAAATGAGATTTATACCTTGAAATTAATATTTCCCTTAACTGTTGATATATAAGCCATGTTATTCCTCATTGATTTTAGCGTTGATGGAGGAGAAAGATTCGGTAAGAGTTATTAATGAGAAACCCATGCTTATAAAGTTTATTTTTGTTTTTAAAATTGAACGGTGAAAGAAATATTCGGTAAGAGTTATAAATGAGAAACCCATGCTTATAAAATTTTTTTTTTTTAATTGAACGGTGTTTTTTGGTGTAATAATTATTTTTATGAGATAAATCATAGTTGGGTTTTCAGATATAGAGTTAGATGTTTGCCATGATCCTATGTTTATAGGATTCAAAGGTTAAAGTAGATATTTCTTTCACGTTTCATGGTGCGAAACTTAAAATTAAAAAATATATGGCCCATGGATTTTTGAGTTTTCCTCAAAATATAACAATTCTGAATAATCAATAGTGCATTATATCACGTACCTGGTACATTTTGGGAGTAGGTTTTTTATTTTCCCCACTTACAAGTGAATGAATTATATACAGCATTGATTTTTTATTTGACGTTTCCATTCACTTGTAGGAGTTCGTGTGTAGTGATTTGAATCATTTGAAAAGAAAAGTGTTAACGTGAATCATTGAAAAAATGTTTCAATTCAAATTATACTATAAAGTAATAAAATACAGGTTTAAACTATTTAAAAGGATAAAATCATCAAGATGAAATGTAAGTAAATGATATATAAAATAAAAAATAGTAAAGATGACCTAAAATTGCATTAAGTATTTTAACAAGCAAAATTGTTAATATGATAAAATCGTTGGAACTGGAATCTAATTGGGTGAAATAAAGAAAAAAAATTAATAAAGAATATAATAAACAAATGATAATAATGCAGGTAATTAATAACAAGGAGGTGAAGAGGGGTAACTACGGGGAGAATAAATTGAGGAAAGGGAGAAAAAGTAAGGAGAGAAAACAATCTGCAGAAAAATAGAGCCTATGACACAAAAGGAGCGGATCGGGGATCAAAGATGTAGGTAAAAAATGTTTCTTTGTTTTTTTTTTTTTTTCCTCCGGTAGTAAGTGTGACGCAAAGTTTAGTGGTCAAGGAGATGAATAACAAGTTTCTAGTAATGATTAAGTTTGTATTCATATTTATTATTAAAGTTATTTTGGTGTTTTTGGATTTTGAAAACTTCACAAATGTTGTGGGAGGTGTAATGGAGTTGTGAAGCTAAATTTTTTGTTTGTTTGAAATAATGAAGATTGTTAGAATAGAAATATTGGTCAATAATGTAATATTTGGAGATAGGAGTGTGGCTAGTGCGAGAATGATGTGTTCTTTGATCGATGATTTGAAAGAAAAATTGGTTTTTTCAATGGAAGAATTTTTAAAATATAAAGGGATGTTTTCTTTGATCCATGATTTGAAAGAAAAATGGGTTTGTCCAATGTAAGACTTTTTACAATAAAAGGGGATTTGATATACTCTTGATCACATTAGGTGACCATTTTTATATTTGGGAATAAGAATAATTGATTGAGAGTTTTGAAGGGTTCGAAAAAGGTCTTAATATTCCTATTTTTTTAGGAACTAGGGGATAAAATTGATTGTACCTTTGATATACAGAATATATAAAAGAGAAGATGGTTGATAGAGGTTGGACATTTTGGGATCAATCGTTTTAGATCATCGATGAGAATTATTTATTTGGGAGATGGAGTAACCATTGGAAATCAAGGATTTTGTTAGAAGGGTTCTATCATCCTTCACAAATTGAGGGGAATAAATTCAAAGGGCTCAAGTGAAAAGGATTTTGATATTGTAGATTTCTTAATTGGGTGATGAGGTAAGTGGGAATGGCGGTAGAAGTCTATATGGATATTTCTCCAATAAATGGTTGGAAACATGACTTTACTGAGAGGGGGGTGAATTAGTGTAATGGATTCATGGAAATCAAATTACAATTTTTTTTTCCAATAGTTATATGAATTTTTAGATGAGCAACAATACATCATATAAATAACATATTTAACATGTAAACATAATTTAAATCATAACAAAGGAGACATAGATAAAATTAACACATGTGGACATTACATCTAAGTGGAAACCCATAAAGGTTAAAACCGTGGACAGTTGTTGTTAGTGCGATGCAAAACAAAATCCTACTTCCTCTATTACATCATCCCTTGGAGGCTTCAACCTCTGTTACTTTTCAAGATAGAACTTGTTGAGAAGCTCCTACTCCCTCTTCTACATTATTTTTTTGTAGGCTTCTACCTACAAGATATTTTTACCTCAATTTAATTATGTAAGCTACTAATTGCAAGGAAGCTCCTATTACCTCTTATAGATCCCCCAACCTACTCTTTTTCAGGCTACTAGTTGGAAGGAGAAAAAAATCCCCTGATACACAAAATATTTAATGTAATGGTTTACCGAGTATTTAACTTTGCATACCTCAATCTCTTTATCTCTTCCTTCTCTTGCTAAAAAATTCTTCACATCTCCTCTTCTTCTTTCTCTCTTTACTTGGAAATTCATATACAAGGTCTCACAATAACTCTCTCAGCTCACAAGATGACTAACCAACTCTTCCTTCCAAAATGACATATTTTTATAAACATATTTTGTCGACTATTAGTATTCCATGCTAGAATTTGAAGCAAAAATCTCTCCTCTTTGTATTCCACTTATTCGTTCCATAATTCTTTCAAATTTTTGGCGATGAAAACAAATTAATAAACCTCAATGAATATTAGGAGATTAAGATCAACCACTTTAATGGTTACATAAACCAAGGATATGTCAACACAAGTCAACCCAGTCACAAAACCTTCATGCACATATAAGAAAGTAGTGGAAGATGTTGACGACAAAAAAGGTAAAAAGGCTATGGAAGAAAAAATGGGTTCCTTAGCCAAGAACAATACCTGGGATGTTGTAAAACTTCATGAAGGGAGAAGTGTTGTTGGATGAAAATGGGTCTTGAAATTGAAATAGAAATTTGATGGAAGTATCGAAAGGTATAAGCCGAGGTTGGTTGCAAAAAGGTATACCTAGGCTGAAGGTTTTGATTTACACGAGATTTTTCACCAGTCATAAAATTTGTTTCTATTCATACTGTGTTAGCACTAAAAACATTACTTGAACTTGAGTTGGAACATTTGGATGTTAAAATAAATTTTCTTCATGGTGATCTGGATGAAGAGATATATATAGAACATCCAGAAGGCTTTGGACAAGATCACAGGATAATATTAGTTTTCCATCTCAGGAAATCATTGTATGGCTTGAGGAAGACACCTAAGAAATGGTATAAGAAGTTTGACTCCTTCATGGTGAGCCATAATTTTATTAGAAGTGAGTATGATCATTGTGTATACTTTAAAATTTTCAATGGAATATACATTATATTGGTGTTGTATGTTGACGATATGCTTATTTCAAGCAAAATAATTGAAAAAATCAATAGGTTAAGGGCTCAACTCTATGAAGGATATTGGAGCGTAAAAACATATTGAGCATGGAGATACACAGAGATAGGAAACCTAGTAACCTTTGGTTTTCAAAGAAGAAGTATGTGGATAAAGTGCTTGAAAAGTTTGGTATGAACAATGTGAAACCTATTAATGTTCTGTTTGCTTCCCATTTTAAGCTTTCTTTGATTTATAGTCCTAGAAATAATGAAGAAAATAATTATATGTCTTGTATACCATATAAAAATGTGGTGGGAACTTAATGTAGGTGATGGTATCTACAAGACCTGAAATTTCACATGCAGTTGGAGTCGTCAGCAGGTTCATGGGAAATCCAGGGGAAGAACATTGGTGAGCAATGAAATGTGTGCTTTAGTATTTGAGAGTCACAATTTACCATTGCATCATCTTTTATGGTTGCCACGGATCAGTCTTTGGATATGTGGATGTTGATTATGCAGGTGATTTGGACAAAAGGAGCTCTACTACATGTTATTTTTTTACTCTTGCATGTAGAGAAATTAGTTGGATGTCAAAGCTTCAAGAGACAGTTTCTTTCTCCACTACTGAAGAAAAGGATATATCTTCTCTAGATTCCTATAAAGATGCAATCTGGTTAACAGGTATTATTTATGAGATTGGAATAATGCAAGAGAAGGTGAATGTGTTCTATGACAGGCAGAGTCTTATTCATTTGGCTACAAATCCAACTTATCATAAAAATACCAAGAACATTGATGTAAGGTATCACTTTGTGAGCCATGTGATTGATGGTGGAAAATTAGCTCTCAAGAAGGTTCATACATAGGACAATTGAGCACATATATTCGTGAAGCTAGTTACTGTAGAGAAGTTGTGATGGTGTCTGGCTTCTCTTGGCTTGTAGAATAGGTGATTAATGGGCATGGACAAGGGATTAGAATTGTTGTCAAGGTTGATTTTTTTGAAATGTGAAAAGAAAAT
Organism: Pinus albicaulis; assembly: GCA_034641835.2. NCBI lineage: Eukaryota > Viridiplantae > Streptophyta > Pinopsida > Pinales > Pinaceae > Pinus > Pinus albicaulis. The sequence goes on from JAXQQM020067818.1 coordinate 213,258, forward strand.
TAATTAATGTAATTGTTTGTCAATTTAATGGTCTTAACTTTCTTACATAAATTATCGACCGGAATTGGTAAAATTGTGAAGTGCAAGTTCACTATATATGCTAGAAGCCTCTTTTAATTTATTTTATCAATGTGATGATTGAGTTTATAGGGATTACTTCTAAGGATATTTTTTCATTCTTATGTTCCTTAAAAATTTGATAAATTAAAATCACAACTAAGTTCCTGAAATCATCTCTACAAAATAAAACTAAAATGGGCTCTCCTTACCTTGCTAGGAAACTTAACCAATCTATCATTAATTTCTAAGAATAGAGTCACTTAATCTATTGTTATAACAAATCTATGCATACAAACAAAATCAAATTCTAGGAATGGAAGCCATAAATCTTCTCATCTACTGGAAATGAAAACCTATAAAGAAATTACTAGTGCTCTTAAAAATAAATCACTCATATACTTGTGAATAAATCGCTATTTCTTTGAAAAGAGCTAACTCATATGCTGAAAGTAAATCACTCATGAACTTGTAAATATATTATGATATAAATCACAACTGCTTTTGAAATAAAACTATGAAGAAATATGTGAAGAATAATTACTTTTCAGTTTCACAATTTTAAAGGGAAAACTAGAGAATCTACAGGAAATGAGAAAATGAAATTATGAAAGTAACTACAAAAAATGATCAAATGAAAACATGAAATAAACTACATCAAACAATAATGAAAACTATGAAATTAACTACATCAAATGATAAAATGGAATTCTGGAAATAACTACAACAAATCGTAAAATGGAAACATAAAAGTAACTATATAAAAAATATAAAATGCAGAACCTTCACTGTTTGCAGGGGCCCTCCACAAACATGTGGTCTCAAATATTTAGTCCAAAAATCAGCTACACATCAAATACTCAGAACTTATTCATTAAAAAGGATGAAAAACGTAGTTTTAAAATATCACATTTGCATCAAAATTTGCACACACACCGTTCATGTTTTGTTTGCATGGTATTTATAAAAGCATGTTCTCATAATTGTTTGAGGCTTTCATGCCTACTTAAGCTAACAAAGCTATAATTTGACTACAAAAAAAAAATTAGAATATTGCCTATTAATGATTTGCAATTTGGCAAAGCAAATCGTTAATATTGAAGATATCAAAATATTTCTTGCCTATTCAGTAATGTGTTGACCTGCTCCTTTGACCACACAATCGAATAGTTTATTTAATGATCTGGCTCAGATGAATAGGAGGAAATCCTTGATGAGATAAATCTCCACCTATCCATGTATTTCTTCACTTAGCTGACACCTCAGTGTCTGGAAAACCATGGATTTGGCTAAAAAAACGTGGATTAGCTGGAGAATCATGTTAATTTTGTAGCTAATAGAAATATTAACTTAATAATATGGAAAATGATTATATCAAAAACCTGTAATTTGATGCTTATTTTAGTTGATGATGATGGTCAAAAAGAGGAAAAATAGGTAAAATAGATTATAAAAATGAAGTAATAATGAGGCTCTACATTCCCCCACACGGAGGTCATTCCATGTCCTCATGAAAAAATGGAAACTTGATGACCCCTGTCAACTATTTCATTTCTCCTGGTACTTCTACTAGTACATCCAGTGTTATAATATTTACCTTCTTTTTAGCCATTTCCATTCTTTGTTTTCTCATCAAGACTTTGTACTTCATATTTATAACCTTTCTTTTAAGAGCTCTATTATTTTGCTTCAACTTTTGTTTTCTTATACCACTGGCCCAAATGAAAAATAATATTATCATTATTGGTTTTATCAATTTTATTATGTATGCTTAAGGCCTCATGCTCCTGCTGTATGTGTCTATTTAGTGTCTTCAGTCCAAAGATTTATTTTTTCAAAAATTTTATAACTGGAGGTTCTTGTTGACTACTAGATTGAGCTTATTTCTCTTTATTTAAAAATAATAATTCCTACATCTCTTCTCTCCAAATATTTAATGTAATCATATATTTCTTACTGCACAGGATCAATTTTTGGTGTCTTTCTGTCTAGGATATGAATGGGTGAGATGACATTAGGTGAGGGAATCCTTGGTTCCCCTTTTTCCTCCAAGTTAATTTATTCTGTACTTTTTGGGGATGGCTCCTTTCTTGTTTGGCTAAGCCTAGAACTTATTCTTACATTTGATGGTGGGTTTTGAGCTTTATATATTTTCTTCTATGTTTTAGGTTCCTCTATTTTCTTGGATGAATTTTATTCTTTTCATATGTCTTTATTTCTTCTCACACATTTCTTTTTAATGCTTCCTAAAATTTATGCAATAATAATCTCATCCTCTGACTGATATTGTGGTTGTTGTTATAAATTTTCAATAAAATTTTTAATTTTACTCTTCCTCCCTCTCTTTGTTTTACTGTTGCTAGGCTTCTCTTGATCTCCTTCCTTGAAATGATTGATAACTAGGAAGCTATCACAATTGTCTCCCAAACTTTCCAGATTAAATTTGATTAGTATTTTGAGAAGTCCACAGTGATACATGGTGTTTTCTATGAATTGGATATTTCTCTGAACATTCCTTGAATTGTTTCTTAAAATATTTAACAAGAGGTATGGAATATTTAACTCATTTCCTTTAAGGAAACACATCAATAGACGAATCTGATAAATGAAAAAACACCCAAATCTCCCTTCATAAGTGAAAAAATTTTTAATCACTAACTGTTGGGTGGTATAAATGTAATATTTACACCAACACTTAAATTTTCAATCCGGGTTTGTAAAATTAGAGGCATAACACAATATTTTCCATAATAAGTCCTCAGGGACCCATGGAATACAAGTAAAGATCTTAAAAATGGATCATCAAGGAAAAAGAAAAAGGTTCTTGAAGACAAATTAAGCACACTGTGAATATACTTATGGCTCCTCCTTTGGGTTGAGTGGCTTGTGCTGAAAGTCTACATTAGTTGTCCAAGGGACCAAGGAAAGTAGATTCTACTCAAACCATTCAGGAAATAAAGAATGCAAAGCCTCTTAAAGGATGAATTCTATGTTTCTATGAAAAGCATGAAATAAAATAGGAAGCATAAGGCAACTTCATTCTAACTAATCTTAGGAAATCATTGAATGCTAAAAAGGGAATCTAGACAATATGTGCACTGCTTCTCTCAACTGTAAGGAAATTTTATAATAAAAAAATGTAAGATAAAACCATGATCGCCCTGATCTTATAAAGCCATTAAATACTTTCTCTTCAACTCATAAATATTCTATGTCTCTTTCTTAAATAAACATTCAATCAAAATGAAGATATATCAATCACAGCTTTTAACCTTAATACATTCTAAGAGTTCTATGAGCACTTCAATTTTTCCAATAAAACAATATTATAATCCTTCCTTATGTTGATCCTGGAATTTTATTATTAATATTTCAAGAATGAATTTATCTTCTCCAAAGTGCGAGGAACAATTTCACAATTAAAATAATGGTTTCAAAGAAGTCATTAATGCTCAAATAACATATCATAAGTTTAAATAAACCATAAATCTTGATAAGAAATTGTTTCCTTTATCATTATATCATGAAAGAAAACCTTTTTATGCGTCATATGAGATCAAGGAAATTATCACACTTAACTTATAAAATAAATTAGAAATATAATGAGAAAACATTCATTACTTGTACTCTATCTTTCAGCCTTCATAAAAATAAGTTCCAAGGAATAATGATATCATTAATCAGAATAAAAGGAATGAAAAGGGACTATCGAATGAAATTAAAAACAGATATCAAATCACACTTACACATTATGTGTTTATAAAAATAGAATGCAAAAAATCCTAAGAGAAATGGGGCAAAAAACTGGCTAGCGGGCCCAACCACCCATCTTGTTGCCCTCGTAAGAGCTTAAATCAAAATACCAGATGTTTTAAAAGAATAGAAAATAAAAAATCAAATACCAGATTAAATTAATGAAAATTCTTGTTACATAACCTTTGAATAATGAAATATGGGTTCTAGTGGTCCCCTCCGGTGATCATCCAACTGGGTGCAGACTCTTCCCCTCCTTCCACAGCAATATCGACGCTTGTCTCTCCAAATATGATTTAAAAAATACATCTCATGATCATCCTTTATAGTATGCAACCCTCATGTTTATAATAGCAGCGCTGTCCAATTACTTGGATCCATGGTTACACATGCATACAAGCTTAGACTTACAAACTGATTTAGAACCGAAATAAGGAGATTCGATTTTGACTTGGTTCGAATTAATGCAAGACATTTTCCAAATGTATATATTTTAATCCTCACATGCTACATGTGTCCAAGCAGTTATATTTCTCACAAGGTACGCCTTGCATCACTCATTGGTTTCTTCAGTGCTAAGTAGACCACACCGTATGCTCCTTGTCCAATAGCAATGCCTCTAAGCTACTCAGACTGAAGGTTATCGATGCATATAATTTTAGAGTTTTAAAACTGAATTTTATATCAGAATAATAAATTTAGAAGGATTCGTACTGATCTAGAGATAATACAACTACAAGTTCCAAGTCATAATATCTTCTCCATAACAGTCATGAGGGTATTGCGTTGTTAACAAATATGTGATTTCTAAAAACAGTTTGACCATGTTCTTTGACATTAGCTCCACATGTTATCTGGAAGACCTGGGTGCGATCAAGGGAACACATGAGCACATCGACCTTTTCCCCTGCAAAATCCATATGCTCATTTTCCATCATGACATCCCGAAGAATGAAAATCGTGGCGCTGAGAACAAGATTTTCACTTTTGGTTCAAGAACGTCACTGTTAAAATAGGAACTATTCACCTGCCACAAGGAGAGCCTACTATAAATAAAATTTTCACTTTAAATAGTTTTCAACTTAGCAAAAAAAAAAAAATCATAGATAAATAATTGCTACCGGTAAGTGCCTCTAGATAATAGCTACATAGTGCATAAAAATATAATAATGACTATAAACACCCAATACAGGCATATAGTTATTCAACAAAATGCATGAAAATCTAGACAAAATGCAGGCTCAACACTTCCTCACACTGACCTTCGTGCATGTCCTCATGCAATCCAAACCATACGATTATAAAATCATGGAAAAGGGTAGGGGGAATGCTTAAATATTAATGATCATAATGTGCTTCCTGAAAAAATTTCAAAAAAAAATATCGAGCATGGAAAAATTAAGATACCTGGTATGTCATTATTTTTAAAGCATTCATGAAATCTACAATATCACTATTATAGTGTCAGCCCTTATGAAAGTATCGAGTGAATGAATGATAAAGTTTCTATGTAACAAGATCAAGTAGAAGAAACGTTATGAAAAGAATTAAATTATTATGATGGATCATACATACATGTTGGCCTATCTCAAATGAATTCCCTATTTCATATAGATTTATTTTCAAAATTTCATTGTTAGTTGAGATTCTTATTAACATCAATGATAAAAATATTTGTTGGAAGAGGTGAAATTTCAAGAAGACTACCACAAGGTTTATGTACCTACTAGAATAGTCTTGCACCTACTATGGAAATCCTGCACCTAGACCTATAGTTCCTATTTAGAGGAAGCCACAATCAACACACGTTGTTGTACATCAGTACCTTGTGAGTAATCATCGCTAATTTTGGTGTTAGGAATTTATTTTGGTGATATTTTTCCCATGTTTCAAAGGTAGATTCTATTGCACTACCTCTATTTATTTCTAGTGCTTTTAATTTGGTAGAATAGATGGATGTGAAGACAACATTTCTTCACAGGGATCTCGAAGAAGGGATATACATGAAACAACGTAAAGGCTCTGTGGTGAAGGGTAAAAAAATAGCTAGTATGCAGATTTAAAAAGTGTTTATATGAGTTACATCCATCACCAAAGATGCAATATCAAAAATTTGATACATATATACTGGGACTTGGCTTTACCAGAAGCAAAGAGGATCACTATGTGTATTTTAAATTAATTGGTGACCATGTGATTTATTTAGTCTTATATGTACATGATATGTTGCTAGTTGGAAATGAAGAAGTAATTATCCATGATTTGAAGACACGTTTGTCCTCCAAGTTCGACATGAAGGGTCTTGGCGCTAAAAACTATGTTTTTGGCATGGAAATTAAATGAAATCGTGCAAAGAGGAAGATTTCGTTAAACTAGAGGAAGTATGTCGGAACAATACTGCAGAGGTTTAATATGCAGGATAGTAAAATGGTGAAGGTTCCTTTTCCTGTAGGTGTAAAGTGATATGTTCAATACTGTCCCAAGAAACAAGAAGAGTAAGAGGAATTTTCCTATATTCCATATGCAAGTGCGGTAGGTAGCTTGATGTATGCAATTGTTTGTACTAGCAGGAGTATTGAGCAAGTTTATGTCAAAACTAGGGAAGGAGCATTGGACAATAGTGAAGAGGTTTTTAAGGTATTTGCATGGCACTAGTGATTATAGTCCATGCTGCCAATAAATACCAACATTGGACAAATTTTTTAACATCCATGGCTTTGTTGATGCAATCTGGGATGGAGATCCTGATCAGAGAATATTTGCAAATGGGTATGTGTTTAACCTATTTGGAGGAGCAGTTAGTTGGGTGATAAAAATGTAGTATGTAGTGGCTCTTTCAAATACAGAGGTTGAATACATGGAAGGGAGCCATGAAAGCAAGGAAGAAATTTGGTGGCTGAGATTATGTTCTAGTACAAGGTTCATACAACAAGCTATAAGGATAGACTGTGATAGCCAAAGTGTAATTTTCTTAGAAAGTAACTCTGCTTATCATTTTAAGAGAAAGCACATTGATGTTCAGTATCACATTGTGAGGGATATGGTTGAGGACAAAAAGGTTTTGTTGGTAAAGTTGGACACTTTGAAGAAATTTTCAAATGCATTGAAAAAATATTTGAGCACTCAGAAGTTTTGTTTATGTAGAGAATCAATGGACGTCGCAAAGTTGGACCAATGACTAATCTCTCTTGTGACCCCCTGTGTGGAAAACAAAACAATAAGTGGGAATATGTTGGATATGTGTTATATTCTTTCCATGACTAGTCATGGGTTTTTCACATGGGTTTTTTGCATGGGTTTTGTACATGGTTTTGGGCATGGCATTTTCTGCGCATGGTAATTTTCAAATCGTGTCCAGGGAAATATGGTAATGTTTTAATTAATGGTTAATGTATTGGGGTTTATGAATGTTTTTTCATGTGTGTGTGTGTGTGTCTATATATATATATATATATATATATATATATATATATATATTGTAAAATTGAAAGGAACATGAAAAATAAATCTGGTAGTCCCGGTTTTGGGATCCAGGGGAAAATCTCTAAGTATATTTGTTTTATGTTTTATGTTGTCACCACTGTTTATTTTTTGTTATAAGAATTTGTTTGCAGGTAATTTATGTAAAGGCACTAGAAAATTTGGCCCAATTTTCGACGACCACTTCGTCGCTATTCCAACACATAGTCATCGCAAGAGCAACAGTTTGAGGCTGGAAAAAACATGGTTAGCCATTACGTCACAATTCCAACGCTTTGCCAAAGTGTCACAATACTGACACCTTTTCCGACATTTTGTAAAGTGTCGTTATTCCAACGCTTTATAAGCATTGGTCTTCTGACGAACCAAAACTGTCGGTATTCCAACGATCACCAACTTTCGGTCTTCCGACACCTTTCATGTTTTCAAAAAAACGTCACAATTCTAATGTTATGGCTTCCAACGTTTAATTCTGACGTTTTACAAACTGTCGCAATTCCGACAAAATATCATCCGACGTTTAGAGCGTCATTTGTCCGACGCTTATGTAACATTGATTTACCTATGAAAAAGTTAAAAATATTTATAAAAAAAACGTCGCTCTTTCGATGATAGAGGTGTTAGCCCTCCAACGAAAAAGTAAAAATATTAAAAAAAAAATAACATCGCTCTTCCGACGATCGAGGCATCAGTCTTCCGAAAAAAATATCAAAATATTAAAAAAAAATAACATCGCTCTTTTGACGTCTAAGGCATCGGTCTTTCGACGGCACATTACAAAAATTTAAAAAAAAAAATCACAGTAGGTAAAAACTTATGGTAAATATAATGAATCATGCAGCAGCTAGTATTATGGGATGGTGTCGATCCAGAAAACTTCTTCAAACACAAATTTGAGAAAATTCCATATATTTTATATGTATCGATCGAGTATCTATGAGTTCAAAATATCATTATTGAAGTTGGTGTTACATTTTCTTTTGTTACTGACCTATGTCTTGTGAGTGTGGTTATTTGGTAATGTGAGTGGGTCTTAATCCAATGACTTCAGCTTAATCCAATGAATTTAAGACAATAGACCACCATAATAGAGCCAACGCCTTCGGGCCAATACATGACCCAAGCTTATAGGAAAACAAGTTCATACTAGTACATGACCAGAGCTTCCGATTCAAAGCCTTTGATCCAATGCACAACCATATTAAAGCCAACGCCTTTGACCCAAATCATAATAGAAATTATGATCCAATTCATAACAAAGCTCAGAAAACTATACCAGATCTTACATCTTCAAGCTAGTATACAACCATAATAGAGATTATGAGCCAATGCCTTTAGGACAAATCACAACAGGGTTTACAGGCCAACACATTTAGTCCAAATCATAAAAATACTTACCAAACAATGCCTTTAGGCTACAGGTATATTTATTTTCACACCCAATTTAATTCCGCGAAATGTTCAACAATGAAAACAGATGTATAGAGCAGCAGCAGTTGTAGCTTCTACAATCGGGTTAGTAGCTTCGACCCTTTCTGCAACCCTCATTTTAGATTCTCTTATTTGTTCAACAATGAAAATGGTGTCCGCAATCCAAGTTATCTGCAATCCTAAATCTTACAGGGTTTAAGGCTGTAAATTGTTGGGTTATTGTCTTTTATGGTTTAGCTTATAAGTTCAAGCATTATGAAAACATCCATTGTTCAGAGATTACATTGGCTAAAGATAGTTTTATTCTTTGTGTGGATGTATGCAGGAGGAAGAGCTCTCATATATAGGTACCTTGATCTGATCAAGTCTTAGTATTTAATCCAGTCCTAGTAGTAGTGGAGTTACTGATCTTAGTTAGATTGGAATTACACCTTGCAATTTGATAAGAGTTTGTATTGCCTGATGAACAAAATGCAGCTTTAATTGCAACCAAAAAAAAGGCAATCCTCTTGCAGATTCCATAAAGGTGGTAGTTCTATATGGCCAAGATTCACTTGAAAAAACATGTCTTCCATTACATTTTTAGTCTACTCTGCTAGACAGAGCTGGGGCAAGGACAAAATTCATGCTCAAGAGTTCAACTTTTAGGGAAAAATCTTGAGAAATTTAAAGAAATTGCACCTAAAATTCTCAGGAACACCTACCTTCATTGGCAATGGCACTTTTGGTACATATAAATAGTAGTAAAAATGAATAGACAAGAAATAAAGGAAGAAAAACTGGACTCAATGCCTGGCTTGGACCTGCAAGATGAGAAATAAAGGCACGTTGACAGACCATCTCACATAGACTTGTCAGGACAATGCAATTTTATGGCAAACAACAATGCAAGCCACGCATATCAAAACAAAATCCACACAATGCAACATAGCAAGAAAGAATGCTCTTCTTGTACAAGGGTAACCGAATAATCACTAGAATGTTATATCGATATGTAATAAGTTGTGATGGCTTGGCATTGATGAGAAAAATCAGAAAGATGTTAAAAATAATAAAATAAATATAGGAATATGGAAAGGAGGGATGGATAACTTAAAGGCCATAGAGTATGATGAAAATACATGATACAGTTTTGACAGCAAGAGTCAACGATGATGTTAGCCACCTATAAATTCTATTATATCAAGTGGTGGCTAAATTATTTTGGATAGCCTTCAAGAAACAATTTCATTTGCTAAAAAAATTTGATGCTTAAATTCTTTTGATGATATCCTATCCTTTGGATAATCGTCACTGCTTTTCACCCTTTTCAACTCAGAAATCCTACTGATTCCCAAGAAATAATACTGTTGCAACCACCATTTTCCTTTTCCCCCTTCTGTCCAAACTAACCTCATCTTTGCCTTTTATTTTCCCATGAAATCCTTCATTATCATGTTTTCCCCTTCTCCCTTCATCAAAACCCCTTTGATAAGGTCTAAGACCCTTTCTTAGCCTTATTGAAACCCACCAACTCCTTTGAAAATCATTGAAAAATGCCTAAAATCACACTTTCATATTATGGACTTAAGTCCCCTTGGGCTAAGTCTTTAGCCCTCCCTTCCATACGCCCTAGTGCTAGAACCGAGCGCCAGCCTTCCAAGTGCTTATTGTGTTGCCCAATTGCGATTAGCCCCTCCTTTTTAACCCCCGATCATATGTTTCTCCATGCGCCCAAAGGCCCCGCAATCGAGCGCCAAGCCATTTTGAATATTAATTATGTCCACCCAAAGTTTAATCCTTTGGTTATATATTAAATCTGTCAGCTTTTATTATATTATATTTTTTCGCCAGTACAAAGTTCAAGGTGATATCCACTGTCGATCTGATCCATAGATCGACGGCGTGAAATCTCTCACCCCGGTGGTCCTCGCCATGCACTCACCACTGAAAAACCGCGCGGTATCCATCCCACCGCTTTTAAGAGCGGGGCGGTATTTTTTATTTTGAAGCGATTCCATACACCGCTTGACGTGTGGCCTGGGTGCTGTTCATACAACTGTCGTCCATTGCGCATTAAAGATCAGACGTGGACTCAACGTGATATTGACGTCCACCATTCGATCTGAGGCCGCTCATCAGATGGTGATTGCTCACTGAAGAAGCCCGACGATTAACCAGGATACGGTGCGGTCATTAAAACATCTCTGTCGTCGATCTGATCTGCAGATCGACGGCCCATAATTCATCGCCCTGATTCCTCCACTTTGACTTTTCACCTCCGCTCTCGACCGTCAATCTCTGCACGATCGACGGCTCCAATTCAATTTCTTTTTCTGCCTTTCCTTTGAATTCCTCTGACAAATCTTGACCGTTGGATGATGCCATCCAACGGCCAAGCTTCCTCCACATGCCTTCTGAGGCAGTTAACCTATACATGTAGGATTTTATAATAGTTGTTTGTATTTTTGCAGGGTTTTATGGTTCTTCCGCTATGTCTGAAGAAAATTTGAAGGCAGAGGGTGACGATCCTCCCGCCTTCGATTCATCAAAGAAAATCCTTTGTAGGGTTTAAATTTCATGTTTCATCAGTGATTCACGAGGCATTGATGCCATATCATCCCTTTGCAACCCTCCACACCAAAAAAAAACACAGTAAAACAAGCACAGTCAGAGAAGTATCAGTGTCGAAGACAAAATATATCAGGATAGAAAATTAAAGACAGATCTATAGGGATTACAGCTAAAAATAGATTATCAGAAGCCTGAAACACATTTTAAAGAAAATCATAAGTGTCTTATCAGACAGAAAGCATACGCTACCACATCAGGGGCTAATTAAAATTCCCCAGCCATCACAGAGCCACCTACAGCCTCAAATCAATCAAAGGAAAGTCGAAGTTATCACCAGACTAAGAGATATTTTGCATCAATACAGCTGAAATATTATTTCAACCAAAGGAACTTATTGTCAGCTGTCAGCAGAAGTTATTAAAAGGATAACAAAGAGCCTTGAAGTCAACAAATTCTTTCCAGCAAACCTAATAGTTAATATAAGTAATTTAATACAGAAGACACCTATGTAAGCTTCTTCATTGAGCCCCCAAAGTCCGAGAAGCCATCTAAGTCTGTATTAATTAGTTTTTGAGATATTTTATCAGATATCACCCCCTCATTCTTCCATATATACTTCTGAATAATATGAGTGAGAATTTGGTTGATCACTAGTTGTAATATTGAAACTCTCTGAAATAATACATAGTCTGTTAAAGTTGAAGAAGAAATTTGAAGTCTTGGAAGTCCTGATGATGTTGTTGGATGCTTGTTCTTGAGAAGGCTCTATCGTCAGATTCATGAGCTTGGTTGTTGGTGAAGTGTTCTAAACTGTTTAATGTTTTCCCTGTTTTCATTATGTTCCATAACTTCTTACTACAGTAGGTTGAAATTTTTAGGCTAAGAAATGACTCCTGGAAGCACCTTAGACCTGTTCACCCTTCATTGTTTTATGTTTTATTCTGCTGAAGTATTTGAGAGTATTTAATCTCTCTCTTTAGTCTTCATGACTTTTTATTTCCTTAATAGTTCGAATAGTTGGTTTCAGCATGATTTATGGTTTTCCCTTCTTGTCTGTTGCCACTTAAAAGTTGTTATTGAAGTCTCCCTTTAAATTTTCTTGTTTACAGTAAGTTAAGGAGGTCTGTTCCGATCTTACCATTTTTCCTTGCTTAAACAGTTGTCTTAATGGTCTTTGTAGTTGTAATCATAGATGTGTTAGGTTTTCCCTCTTCTATGACTGCAATTATCAGTGAATATTTTATGTATTCTAAGTCATTTGAAATAAAATATTTGAGTAAATAGGGTGTTCCCCGAATCTTAGGTTTCATTTAAAAAGTTGTTTTGAAATCATTGTCTTCTTAAAGGTGTGATTTGTAGAATTCATGGTTAGCCCTGTCTATCCAAAAGCTCTTTATTGTTCAAATTATGTTTTCAAATTCCCTTTGTTGAGAAGTAAACTTCTCTTCCCAAATCATTGATGTCCATCTCATTCCAAAAACCAAAGGATCCTGCGGCCAAGTTAGATTTGCCCTCTGATATCCCATATCCCTTGATGAGTATGTTATGACCTCTTTTTGACTCCATTGCCCAATGAACCAGATGTTCCTCCATTCTATATGTCTTTCCTAGGCCTTTCATGTTCTGTTGTGTCAATCCAACCAAACAAACAAACAAACACCTTCACTTAATAACTAGTGTAAAATCCATACTCTAAGCACACAAGATAAACCTTTGCAAACAAACTTTCGAGAGGTCCCTCTCTAAGAACAGGATGACTAGATCCTAGGACTCTAAAGATTGATTCTAATGTTGCCTTGTCTTTTGATTTTCCAAACTATCAAAACACAAGACACCAACATAATGGCAATCATGGTGGGACATTGAGTAAAATATTCAAAACAAAAAACTCACTGTCTAGTATAACATAAGTAACCTCCCTCAAGCACTACCAATCAATGGTAGTCATGATAGGAACTTTTGAATCAGTGACAAACTAAGTAACCCTTAGGATTCTCATAAAGCCTTATCAAACCTTGAAGGATTCAGTTACCAAGCCATAGGAGTGAACTCTGTACAATTTGACACCCTAGCTAAGTGTTAGGTCAGATTTAGCACACTCTCATACCCTATAAAACTAGAATAACTCAGAAAAACCCAAAAAGCATTTCAATTTGGCTTCAAAAATAAACATGGTGGTGGAACCATCCAATATCTTACCTTCATAAAAGCTAAAAAGTTTCCACCTGGCGACTCTACTAGCCCCAGTAGGCCTATTACTCATCTAGGTTCCCAGGTATCTTTAGGACTGTGTTAACCAACTTTGAAGAAGTTTAGGAGGTTAGTCCCTTACTAGATAAGACATCGTGAGAGGTAAAAATTCCAAAAAACAACCCTTAAAACCTCAACCTCTCTCATTTTTTGAAGAACGGTCTGGCTTCACATAGGATCAACACTAGATCCCATCCAGACCCAAATCCTCCTTTAATCGTTGACAATCCTGAGAGAATTTTGTGGCAGACTTCTGACTCGGGAAAATAAACTGCTAATAGGAGCCTCTTAAGAAAAATTTCCATCCCTGAAAACCTTGTTGTACTAGAGGATTCACACTTTGATTTACATCATACACAGAACATCTTTAGAACTAGATCTCAAGGTGATTTAAACGAGACTAATCTTAACTTTGCAGATTTGCAATAGAGCTTTAGTAGAGAAGCCTCACCTTCTACTCCTCTTGATTCCCAGCTTCTTCGTCACTTTATTCTTTTTCATAACAAGTCTGCTCAAAATCAGTTTGTTGGCCCAAGTATTTCTTCCACTCCAATTCATACTACCACTGTTCAAAACACTCCTGTTCAACCCACTCTTACTCTTGTAAATCCACCTGTTATAAATACACCCTTATTTCCAGCCATGGAAACATGGTATGCCCCATTAGTGATACCACAACCTCTACTTCCCTTAACAAATGATTACCAATTCAAAATCCCTCACTTCACTGGAAAAGAGTCTACAACAGCTCAACATCATGTAGATAGGATGGAAGATGCATTTGATTACATGGAGATAGAAGACGAAACTGTGAATATGAGGATCTTTGCCCAAATTTTAGGAGGATATGTAAAGAAGTGGTTTAAAAACTTACCTCCTAATAACATAAATGATCTTCCTACCTTGCATCAAACATTTATCAACAAATGGTAACTCAAAAGGAACCCTCTCCAAATACTAGCAGAGTATAGCATCCTTGAGAGAAATAAAGGGGAGAGTGTCCATGATTACTCAACTAGGTTCAATAACGTTTACATTTCTCTCCCACCTCACATGAAACCTCCCCAAGGCATGGCTTTGGTAAGGTATCCCAAAGGCCTTGATGCTGAAATGACTTATGAATTAAGAGGAAGAGATTACTTAACCTTGGAAGACATGCAGAAAGGAGATTTGAGTGTAGAAGCAAACATAATCGAGAAAAGAAATAGGTTGATATTAGAGAAGAGGGTAACTTATAGTGATGACCTACTACCCTCAACCTCAGCTTTTGACACAAAAATAGACAACCTAGTGAGGGTGATGGAGAGGATTCTTGAAAATATCAATTTAAATGAGAGACTGCCACCAAGAGAGCCTCAAAACAATCAAAAAAGAAATAGAAATTGGAATTATAGAAGAGAAAAAAATCAAGACAAGAAAAAGGAAAGCGACCAACAGATTAGACCTCCCTTCCAACAGAACTATGTAGATCAATATGAGGAAGATAGGGAGTTGGAAAGGTTGGAAGAATCTCAGGTAAACTTGATTGGATCAGACAGTGGGGATGATGTTTTCCTCATTGAGGAAAAATAAGGTTTCTTTTCTTATGATCAAAATACAAACACCTGTGAAGATTCTTATGACTATATATTGGGTTTTGAAAATGCAATCATGGAGGTACACAAACAATATGATCTTAGGAGCAAGGGAAGTATAGATAATTCAAAGGATAAGAACACTAGCACTACTGTCAAAAAAAATGCAGAAAACTAGCCGAAAAAGACAGCAGAGAAAACCAACATTTTTGCCAAGAAACCAGACTTAAACAAAGACAAAAGTGTCCAACCAAATGTTGAACAGAGCACCCCTAGCACTTTAGCTAGTGGTCCTAATAAAACTGTCCCAATTACTAGTCCAAACAAGGTTCAACAGATCAAAGTTGCTGAAAATAATTCAATTGAAAAGATATATGTAAATATCAACAAGTCAATTATTCCTTTCAGCCTTGAGGGAGAGATTGCCAAGATAAAAATTGCCATTCCCCTAGCTGAACTAGTAACCCAAGAAGTGTACAAAACCAAGTTTTGAAAGCTTTGATCTTAGGAAGTGATACTGACACCTTGAACTTGACAGATGATAAAACTGAGTTGTTGTTTGGTCCTGAAGTTGAAGGAAAATACTAAGAAGGGGTTGTCCCTCTCTTCTATGTTAGCTTGAACATACACAAGAAAATTTTACACAATGCCATGTTAGATTCAGGAGCTTCACACAATCTAATGCCCAAGGTGGTAATGGAGAGCTTAGGCTTAGAGATTACTAAACCATACAAATATTTGTATTCCTTTGACTCGAGCAAAGTCAAATGTTTGGGTTTAATCAAAGATTTATGTGTTAATCTAGCTCAAATCCATACTAAGAGTCTAGTAATGGATATAGTTGTAGCTGACATTCCCCCTAATTATGGCATGCTCTTATCAAGATCTTGGGGAGCCAAACTTCAGGGAAGCCTTCAAATGGACATGTATTATGCCACCATCCATGTTTTCAACCAAAACAGAAGACTATATAGGGAATATCACATGAAGTACATGGTGAGTAACCTAGACAAACCAAACAACACTCCAATCTACTCTATTCAATCAAGTTTAGATTCCCTTATCTTATGTAACGAAGATGAAATCACCCAACTAGATAAGGAAAACATGCACCCAATCAGTTCACTAGAACAATCAAATCTTCCCTTCGATCAAATTCAAAACATTGGCAATCAACAACCACAATAAAATGAAAATGAGGCACATATACTTTGGACAATAAACTTTGATGGATCCTGTAACAAAAAAAGTGCAGGGGCAGGTGTTTGGATCCAAAATACAAATAAAATTTTTTCATACAAATTGGATTTCCCATGCACTAACAATATCGTTGAGTATGAAGCCTTTCTCCTAGGCTTACAATTGCTTAAACAATTATAAGCCCAAAAGATATCCATCCTGGGGGATTATGAACTTATCATAAAACAAATCAAAGGAGAATACTCAACTACAAATCCAAGGCTTAGGGTATATCAAAACGCTGCCCTTGATTTATTAAAAACCTTCGAAAAATATGAACTCATTTTCATCCCCAGAGCACTAAATCATCTAGCAAATGAACTCACCTTCAATGCCAGAAACTACCAAATACCTAAGATAAATGAATGACTCAGTGTAAATGTAAAACATAGGCCTTTTGTGCCTAATAATGAGGATCACTGGAAATTTTTTGAATCTGACAAACACATAGATGATTTATTGAAATCAAAAAATTATTTCACCATACCAATATCATAAAGCAGCCATGAAGAAAACTCTTTGTATATTGAACAAATCCCAGAAGTTGGAATGACATATTCTACTGATATCAATCACTATGAGAATCCTTTTGAAGCAGAGATAACTGATAACACAGACCAAGAAGACTTGGAATTTTTACAATGCAAAAATGACCAAATTCCAAGAGGTCTCACACCTTTAGAACACCTTTTCAATTTCAATGATGTAGCCAAAGAACCGAGAGTGGATCCTGTGGAAACCAATGTGGAAGAGCATAACATAGGCAGTCTAGCAGAACCCAAAATGATCAAACTATCCAGCACTCTCCCAGCTCACATAAAATCGCAATACATAGAGTTGTTCAAAGAGTTTAAAGATGTTTTTTCTTGGGGATACAAAGACCTGAAATCTTATGATACTAGAATCATACAGCACAAGATTCCCCTGAAGGAAAATCAAAAGGCTTTTAAACAAAAAATAAGGAGAATAAATCCTCTCTTACTACCTTTAGTTAAGGCAGAAATTGAAAAAATGCATGATGCTGGAATCATAGTACCCATTAGATTTTTAGAGTGGGTATCAAAGTTAGTTTATGTTAGAAAGAAAACAGGCGAAATCAGGCTCTGTATTGACTTTAGAAATTTAAATAGAGCCTCTTCAAAGGGTAGTTGGATCAAGAAGGATTTCCCTCTTAGATGGGTTCTCGGGTTACAACCAGGTGTTAGTGCTCCCAAGTGATCAAATCAAAACTTCTTTTACCACACCTTGGGGCACCTTTATGTATGTCAAAATGCCTTTTAGATTAATGAATGCAGGGGCCACCTTCCAAAGGGCTATGGACATAGCCTTTTCTGAAGACATTGGCTATTTCATAATCATTTACCTTGATGACATAACCGTTTTCTCAAAAACTGATAAAGAACATTTGATTCACCTGAAAAAAATTTTTTAGAAGCGTAGGAAATTTGGCTTATCATTGAATCCCAAGAAGACACTCTTTGGTCTCCAAGAAGGTAAGCTTCTTGGCCATATAATTTCATAAGAGGGAATCAAAAAAGACCCTACAAGGATAGATGGCATATTGCAGATCAACCATCCAAGTAGCCTCAAAGAATTGCAATCTTTCATCTGAAGGATTAATTTTCTGAGGAGGTTCATTCGTAATCTTGCTGAGCTATTAAAAAACATTAAAAAAATGCTTAAGAAAGACGTCAGTGTAAAGTGGACTTTACCAGCTAAAAAATCGTTCGAACTGGTCAAACAAGCTCTTACTCAAACACCAGTCCTCATTAGTCCATATTTTACCAAAGACTTTTACATCTTTTCTTTTGCATCTGAACATACAATAGTTGTAGTTTTACTTCAAAAGAATGATTTGGGGCAGGAACAACCAATATATTTCTTTATTAGGGCCTTAAGAGATGCTCCTCTCAAATATAATATCATGGAGAAGCAAGCCTTAGCATTAGTGAAAGCTTTAAAAGACTTTAGGGTCTATATTTTACACTCTCACATAATTTCTTTTGTTCCACATACTTTTGTCAAGGACATTCTATGTCAAGACCCTGATGGTAAAAGGGTAAAAAGGATTTCTGCTATTCTTGAGTATGGCTTAGAGATCAGGCCCACCAAACTAGTTAAAGGGCACGGATTAGCAAAAATTATGGCTGATTCTAACATCTAAGCACTAGACATGAATATGGTAGATTTGTTGGAAGAAATAGAATAATCTACTTCTCCTTTTATTGAAGATACATTTCTGAAGAAACTTATCATTTCTTTGAGTGTGTGTTTTTTAACAATCAAAGGATTCATAAGAAGTCATGTTAATACGCAATGTTGTATTCTTTGAAAATTTCTGTTTTTGAGAAAACAAAATGTGTTACAACAATCTAGACAGAGTCTACTTCGGTTTCATCATATTTACAAAGCCAATGGATGCATATCATAATTACTAGAATTTTTTGAACTGATCCAATATCAAAAAACTGCATAGTTTGAGTATGTTTCGCGACGCAAGAAATTTCTTAACATATAAGTTCTAAAATAAAAATCTAAAAGCTACCCATTAGAGACAACGTGCCAATGTAATGCTCCATAAATTTTTTAATTTTTTTTACAATGTATTTTGGGAGATACAAAATTTTGATTTCACTGAATCACAATGACCCTCAGAAATTGTTTGCACTTGTTTTATTACCAAATGAATTAAAATTAGTAAATATTTATGAAAGTCCATAAAAGTTATATTTCCTGAAAGTAGATTCAATTCTAAAAATTCTTGTCTTGGTTCCGACAGTTAATTCAGAATGTTTCATGGAGTTTAATTAGTCCAAAGTTGCAGAAATGTATTTAGAGCTTAGATATGCGTAATTGGTGACCTTAATAGTTCGGCCTTTTTTTTTAAGTTCGGCCAAACTTTTTTCAATGTTCGGCCTAAATTCTGCCTACTTTTCCATCAGCTGGAAAATTTCATGGAGCCCCTCCAAAAAAACATTTCACGGCAATATAAATTGCCGCGAAATCTTTCATAATTTTCACACATTTCATAGATTTGGTCTAATTTTACATAGGTCTTAGTTTGGGTTTACAGACTTTTCTTCGAGATTTTTGTTGAAGGACATTTCTTGAAGGCAGTCTGATTTTGCAAAGAATTGTTTTGGCTTTCGGGACTTTTCTTGGAAGACATTTGTTGCAGGCGGTATGATTTTGCAAATAATTGTTTTGGGTTTAAGAAATTTTCTTGGACGTACATTCAAAGGAAATTTCTTGGAGGCATGTGATACATTTTTTTGGATGTTTTTTGTTCATTTTTTTTTAAAGTATAGATTTGGGCTTAATTTGAAATTTTTAGAGTACGTGTTTTGAGTTGAAGTAAATATTTTGAGCTTCATTTCATTTTTATAAGACATTTTTTTCCCAGATTTTTTAAAGTAAACGTTTTGGATTGGAGTATGTATTTTTTGCAAAAATTTTAAAATGAGTATTTTTTTAAATTAAATCTTTTGTGAGGCTTTTTTTAATCGAGTTATTGTCTAAATTTTTGAATGAAATTTTTTGAACTTCATACTCTATTATCATGGGAAATCGAAGAAATTGTGCAAGAAAATATGATCGAAAAAGAGACCCTGAGGAACGTAGAGAAGAGACGAGACAATCTCGCAAAAGAAAGATAGAAGCACTCTCAAATATTGATGGGGAAAAGCAACCTCAACTATAAATTGAAGCAGGTATGTAAATGTAAATATTATGATCTATTGATATATTTAAAATGTTCCTAGTGTAAAATGTGAAGCTTAATTTTTATTTGTTGAACTAATTTAAGAAAAATAAGAGAAATATTCCTCAAAACATTGATGATGAAATACAAAATTTTGAAAGGGAAAGTGAAAGAGATATTGAACCAATGATTGAAGATGGTGAAAATATTGAAAGAAATTCAAGTGAATAAATCGAATCACAAGGTATGCATATCTTTATTAATTAATTCAAATTACAGATATATTTATTAATTTATTTATTTATTGAATATGTAAACCTATTATGTACTATTTATTCGAATATGTACAGATGAAATCAGTGTCGATGACGAGATGTTAGAAAATGTTGACACTCACACATATGGAGATAAAAAACCTGACCATTATCTACGATATCGTGTTAACCACATTTTTGAAATGTATTTCATAAAGGAGCAGGGGATAGTTCAAGCTGAAATGTTGAAAGGTTTCCTATCATTAAGGAAATTAAAAGAAGCTACGACACTACTGGTATTCAAAAATCAACCAAAGATAAAAAAATGAAAGAAAATGTGATACAAAATATAAGTAGTGCTATAAATTCAATTAGGAGATCTAGACAGAAAAATGTTTCAATTGTACGTAGAGGAATACATATGACAGTGGTTTCATCAAGTACTAAAGAGAATCGTTTGGTAACATCTATGGCACGAGCATTAGGAACGTTGCGAAAAACTTTGCACAAACATCGGAAATTTTAGATGCAAATAGATGTAAATGATGAACTCGCTTTTTGGAGAGCTATTTGTAGGCAACCATACAAAGATAGACTTGGAGAAAATGTTAAAAAAAAATATATGAATATTGGAAGAACAATTCACGTGTTTCTCCAACTGCAAAGCATATGATGCCAAAAAGAATAGCACTAAATTAGTATGAAGAACATGAAAAATATTTCTTGGAAACCACTCAGATAGAGTTATTCTACAAGTTCAAAGAAGAGAATCGTGAAATTCATGTTTCAATCAGTGCTTTTTTTCAACAAAAACCATGTTATGTAAAACCTATCACCATACACGACACTTGTTGTTGTCGTTATCATGTGGAATTTGAGTTATATTATGACACATTCCCTGATTTTGGTAGAACATTATGGAAGGATTCACCTCCTCCTTCCACTATCTGTGATTTCATATCTCAAATTCTATGTGAAAGAGAAAGAGATGAACTATTTTACAAAAAGAAATGTGTTGGTGGTAGAAAATGTGATGATTGTGGAAATTTGATTAAATTTAAAAACAAATATCGTACTGATATAAATGATAAATCATGTGAAATGGAAGAGATATGAATATATCCATACATCGATTGAAGGTGAAAATAGTGTTAAAAGAATTGAATTACGAGAAGAAAAAATTTTTGTGATAGAATTTTTGAGAAAGTTTGAGGCAAAAATTTACAAATACACCAAGCATTCCCATAGATCTCGATGGAAAGACTTGAAATTCAAAAAATATCATGAATTTTTTCCACCAGGGACGATTTTGTTAGTGATTGATTTTGCAGAAAACTACACATTTGTTCCACAAGAAGAAATTCAGAGTGAATTCTATCATTCTGACCAAGACTCCATGGTCGTCCATATTCTATATAGACATGCTGAAAAAACATCGATCATATAGAAAGAATGAGTGAAAATCTACATATCATTAAAGATTATCACTTTTATATCAGTGACGATCGTACACATGATACGTATTTTGTGCAACATTTTTTTTGGAAAAATTTATGATTCCTTGAAAAATCATGGAATAACATTCAATGAACATTGGATATGGTCAAATGGATGCGCAGGTCAATTCAAATCTGTAGGATTATTCTTTTGGTTTTGTTGTCTTCATAAGAAAACATGCATTAAACATTGTTGGAATTTCTTTGAGACTAGCCATGGAAAAGGAGAACATGACGGTACAGGGGCATGCATAAAAAGAGCACTTCGAAGATATCAAATGAACCCCTTTGCAAGCCAAATTGTGGAGGTGAAAGAAGTTGTTCAATGGTGCATTGCGGCTCTAATCCATGAGACTAACCCATCAAGGGAAGTGCGAAGGTACATTCAATTTAATTTTTATTGGAAATATAATTTGATCATGCAATTATTATCTTTGATTGTATTTTGATATCATTTTTACATTCTTCTTTGAATTTTCCATAGAAAGGTTTTTTCTGGCATATTGGGATCGAAGACATAGATAGATCAATTGGAAATGACGTTGAAACAATAAAAGGGACTCGAAAATTGCATTCGACTAAAACAAAGTCGTCCAGAAATGTGTTTGCATTGGATAAAAGAAAATATTCTTGTTTTTGTCATGTTTGCATAGACAACACAAAATCCAATGACGTTTGTGAAAATAATATGTATGTAAACGATTGGAAACATACAGAGCTAAATACAAAGGGAAAAATGTCTGTTGCAATGTTTGAAGAAATGCAATCAGAGGAAACTACAATATCATCAGATGGTGATCGAGTTTCTGATCTTGTTAGAGAAGGTAACATTTGAATTACTTTCTAATGATTTAAAGATCTAGAAATAAATTTAAATATGTATAATTTTGTTAAGTTTGTTTTAATGTGCAGGAGATGTTTTTGATGTAATTGCACCTATTGACAACGATGAAAATGTGAAGTATTATTTGATGCGTTGCACTGAACGAAAAATGAAATTATTACAAAACTATAATGATCACGGATTTCAATATGACAGAGGGTCTATTATACTGAAAGGTTATTTTTTCAGACAAACTCATCAAAGTGGAGAATTTTTTTACTTTGAAGACTATGAACCTGATTCCATAAGTTGTCAATATAGTCACTTGGTGTGTGCAGCACGCATAAAGTTGATAGAAGTTCAATCAAAGAAAAAATAAAAAATTAAGAGATGGAAAATGTCAAAATCCGATCATGAACAAATTATTGAAGATGGAATTCCATTAGAATTTTTTTGAGTGAATTGTCCAACAATTTATTCTCTTTGGATTAAATATGTTTTAGAACTTCTAGTACTCAACTAAAAATTGAGTTTCTTATGTTATTTGTGCAAGTGTTTGCACATGTACAAATTGTTTTGGTACATGCACGTGCTCTAGTATCAACTGAAAGTAGCTTTTCTATACATGTGCATTGATGAAAAATGTTACATGTATTGGATATATATATATATGTTCTAGAATGCAATTAATTGTTCAAGTAGTTTTACTATGTGCATTGATGAAAAATGATTCACGTACTCAATATATATGTTCTAGAATGCAATTAACTGAAAGTAGTTTTTCTATGTGCATTGATGAAAAATGTTGCACGTACTGGATATATACACGAACTGAATGTGCCCAATTTTTCTTGTGGGATTTTCTGATAAAAATTATCCACAATGTAAATAAATCATCCACAATATAGTTTTGTACGAAGATTCCTTTCAGACAAGAGACTTGGAGCACTTCTCCGACTTTTGGAGGGATTTGAACCACATCTCTATTCCTAATTGAAAATCTAGTACAAAGTTTGTCTGTCCAATGGTCGGATATGTCCTATGTTCTAGAATGCAATTAACTGAATGTCATCAATTTACCAATTTATAAATCAACAAGGCTACCTATTTGAGTGCATTAATTACATTGACCCGAATTCAACAAACATATATGTACTTCTTATATTTCCAATCAAAATTAAAGGGATAAATACATATATCTACTTTACCTTTTTTTCAATTA
The DNA here is from genome assembly GCA_034641835.2 of Pinus albicaulis. Lineage (NCBI taxonomy): Eukaryota > Viridiplantae > Streptophyta > Pinopsida > Pinales > Pinaceae > Pinus > Pinus albicaulis. Next base: position 237,090 of record JAXQQM020067818.1, read on the forward strand.
GAGCTCAATTGATATGGTTAGTTGCATTGAAAAGCTATGTTCTTCCTATTGGAAATTTTTTCACTCAAACAAGAGTATGTAGAGATCAAAAGCAATCTTAAGATGCCAAATGTACTTCAACCATCCAAAACTTGAATTTTAAAAACTTTTTGATTAAATAAAAACAATACTTCACATGGGAGTCTTCCATCTAGGCCAAATATAGATTGAAACCATCCAAAAATTAGATCAAAACATTTAACATTTAACATTAAATCAAAATTAAAGAGATTTACATATAACTACTTCTTTACTCTTTTTGATTAAATCAAAACAATACTTCACATGGGAGTCTTCCATAGGCCAAATGTAGATTGAAACCATCCAAAACTTAGATCAAAACATTTAAAATTATATCAAAACATTTAACATTAAATCAAAATCAAAATGATAAATACATATAACTACTTCTTTACTCTTTTTGATTAAATCAAAACAATCAGAGGGGGTCTTGATCAAAAAAACAGAAAAGGGGTTGCCCATGACCGGGAAACCAGCCCAGAAGATGCTGCCCAATATCAGGAAACCAACAGACATAGAGTGTTTAGAGGCACAGTGATTGCAAAACATGAAAAAAGTTCAAAAAAGATAAAGAGGACATGACATCAGGCTAGCTATTGATGTGTGTAGGAGGATTCTCCTCCACAATTGGACAATTGTAGTCCTCCGGATCATCAGCTACTCCCTTGGAGTGCTGGGAGGAGCTCTCCGAAGCGGAAGAGGAGCCAGAGTCATCTTTGAGCTTTTTCTCCACACAGGGCGAGCTGTCACTGCTTGCGCCATCGCTGTTGGAGCTCGTCGAGCCGGATTTGACTGAAAGAGATGCCGACTTCCTGGTGTCTTGGGGCTGATGGGTTGGGATGGTGGAATTTCTCCGCCAATTCCTAGAACCAGAGGCACCTTCATCTTGGGGATCCTCCTGAAAAAAGACAGAAATGGTCACCGTAATTCAAGGTCTAACCATAGCACTGGTGAAGTGGAATTGTGCAACACTGCTTACTGAAGGAGGGTGCCCGCCTGTGTCATTGATTGAAAGAGGCGAGCGAGAGCCAACACTCCTACCCCGTCGATCCCTACCCCCACCTCCCCTTCTGCAACGCATCCGTTGTCCACGCATGGGGTCTTCCATAGGCCAAATGTAGATTGAAACCATCAAAAACTTAGATCAAAACATTTAACATTATATCAAAACATTTAAAACATTTAACATTAAATCAAAATTAAAGGGATTTACATTTAAAACATTTAACATTAAATCAAAATTAAAGGGATTTACATTAAATGTAGATTAAAATGATATCCAAAACTTAGTTTTAAAAACTTTTTGATTATATCACAACAATTAATTCACCTGAATTAATGTGCTTCAATACATCGAGCTTTAAGCATAAGACATTGTGGCTTTTTACCATCCCATTTTTATTCAACTATCAATAAAAACAACTGTATTCTATGTATTTTAAATGTGAATAAAACTCACGTCATTTTCCATAAACTGTTTTTAATTAAATATAGTGCAACGATATATACATGACAGTTATAGTTCTTATCAATAGAAACATTGTAGAAAAACATGCATTAATTAGTATGAATTGAACCATCAAAACTTATGTTTTAAAAACCTTTTGATTATATATTATTGCAACATTAAAACATTTAAAATTTAACATTTAAATATACGCTATAAAATATGATTGAAACCTTCAAAAATTAGTTTTAAACTTTTTTGATTATATCATACATAACATTACTTCACATTGTACAATTATGATTCAATATAATAAAACATTTCTTTATTATATCACATGCCTAAATGTTGAATTAAGTATCAAAACTTAGCACTTTTGGAATAAGCGACAATTATATTAACAACATAATAATATGTCAAAAATTGTAGATCTCTATGACTATCAAACTACTTTATCAAGTTATATATATATATATATATATGTAATGATGCACTAGATAATATATAAAAATTAAATTTTAGACTATCTAATCTTGATCAATCTCTCATCGAGTCCATCCGTCAGGAATGAATTATAGCGTCTTTCTATAGGGGTCTATTAATTTTCATATACGAGAAGCATGGGAAAGTTATGCAATGCATAATACTTGAACATTTAATTTTCTGTTTTAAAAATGAGTGAATATATATGTTTTATATGAAAACAAAATATATAAAAAAAAAATATACGTACCTGTGGGGTTCTCTCCATTGTTCACATACAGAAAGTCCCCCAAATAGGAACGTAAATAATTATTTGTACAATATATATATATATATATATATATATATATATATATATATATATATATATATATATAATTTCAAATAAATGCACAGTACATATATAAATATTTTCAATAATATTAAAACAAAAGTTAGACAACTTAAATGGACAAGTAATTATGAATCTTCTATCTTCGTCCCGCTAGATTTTTTTTGGATTAAAGAAATCATACATAGATTTAATTTCAAAAAATTAAAATAACTCAGATATATATATATATATATATATATATATATATATATATATATATATATCTCCAATTTCAATGGAAATTTTAAGTGGGGAATATATATATATATATATATATATATATATATATATATATATATATATATATAACTTAAACTTTCTTAATTTTAAAAGTAAAAAATTTTCCTCATTTAATGGCTCATCTCTAAAGGTAGAAGGTACATCTCGGAAGAAGAAAGGTACACAACAAAAGCATCGGACGAATGAAATACGTGTGTTGCATATTATATACATACATGTGCATATGTACAACATATCTTGATGGTAGAACCCATGCATTGTTTTTAACAGGAGGTCCCAGGCAGTAATGTAACATTTCATATAATATTAGGCAATAGCTGCAAATAATTGTTTTAACATATAATGATACATTTTTGTTAGATTAATGTACATATAAATAAATATGTGCATGTACATACACGTGTATTGTAAAATTACACATATGTATGTTAAAATAGTGTGAACCATAGGGTGTTACTTGCCAGTTCTGCCCTCTTCCTCATTCAAAATTAGGTCTTGAAAACCATTGAAATTTTTTGCATATATTTATGAGTCTTCAACATTCTATTATTTTAATATCTTCATGTACAATACAAAATTAGCACGTGCATTTTTGCATTCTTTGTCGGTTGAATAAACATGACTCTTACTAAACACTGCAATACATTTAATGATCATGACTCCACTTGCTTCTCGACTTATTTGAAAGTGCATCCATACGATGGAAAAGTTTCGGCCAAAGAATTACACGACTCATCAGCTGGAGGCAGAGAGCAACTCCACATCTCTCTTAGCACCCTTACGGTCACTTACAATTGGCCATACATTCAAAAGTCACAGTGGAAGGTCAATGCAGTTGGGTTTTCTACCCAAAAAATTTTCGTAAAAAAATTGTGCAAATAAAAAAGAACAAGTAAATATGGAGCACTTCACGACACAAGTTTTATCACTGCAGCCATTAGAGCACTATATTTGAGGTGCTTGAAATATTACACTGTTTTCTTTTTGACATATGAAATCAAAACATTTCTTACTTATATCTTTTGTAACTCTTTATTTTGCTATACACGTTATCGGGACCCATTCTTTTGTTTCCTTCCTCTTTTCTCATCACTTCTACAAATGTATCGGTCATTGGCCTAAGATTTTTGTACACATTTACAATATCACCCAATGAATATTAGCCAACCCGAGGCACAGCCGACTCTCGGCGGCAAGAGTCAGCCAAAAAGATCTCTCCACAATTTTGCATGAAGTTTTTCACACCTTTATAAGATTACATTACGCCATATTTATTTCCCATGGTATATGAAATATTGCTAGGATAAGTTGTGGTAGGTGAACAACCTTCTTCTTGAATGTAGCATTCTCTCTAGTCTATTTTGACCAAAAAATATTTGGAACATTTTCAGCCTCTACATCAATATATATAAAATTTTATACTAGAAAAAACATATAAAATTTGTACAAATTCAATGAAAAAAAAATATTAGTGGTGTAGCCTGCGTAGTTGGTTAGCATCTTCTCTCACCACGAAACTATTGAGACCCAGGCATTACAGACGTACCCTGCATATGGTGCTTTGGGAGAATAAATATCACCACCTTCATGCAACCTACTACCACTCATTGATGGCCCCTATAAGGATTTTAACCACACCCAGCCTCTTTAGGCAGAGAAACAGCAAAGCAAATATGAATTTATAATCAATTGAAAAATCGTTCATGTGGCATATAAGCCCATACACATATTCATTTATTAATTAAGTATTGAACCATACATTTGGTGAACCATGACTCCATGGATGAGTAAGACCTATACGTATCTCTAAAAAGATAAAATGAAACTTTTTAACAACTAATTTAGCTCACAAAGTTAATAAAAAATCAATTCCATATGTACACATGTAATTGGGTACAACTATTATAGACATCTCAGTTAAAGTCCCCATACTGGGATTAATTGATCATCAATCATTAAAATACTCACAATCTATATATATATATATATTGGTGGGCCATACACAATATAAATTTCAGAATATCAATTTGTAATTTAATTTTAAAATTATATATGTTTCACAACTTTTAAAGCACTAATTGATATTCTTGAAACTCAATTCTAAGAAAAATTATAAAGTAATCTGAATTTCACAAAGTACGAAAAAAACTTTACATGATGGGAAACACTTGAGCACTAAAATTAGAAAAACACATGGTCATTAAAAGTGGCACATTAAGCAAATAAACAATAAAATTGGTCCCACCATTTCAATTTTATAAAATGACTCACCACTTCCTGCAAATGTGAAGTTCCTGGGTCCTTTACATGGGTGGTGGGAGAACACTTAGTATATAATTGAAAAAAGCACATGGTCATTAAAAGTCATATTTGCATATTTTACATATACATATCCAGGATATGTTACAATGTCCATCAATAAATTTTTGAGGAGAGCATCATACTAATTCATATTTGAGAGACGATCTTGAATTTTGAAGAGAACATCTCCATGAATTTATCATGAGAGATGAATCTTGCATTAACATTACTTATACAATTCTAATTCATCTTTGATATATGAATCATGAATTGGCATTACCCACGCAATATATCATGTTATCTTATTCTTGTTGTAGCTCTTGTATACTAAAATGAATATATAAATATTTGTTTTCTATTCCATATGAGTCTTTAGCCTCTCCCTTCTTAACTTGGCACACACCATTGCTCACAGTTTGCACACAAGTTAGATAGTGTCATTCATTTGATCCATACTCCATGAGTCCATTTCCTAAGCCTTCTATCAATCCAATATATTATGCCTCATTGTTTGTTGTTCTTCTCCATTATATTCATTTTTATATTTTAGGCTAATTTGCCTAGTGTAATATTGGAAAGCACATATGTAATCTTGTATACTGAGATTGGGACCACTGAAAACTTCTATGCACAATTTTCATTTTCAACCACCTTCATCGTTTCTATCCTGAAAAAATTCAATAAAAAATATATATATGAAATGGGAAAATGAAACAAGATCATGAAATAAATGACATATGAATTTATCTTAAGATTTGACTTAAATTTTTTACGGTCTAGAATTCATCTAAAATTAATGGGAGGAAGCCTTTATTTTGTGGGAGAAATGACACATGTACACGGTTACATAAAGTGGTTTTTGTTTTATGGATATTAAAACGGCCTTCATTGAGTCTATTCAGTTGACTATAGGGAATTTATTATATGTGTCACCTTTCATAAAAGATGATATCAGAGCTGGACCTTCTGAGACTTTTCTATAAAACTTGTAAAATTAAAAATTTCTTACAATAAATTTACTTAGCAGAAATTCTACATTGACAACATATAGGGGATTAATGAGCATGAAAATGCAAGTGGAAAATGTAATTCTACTTAGAAGAGTCAGATTGGTTTAATGGTTAGCAAGAAAAGTGTTACTTTCTCTATCTGAAGTAGAAGTGGAATACATTGCGGTTACTTCTTTTAGGTAGTGAAATTAAAGACACCATCACAATGCCTCCTTTTTTAGCGTTTTAGTGAAATGGGCTCTACAAGATATTGAGTAAATTTAAATTTGTACTGATTTTGGATGAAATGGGGATCCAAAAGTGCTAATTAGAAATCTTTCTCTATTAAGTGTTTCAATATAATTGTAATAACAATTTAAAAAATAAAAATATTACTTCACCCAGGAAATCACTATTTACCTTATCATCATAAAGTACCACTTCCTCACACAACAAGTCTTTGAGAGAATAGTGAAGATGGAATACACTTCCAGAAAAGCCTCTTGTTAGAGAAGCATTTGAATATGTGAGGAACAAATTAGGAGTAGTTCTTGTGAGGTATCTTTTTAGAGAACCATTTGAACTTGTGAGAAACTAAATTAGGGATACGTTTCTTTGTAAAGTGTGTCACTTATTTGACTTCAGAAGAGCCCTATGAAAGTTGAGTTTCAATATCCCTGTAGGAGAGTACAAAACATCTCTGGGGGAGAATAGATATAAGGAAGGAATAAAAAAGAGGTAACAAAAAAGCATATGATTGTGTCAATAATTTGAAGCAGTAAAGAAAAGATAACAAAGGACAATCAAAATTGAGTGCAATATCTATATGATATCTATATGATCAAAGTGTCAATAATTTGAAGTAAATAAAGATAACAAAGGACCATCAGAAATTGAGTGCAATATCTATGTGGGAGCCAGCACACAATATACTAAGGGGGAGAATACAATATAAGGAAGGAATAAAAAGTAGCCAATAGGAAGCATATGGATTGTGTCCATGATAATTGGAATTAATCAAGAAATATAACAAAGGACCATCATCAAATTCAAATTGAAATATCAAAGGTGTCTTCTTCATGAAGAATACTGACATTAACTAGGTTGCATCGTTTAAAGGAGTTCATTTTCTTTAATGATTTTATGAATAATATGGAATGAATCATTGTACATTATGATAAATCTTGTATTTCAAATGACATTTTGATACTGTGAATAAAAACAAATAGGTTCAATATATATGGGTATCATCTCTATACATATATATATATATATATATATATATATGCGTAGTATAGAGAGAAATAAAGCACGCAAAGGTAATTCACACGAAGCTAACGTGAGCCTGTCCTAATAGCAAATTAAATTATGTTTGGTTTCTAGAATCATTAATCCTTTGAAGAGTCATGCGAATCCGGCCTTTCGACTTTTCTTCTGCAAGTTAAAGGAGCATTTCCTAAACACATTATGCATGCTTTGGTTTCTAGAAGCATTAATCATGACTTTTCTTTGAAGATCCACATTTCCATCATACTATTTGCAAGTTCACATTTCCATCACTGCTATTTCCAGGTTCTATGATGAAGATATGTAGTCTAATAACTAATTAGTTCACGTCCAGTCATGTTACTTTGCAAGTTCTATATGAATGTATGCACTCTACCAACTAAGTACCAAGTTGTGATGTCCTAATACATTGTTATGTTTGGTTTCCATCATACTATTTTCAGGTATATATATGAAGATATGCAGTCTAATAACTATACGGTATAGCCTATATAACTTATAACGACCTGTTTATCGGCAGTATGAAGAAAAAGTGTAATCAAAAAAAGCGAGAATATCCCGTGAGAGTTCCACCTATTCATCGAGGTAAGAAACATAATGTGGAAGTAAGAAACGATGACACCCCTTTGAACATATATGTGCATAGTTTGCTTAAAAGTGGTTTTAGTTTTATGGATGTAAAATGAAAGAAATTCTATTTAGATCTGTCTAGGAGGGTGATTTGTTGAGTACATAGATATTTTCACACTCTCATAAAAGACGAGATCTAGCAGGCTACCGAGGCCTTTCACGAGACTACTGCACTATGAAAAAGCTTGTAGAAGTTAAGAAATTTGCATTGACAAAGTTTTACTTGTGAGAAATTTACATTGACAAGATATAGAGATTCAACTAGGCTTGTGAAAAGTACATAGTGGACGATGTACAATTCTGCTCAGAAGAGTCTTTGGTTTAATGGTTAAGCAAGAAAGAGTCGTTACTTTCTCTATCTAGAGTAGAAGTGGAATACATCTAAATGGTTTCTTCTTTTAAGTGTTTTGTATAAAATGGGATCACAAAGATATTAAGGTAAATTTCTTTTTGAGTGAGTAGAAGTGGAATGTACATAGTTGTTACTTCTTTTTGAGTATTTTGGATGAAATGGGCTACTGAGATATTAAGGTAAATTTCTTGTTTGAGTGTCTTTGGATAGGAAATGGGCTCTACAAGATATTAAAGGTGAAGAATTTCTGAGTGTTTTGGATGAATTGACTCTACAAAGATATTAAGGTAAAGGTACATTTCTTTTTGAGTGTTTTGGGTGAAATGGGCTCTACAGATATACTAGGTTAAAATCTAGTATATCCATTAAGTGTTTTCAATAGAAAGTGTAATAATAATTTAAAAAATAAAATATTCTACTGTCCTTCAAATCGCTATTTCATTATCATCATAAGAGTACGACTTCCTCACACAAACAAAGTCTTTGAGAAAATAGTGAAGATGGAATACATACCTAGAAAGCCTCTTGTTAGATAAGAATTTGAATATATGTGAGCTTCAGAGTGGGAATAGTTCTTGTAAATTGACTATACTTGTTAGAGAACCATTAGAACTGTGAGAAACAAATTAGGAATAATTCTTTCAGTATTCTCACTGTACCGACTTCAAAGAAACCCCACTAAGTGAAGTGCAATATCTATGTGGAAATTACATAATATATAAGGATATGTGAATATAAAGAAGAATAAGAGAGTAACAAAAAGCATATATTTGTATCCAATAAAATTTGAAGTAGTCAAGAAATATAACAAAAGACCATCAAAAAATTAGTGCAATATCTATATGATATCTATATGATCAAGTGTCAATAATTTGAAAGTAAATAAAGATAAAAAAGGACCATCAAATTGATTAGGTGCAATATCTCATGTGGGAGGAATACACAATAACTCTAAGGGGAGAATGCAATATAGGGAAGGAATAAAAAGAGTAACATGAAGCATATGATTGTGTCAATAATTTGAAGTAGTCAAAGAAAGATACCAAAAGGACCATCGTCAAATTCAAATTAAGGAAAGATTAAGTAGTCTCCTTCATGAAGAAGAGAAGCATCAACTTCAGGTTCATCATTTGAGCATTGCATGAGATAATATGGATAGATGAAATACATTGCACATTATGATATAAATCTTGTATTTAAATGACATTTGATCTATGAATAAAAAATAAAATGGGATCATCTCTTGCATACATATATGTGTGTGTGTGTGTAAGAGAGAGAAATAAAAAAGCAAAGGTAATTCCACCGAGCACTAAAGGAGCATGTCCTAATGCATTAAATTATGTTTGGTTTCTAGAAGAATTAATCATGTGAAAAGGTCGTGAGATCCACATTTCGACCATACTATTTTGCAAGTTAAAGGAGCATGTCCTAATACATTATTATATCACGGTTTCTAGAAGCATTAATCATGGGTTCTCTTTTGAGATCCACATTTCCATCATACTATTTGCAAGTTCACATTTCCATCATGATATTTTCAAGTTTCTATGTGAAGATATGTGAGTCCTACAACTACTAGCATAGTTATTTATGTCCTAGTGCATTATAATCGTTTGGTTTCCATCATACTGTGGGAGCCATAGCATGAAGATATACAGTCCCAATAACTATACGTTCTAGCCCATATAACATATAACGACCTTTAGAAAGTATGAGCGTAAGAGTCAAAAAATAGAGGAAGGCCTTCCACGGCTGATTTCCATTTTCGTTCATTAAGTTCCAGAAAACATAATATCGAAAGTGCAAAGCAGTGACACCACTAAACATATGTGAATTTACAGACATGACTTTCAACTCTTTTTTCAAAAGGAGGAAAAAACCTTGTTTCGTATATTGATAATGGTTCGCATACAAAATCCTCTTGATATACCCATAACGGGTTATCAAGTATAAAATATCAGTCTTGTCTCATACATAAATACATTACAGTGAAGTATAAAAGGCAATATGTAATCACGGACAAGACAATGTGTAGTCACATATAAAAGAGATATGTAGCCACTTATTATTGCATTCTGATTACATGTGAATTTAGAATGATTTCAACTCTTTTTTCAAAAGGAGAAAAAGCCTGTTTCATGTATTGATAGCTGGGTCCATATCCTAAAATCCTCTTGATTATACCCATAGCGGGTTATCAATTACAAAATATCGAGATTGTCATCATATAGCAGTACATTACTGATTATGTATAAAGAACAATATGTAGTCACATTACAAAAAATACATTACGAACGATGCAAAAGACAATATGTACGTCACATTACGGTGAGCAGATCATTCGAGTTCAATCATTCCGACGTGAGGAGATCAGTGAGAAGGCCGAGTAACGGCATAAAGCTTAACTGTGGTGGTAAAGCTTTCCATGCTACGGGCGAGAATGAGGCTGAAGCGGATGAAATTGATGAGATCCACGGGAACAACACATGTTTCTGCTGGCAACCAAATGCATATCATACTACCGGAAATTCAACGCATACACACCTTACGGCCAAAAGGTAATGAAATTTAAATCATAATCAACGACATAACATGCTTTGTTTTGGAGATTTCTGGGTTTCTCGTTCACTTGGTTGTAAAGAAAAAATTTCTATATATAAATGAGTGCCTTGAATTTCTACACGCAACACGAATCAACACCTCAAATTAAAACCAAAGAACTTCAAAAGGTGCATTTGCAATGTACGAGTCCAAAGATACTTTGAGAAATCCCTATATACGCCAGAGTGAACAAAATCTAATGGACTCTGAAAAGCCCGAGGTTCCGCTACTACTACACGCATGGAAGGGGAAGTGGAGTGGGAATTTACAGGGCCCCGCAGGAGGTGGAAGCCGCTAGCGGTGCCAATCAGAAAAGAGTGGACAGCGAGTCTAGTGAGGCTCAACTAGCAACGGACGGCGGCCACCAAGTGGTGGAGAACTAGGAAAGAGGAGACCAGAAAGCCGGTTGTTCCTACGGACACTTGTGATTCAAGAGAGGTCACAAAGTGGACATTTGCATGGATTCAATGAGGTTTTCATGGCTTTCAACAAAGGTTATTTTTTCAACGAGTCGCCCTCAAAGTACTGTGGGAGTGACCTTAGGCATCCAAGCGTCATCCCAACAAGCAAGACATTAGTTATACCAAAGTTGTAAATGAAAAGCAATTTTTTGAATCTTGAAGTCTCATTTTTCTAGCCTTACCTTTCTGCTGTGGGTCATTTCGAGTTCATTGGATGATGGAAGAGACCGAGGCCGGTGAATTTTCCCGATAGGAAAAATTGTGAGATGAAATAGGTAGAAAGATGCTGGCTCTGAGGAAAGAGTGAACTCTAATTATTTTTGGCGGTTGTCGATGTGTATGAGTAAGTGTTGAAACACTGATAAAGTAATGGTAAGTGGTAAGCTCTATCTGCTGCCGCTGAGAAAATGAAAAATAGCTCTATAACTCAAAATAATGCTATTTTTCTAGATGCTTTTTGCTCGAGCAACCTTTTCTCTAGTTCATTGTCCATCTAACCTCAGTCCCACTACGCCCTCGACAAGACCCATCTTTCAAGCGCTTGACAAAGAACCTTCTTTCTGCGATACTGACTCCATTACCTTGACCTGACTAACCCTACTTTCACTTATATGTCGCAACGGCAAAGATAGCACAATCATATTATATAAAGAACATTTTGGACTTGGCATAGGCAATGCACCAGGCCTGAGTGGTACTAATGGAAATTGGTGAAGTTGTCACCATGTGGTAATGAATAGTCATGCGAGATTTCAATGTATCACATTGCTTAACATATGTTTAAAATGAAAAATGAGTTTTGAAGCCAAAACCTAGCAACATTCAAGGCGTCCGGTATCTTTCATAATTGGGAAAGAAAAAAGACACAATTAGGAGGTGCATATAATGAAATCTAACACCATGTTGCATGGGTGCGGAGTTCAAAACTAGAATGTAATGACTTGTGGGATGGATGAGAAATACAACTGGTAGTAGACTTGCGAGAGGAGGATCGGTAGGAAAAATGCACACGGTAGTTCGACTCGCTTGAAGTCGCCGCCAGAGATAATCGCAAATAGAGGCGGACGGAAAGCAACCCCGGACGGCGACAACACAAAAACACAAAAATGACAGAAAGAAAGCAGAGCGAAAGAAACAGAGACGCAGGTAAACAAATGAACTTCATGTGTAGGCTCCTGTTACAGAGACTAGTTCGGGCGGAACTATTTGGAGAGTAAAGAAAGTCGTAGAACTTTTGGCTATGCTTTGGTTTCCATCTCCGTGCAAAGACACACAATGTTTGCCCACTGCGTCGGTGTGTACATCAATCTAAACGGAAGAATGAGTTTGGCCGAACTTTCTCACTGAAATGTCGGCCGAACTATTGCTGAGAAAAATCTTGCCCCCGATTCTCACACACACGTAACTTGACACTCACATTTCTTGCCCAAAATTGACTTAAAAATTCTTTACAGTGTACTTTACTTTACATCTTTTCAAATTCAATACTACATACATAGTAGTGGAAATATATGTTGAGACTAACCTCAGTATGAAGAACCTACTTTCAAAAATAATCTTTCAACACCATGACGGACCTGCCCACAATGAAAGCTTGTCGATGTAGAGCATAATTGCATAAAAATGGGATCGGTTTAGCCTAATAATTTGAGGGCCATATATTTGCGGTCTAACATCATCCAAATGACTCTCTTTACGGAAATTTGCAGCAGAAAATGCATTACTATTACTAAATCGCATGTTAGGGATGATATTGTAGTAGCCTACAGTATGAATCCTGTCCTTGACTAAAGGTGGTTTAGAAGAAGGGTGGGTTAGGAAGTCACCTAGGAGTAGTTGGTGGTCATGTCAAAGCTGATGCCTTTGTCATATGGTTGAGTTAAAATGCTTGAGCACGCAGAGACCATTTTCATCGAGAGTTCTCCAATGTTGGAATAATATGACAGTGGGGATGCAAGGTGAGCTTGGTGCATAATTTTCAAGTAAAATACAAGGAAACTTCCCTATTATTGTAGGGGAGGCTCATGAACACTAAAAACCCAGCTATTCCATCTAATTTGTATCTGTATGTTAGGCATGTTAATAGTCACATGCAAAGACTACCAGTTACTCGGTTGAAGTAATTGTTCTGGTTCTAGGTTCAACGAAACGGTTGGTCTTTAATGCTCTATTTGCATATATTTAATTTTTTAATCTCTACACTTGCTAATGCACGTGGGTAGTGACCTCTCTCATCCTAACCTTATATTTAAATATACTTTCATAATTAGTCATGAAGGCATTGTCAGTGGAACCAACCATAATGTGAAAAGTAAAAGTGAGTCAGTCAATACACAATAATTTTAATGCATATTTCCTAAATGCCCTAATTAGAAATTTTAATTTCACTTCCACATTAATTAATTTCAATATATAAAGGTCTATTAAAAGTTGAAATTTATATTTAACAGAAAAATTTCCCTATGGCCAAATGATAGCTAGGGATTACAGTATATATAATAAAATAATTTTGATTCGAGCATGTACTATGATTAAAAATATAGATTTATACCTAGAAATTAATATTTCAATTAACTATTGATATTTGAGCCATGCTCTTCCTCGTTGATGTTTGTAGCTTTTATGGAGGAGAAGAAGGATTCGGTAAGAGTAATAAATGGCTTAAACATAGCTTTATAAATGTGTTTTTAAATTGGGCGTTGTAATAAAGATTCGGTAAGAGTTATCAAATGAGAAACCCATCGCTTAGAATAATTGAACGGTGTATTACGAGATTGCAATAATTATTTTTATGATACGTCGGTGTCAGGTTTTCCTCAAAATATAACAATTTTTGAATAATCAATAGTGCATTATATCACGTGCCTTGTACATTTTAGAGTTAGGGTTTTTATTTTCCCCACTTACAAGCGAATGATTCATATACGCATTGATTTTTTATTTCAAGTTTCATTGAAGGGTAGGGAGTCCACGCGTACGTAGGGATTTTGTAATACTACATATATATTTCTTTTTACCATAAGAATAACGAGCTCTATTTAAATGTGTAATATTAAATTTAATCGTTCGCAGCCATTAATCACATTACAATACTAAACTGCTGGATTATTATGGGAACTCTAATCCTTGCTATATAAATGTATATCCCACAGGAAATACAAACCCATTTCTCATGGTTTCATTTCACCGCTTCCTATGTCATTATACCTAAGGTCGCGGTCCTCAGTTTCCGTTTCTTCATCACCAAACTTACTATTCTAAAGTATTACATTGAATCTTTGTCATCCTACCGAATCTAGCACGGCATCGGTCAATTCCATCGAGAAAACATTTGCTTCGTGCAAGCGTATTGGGAATTAAATGGTAGAGTCGCAATAATTAACTCTTCGCGACAAACACGTACAGCTTTGCCATTACTGTTGACTATTTCCCATGGTGCCGAAGCTTTGATCATCACCGTCGGTTCTTGGCAGATCAAAGATCCACATTTCGGGCGGGAATGCTGTCTTGGTTATCCATGCGGCCCTAATTTACCTGCGGGCTCTCGCCATTGTCTGTAGTTTGTCGAGAAGCTTCATATTCGTTTGAGAGTTTGATACATACGGCTTCATTCGAACTCTCTTGCATCTGACATGAGAGTTTTGTCACCTCGAGTGAAAAGCTGCATGAGCTTCGCTGCATGTAGCGATGGTCAGCGAGGTCTAATCACCTCATATCTCCACTTCATCGCCGGAAGGTCTAGGATTCGCAACGCTCGGAAAAACCTAAAATATTTGCGCGTGTTTGTCTTAAAATCCTTCCTAGCGCTGCTGTCCAGAGATCGCGTGTGCTTTCACCACTGCCTACCTCGGGTAAAATAAGCACTCTCATCTATTTTCATGTTTATCTTGTTTCATCTAGTTTCATTTTGCTGACTTCTTTTATTTATATATGTCTCTAGTTTGTAGTACGGAGTGTGCTATTCCTTTATGCTATCATGTTTACCATTTCCTTTGGATCTGATCGACTAAGCTTTCATTCTCGGAGTTAAACTTCTCACCAATCACTTGCATATGTATTGTTTCCTTTTTCTATGTTCATTGTTAGTTATTCGGTACAGCAATAGTTTACTCATAGAAAATTATGTGTGTGTTTTGGTGCTTGCTTTAAAGTTAGTATACCTGTCCAGCTGACAGAGGCACAGGCTTTCTACTTCAGTTTAGAGTCATTTACCCGGATTTTCCAAGATTCCTACCATAGTCTCACGAATTCTCTTACGGGTGATGCTTAGGAGACTCCACTTCCTAATCGAAAGTAGTATCTTCGAGGTTTGGTTAAAGGGTTATTCTATTAGTCCCTATATGATAAATTCCAAAGCTAATGTATAATAGATATTTCTCTTAGACTGGAAGGTGTTAAACATTATTTCCGGTCGTTTCCTTAGGCCTCGTTTATAAATTGACTATCTCGACACATCTTGTGCTACAAGTTTATTTGCTCTAGGTGGTTACATATACTTTGCCCAAAGCCTAGCTTTCTGGATCTCGATATATTTTCCTCCATGTCGAGGTTTGAGTTTCTTTCTGAAAATATTTAATTTGAGTCTCTCTTATCTACCATTTATGTATATTTTATGAATTTCTAAGCTGCTCTGCACATTCTTTGATGCTGCAATCCACTCGTTTTACATTTCTTGCTCAACTTATTTAGAGAGATGTTCCTAAGCTCCTGAGAATCTGTTCATGGTCATGAAAGTCACATCTCTATCATGTTCATCATACACTTCATTACTTTCTAGGTTGATGTATTGTATGCATATCTTTACTTAATAAGCCTCAGTGTGTGTTTAAGTGGCTATACATGCAAAGTCTGCGAAATTTGGTATGCTTGTTTTATCCATTTCGGCAGTACGCATTAATATGTCTTTCTCAATTTGTTTTTGTTTTATTTTAAATGATTCGTGATGCTATCTAACTCTACTAAAATCTTGTTTACGAAAGCATATTGACATAGATTACTTTCTTCCTTACTATTACTTTGCTATATTTCTTTGAATACTCAAATATATAGTTCGTATACTTGATAACAAGTGTGTTCTACAATGTCCACTTAATATATTCTTCTAGCGAGATGTAAACATTCTCAAACCATGAGTAGTAATATCGTATTCAAGTAGATCTTTTACTTTATTTTGAGGATAGCGTGGCCAGGACCACCCGACAATCTATCAGCAGGAGTATGGCATGGAGGAATGGACGATGTATTCTTGGTTTTTTTCTCCATGCGCGAGAATTGACCAGGACCTATCTATTCGAGGCGATTGAGGTTATTTTCCTATTATATTTCCTAACTCGGCAAAGTAATATCCCATTTTTGACCATGACTTAACGAGTAGATGTTACATAAATAAAAATAAACACACTAAAATCCATATCTACTCTATATTTTATAAAAACAAAACTATATAACTCTATTTGCAAATTATAAAGTAACTTCAATATAGTATTCAATAGATTCTACGTTACGTTAGTCAAATCCATAATTGGATTGCGCAGTTCACGCTTTCACACACAAAGTAAATCAAATAATTATTTGTACAAAAATAAAAAACTATTTTTGTTGATCCATCCCAGCCTTCAGGCGTGCCAATGATGTCCATCTCTTAACCCATGCTTCACACTTCCATGGCATACGATTCTACGTAGGTTTCTATTTCTGCGTGGTGACCTCGGGACTCCAAAGTCTAATCAATACCAAAAAACTTTAGCAATTACTTGAGTATTTGCCATTGGTCTCTACCGGCTCAGGAAAAACTCACTCCTTCCATGCACCTAGAAACATAACCCCTACTCCTCACAGTTGGGTCTCGGTCTTATCGGAGCGAGCAAATGCTGTCATCAGCTATCCAAACCACCTTTATAGTTCTTGGAAAAATTTCTGTACATATTTTAGGCATTTTATGGGATGCAAACACCATAGCGTTTATTATTTCATAATTATTCACTAAATGAAAATAAATTTTTAGAAAAACTTTTTTAATTTTGAGTCATCGAAATAATTATTTATTTTAACTAATTTCATTAATTAAATGTGAGATGTCACAACTTCGCATGTAACACTTTTCTCATCGGTGTTTTACTCTAGCCTACGAAAAGAGGCTACTCGGTAAACCTCACTGCACACAAATGTTCAGCCTCAGTAGCATGCTCCATTGCCAAAGTGACCTCCACTACCGCTCGCTGGGTGACGAAACTTGCTTCCAAAGAATAGTTCTCTCCGGTCAAGTATACGCTACGGCTCGACTGAAACATCGCTGCGTCACGACTCTAGCTTGCAAACTAGCAAAGTTCCTGTGAAATTCTCATAAGGATATCATTTCAGTAAAGATTCTTAATTATACCTACCTGTATATTCTACCAATGAATTACATGCTTTTGAATCATGCACGTAACGTCTAACGATGACACATGGAACACATTGTCCAACACTCGGATAGCATTTGAGTAAAGGCCGGGCGATAGTGACCAGAGAGGTCCTATCCTTTCCAAAATTTGGAAGAGGTCCATAGGGCCACAGGGAAGCTTGAGCACCCAGTGCAGAGGTCCACCGCAGGGAGCTCACTCTTGGGTTTAATCTCCACCTACACATGGTCCCCCACTTAAAATTGTCGATAGTTCATGTTCTTATTTCGCATAGATCTTATGCACAAGAATCTTGTGCATCAGCAAATTTGTCTTATCTTGCTGCACTTATGATTCCCATTTCGGCGAGGGTTATGGTTCCAGCATTAATTTTGTTTCGGGAGTTGCTCCAATTTATGGGTATGTGACATTGCTTCCCATACTGAAGTGCACTCTAAATGACTCTGTCTGAGGAGACGCTGCGTATACCATTTTTGTAAGAAAATTCAACAAGATGCAAATATTACTTCTCTATTTGGTGGTTTGCTTGCACCACATACATTTGTAACATGTCTTCCAAAACATGGTTTACCCTTTGTTTGACCATACTGTCTAGGGATTATAAGAAGTACCACACCCATTTGGGTCCCGGGACACTGTGAACAAATTTTTCCAAAATGACGAGTAAAATTTGATGTCTCTTGATCCAAGATCACCATCTTGGAGTACCATGCATGTGAAAATATCCTCCAACCATAGAAAATGTACTGCCACTTGCAGTCTTTGCAGGTGGCTATACACACGGTGCATAAAATGTGTAGCTTTAATCAGTCTGTCAGCTACTTTTCTCTACTATGGTTGAAAAGCTATGCTGATGTAGTGGTGGATTCCACATTGTGTTTGCTGCGGGATAAGTTCCCATTGAAGGTTGTGTCGTGTGCTGTGATATGTGCTCGTGTAATTTCCACTTCCATCTTGAACTCCTTGACTCTAATTATTGTTCCTGGTAAAAAATGTAGCAGGGGTTACTAGAAAAACTCCTTTGAAAAAGGCTTGTTGCCCTGGCTTTCAGGGTATTTTCCTTGAGAAAGTGTGGACACTGACCAGAATGTCTTTGCCCTATCGGAGTTGATATTTTCCCTAGTATGTATCGATCCAACTTTCAAGGGTATGTACCTCTCCTTGAGGTTTTGTACTATTTGTGAGGGCATGCTACTGTCCTTAAGCTATGTACTATCCTTTAGTCGTGTGTGCTTTCCTTGAGATTTCCCGCAGAGCGGTAAATTACTACCTTGAGGGTCGTCGTGAATGTCATATATACATCACTGTAAACATGCAGCGTTCAAATTTTTGGTGTGAGATTCCATTTCGGCCAGGTGAGTTATACTTGGAGTTTTTGGACAGAGGAGGTGCTCCCTAGAGTGTACACATAAACAGTGATTGGCTCGCAGAAAGGCACGGATGGACCACCATATAAATAAGTTTCTAGTGCTACGAGAAAAGCATGGATGACTCACCAGGCACTTTGTGTACAATGATGGTCTTGTAATTACCTCTTGGTATGGATATAAAAAGAAGAATACGTGTGCAGACCATGGAACTCGAGACGAATTGGCCAAAAGCTTTTAGCGTAGAATACTAAGGATCTTGTTTGAAAGGGATGTAATAGTAAATCGATTCACTTGGCCTAAGATCTAAAGATTCATTATGTGAAGGAAGTTGGACTTCTTCTTACGTGTCGGTAATCTCTTCAATGCCTATGAGGCAAGGAGGAAGGTTCTCAGTGATGTGAAACTTCACTCGAGGTGAATTAGGACAACCAAGGGTTGGGGTTATGAACTTTGAAGCAATCTTGGATGTAGCGAGGTTCGGTTTTGGTTCAGAATTTGAGGCTCAGTGGGCGATAATTCACTAGTTGTGGAAGCAAGTCCAACTAGTTCACAAATTGTTTGTTTTATTTGAGAACTTTATGTTGTTTTAGGATGATCTACTTTGATAATTAGGAGGTATAATATCGTGGATGTTTCTTCTTGTTCGGTTGAGTCTAGTTCCTTATGGTTGTCCTTTTCAGATGATATTTTCTAACTAACCTAGAATTAGTGTACCTAGGGGGTTTCTCCCTACATTCTACGGTATTGTCTTGGTAATTCATGCCATGATTAAAATTTTAACACATGAAATCAAAGAAAATTTCCAAGAAAAATAACCTAAATTCTCTAAGGAAAAAATCAAATTGAACACACGCCTACAAAATCTAAGAGAGCAATCCACACACAAACAATATGTTTCCACATCAAAAAACACTAGTTGGTTATGACATCCAACGTCATGAGTACCCAATGTGGAAAACTTGGAGAATTGGAATAGTTACCACGAAAAACCCTACTTAATGAAATAGTCGTGCAAGTCTCTCCACTTATTCCATCTCTAAGTGAAGATTACCCTTCAAAAAGTCGACGTGAGTCTAGCGGACGTCTATTCCAGTGCACAGTAGGGACCTTCCCTTCTCCGTACGTTGTGAAAAATCCTAAACAAATATGGTCACTAAGGTACTAACGAGAAAAATGTACTTGGGGGAACAATATACAATCCGATATACATGAAAGGCGAGATAGGTAGATCAATCCCTCTTGAAGACTCATGATATGGTAAATACAAGGTTTTGCCAACAAGTCACCCATGCTCCTTGGCAATGATCTCATCCAAGGTTTACACATTTGTATTACGTGCTAATATATATATATTTCCCAATGAGATAGGTATGATTACCTCACTTGTTCGACATGATTTCTTTCTTGAATATTTTAAGAAGATATTCATAGCACAAATGCTACAATTGGATTTTCCATACCACAATATTGCTACTTGTTAGTTTAAACTATCTTAGAATGTTAATTACAACTCCGTTCCAGAAAAACCCTAGCCTAAGCTATGTTGATGGAATGAGCCCCTAGAAAATGTAAAATATCTAGATTGATTTTATTAAAAGCGTTGCTTATAATTTGGTTTTCTCTTAAGACAAAAGGAATGGAGTTGAAACCTCGATGATGTTTGTGACCCGACTCAAAAGTACGCTAAAAATGCATCTAAATGAGAAGTGAAACTATTTTTATTTTCAATGAATCTTATTTAAGGGAAATATTGAGAGATTTAAAAAATTTCAAAGCATCAATCACTCATAAACAAAATCTTTGAAAAGAAGATGATTTCTTTGAAAAACCAATTAGCAAAAAATGATCAGTTTCTCTTTTGAAATGAAAGTTCTTTAGCAATCAAATCAGAAACTACAAATCAATAAACAACCATTTCCAAAAGAAAATAATATTTGAAAACCTAGAAAACATAAAATTCAAAATCAAAGAAAAATCTAACTTTGAAGTCTATCTAAAAGTTTGAGGATGTTTTCTCCTAGTTTGTGATCGGACTAAGAAAAAATTTCTACTTATCTCGAAATGAAAATGAAAACATCCAAAAATTCTTTGGTGTGAAAAGTGGGTTTAGTAAGCTAAAATCTCTCCCAAATTTGCAAATGAAAAGGGGATCAATTTTCATAAAAAGTAAGGTTTGTAATGATCTTAATGGCTCAGGGAAAGACAAAATCATCATACGAGTAACCTCGGGTAAATGAAGGTATACTTATGGAGCAACAATAAAGTAGGGCCACATTCACTTATAAGATGCAAATCGAATGATAAATAACACAAACATAAAAGTTCATGAAAAATAAATTCACACATAAGATTAGACAACGAAGATAGACTGAAAACACAAATAATCGAGGTGATCTGGCTCTAAAAAAGAGAATTTTTCGTAGAATTTTTCAAAAGGTTCACGACTTTTAATGGAAAATAGAGAAGTACCGCATTGTTTTAAACTAAAAACTACTGGAAAGTGTCGCCACATTGTTTTTCTCTCTCGAAAACCATGGAGGCAAGGAAAAATCTAGAAAAAAAATATCAACTTTTCTTTTGAGGATTCTTAAAAATTTATCTACCCAACCAATCTCAGATAAGTTAGAAATCAGAAAACTCTAAAAAATTCAAACCAGAAAATAGAAAGATAAACAACTAAGTTCTATTCCCAGTGGAGTCGCCATTTTTTTATATGGATTAATCCCTCTTGTGGACAAGAAGCGATCTCCCTAGAAATATTCAACAAATAGCTAGGAAAAAACATCCATTTGGAAACCTTTTTTCTCTAGACTAATTTCAATTCAAAATTATTATAATAAAGGAGAGAGACATGTCGCTACCTTGAAATCCAATGTTTGATGCGATCTTTTATCCAATCGCTCCCAAAGAGGCTTCTCTAGTAAGTAAAACCTATAATCAATGACAAGACAAAAGAATCAATGCATTTGCAACATATAATAAATCAAGAAAAGCTAATATAACTTAGTTATCAAGGATTCTATGTATTGATGTTATTCAATAATCACAAGAACAACTTAATGAGAAAAATAGATCCATATGTATTATCTTGAATGAAAAGAGTAATCTCACAACTTTGATGCCTTGATATCATACATATTTCTCCCAGTGGTCTGAAAAAATCATTCCTCCTTCGGTTTGACAAGCCTTCCTCTCTCGAATACTAGCATGGAGTTATGGACATAATAACGTGATCATTCTCATGCAAACAACATCTATTGTAGAAAGTATACACTCTTTTGGAATTTCTTCAAGCAACTACAATGTATGTCCACCCTTGATACTGAAACATGAGCTCAATTTATAGTGAAATGGAGATAATTTCAGTTCCCATGAAGAGGGGGATGGATTCCTTTCATGAAGGGATTTGAGATCCATTGACCAAGGGGATAAGATCAATGAGTGGAGGAATAAAGCTCAAACTTATCGTGCCTCTATAAGCTTCCGGCTGGGAGAATATTTGACCGGATAGGCTTCTAGAATTTACTTTTCCTTTATTTGAAATTTTTACGTAGGTCCGCAGGGTTTTATTACTGGAATGTGTAGGGGTTTCTGTCATAGGAAAAGGGTAGAAAAAGTGTGGAGGTAGACTTTTAAGGGTTTTTAAAGAGCTTTCTCTAATTTCAAGACTTGGTTTAGGAACATTAGGGTTTTTGACTTCTAAGGAGCACAATATAGGTAGTAATAGACCGATGGATAGTCAAATGTCACGGTGACAAAAATAACGTGTAATAGTAACCCACCTCAAATTCTTGAAGTTCTTTTTTCGATCAACATATACCTTTTGTCTCTCTTGAGCTTAATTTTAGTTCTTCCCCCATTTTTTCTTACCTCATGCTCCATTTCTCCGACATGTCCAGTCCAAGCATCATTTTGGTTTTAGAATTGCTCTAGTTTATGGGGGTCGATATGGTCTTCCGTACAATTCTTCAAAAGGAATCTATCTTGAGATATTCTTGGTATCCATTATTGTAGGTGAATTTGACCATATGCAAATATTCTTCCCATTTCATAGGTTGTTGCATCACATACATGCATAGCATGTCTTCTAATATTTCATTCACCATTTTAGCTCTGTCCATCCATTTGAGGATGATATATTGTACTAAATTGGATATTTATTCCCAAACTAGTTAATAATGCCTTCCGAGTGAAGGCGACATGAACTTTACATCTCGATCTAAGATGAAAACTCTTGGTATGTCGTGTAGTCTAAATATTTCCTCATGAATATGTTAGCAATATGTACAGTTTTTGTAAGTTTACTTTGGATAGGTGCATGAAATGAGCTACCTTGTCTGAGCCTATCCACCACTACCATAATTGAATCATTGTGTCTCTTACTTCTCAATAGACTTTGTGATAAAATCAATTGATATGACATCCCATTTCCATTCGGTACAGGAATAGGTCTTTAGCAATCTTGTTGAATGTTGGTGTTCCACCTTGACTTTGCTAACATTCCAAATAGTTTGTCAGTATTCAACAATGTTTTTACATATCCTAGGAAAAAAAGTAGTCCTTTCTAATTGTTGTTAGCATCTTACGATATCTGGGATGTCCAACATAGGAACTACGTGATATTCGTCCAAAATCAGCTCCTTCAAGCTCATCCGATTTGGTATATATATCTTCCCTCAAAATATGAAATTTTTTTTATCATTAATTCCATAATATTATTTATTTTTCTTGTTTATATTCCTTTCTTTGCTTGCTACCATAGGAATTGATACTCGTGGTCTCTCTTTGATGCCTCTTTGATTCGCTCCTTGGATGTTAAATTCTTCTTCACTAAAGTAATGTTCAGTAGATGCAATGTAGTTTCTTACTTAAAGCATCGGCTACATGGTTCTCCTTACATGATGCATGTTGAATATCAAAATCAAACTCTCTGAGGAACTCATTCCATCTTGCTTGGTGAGCATTCAAATCATATTGTTTAAAGTAGCCTAGTTAGGCTAATATGGTTGGTTCTTAACAGAACCTTTTTCCCCAATAATTAATGTCTCCAAATTCGAAGGGCATGTACTACCACAATCAAATCCAAATCATAGGCAGAGTATCATTTCTCATGGTCTTTTAATTTCCCTAGATTCATATGCTATGACCTTACCATCTTATATCAATACGCTCCCACCCCCTTCATTAAAGGCATCGTGTACAGACTTTCAAATTCTCTTCTTGGGTCTATACTTTCGGTACAGTGAGAAGTGGATAACAAACACTTTTAATCATTCAAAACATGATTGAAACTCAATATTCCACTAAAAGACTCACCACTTCCACCTTTGCAAGGAAGTAATGGGAAAGGCTATCTTAGAGAATCCTTTCATGAATCACAGTGTAGTAACCTGTTAGGCCCATGAAAGATCGTATGTCCACTACATTTCCAGGAACTCTCCATTCCATAATCGTATTTATCTTTTTTGGGAGTCTACTGAGATCCCCTTCAATATATATCACATGGCCCAAATATTGGATCTGCTCTTTGTAGAAATCACATTTGCTAAATTTTGCGTAGAGTTGATGTTCACGTAACATTTTTAGTACCAAGTATAAATGTTCTTTGTGTTCAATATTTTTTAGAATAGATCACTAAAACAAATTTATCCAAGAATGGGTGAAAGATACCATGCATTAGACTCACGAAAGTTGTTGGTGCATTGGTTAATCCAAACGGTAACACCATAAATGGATAATGTTCATACCTCGTACGAAAAGTTGTTTTGGATATGTCCTCATCCTCATTATCGTATCTGGTGATACCCGGACTTGATTCAATATTTAAAAATAATTTTTCTCCTTCACATGATAAAAATATCTTCTATACATGGAAATGGATATTTTTTCTTTACAATCAACTTATTAAGTTGTCGGTAATCCATACACATCTGGATTGTACCGCATTTCTTTTTAACAAAAAATCACCGGTGCTCCCCAAAGGGATACACTTGGTAAAATATACCCTTTATTCAATAGTTCTTTCGAGTTGCATTTTTAATTTTGTCAATTCGAGGCACACTCTTTTTGAATGGTGCTCACTGACACTCAGCGTCTACTCTAGGTAGTAATTCTATAGTAAAGTCGATATCTCATTTTGGGGATAATCCAGAATATGTTCAGGAAACTCATCCATAAAATCCAAATAAATGGAATATTTTCCATCATAATGGTCTTTTTCCTTAGAGTTAGTGAACCCCACTTGAATAGAAAAAGTTGATACCCTTTTATAATGCATTTACATAGCTCGGAGCACAATGATGGGGCGCAAACTGAAGTAGTTTCTAGATTCCTTGTAATTCTTGATAAGTACCATCCTCTTCCTTAAAATAGATAGTTTTATCCTTGTAATCTACCGATTGACCAATGTATTTATAACCAGTCCATTCCCAACAAAATATCATAAGAGCCTAAAGGTATAATTTTGCAATTCAATGGTTATTTGTTGTCTTCCTATTTCCAGGACTAATTTGAGACCATTTCATTAACTCCTTCTATCTCACTCTAATAGTTAATTGACCCAACAAGGGAATCATAAATTTTTTTCTTTGAAGTTTGATTTTCAACTACTCAAGGATTTATATAGCTTAAATTGGCACTAGTATCAACCAAAATGGAAAAATTTTTGGGAATATAACTCAACCTTCTAGTTCAATCATAGTTGGCTAGAAATCCGCTTGTTGATCCTCTAGTGCAGCGTTGATCCTCTGTATGTTTCATGCTACATGCCCTACTATAGATGAATCTATTAGATTGGATTTAACCTCATTTTCTTCCACTGATGAGGGAAATTATTAAATTAATGTGCCTCTACTGCATCCCCAACATTGTAGCATTGGTTTCTAGGATTGTCCATGATCACGGACTAGACGATGCTTGAGTGACCTTTTCATAGCTGACCACTTGGGATTTTGCATCGTTTTTTTCCAAATTTTATTTTGTTGTGTTCCTTACATCATTTTTATAATTTTATAGTGTTCTACTTTTTAATGTTCGAGCAACCCTTCTTCCCTTTATTTGGTAGCCAACCTATTTCAACTTCAAATTTTTTCCTTGTACTATCGATATCACATTTGTGATTTTTTGAATCACCTCATCCGTAGTCTTTGGACTCACCATTCGATCCTCTCCTTCATGTGAGAAGGAATTCTACTCATAAGAATCATCAGTACCTTTCTTTCATCTCTCAAATACGTAGTGGGCGAGAAACGCGGGTTGGGAAACACTTTTTGGCATGAGATAGAATTCCTGGTTTTGTCTTTTAATTTTCACTCGGCCGTAGAAAAAAGTCTTCTAGAATTTCTCGGCCGAGAGTTTGTGTCACAAAATTCTCGGGCCGCAGAGTCCCTGCCTCGAGAGTTAGAAAAATACCTCTAGGCGAGATTTTTTTACATTCAAAACTCCACGCCGTGAGTTTTCCTCTTAACTCCCGTCGAGAGTTTTATTGTCGTAAATCCCGGCCCGCAGCTCGGCCGAGAGTTTTAAACTTTCGGCCGAGAGTTTTCACCTGCATAAATTAGTTTGAAAACTCTCGCCGAGAGTTTTAAAAATTTCTACCGAGAGTTTCCCGTCGACAAAACTCGTGAAAACTCGCATAGCTTTGAGAAACCGCGCAACTTTGGAGGTGAGAACACCTACAAAACAAAAGTAGCTATATGTGGACCAAGTACCATTAGGTCGTCTCTAAATCGTAGTTTTTTGAAATGATGCTGAGATTTATGGAGTTTCATTACAAAAATTCAAATATTAATTTTTTACTAAACTATGTCACTATGGGAATTTCATTGTTCGAAAAATTGCATCGAATGAAAATTCAATAGCTTTCAAATGAGGACACCAAAAAATTCAAAAAAATCATAGTGCACTTCCTCTCCTCGTCTACTTCAAAAGGGTACTCTCCATTTTTCTTATTGGCTAGTCACATTGAAATGAAAATCAGAAGAGGACATTAATAAAATGTACTGGAACATCTACCGTGTCATTTCGTCCTATTCATTCCAAAAATAATAAAAAGTAGTGGTTGATCTGAAAATTACCAAAACCTTATTTTGTGCACTAGTGCAATATATGCTGAGATTATGATGCAACTGGTCCAAAAAATGAATAACCTTCCTACTAAACAAAAAAAGTTAAGGATAATAAAGTGACTATATTATGTTTGCCCTCGAAAATTTCCATAGTATATGCAGTTAGTAAACAACAAATTTACTCTATATGTCAATATTTATATCGTGTATGGAGGCAGAGACAATTCTATACAATTCTTGTTTTTATGTCAAAAGCATAATTTGAGATAAAAATATGAGTTTAAGTGGAGTTGAAGTTTTAAAAACTTTGAAAACTAAAATTTTCAAGCGCCAAAAAAGGGCAAGAAGAAGTGTTTCCCAACTTCACATTTTCACGCGTATGTATCTTACTCAAAGAGGTGTGAATATAATGATGAACTCATCCATAGATAGTTGATCCAACCTTAATTCATGGAACTCTCAGGATTTATCATCATAAAATATCTCTGTTAAATAATTTTTCCTTAAAATATTGTTGGAACTCATACTGAAGTCACATTCACGTCTTCAATTACCCGTACAATTTTGAGCTCCTCCCATCATAATGTGGCTCTTTCTCGCAATTGATAAATGGCCAAGAGAGCTTTGAGTTTGTCTGTTATATTCATAGAATTTAAAATATTTGTTCATATTAATTATCCATTCTTCTACTACTTCCTTAGAATATCCATCAAAAGTAGGAGGTTTAATTGTCCGAAATTCACCTTGTAAACTCGCACTTTATGTTTTGTTCATCTCTCGTTGTTACAGAAGCATTTCAGACTTTGCTTCATTATAAATTTTTCTTTTTTGTTACTTTTTGAGTGAAACTCCCTCCTGGATTATCATTAACTTGTTGTTGTTGTTCTCCTTCTTCATGGTTGTCCCTTTCTAGGCTAGGTTGTGCTTTAGGGATGATTTTACTTATCCGAGAGACTATTAAGTGTCCTCTCCGTTCCCTCATCACGCTTTCATTATCTCTTAGAACTCCGAATCTTTTTCTGTTTGGAGTTGTTGCACTATATATAAAATTCTAGTTTTTTTTGTCGTTGTTGTTCCTCCGTAGTCTACTAGCTTGCTAAGTGCTGACTACTACACTTAATTGTACTGCACATATTTGTGTTAATTTATAGATTAGGCTTGGGATGGGTTTCCTCGATAGTTCTTGGAGACTGATGACTAGATCCTCTCAACATTGGAACCTTTCTCAATAATTCATGTCACTCTGCATGCAGTTAACAAAAAACAAAAAAACACCCAATATTATTAAGTTGGACCAATACTGGCCCAGCGTGCAAACCATGCTCAGATACCACTCGTCACCACTATCTTATACATTTACCACACATAAACAAAAAATTACTATGCTTAAGAGTATTAGCACTTCCAATAATTATTCTAAGATACTAAAAATAATGCCAATTATTGTTATTATGATGCTAGTATTCGGACATATATTTTAACCTCATAATACAATAAGCTCACATTGTATTTATTATTCAATTATTATACTCTAACACTATGGTACTTGCAATCACCCACGATTCATATATTAAAATTGGATTTGAATGGATGATTTGAGTTTTTAATAAAAAACATGTACATTTTAATAGTTTGTCCCCTCCAACAATGCTTAGTAGTTGTCCTCCACTATGATTATTGGGAGATGAGTTGACCATTGATCTAGTAAAATCTATATACGGTGCTTGATGCGGTTGAGTTTAGGGTAACTACCCAACCCATCACCGCATGCCGAGTTCATTTCCTCATTGCTTCGACCTCCGCTCCGCTCTACAATATTTCCTCACTTCTCCATGCTCTTTTCTTCGATAACTAAGGTACCAAATCCTCATCAATGGTTGTGGAAAAACTAGTTGAGGCCCTTTTCTTTTTTTGGTAATGTTATTCACTCCTATGCTTTCCTTGTTATTGTGTTTATGTGAATTTCATGGTATTGTTTGAACTTCTATTTCTTCTCAGTTAACTCCATTGAAACATGTGAGGAATTCACCCAAGGTCTTTACTGCGTGAATTTCATTTTGCAAAGGTTATGGAGAGTTTTGACTCAGGTAATTTTTCAAGTGAGGTCCTTCATTCCCTTTGCTCTTGGTTAAAATTCTATTTAGTATGTTAACCCCATTATGGCTGAGGGTTTATGGCTCTAACAACCATTCATTTGTTCTTTTGCTTCAACTATTGTAGGGTTTAAATTTAAGGGTGATAACCCCATTGTGTCGAGGGCTTATGGCTCTGTTAGTACTTCATTTTTTTTTTCTTTAATAGTTACAAGGTGTAACCCTTCCAATATGCTGAGAGCATCAACTTTAAGTATGATTAATTTTTGGTTTAGTCCCTTGTTATATAAGTAAATATGATAGGGTTTATCTCTTGTTATTCACATTTTCTGACGTATTTGTTTTTTTTTAATTTTTGGACAAGTTACTTCTAGCTACCAGAGCCATGGTGGAATGGGTGTCCCCCAAAAGTCTTCATGGCACTTCTAGAATGGCTAGGTAAGTTGAGTTCCCGCTTTAGTCTAGATTTAATTCTTTAAGTATGTTTTATTTTCTCTCTCATGTTTTACTGGTTGTATAACCCTTTGTCTGCACAAGACACTAGGACTGGCCTTGATTCCTCTTGCATGAATGGCCTTCATGCAGTCCTCCAAATATGAAGGGTTGACCATAATCTTAAATGCTATTTTCATATCTTCTCGACAAAATAGTTTAATTTGGTGAGATGTTTACTGGGTATCATTTTTGTTGTATGGTGTTGTATAAAATTTATCTTTAAAGATTTAATTCTCTAGACTCTATTCACGCACACCAAATACCTAAATTTTGATTGTTGTTTATATGAGTCTCTGTACCAAGTTTTCTGTTGTAATTTTTTTTTTCTAGCCCCATATTCGACTCTCACTTATAGAAGATATTTCATTCTGTATATATAATATATATATTTCCATGTTTTTCATTTTTTATATTTTTGTAAGAGTTTAAAAGTTATTAATTCAACATTCCTGCTTCTCGGTTATTGTGTTTTTTCTATAACTGATGTTTGTTTTCTAGGTACTTGTTTTGTACCCTTCTAGGTGTAAAATGATTCTTTAAATACTTGTGGGTCTAGTGGCTAGAGGACCTAAACCTTGCTCTTTGTATCAGGGAGCTCAGTTTCTAAATTTCTTAGCATTCTCAAATATTTATACAGTGTAACGAAAATTTTAATGTAGATATGAAATTTATAGTTTGTAAGGAATTTATATCTCATATTTTCTTTCAACACAATTCCTGTATGATTTTATGGTATACATTTATGCTATGAAAATGCTCAGTATTAAATGGAAATTCAATAATGCAGGTTTATTATACTTTTCTAGCCTAGACAATATTTATTTAATGATAGTTTCCACTACATATACCTTATAAATTTTTGTCCCTACGTGGTTTACATTTACTCTAGTTTACAAGGGTACAACAATCAAAATTTCTATATTGGATTTTTATTTTAGCCTATCATAGCATTTTCCTTATTGCTTTACTTAATACATAATTGTTTCATTTTTTTTTAATAAATAAATAGAAAAATTATTTCAGGCTAGCAGAGATAACCAATAGATTTTTCCAGTATTCTAAATTTAAATACCATTTACTTATCAATTTTATAACTTAACCAGTAAACTCATTCACTTATCTCTGTATTCTTGTTTTAACTAATGGTGCCACCCAACCATGAGAGAGGAAATCACGTCCTTTGATCCCCCAGAGCTCCACACCACAGTTTAGGTAGCAATTATTTGCTAGGAGTTAGACCTCAGGACTTCTATCTGGTCCATACTTCCTTCAGATTTCAAAGCTCCATTGGTCTATAACTAGTTGTGGACAAGTCTTTTCTGTACAACCTCCTGTTGTAAAACCCATTCTTATTTCCTTGAATAAAACCCCTTCCTCTACTAAGGATTTCCTTTTAATCCTCTTGGGAAAGGTAACTTCCAGAAAAATTTCCTCTTCCTTTTACTCTGGAATCTTGGAATTATTTTACTAATCAGTTAATCAATTACTCAATGTAATTTTATTCATGAAATAGAATTTAAGTTTTCTCCTATTAATGAATAACCATGTTCGCTAGTCTCTTTTCACTAACAAATTCAAATTTATTTATAAAATTCTTTTGGACAATCATTAAAATAAAAAATGGTGTTACATCTTCCCCCATTAGAGACAAACATTGTCCTCGGTGTGTAATTCATTCTAGAAAAAATTTTAGGATATGCTTCACATATGGAGTTTTCATCCTCCCAAGTAGCCTATTTCGAGATAAATTGTCTCCATTGCACTCTAATTTGGGTGATGACTCGCTTCCGAAGCATTATTTCTCTTTGATTGAAAATATGCTAAGGTTCTACCAAAAATTCGTCGTTCGTTCCTACCTGCAAGGATCAAAATTTATTATTAATTAAATTATGAATCTATCCTTTCCTAGGAGTCATAATATAAATACAACTTAAATGTATGCTCTGCCAATGTATAACATGCTTCAGATGATGTATGTATTGTTTCAATAATGACACATGAAACACATTGTGTACCAATATGTGGCTAGGAAATGCCATCCCATAAGCCACCAACCATATTGGTTCCAAAATATAGAAACTTCCACAGTATCTCGGAGCCAATTTGGCACAGGTATTCCACCTTAAGATGCTCTTCTTCGGTTTAATTTTTACATAAACGTGTTCATCCACCTCAAATTCTTGAAAATGTCTTTTTTGATCAGCATATACCTTTTGTCGGTCTTGAGTTTCCTTTAAGTTCTGCCTAATTTTTCTTACCTCACGTTCCATTTACTCCAGCATGTATGGTCCAAGCATCAGTTTGGTTTCTGAACTGCTCCAGTTTATGGGAGTTCGACATTGTCTTCCATACAATGTTTATAAATGACTCATCTTAAGAGATTCTTGGTATCCATTATTGTAGGAAAATTTAACAAGATGAAAATATTTTTCCCATTTCGTAGAATTTTGCATCACATACATGTGTAGAATATCTTCTCATATTTGATCTACCCTTTCAACCTGTCCATCAGTTTGAGGATGATATGATGTACCAAAATGGATATTTGTTCCCAAAACAGTGAATAGTGCCTTCCAAAAGGCTGACATGAACTTTACCTCTTGATCTGAGATGAGAACTCTAGGTATGTTGTGTAGTCTAAATATTTCCCTCATGAATATGTTAGCAATTTGTATGGTCTTGTAAGTTAACTAGACAAGTATGAAATGAGATACCTTGATGAGCCTATCCACCACTACCATAATTGAATTAATTTATCTCTTACTTCTTGGTAGACCTGTGATGAAATGAAGTGAAATGACTTCCCATTTGCACTCTGATACAAGATTAGGATGAAAGAATCCTATTGGATGTTGTTTTTCCACCTTGACTTGCTAACATTCCAAATATTTGGTGAGGTATTAAACAACGTTTTTACACATCCTAGGAAAAAATTAGTCCTTACTAATTGCTTTAAGAATCTTATGATATCCAGGAGGTCCAACATAGAAACTCTGATGATATTCATCCCAAATCAGCCCCTTCAAGCTCATATTATTTGGTATACATATCATCCCTCGAAATCAAAAGCCATTTATCATTAATTCCATAAGCCCATTTATTTTCTTGTTTATCTACCTTTCTTTCTTGCTACCATAGGAATCGATACTTATGGTCTCTCTTTGTTGCCTTTATGATTTTCTCGTGGAACTTAGATTCTGGTTGATTAAAGTAAAGTTTAGGTGAAATGTATTTTCCTACTAAAAGCATCAGCTACACGGTTCTCGTTACCTTTTACATGTTGAATGTAAGAATAAAACTCACTGAAGAACCCATTCCATCTTGCTCGGCGAGCATTCTTTGAAAATCAAAATGTTTAAAGTAGCTAGTTAGGCTACTGTGGTCAGTTCTTAAAACAAACCTTTTCCCCAATAAGTAATGTCTCCAAATTCGAAGGGTATGTACTACCGCAATCAACTCTAAATCATAGGCAGAGTATCACTGGTTATGGTCTTTAAATTATTGGATTCATATGCTATGAACTTAACATCTTCTGTCAATACCACTCCCACCCTTTATTTACATCCATCAGTGTGGACTTCAAATTCTCTACTTGGGTCCACTAATTTTAGTACAGGGGAAGTGGTTAATAGATTTTTTAATCGTTCAGAATTGGATTGACACTCATTAGTCCACTTAAAGACTCTTCCCTTTCGCTGCAAGTAATGGGAAAGGCTATCTTAGAGAAGCTTTGGATGAATCGTTGATAGTAACCTACTAGGACCATGAAAGAGCGTATGTCTACTACATTTTCGGGAACTGTACATACCATAATCATCTTTCTCTTTTTGGGGTCTATTGAAATCCCTTTAACATATATTACATGCCCCAAATATTGGATCTGTTGTTTCTAGGGATCTATTGTTTGTAGAAATCCCATTTGCTAAATTTGGCGTAGAGCTAATGTTCCCATAACATTTTCAATAGCAAGCGTAAATGTTCTTTGTGTTATTCAATATTTTTAGAATAGATCAATATATCATCAATGAATATTAAAAGAAATTTATCCAAAAATGGGTGAAAGATACCATGCATCAGACTCATGAAAGTTGTTGGTGCATTGGTTAATCCAAACGGTAACACCATAATGTCCATACCTAGAATGAATTTTTTTTTTGGATATGTCCTCATCCTTAATCTGTATCTGGTCATACCTAGATCTCAGGTCAATTTTTGAAAAAAAAAATTCTCCCTTTACATGATCAAAAAGATTGTCTATACGTGGCAATGAGTACTTGTTTTTTACAGTCAGCTTATTAAGTTGTCAGTAATCCATGCACATCTACATCATACCATATTTCTTTTTAACGAACAACATTGGTGCTCCCCAAAGGGATACACTTGGTCGAATATACCCTTTATCCAATAGTTCTTGCAGTTGTGTTTTTAATTTTATCAATTCAGGAACACTCATTCTATATGGTGCTCGCAACATTGGCGCTGCTCCGGGTAGTAATTATATAGTAAATTCGATATCTTTTTTTGGGGGTAATCCTGGAATATTTTCAGGAAAAGAGTCCATAAAATCCCTAACAACTGGAATATTTTACATCATAAGGGTCTTGTCCTTTGAGTTAGTAAATCCCACTTGAATAGTGTAAGGTTGACACTCTTTTCCAATGCATTTACCTAGCTGAAATTCAGTGATGGGGTGCAACTAAAGTGGTTTCTTAATTCCTTGTAATTCTTGATGAGTACCATCCTCTGCCTAAAAAATAGATAATTTTCTCCTTGCAATCTACTAGTGACCAATGTCTTTCTAACCGCCTATTCCAAAAAATATCGTAAGAGCCTAAAGGTAGAATATTCAATTCGGACTTTATTTGTTGTCTTCCTATTTCATGGATACAATTTGAGGCTTTTTGTTAACTCTTCTCTTTGATCCAATAGCTAATTGTACCAACTAGGGACTCTTAAATTTATGGATTTCAAGTTTACAATTTTCAACTACTTGAGGAATTATATAACTTAAACTGCACTAGGATCAACCGTGAATGGAAAACAAATTTTGGAATATCGACTTACCTTACAGGTTCTATCATAGCTAGTCGGAAATCTTCTTGTCGATCCTCAAGTGTAGCATTGATCCTTGATATGTTTCTTGTTACATCCCCCTACTGTACATGCCTCTTGAAGATTGGTTGTAACTTTATTTCTTCCATGATGAGGGCAAATTATTAAAGTAATATGTCTCATCGCATCCCTAGCAATATAGCAATGGTTTCTAGTAGTATCCATGATTTGGTCTGCTGTATGCTTTAGTAGTTCTTTCATTAACCGAACACTTGGGCTTTTTGCCGAATATTCCAAAATTTTCTATTTTCTTGGTTCCTTTCAGACATTTTTATAATTTCCTAGTCTACTACTTTTAAAGTTCGAGGCACCCTTCTTCCCTTTATTTGTTGGCCAAACTCTGCCAAGTTTAATTTTCGTCGTCGATTGTTGATAGAACATTCATGCTTTTTGAATCACCTCATCCATAGTTTTTGGATTCACAAATTTTATCCTCTCCTTCATGATAGTAGGCATAGCTACTCAAAAATCGTTGTAATTTTTGTTCTTTCATCTCTCAAATATGTGTACGGATCTTAACAAAGAGGTGAATTTAGTGATGAACTCAACCATAGAAAATTGACCCAACCTCAAGTCACATTCTCAGTCTTCAATCCTGTCACATTTTTCACTTCCTCCCACCATAATGTCTCCCTTTCCTACAATTGATAAATGGCTAAGCGAATTTTGAGCTTGTTGTTATATTGTAGACTTGAAAATATTTGTGCATATTAATTATCCATGCTTCTGCCACATTCCTCAGACCCTCTCCATCGAAAGTATGAGGTTTAATTTTGGGAAATTCACCTTGTAACCCCACTTTTTGTTTCTTCATCTCCCTCGTTGTTCTGAAGCATTTACAAACTATCCTTCATTATAAGTTCTATTTTTTGTTACTTCGCTTTTGTATGAACTGTTCTGGATTGTCATTAAATTGTTTTTTTTGTTCTCCTTCTTCATGGATTTCACTTTCTAGGCTAGTATGTGTTGTAGGATGATTCTACTTATCCGAGAGACTCTTGAGTATCCTCTCTTATTCCCTCATCAACCTTTCATTTTCACTTCAAACTCGAATCATTTCGTTTGGGGATGTTGCAGCAGTATACAATAATCGATTTGTCCGACGTTGTTGTTCCTTTAGTAGTCTACTAGTTTGATGTGCTTTGACCCATGCTCAATTTTATCCACATATCTCGGGTTAACTTTTCGATTAGGATGGGAATGGGTCTCCCCGGTAGTTCTTGCAATCGATGACTAGATCCTCTCCTCATTGGAACTTTTTTAAATAATTCCTATCACTATGCATAGAATTAATAAAAACAAAAAACAACGAATGTAATTCAGTTGGCTCAATCTCGGCCAACTCTGGAAAACACGTTCTCATGCCACTTGTCACCACTATCTTATAAATTTATCACACATAAAAAAAATTACTATGCTTAAGTGTATTAGCACTTCCAATAATTACCAAAGATACTATAATAATACCCATTATTGTTATTATGATTCTAGTATCAAAAAATATATCCTAACCTCATAATACCACAAACTCACATTGTATTTATTATTTAATTATTATTCTCTAACACTATGGTACTTGCAATCTACCCATGATGCATATAATAATATTGGATCTGAATCGATAATTTTAGTTTTTAATACAAAATATGTAGATTTTAATAGTCTTGCCCCTTCAGAAATGCTTGGCAGCTTGTCCTCCACTATGATTATTGGGAGTTGAGCTGACTCATTGATCTAGTAAAACCTATATCGATGGTGCAACTTGATGCGATTGATTTTAGGGTAACTACTCAACCCATCACCACATACCGCATTCATTTTCCTCACTACTTCAACTCGGATTTGCTCTCGTAATTTTTCCTCACTCCTCCGTACACTTTTTCTTCACAGATAAGGTAGCAAATCCTCGTCAATGGTTGTGGAAAAATTGGTTAAGGTCCTTTTCCTTTTCAAGTAAAGCTATTCTCTCTTGTGATTGGCTTTTTTATTATGTTTTTTGTTGTATCTTGAATTTCACGGTATTGTTTGAACCATTGCTTGTCGGCTTTACTCCATTGAAACGAGAGAGGAATGCACCCAATGTCTTCACATGTCCAAATTTCCCCGTTGCACATGTTATGGAGAGTTTTGACTTAGGTAATTTATCATGTGAGGTCCTTCATTCCCTTCTCTCTTCGTTAAAATTTTATGTAGTATGTTAAGCCCACTATGGTTGAGGGTTTAGGGATATAATCGTCATTCATTTGTTCCTTTTTCTTTGAGTGTTAGCAGGGTGTAAATTTAAGACTGTTAACCCTATTAGTATCGAGGGCTTATGGCTCAGTCGCCTTTGAATTTCACGTCTTCAATAGTCATAAGGTGTAACTCTTGAAATACGTCGAGAGAATCGTCTCCAAGTATGGTTAATTTTCGGTTTAGTCCCATGTTCTAGCAGTAAATATGATAGGGTTTATCTCTCGTTATTCACATTTTCTCATGACCTTTTTTTTGTTTAATTGTTGCATAGGTTACCTCCGCCTACCATAGCCATGGCGGAATGGGTGTCCACCGGAGGTCCTGCATGGCACTCTGCACTGACCAGGTAAGTTGAGTTCCTCTTTTCTTAAACATAACCCCCTTCCCCCTAATTAGGATTTCATTTTTTATCCTCTCGAAAGGTAATTATCATAAAAACTTCCTCTTTGTAATATCCCCTAGTTTTCTATGCTTTTATTTGACATTTGAACAAGTCCAAAAGGGTACAGATGAGACCCCAATGGAAAATTTTGTGTGGATTTATTTTATTATTTTAAATTAATAAAATAAAATGGAAAAAATTATGTGCAATGACTAGATTGAGATTTGAGATCTAAAAACCCAATCCATGAGGATGGATAAGGTGGTAATACTTTTCCCACAACTTCCAGAAATCTTGGAAAAAATAAAGTAAGATACTAAAATTAGATTTGAAGATAAATATCTAATTACCCCAATAAAGTGGGAAATTATTAGTAAGAGGTGGAATAATGCTAAAAAAGTGGAAAAGCCATGACTTTAAAAGTACCTTTGTGGAAGAAACAGAGAGGAAAGCCTAGCAAAAACAGGGAAAACAACATCCCGAATTAACTGGACACAGCTTAAGGGAAATGCTACTGGGGGAAAAAAAAGCTTGAAATAAGTTGTTTCAAGATAGATAGGGGATTTTCTATTGCTAGAGAAAAGGATCTCTCACTCATGGGTGAGTTACGGAGAGAGAATTCTACGGTTGGGAGGAAACTAATTAGACTCTAAGTGGTATGCACATTAAATGAGTAATGTTTTCTTCTACTCAAATAATTAATGTTGTGATGCATTATGACGAGTTATAAAATACTTATGTTAATGTGATTTGCTAAGTTAAATTCTAGTTTTAATTATTTGATAATCTATGAGTTACAAGGTTAGGGGAAGAACCTATAAATTTAATCTGATTTCACTATAGCAAAATTAGTGAAATCTATATGGTTGTATAGATAAATTATGTAGAGGACCAACTCTTAGAATGTTTCAACCCGAGTGATGGGTTTAAATTTGACGTCATGTACCTCATGGATAATTTATGTCCATTGGGTTAGTGGTTAAGAGTTCTAATACCCATCCGTTTAGATCGAGTAAGAAAAATAATTCGAAATTGAAAGTAAGATATAGATAGAAAACAAATAGTCTCAGTACAGTTAGAATTTTTCTGTTTTAAATTATAGAAAAAATTTATTCAGAATTGAACATAAGAGGGGCATGCATATCTCATAATTGTATGCCTTTATTGAAATATAAATCTCAATTAGTAACTCAAATGGAATGCATTCTCGTATTGTAAACGTGTAGAAATATCTCTTCATAATAAAATATATCTAGTGTATATCTTGTAAAGTATATAAACTAGATAATCTCATTCTAGAAGGACTATAAAAATATAGTCATAGATACTATATTTAAATTTCAGAGTTGATAGTTATACCGTAATCAAAACAAATTCTATAAAAACAAATATTATTGTGCAGGTACAAGAATTAATTTCAACAAAGAATCTAGATAATTCTCGTATGAAACAATACATTTCAAAACTAGTGAAATGAAAAAAATTCTGCTATGTTAATTACTAATATATATCAAATGGATCTGTAAGGAGTTATACATAAAATTATATGTGTATTCAAGAACTTCTTCTAAATTTTGTGTTTTAATGATACAAGAAAATTATCCTACATTCATGCAACGATATATTAGAAGTGGAAACAACTTTCAGTGAGTAAGAAGGTTTAAGTATATAACTCAAATAAGAATTTATAATTATATAAATTAAAAAATTTCAACTCATGGGTTACAACCCAGACTTATTAGGTGTACATTACAAAGTACATATAGTCTAAAACTAGTGAACTAGAAGATACTAGGGGTCATTGTGAAAACAAACTGTCTAAACTATCTCGTAAGGCTTAAGTAAGGACCAACATAACAAAATAATTGTAGCGATGAAACCAACCCTGTATAAACCCAGAGTCCATTGTCAAAACAAAAATGAGTTGTAAAGGGAAATGAAGTTCAACCATTAATAGAAAAAATACAGTAGATAGCATCCATAACCGAAATGAAACAGGATATGAGTTATTAGAGTAAATAAATTAGATTGAGTATAAGAATCGAAATGAATACTCTAAGTGTGATGAAGTGAAAACTAATATACCTCGGTAAGTTGTAAATTTTATGGTTGTGATTGTGGAAAAAAAATAGAGACAGTGTTAAAACATGAACATATTGAAGGAAAATGTAATTACTATCAATGAGTGTCATGGAGATGGAAAATTTTTTGGCGTTGAGTTAGATTATAGAATGATAAGTAATTCATTTAGAATATTATAGAAATGAAACACTATTTTAATATGGAGTTGGAAGATTTTGTAAAAACCTCTAAAAACAAATCGAAAAACTAGAAAAGTCATTTTAGAATTGAGGGTTTTCGAAAAATACCGTTGTCAAGGATGACACATAAACGAAATTCCATAGTGAATTTAAAGGAACACCATCATAATCCTCCATAAAAATAAACGAAATATGAGATAATTTGTCTCGGTGACACCAATACTACAAATCGCTAATACATCATTACTATGTGAATAAATAGCCGTAGTTTCATTTTCACCCATATGTGTATTCGAATAATACTGTTGTTTCTATACAAGAAGAAATTATTCCGCTAATTACGGGAAGGTGGAGAAATTCATGAGAATTAGAAGTAAATATTTGGAACTTTGGATTTACAATAGAGTATAGAATAATAACTCACAAAATTGGTTACTAAAATTTGAATAAGAATGAGAATATGATATAATACCAATTCTCGATTAGCTATTATGGTAGTTACTCAGACACAATCATCAAAATTCCAAGGTATAAATGAATTGGTTATTGACACCAGAAATTTAATACCAAAACTTAACGAAACATTTACAACAAGTTCAATATGATAGCTTGCATTCAAATTCATTTTATGATAGAGGGAAAATCCAAACCCTGTGGATGGAAAATAAAGACCGAGATAAGCATAGTGCCAAATGAATAAAAAAATACAAATATCCACCCTCAAATAATTCATATACGTTATTACCTAGATTTAAAAGGAGGTCATTATTTCCACTCGTTACACCATTCTTCATCTCGCATATTAGCTCAAATCCTTATCCCAAGAGGAACGAAGGCGCGAAAGTGAGGTTCGACCTCTCGGTTGAAGTCACAAATGAAAATGACAAAAAATAGAAAATTTGATATTATTTATGTCAATTAGAAACCCTATGTAATCAATGATCTTGACTGTCCCACGCATAATAAGATTAACGATTACCCTTGGATGGATGCGTGGATAATCGATTCAAGAACGCCATGAGAGTTGGTACTTCATAAGTACTAAAAATAAATTATTTGGGGAAACACAAGATTTCTGTATCAAAAAAGTAGATATGAGCCATATTGGTTAGTACAATAAAATTAGTTCCTCTAAAAACAAACAAAACAAACAAAACAAATGGTAGTCGTCTACACAATTTCTACTCCCGGTTGATATGATCGGACAAGTCGATGATAAAGTGGTGATAGTGTGAAACGTAAAACAAAGAAATCCAATTCCATTATGGACAAACCCGTTAATGAATTGAAACCACTTTGGAAATAGACAATCCTTGATTTTAATCAGTTATTTTAATACCAAGGTAAGTGGTCAAGAGAGTCGTGCATCAAACATGATAATATAACAAAGGCTACTTGGCATTTATACAAGTCTAAGTCAAAATGACCAATTAATAACCATTAAGCTTTAAAAAAGAAAACGTGGACCTATCACCATGATGTACAATGAAATTAACTTAATCACAATAAATATATATGTTAGTATGACATAAGAAAGACTATGAAATTGCTCTAAATTCCTAGTTCATTTTCATTTATATTCTAGTGGAAGTATGCCTTATTAAAGGTATACGAATGATCATGATTAAATATAAGTAAATGTTATTGGGTAAATTATAAAAAAATAAAATAGGAGTTAAAGCCATATTTTAATATCCATAATATGGTAATGGACATGCAAGGCCATAAGCTATAAGTAAAGAGGAAATTGGTATATGTATTTATGCCTTTAAAATTTTCCTAACAATGGTTAAAAGTATAATTATATACATGACTATTTTATTCTTAAGTAGAGAAGGGATATTTCTATTATATATGTATAGATTTTTAAAGAAAAAAATGCATGGTATGTTGAGGAAGATTGAAATTAAAAAGTGTGTTAAGTGGAATACTGGCACAACTCGTAAATAATCTCTATAAATTTAAATTGGTGGAAATTCATCGTTGATAGAATTTCGTCAAGACATAAAAAGGATGAGATTACTAGAATATTATAAAGGCTTGGAGTCATATTCAACTCGTTAATACTCTCTATAAATAGAAAAAAATATCCGAATGGTATCAGAGCACAAGTTAAACACTAGGAAAATTTTGTGCTCACATCGTAAATTTTATGTTGTCTGTAAAAATT
This sequence comes from Pinus albicaulis, assembly GCA_034641835.2. Taxonomy (NCBI): domain Eukaryota; kingdom Viridiplantae; phylum Streptophyta; class Pinopsida; order Pinales; family Pinaceae; genus Pinus; species Pinus albicaulis. The sequence continues at coordinate 278,902 of JAXQQM020067818.1, forward strand.
TTATTGAATTTAAATTTTTCTAAAGTTTAATTTCATATATAGTGAACAATGTTGAGGTATACTGCTATGATCCATGACTGAAGGGGACTGAGATGTATGTGGATCTAGGTGGTGGAGAAAACACGTCGGATCCAAATGCTTCATTGATGGCTATGTTGCATAGAATGCAAAGAGAAATGGCGCAACTAAAAATCCATAATAAAAGGTTATATTTAGCCATTGAAGAGCAAGATATATTGATAAGAGAATTAACTTCTGGGAATAGTAAAGAAGGTGAAGATTCCAAAAGGAAGAGAAAGGGAATAGTAAATCACTTAGAAGATTCCGAGGAAGATGATTCTATAAACATTAGTATAGGAGGAACAAGGAATTACAAGGTGAATTCCATAAAATAAAACCTCCCTCTTATGATGGAGAGAAGGAGGAAGATGCTAAAGCGTGGCTTTTGAATATGATAAAGTACTTTTCGCGTTTACGAATATGAAAGTAAATTGAGAGCTAGGTTGGCTATCTCATCGCTGCAAGGTAAGGCTACCTTGTGGTGGGAAGAAATAAAGATGGTCCATGTCATTTATGAGAAAATTGTTACTTGGGAGGATTTCCAAGTCAAGTTCAAAAATCGATATCTGAATGAACGCTATTATAATGATAATCCGAATGAATTTCATGAACTTGGGTTAGGACGGCTTATAATTGAGGAATTTGTAATCAAATTCACCAATTTGTTACCCTATGTACCTTATATAAGATAAGAGAAGGTAAAAGGTACAATGTTTCTTGAACTCGTTACCCACTATTTACAGGAAAATATAGAGTTTGATAACCATAAGACCATGGATGACGTGGTGCGCAAGGCAGAGGATGTCTTACTACAAGAATTCAAGGGTAAGAGTGATCAAGAAAAGAATTTTCCAAAAAAAGACAAGGGTGACTCTAGTGGAAAAGAAAATAAACCCACATATCTCGAAGGACTTTGGGAGAAACCACCAAAGAAATAAGTTCAAAAAAATGGGTGAAAATCAAACTTCTCAATCACAAATAGGGTCTAAACAGATGAATGGAAACAATAAAAGAGAGGGGACTATTAAAATGAGAGAACCCTTGAAGTGTTGGGGTTGTGGAGAACCAAATTTGTTGAGGGATCTGTCCACACAGAAACATTCAAACTATACAAGTACTGAGAGAAGAAATGACTCATAATGACATGGCAAGGAACATCCCAAAAATCAGTACGTCACTCGGAAGATCTCCAAGCGAACACGACCCACTATGGTTGAAGTAGAAGGTATGATTGTCGACGAATTCGTTTATGTGTTAATAGATCCGGGTGAACCTTTTAAGTTATATCAGTCCTCAAATAGTGGAAAATTGTAACTTAAAGTCGAAAAAAATTTTAGCGATCTTGGTTAGTACAGATGGCCATGGGTACAAAAGGAAAAGTGACTCATAGGTTACCCCAAACATCAATGGATACCAAATTGAATTAAGTCTAAATATTCTGCCTTTACGGTCTTATGATGTACAGGTACGAATGGACATGTTAGAGAAGCAAAATGCCATGTTAAACTGCTTAGAGAAGACAATACATTCCATAAATAGAGAAGGAAAACCTATCATAGTACAAGGAAAACCTAAACCCATATCTGTGAGACAAATCTCAAAACTTCAATTTAAGAGAATTGTTGGAAAGGGTTACCAAGTGTATTTTTTTCATGTAGAGGAATTAGGACGATAGAGCAGATGAAAAATTCTCCGGGAAACATTACCAAGCTATCGGAATATTCAAAGATGTGTTTTTGGATGAAATTCTCATCTGCTTCTCTAGAAGGGAGATTGATTTCTCAATTGACTTAGTGCCAGGAGCAACTCCATTTTCTAGAGCCCCATATAGAATGAGTACAGCAGAATTAATGGAGTTGAAAATGAAACTACAAGAGTTGTTGGGTAGAGGTTACATTATATCGAGTGTGCTCCCATGGGGAGCACCAGTGTTGTTTGTGAAAAATAAAGACGACACTTTTATAATGTGTATTGACTATTGTTAATTAAATAAGATGACAAATAAAAGAAAGATATCCTCTACCTAGGATAGATGTCCTATTTTTGACCAAGTTAGAGGGGCAATAGTTTTTTCAAAATTTGATCTAAGGATAGGCTACCATCTGTTAAGAATTAAGGATGAAGATGGTATGGACACTATGAAGTTGTGCTCCTACCATTTGGGTTGACCAATGCCCCTGCTACTTTTATCTGCTTGATGAATAGTGTTTTAAAAATAAATACTTGGATAAGTTCATATTAGTATTTATTGATGACATTCTGATTTACTCTAATAATGAAGCTCAGAGATAAGGAAAACCTTATAATGGTTTTACAAACACTTAGAAAATAAATTGTATGCTAAGTTTAGCAAATGCGAAATTTTTTCAAAGATAAAATTCAATATCTCAGGTCATACAAAAATCGGAAAAGGGGTTGGGAGCTAGACCTTAAAAGATAAAAGCAATAAAATAATGGCTTCATACCTCATCGATGTGTGTTCTGTAAGATCCTTCATGGGAATTGTAGGATAATATAGAAGGTTTGTGGAGATATTTTTCAGCCTTAGCTTACCCTATTACATCCCTATAGAGGAAAGGAGTTATGTTTGAATGGAATGAAAAATGTCAAAACAAATTTGATCTGACCTAAAATTGAAACTTACAAGAACACTTATTTTAAAGATTACTGATCCGGATCAGAATTTGTAGAATGCACGGATGCGTATGGAGAAGGACTAGGAGGATGTTTCTACAAGAAAATTTCGTTATAGCCTATGAATCCAAAAAACTCAACAAACATGAACAGAATTATAGTGTTTATGATCTTGAGTTAGTTGTTGTAATACATGCTCTTAAGATGTGGAGACATTACATTTTAGGGAGAAAATTTTGTGTTGATGACAGATCACATCACCCTAAATTATTTTTTTCACCCAAACATATTTGAATGCTATGCAAAGCTAGGTGGTTTTTCTCTTCCTTAGTGAGCTTTGACATGGAGATCAAACATATTGAGGGTAAGGAAAAACAATATTACGGATGCATTAAGCAAAAATTCTTGGTAGAGTGTGAGTAATCTTGGGAGTAGTGCAACTTTGACCTAGAAGGACTAATACAAGAAGTGGTGAAACAAGACCAAAACTATGAAAAAATTCGCCCAAATGCTGAAAAAAGAAATAAAAGGGTATAAAAAGAACCAAAAAGGATTGATTTTCTATAGACGCGCAGTTATACATTCCCCGAAGTAGACTCGGTAAAGAAATAAATTCTCGATGAGTATCATAAAATACCCTATGTTGGACATTTTAGATACCGTAAATTACTCTCAGCTTTAAGAAAGAAAAAACCAGATTTTAGAGGATATGTTAAGAATGTATGTCATGGATAGGCCAACAAAATGGGAAGACTATCTACACTTAGCAGAGTTTTCCTACAATAATAGCTACCAATATTCCATAAACATGAGCCCTTTTGAAACACTTTATGGCAGAAATTTCCATACCCCTTTAAGTTGGAGTCAACTTGAAGATAAACTAATACTTGGACCAAAAGATTTACAAGAAATGAAAAAACTGTGAAAAAGATTTTAGCAAAATATCAAAAACAGCACAAAAAAGCAAGTGAAAAGTTATGCGGACAAAAACATAATTCACGAGAGAATGCAGTGTGTGTGATCATGTATATCCGAGAATTAAGCCTAAGAAGAGTACTTTGCACACTAGGAGCTATTCCAAAGTAGCCCACGATATTGTGGACCTTATGAAGTGTTGGAAAGAGTTGGACCAGCTTGCATATAAGTTGGCTTTACCCATTCACATTAAGGTTCATGATGTATTTCATTTTTCATTATTAAAAAAAAATGTGCATGATTCTGATCACGTTATTGATTGGAATGTGATTCGGGTGGAACCAAAAGGGGAATTCCTTCCGGAGCATGCTCCAAATCTTAGCGCGGGAAGAAATTGAGCATCGAAACGAGACAATGGCTAGGGTGAAAGTGCAAGTGGAGGCACTTTTCACCCGAAGAGGCTACTTGGGAACGAGAGACCGATATGATGTAAAAAATATCCATCACTTTTTAAATATTGAATTTGTTAAATTTTTTTGTTAACACCAGGGATGATGTTTGTCTTTTAGAGGGGGAATATGTAATATTACTAGTTTTATATGCTTTTTATTTGACATTTGAACAAGTTCAAAAGGGAATAGTAGACCACAATGGAAAAATTTGTGTGGATTTATTTTATTATTTGAAATTAATAACATAAAATGGGAAAAAATTATGTGCAATGACTAGATTGAGATTTGAGATCTCGAAAACCCAATCCATGAGGATGGATAAAATGGTAAGACTTTCCCACGACTTCCATAAATCCTTGGAAGGAATAAAGTAAGATACTAAAATTAAATTTGGAGATAAATATCTAATTACCCTAATAAATATAAAATTATTGGGAAAAGGTGGAATAAAGTCGGAAACGCGGAAAATCCAGCTTTAAAAGTACCCTGTGGAAGAGACATAGGGAAATCATAGGTTAAACAGTAAAACAACATCCTAAATTAGCTAGACGCAGTTAAACAGGGAAACATGTTGGGGAAAGAAAAGCTTAAAATAAGTTGTTTCAGAGATAGACAGGGGTTGTCTATCATAGAAGCAAAGGATCTTTTGCTCTGGGGGTGAGTTACGGAGAGAGAACTCTATGGTTTGGAGGCAACTATTCGGACCTAAGTGGTATGCACATTAAATGAGTAATGTTTTGTTCCCTGTCAAATAGTTAATGTTGTGATGCATTATGATGAGTTATAAAATACTTGTGTTAATGTGAGTCTACTAAGTTAAATTCTAGGTTTAGTTATTTGATAATTTATGAGTTACAAGGATAGAGGAAGAACCTATAAATTTAACCGATTCCACTATAGAAAAAAAATAGTGAAATCTGTATGGTTGTATAGATAAGTTCTTTAGAGGACGAAATCTTAAAATGTTTCAACATGGTGATGGGTTTAAATCCGAGGTTAGGTACCCTCATAGAGAATTTATGTCCATTGGGTTAGTGGTTAAAATTTCTATTACCCATCCGTTTAGATCGGTAGGGAAAATTAATTCGAAATTAAAAAATAATATACTACGTAAAAACAAATAGTCTTTGTACTAGAATTTTAAATTGTTTTAAGTATAGAAAAATTTATTGAGAATTGAACATAAAAGGGGCATGCATATCTCATAATTGTATGCCTATATTGAAATAGAAATCTGAATTAGTAACTCAAATGGAATGCATTCTCGTATTGTAAACATGTATAAATATCTCTCCATAATAAAATAAATCTAGTGTATATCCTATAAAGTATATAAACTAGATAATCTCGTTCGGGAAGGATTATAAAACTTCATCCACAGATACTATATTTAACTTTCAGAGTTGAAATTTATACTGTAATAAAATAAATTCTATAAAAATAAATATTACTCCGTAGGTACAGAACTAATTTCAACAAAGAATCTAGATAATTTAGTTGAAACAATACATTTCAAAACTAGTGAAATGGAAAATTTCTGCTATGTTAATTACCAATATATATCAAATGGAATGTAATGAGTTATACGAAAAAATTATATGTTTATTCAAGAACTTCTTCAAATATTGTATTTTAATTATACAAGAAAAATTATTCTACATTCATGCAACGGTATATTAGAAGTGGAAACGACTTTCAAGAGAATAAGGTTTAAGTATTAAACTCGAAATAATGATTTATTATTAAATAAATTAAAAGAGTCCAACTCATGGGTTACAAACCCGAGTTATTAGGTAGTACATTACAAAGTACGTGATACTCTAAAAACCAATGAACCGGAAGACACTAGGGGTCACCTCACAACATGTCAATATCGATATAAAAGTATCACATAAGAAAAAAAGTCGAATTAAGAGTCCAAAGCATAAGAAAATAATCTAGTCAAAATGAAAATGATTTCATAAGGGAAATGAGTTCAACCCTTGATAGGGAAAAAAAATACGGTGGATAGCATCCATACACGAAATGAAACAGGATATGAGTTATTAGACTAAATAACTTAGATGGGAGTATAAGAATCGAAATGAATACTCTAAGTGCGATGAAGAAAAAACTAATATACGTTGGTAAGTTGCAAAATTTTATGGTTCGAATGCGTATGAAAAAGAAAAAAAAGACGAGTGTTAAAAACATGAATATGTTGAAGGAAAATGTAATTACTATCAATGAGTGTAATGGAACCTGGAAAATTATTTAGTGTTAAGTCATGTTATAGAAAGATAAGTAATTCATTTTTTCGATTATGGAAACGAAACACTATATTAATATGGAATTGGAAGATTTTGTAAAAATATCGAAAGAAAATAAAATAGAAAACCAGAAAAGTCGTTTTAGAATTGGGGTCTGAAAAATACCATGTGTCAAGGATGACACTTAAATGAAATGATGGAGTGACTTTAAAGACACACCATCATAAGCCTATGTAAAAATAAACGAAATCCGAGAGAATTTGTCTTCGGTGACACTCGAATACTACAACTCCTAGTACATCATCATAACTATGCGAATAAATAGTCGAAGTTTCATCTCACCCATATGGGTATCCGAATAATACCGTTATTTATACATAAGAATAAGTTATTCCCTAATTCGGGAAGGTGGAGAAATTCACGAGAATTAGAAGTAAATACTCAAAACTACGGATTTACAATAGAGTATAGGATAATAACTCAAAAAATTGGTTATTAAAATTTGAATAAGAACGAGAATATAGTATAATACCAATTCTCGAATGGCTAGTATGGTAGTTACTTTCGACACAATCATCAAAAATTCCTAGGTATAAACGAATCGGTTATTGAGACCCAGAAATTTAATAGAAAAGTTTAACTAAAAACATTTATAGCAAGTTCAATATGACAACTTTGCATTCAAATTCATTTGTAGTAGAAGAAAATTCCAAATTGTGGATGGAAAATTAAGACCAGATAAACATAGTGCCAAATGAAAAAAAAATAAAGATATCCACCATCAAAGAATTCATATATGTTATTACTCTGGAGTTAAAGGAAGGCATTCTGTTTATCGTTACACCATTATTCATCTCGCATATTAGCTCAAATCTTTATCCGGGGAGAGGAACAAAGGTGTGGAAGTGAGGTTCAACCTCTAGGTTGAAGTCGAAAATGAAAAAAGACAAAAAACATGAAAATTTAATATTATTTATGTCAATTAGAGACCCTAGGAAATCGGTGATCTCGACTATCTATGCGTAATAAGATTAATGATTACCCTCATATGGATCCATGGATAATCGAGTCAAGAACGCCATGAGAGTTGGTACTTCATAAGTACTGGAAATAAATTTATTGGGGAAACACAAGATTTTGTATCAAAAAAAAGTAGATAAGAGCCATGTGGGTTAGTACAATAAAATTAATTCCACTCAAAAAAGAAAAAAAGAAAAAACAAATGGTAGTCGTCTACACAATTGTTACTCTGTTGATCCTGATCGACAAAGTAACGATAAGAGGTGACGAGTCTAGAAATGTAAAGTAGAAAAATCCAATTCCATTATGGACAAACCCATTAATGAACTCGAAACCACTTGGAAATATCCAAGCCTCAAGTTTAAAAGTTATTTTAATACATAGTTAAGTGGTCAAGGGAATCGTGCATCAAACATGATAATATAACAAAGGTTACTTAGCATTTATACAAGCCTAAGTCAAAATGACGTAAGTAATAACCATTAAGCTTTAAAAAGAAAACGTGGACCTATCACCATGATGTAGAATGATATTAACTTGATCACAATAAAGATATACGTTAGTATGACATAAGAAGACTAGGAAATTTCTCCAAATTCCTACTTCATTTTCATGTATATTCTGGTGGAAGTATGCCTTATTAAAGGTATATAGATATAAGTCAAAGTGCTTGGGTAAATTAGAACGAAAGAGAATACGAGTTAAAGCGATATTTTAATATCCACAATATGGTAATGGGACATGCAAGGCCATAAGCTATAAGTAAAGAGGAAATTGGTATATGTATTTATGCCTTTACGATTTTCCCTAAGAATGGTTAAAAAGTATATATATACATGATTATTTTATTACCAAGTAGAGAAGGGATATTTACATCTGTATATGTATAGATTTTTAAAGAAAATAAATGCATGGTATGTTGAGGAAGATCGAAATTAAAAAAGTGTGTTAAGTGGAATCACTCAGTGATAACTATGATAAATAGTGATTTTAAATATAATTTTGTCAAGACATAAAAAAGACTAGATTACTAGAATAGTATAAAAGTATCTGAAAGTTATATTTAACTATGAATACCGCTTTAAATAGAAAAAAGAAATCGAATATGAGGTGTTCTAATCTTATTTTTACTACTGGAATCTTGGAATTCTTTTACCAATCTGTGTAATGATTATTCAATGTAATTTTTATTCATGAAATAGAATTTAATATTAACTATAACCATATTCATTAATCTCTTTTCACTAACAAATTCAAATGTATCTATAAAAGTCTTTTAAACAATCTTTTAAAATAAAATAGGGTGTTACAACTATCCAATATTCTACAAAGTACATTGCATTATGGGAAAGATTTCCATGTTTTCTCAAGTCCTACTTTTCTCTAATATTCTTTCTTAATAATTGTTCACATGAATCCCCTCGCTTTCTTTCCTTTGAAAATGAATGGAATCATGTACATAGGTGCTCTCAAATTTCCGAGGTTTTGTTGGGAGGTATGGACAATAAGGTTAAGAATTATTATAATTTTTTTTAAAGAGGTTTTTCTCTTCCATAATAATACACACAAATCAATGATTTAGATTTATTTTTCAAAGTAGTTATGTTTTTTTCAATATTTCAATTAAATTGATTAATTAAAAAAATACATATGAACAAGTGTCATATAGAATAAGTTACAATTTTTTGAGTACTTGTTATTCATAAAGTGTGTATTAGACCATGATACTCGCAACCAAGCCTATTTACATAGTCAAAATCTCCATGATAAAATGGAGATAAATATGTATGATTAAGATTTGTGTTCCAAATTTTTATTAAATGTATATATGTTTAACTTATATATTAATTTTTTTATAAGTAATAATAATAATAATAATAATTTAAAACAAAATTATCATTTAGAAAATTTATAATTTTTTTATTTTTTTATTTTAGCAATGTGAGATGTATGATAAGATAAATGTTTTGGTGTTTATTATGCATTGATGCCATATATTTAATTTATATAGTTGTGCTAGGTATTTAAATTTATTGTAAAAAATACTTTAAACTATATTTTCAATTTAAAATATTATTATTTTTTAAGATTTTCATAACAAATTATGCATTAACACTAAAACTTTCTTATTACCATCGAATTGAACAATAAATATATATATATATATATATATATATATATATATATATATATATATATATATATATATATATATATATAAATATTTAAAAACAAATTTGTTATATTTTGTCCTTTTAGAAAAACTTAATAATACTTTATTATTTGAAAACAAATCTAAATTTCAATGACATAATAACTAGATTTAAAAAACTTAAACTAATTAAACAACACAAAATTATTGAGAAAAATTTTTATATTTATCGTATTTTTTACATAAATCACTCTTTCTCAAGATCAAACATCATATTATGAATTTTATTACACAAAATTACGTAAATATTTTTTTATAACACCTTAAACCTTTAAACCTTTTAACATAATTTAGTTATCAACTTAACGAAATAACATGTAAAATGAAATATATATAAATGTTTATGCAACTATGGTAATAATTTTTAAGACTATTATCTTTCTTTGATGAAATGAACTCGCTTCTTTTTCATACAACTAGTATCTTATTTATTTATATTACAAATTTACGACCATTTAAATTGTTTTTGCTTGTAATACCCTACGTAATTGGATTATAGTTCTACTTTTCACACTAATATGGCGTTTCTAAACACGTGTCACATAACGTTGATCAATAGATTCACCAAGGACTTATATTTAATGATCACCAAGGAATTCTTATTGAGGGCCCCTAAATTCGAACGACCCTCGACAAAATGTTCTATCACTTCAATACAATAACGATGGATACACTCACTCGTGGTAATTGGCTTTAAATTCTATTCATAAAATATTTCGAATTTCATGGATTCTTTATCCACTTTGTGGGCTCACAAATGCTAGTTACCATAACAGAATCAACCGGCGAATGCAAACCTCATTAAACCATGAGCTAGTATTGGTAATTTCTGTTCATATAAGTTACATTGAGAACGAGCAAGAGAAAAAAGCCAACCTGTTGGAGCGATTTGAATGATTGATTCTGGTGAGGAAATAGCACTAGTCACCCTCTTCATACCCAACAACGCTCGTACATTGCTCATTTTGTTAACAATCCAAGTGTATGCCATGTATCATGTTTTTCTGCACAAAGGCACTACTTTCTGCTCTGGTTTTTCTGAAGATCAACAAGAGAGTTCTTATAACGCGATGGAAATTGTGAGCTGGGAGACTGAAGCAGTGGAGGAATTGAATCTGGAAGCCCTACTATGTCACCATGAATACTTGGTTATCCACAAAATGTTATTCTTACCTTCTTTAACCTCATGTTTTGCATGGTCTCTGCCATTATGGTTTCAACATTGACCGAGACTTCTTCAATGGGATTATTGCTCTCCCGTTGAAGAATGGAGCACTATTGCTAGAAAAATCCAATTCTGAAAATTCGCACGAAAAGAATGTTGTAGTCAATGGTTTTCTTAAAGGATTGGCCCTCAATTTCACCGACGTGAGATCCTCCAGGACCGCTTGACTTAGATAATAATATATCCCAGTGAAAATACGACAATTTTCGAGAGAATTTTCTTCTCTCGAAAGGAGAAAAATTAGTTGATCCTACTGGGCCATAGTAGTCGTAAGAGTTGGAATTTGGATTTCCTTACACTTATTAGTCTTTGTCGCTCGCAGCTAAGGCATGGACTATTATATTCGGAGGGTAAGGCGATGTTAGCATTAGTCAAGCTGTTTTTAAGCTGTTCTTAGTCCCTTATAGCCAATGTTTTTTATTAGCATTTATGTTATTAGTTCCCTATGATTTGTATAGCGGCCAATGTTTTTGATTAGTATATCTGTTATTAGTTCCCTATGATTTGTATAGCGAAATGTTTTTTTAAGGCATATCAATTTGCCATCTTATTTGGCCTTTTTCCCGAGGTCAGGAGGAAATCTTATTTGGCTTTTTCTCGAGGCCGGAGAAATCTTATTGCCCTTTTCCGAGGCCTGAGGAAACGACATAGGTTAAGTTATGAGTTTGTCTTCACATTTTGAAAGTTATAAATGCTAGCTAAACTAAGACATTAAATACTAGCTTGTATTTTTGATGTACTGCGACTATCAAAGTTGTTCTACATGTCCCTATTCTACTTGTTTCGCATGCCACCAGTTATGCATGCATGTAACTGGTGTTGATATTTAGGAATAAGAAAAATGCTGCATACCGTTGCTCTCGCTCGAAGCCCGGGTAAAGTGCAGTGTGTCGAGCAAGGCATCTCTCAACCTTGCTCTCTCAATTAATCCCTCGCAATCTCTCAATTAATCCAACAAAGGAGCCCTACAACTTTGGCAAGGATTGCGGAGAAGCTCGAATCGCTTCGCCAATGGTTGCAAAGCAAGCTCTCAATTAATCTGAGCAATGGAGCCCCTGCAACTCTAGCAAGGATTGTAGAAGGGATTGTAGAAAGCCTAGAATCGCCCTCCCAATGGTTGCAAATTTTTCAAAATTCAAAGGAATGCAAAATTTCAGATTTTGAAGGACTCGCAAAATTTCAGAATTTTAAGATAAGCTAAATGAGAAAGAGAAAGAAAAATAGCAATATTTAGAATTCTAAGAGAAGAAAAAATTTTAAGACAGGAAAAATGAGAAACTACATTGGTTGGACTTGGACTCACTGCCTTCGACAAAGCATCTTTGGTTCACTATTGATTCCATGTATCTGGCTCGAGGTCCTAGCAATTTACTTTGAAAGTGAAAGAAAGCAAGGGTGTTGAGGTAACTTTTTTGTTCTCAGTAATTACATTTTGCAGACTTGAATTTCCCTGTTTCTCACAAATCGCCACTTTCCACCGCTTTCCATCTATACAACTATTCAAATGTGGGTTCTATAGTCATCAAATTTGGCAACGTAACTTTAGCAAAAACATATTTGTTCCATTTTTAGGATTCTCTCTCTCTATCAATGTTCAATCTTTGTTTCAATTGTGGATATTTCAGTTGCATTTTTCCCAAATCTTATGGAGGGTTTTGTCTGCTCTTCCTTGAGTTGTTGGGTAATTGGCTACGACTTATGGAGTTGTAGTGACATACATACCAATGGGTCATCCTACTACAAACTAGTCCAATCTTTCTAGTCATGAAAGATTTTGAACACTATCTTTGTTGCTCAAAATAAATAAACCAACTGAATTGTGATCACTAGGTTTTGTAATTTCATGAAATTTGTGGCTCTCAATCTCCATTGGTCGCATCTAAGCTCTCTCTACCACTTTTTTTCTTCTATCTCGCATTAAAAGTTTCCATTTGTTACATCTAGGCTCTCTCTACCCTCCTTTCTTTTTATCTCGGATTGAAAATGGAGTTGATATGTCTCATTATATCGAATGACATGGAGGCCAATAGTGCTCAGAATTTGAAGGGAAAACATTTACAAAAAATTTCCCTAGTAATAGTCGCCTAACGACAAATTTGGCAAAGACGACAGCTCCCAATTTTGCTCCCTCTGAGCTCGCAATTCCGCAACATTCTCATCACAGATTACGCTTCGCAAAGACAACAATTAGCTCTACATACCCTAACACCGATTGTTTCCAAAGATTTATAAATGTTCTTAGAAAAAAAGGGAGCTTGGTAGGCTTGGCTTATGGTAAATGGCTCACACAATAAATCGCAAAACCAAAAGCTGGGATATAGAATAGTGCATATAGATACAATAGACAACAATAAAACAAAAATCCGTACATAGCAAAAGAAAACAATTTAACTTCACCTATCACTCAACAATTCAACTTCACCTATCACTCGACGACCGTATAGCATACCGAGGAATTCGAATTCGTCCATCAGGTGCCTTGAACTCTATAGGAATTTCATCCCATGATTCGGCAAAGCTTGAATTTTGGGCATTTCGATAGCTTGAATTTCATCCCACGGATCGCAAAGCTTGAATTTTCTGAACTAGGTTGTTCTTGGATTCCTCCGCCATGGCTTCTTCATATACAGCCTTAACATTTCAGCTCCTCCGCCCTCACCAACAAAGCTTAGTTCAGTAAATTCGTGAGGATTGAAGTTTTGGTCACATTGTAAGGTTTCCTACTCTTCGACAAAGGGAAGTCGGTAGCGTATGTTTTTTACCGAGGAACCTATGTAAGCTTTAACCTATTTCTCGTTCGAGAATCTATTGCCCTTTGAGCTTACATACTTTTATTTATCATCTTCACCTCGCTTTCATTGATAAATCACCGTATGACACATTTAAATCTTACTTAGTATAGAAATGGAAATGGCTCGGCCCTGGGGGAGCCTCCTCGGTTTTTCCCAGAAAGAAGTTTGATGTTTTTCTTCCGCCATTCCATTGCCTCTACTAAGGGTTCCTAGCAATACAAAGCTGTAATAAATCCCAAGTCCGGGCCAAAAGAAATCTAGTAACCATAAGCTTTTAATTTTCTCCATCTCCTTTCAGCTTGGGTGAAGGCACACTAGTAGCACATGCAAATTTTAATATGGCATTTGTTTATATGTCGATTTCAACATCTTAAAATGACAAATAAGAAAACTCCTAAATTTTGACAAATGTCCCGATAGCATTCAACATCTATGGTTTTGCCCATGCGGGTACATCTTGCTTGCTATGCAATATTTCTAGGAGGATTTGATGAGCGATATTTTTCAAACCGATAATACGATTATATTGTGTTTATATCACCGGAATTTTTGAGTTATTTTAGACTATGGGTTTAATTTATATAACTCGGGAAAAATAATTATTAATAACAATTTTATCAACTAAATCAAAACCGTAATTAAAACTCGTAATTTATTAATTCTTGTAAATATGTAATTAAAACTCGTAATTTATTAATTTTTGTACATATTTTTGTACATATGTAGTTGGTTAAGTCGTGCTAAGTTTAATTCTATTAATAATCACCTCCTTAATTTTCTTCTTAAAAAAATATTAGTTTATTAGCATGACTAAATATTTATTTGACTAAGTTTTAAAAAATATTTTCCTCATTAATTACCATGGTTACTAATCTTTATTTTTTACTCGAGCGTTACTTTAACCGAAAAAAACCTTATATAGGGACAAGTTTCTCCATGAATATACGTGATCTTCGCAGCACATAAACACCGATAGCTAGAAGTAGCGTAACATTAGTTTCACCGAGTATTTTTTGACGAGACAACTCTGGAATTTGAACAAATCTTTCCTAAATGGCCATCCAACAAGAATACATAGCCGCAGCTCCGTGGTTCCCAATGCGAAGATTTGTTTGGTCTTGCCTTTCATGAATCGATATTATAATGTTCTTCTTGCTTCCACTCAGTGGCTATACTAAATTTTACGAGGATTCGATATATACCCACTCGCCCATCCATGAATGATACAATTATTTCACTTATTATTCTAATTCAGTAGTAGATAACGTCTCCGTGCCACAGGTTTAGATGTTTGGATTCACAATCTTTCGCAGTGACCAGGAGTGTCAGTTAACATTTTTTATTTTTTAAAATAAACCATTATTACATTTTATATACATCATTAATATTACATAGTTTTTTTCATTATTATTACATGGTTTTTTTACTCAACTATGACATATATATAACTAGTCATTATTTCAAGAAGCAGATTATTATAATATGAATAGCTTAAACATGTTTATTTTTTTACATAATATTACATAGCTTTTTCATTATTATTACATATTTTTTTTACTCAACATAGACATATATATAACCAGTCATTATTTCAAGAAGCTGATTATTATAATATGAATAGCTTGAGCATGTTTATTTTTTACATATCTATTAAATGGCATGTTTTATATTTGTATCAAAATTTGTGAAAAGTCTAAGATACATGGTGTTAATATCTTTGCATATCAAAAATTTGCAAAAAGTCTAAAAAGTAACTTCTTAAAATAAATTATAATCATGTACAAATCATTCTAAATTAAATTAAATAACACATTTCTTCTATTCTAAAAGTCACTGGCATTAATGATAATTAACGTTAACTAGTTAAAGACAATCGTAATTATTGTTTTAAGGAAAGATTATTAATTATGATAATAAAATTAGTTATGAAAAAATAACTTGATAAAAAGTAAACATGATGGTAAATGTTTTCTAAGAACTGGAAAGAGGTTGGGGACAGTTGGAAATAGTTACCTACTCCTCTAGGGATAAGACACCGATCCGGGGGAGTAGGGGATTTTGTTCTAGGAGGAAAGTACAGTGCGGATTTCAGAGTCTGGTGGAAACTAGTGGAAAGCACTTAGTAGTCTCCCGAAAATGATTTTTGGGACCGATCGGGATCAAGCGTCCCCGAGGTCACACTGTAAAAATCCACCGTTAACCCATACTATCGAGGATTGGAGCACGAGGGGAAGATGACGATGTAATCGCCTCTCTTGATGGTTGGGAGGACTAGAGTTATAAGCTACGTATTCGGATAAGTAATCAGTGTAACTTTTAGTGACTTATGTACTATAACACCTTCATTCTACACGTGAAAGATATTCATTTTTATTTTATTCATAGTGTTAGTAATTACCCTATAAACTTGTACCGTAAATTAATGAAGAAATATTCTTGTTTTATTTTGTTTTAACTCTAAATAAGTGATGTCGAACCTAAATGGGTATCAGAAAAAATAAATAAACAGACCTAAGAAAGAAAATGTGGATTAAACTTGTAATACAATTCAATTTTTTTATTTTTTTTAAAGATATCAAATATGATTATATATATATATATATATATATATATATATATATATATATATATATATATATATGTCACAAGTGAATCTCATAAATAGAGAATAGTTAATATCTAAACTATAAGACTGAAAAGGAAAGAATGTATTAGTCAAGTATTTTCATTTTAAAATAGCAGAGACTGTTTGTGATAAAAGAACAACAAAAGAAGAATTATGAGTTGTACATGTAACTACATAAAATTCTACAGTAAACTCCACAGTTAGAAAACTGTAAGAAAGTTAAGAAAGGAAGACAAGAGATGTGTAGGGAGTAAGGAGATTATGTCTATAATTTGTAAAGATAAAAGAATCCTATGCATGCTCATTAATGAAGTTGTTCCTGATTAAAACAATAGGGGATATTGTTGGTCATGGGTACTGGGTAAAACCCTAACGTAGGATGTGGTTGTCCCTCGATGCAAATCTATATGCAGACATTGTAGGTGGTCCGACCACCATGAAAGAAAAAAAAATAGCTATGGTAGAATAGAACTATCAAGAACATCGAGAGAATTGGAAACTGGATATTCTTCATAAATACTGTAGAAACAGGAAGAAACATATCTTTCCAGATAACTGAGTTATGTTAACTGCCAACTTAAACTACATTCCATCAAATAGAACAAGAAAGGGAATAATACAAGGGAGAACTGACATTGAAAATGTGTTTAAACTTTTGCTACTAATAGGCCTCGTGTAAATTGAAATAGCATGGAATTCATTAGGAAAATTAAGTATACATGCAACCGAGCAAGAAGTAAATTTAATAAGACATGAAATTTACAACAAAATTTTTTCATTATATAACCAAAACAAGAGTGGAGTATTCAAAACTGAAACCCTCGGCTACTATACTTTACATACTAAAATATATGTAATAATATATCGAGGAACCCTTCTAAAACAAGATGCGAGAATTGACATAGAATTAGAAAAGCATTCAAAGCCATCTATTCTAGCCAAACTAAAACATAAGAAATGTATAAATTAATATATATAAACTATTAAACACTCGATCATTAAGGGAAATAGATATCCCATTAGGCCAAGCCAAGGAAAAGGGTTTCTAAAACCCCCCAAAAAAAATACTATAAGGTTCCGCTTGAAGACAGAGATAGTCATTGGAGCTCGAATGTGGAATTTTTTTAGAGTACCGTAATCGAGAGCTAGGGTTTAGCCAAGCATTAATATATGCAGAAATTACCCAAGATATTCCGAAAAGATGGTAGTCGATGACAAGGGAGGAAATTCTAATCTAAAGATAGAGGCCATTTAAAATAAAGAGTTCGTAAGCTTTAGACTATTCATCTAAACATCAATACAAAAAATTCAGTGCTAATTTGGTAAAGATGAATAGTTTACTCATACTTGAGGAGAAGAGATGTACCGCGATCGAGCCGGTCCTGTCGATAGAAACCCTTTGAAATAGCTCAAAAAAATAAATCATCTGAACAACCCAATATGAGAAGTTTACTCGGGAAAACCGTATAAGAATTGAACATCCATAAATTGCTTGAGTAAAGTTTTACCTAAAAACAATAATAATATTGTAGAAGTGAAGGTGTCATGGTAACCGTGGCTATATAGCAGCTTCACACTCAACAAAGAGACTCTCAAATTACTTCTCCACGAGCAGCAGCGAACTAGTGATTACATTTTTTAACCGGAGAGAGATAACAGAGTAGTGGTGGAATCGAATCCCGAAAGAAGCTCACGAGCAAGAATAAAACCCTCGCAGGCACCAAGAATAAATTCTCAAGCGTCATAGAAAAAAGTGACCAAGGCCGAATAATCTAAACTTGGTAGGGATTACCAAGCAAGTTCTACCCAAAACTATGAAGCGTCGATGGCCATATCACTAATGGTGGAGATCCAATGTAGTTCATCGAGAAAATGCATGACATATCTAACAACCTGTAGCTCGGTTAATAGCACGTACATTTTCATTCAATTTTCAACGACATGCTAGCCTTGCATCGATAACGTGAAATTCCAACACGGGAGATAATCTTAGGATTATGCATGTTGATGGTTAAGTTAGATATGTCGCTTGTTATTAAATTACATCTTAGCACTCTCAATCAAAATTTCTAGAGTATCTTAAATATTTCCATGACGTACAGGGTGCAAAGGTAATGTAGAATAGGTTCATAATTCTTAATGAATCTGGTGGAAGAGAAAACCCCTTATGGGAAGTTAAATTTAACTTATTATATGGGTTAAACTTTAGACATAAAGTAAAAAAAAAATTATGGAGTGTTGTATGGTTGTGACATGTGGTATCAGAGCTAAAGGTTGTAGCATTGGCGTCGTTGGGATTTGTTAAGAAGAAATAAAATTGAGGTATGCTACGAATGGACATCAATTAAGGTATGATTCTAGCAATCTACATATTGATTGATATATGCGTAGTCTACTTTTGGCATGTGATGTGCGATTCATATTTATAACTACATTTGTAGAGTAATGAGTAATAAATTTTGTTGCAAACAGTTCGTAACATTGGAAACCCTATTGATGATAAAAAACAATAAAACCTTTCTTGTGCTACTTATGAACAACCTAAGTCCTCACTAGTGAAAGTGAGAGTTGACTATTAACCCGAGTCCTCGCTAATGAAAGTGAGAGTTGACTATTAAAATTTAGGTATATGACATATGAATCATACATTTAACAAACATAAGCAAAGTTATCATGCACTACTTGAAAAATATGAATGTGTATAGTGAGGGTGTGTGAAACTAATGCATGAATGAAAAGAAGGGAAAAGTCCTTGAAAAGGATTATAGAGTGTTCAAAAATGGAATTGAATGAACCCTTTCAAAGTAGAAAAATTACACAATGTGTCAAGTAGTGAGACTTTACTATAATGACTAAGTTTTTGAAGGAATCATGTTATGGATTCATTAAGATTATTAGTGGCCTTGATTATTTGGTGATGTATCGACTGGTGATAAAACCTATATGCATTAATTGGTTTGATTAAAGATTATTGCAAGTTGTAAACAAGTAGTTACTTCATGTGTCGATTGTTGGTAATAGTGAGATTAGTGGAATTGGAAAATGTTGAAATGTTACCCATGGGACTCTTACCCTAATCGTTATTTAATGAATATTTGTATATAATCGTATGTACAATACAAATATTGTATGGAGGAAATTAGAAATTATTGTATAAGATAATACATTGTTAGGAAATGCATATTTACAAAGCTTAGCATTGTTAGCTTTATAGTAAGCATCAGTAGCTTTAATGGAAACAAGAAAAACTCTGAAAGTAAAATATTGTAGTGAAAATTGCAATCGGTAATTGAAAAAGTATCATGTTATAATGTGCATGATTGTGTTATCTCGGGGAGACAATAATGTGTAACACATGTATGATATCTATGTTACCCCTCGTTAATCTAGATATCATTGGACCCATGTTAAGAGAAAGTATGATTTATAGTGTACATAAAGTTTTCCTTTTCTTTATGTATAATGCACAAATAGTTCATTATGTAATTTAATAAGGAAACAATGCTAAAAGATAAATTTTACATACAGAGATAGTTATGAATAATTGTGAAAGGCTAGAAGGCCTTGGGGTTGATGGTGGTTGTCTCGCGCAGGAGGTTGATGGCACTTACCTAGTCGATTTCCTCTCCCTAGAGATATATGATCTCAAAGTAAGTGAAAGGAGTGTGCCAAGATGGTGAAGAGGGGAAAACTTGAGGCAACTCTATTGATTTTGGAGCTTGTTGAGGAGGTCCAAAAATTCCTCATACACAGGATGTTGTCGGAGGAATCCACATCGGACCTCGGAATGGTCTTTTTGTCAAATAACTATTTGGATGTGAAAAATTGCTCGATTTGGTTGTGGAAACCAACTCCCATGGGAGGGGAGGAGCATTTTGTTTACCATTGTGGTTCTCATAGCGAGAAAAGTTAGTAAATAGTCATGTGTTATATTAAAAATGAACTTTATATGATTGTGTAAATATCTTATGTAGTTATTGAGAAGAAAGGAGCCTATCTATTTGAAAGGAATTACATAAATTGTAATTTCCTTTTTTATTGTATTACTAATCTTCTAAATGACTTAGGAGGGGCTAGGAAAATATGCACTTGGTTCATTGATTGACCATTTGTACGATTAGAGAGGTAGGTTTCTCCAGAGTACATTTAGAAGTACTGTGTGAATGTTTTTTAGCAGGGAGCTAAGACAATGTGCATGTGATGCATTAATTAGAGGGATGGTGCTCTCAAGTACTTTGCAGAAGCACACCGATTAAAACATCTCTTGATATTGCATGAATGATTTGATAGTTGCAAGTATTTTCACTTGATTGAAGCTACATGACTAATGTGATTGAATTTGTTAGTCATACATTACGTGCTCTTTTCCATGGAGTGTTGATGGGTGGTTCAACCATTCTCGCAGAGCTTAGTAAAGAAATCATTACTTATAATAGTAATTGGTAAGTAATGGTAAGTTTGTATAGAGATTTTTCCATAATTTTATGAAAATTAATAATGGATAAGTTGTTCAAAAAAAAAAATGGAAATGGAATATTTTTCTTTGAGCTATACATGCTCAGGACTATGGATAAAAAAATTATTGGTTCAACTAATAAGCATCAGGAAGCACAGTGTTCTCATTGAGAAGGGAGAGGGACCCCCACAGGATTGTTTATATTATTATATCATGAGTATAAGTTTAAATTTCAGTGAGAGAAGCACATCAAGAACAATGCTCCTGTCTTTCTTCTCTTAGAAAAGAATTATTTGCATACAAAACGGTTTGTAGTTGTCGAAAAACAGCCATAATAAATCATTGCATGGCTTAATCATAGTAAAATAAATGATAGAATAGCTTGTCTATATATATATATATAGATATATATATATATATATATATATAACCATCTTATGTAAAATATAGGATGCTTGTTTTATTTGGAGAGATATTTCATACATGTGTATGAAAAGATAGCAAGATCCAAGTTAGTTCTTGAAAGTAAATATAGATTAAAGAGGGTAATTCATGAATATATTTCACGGGTTGGGAGATAATTTAATGATTTTTCTTGGAAGAAAAGTCATGAAGAACCCCAAGTAATTTCACATAATTGTTTCTTTGGGAAATATAATGTTGAATCTTGTGTGAAAGGAATAATTTCTACTTGGAAAAGTATAATGTTGTTTTATATAATTGTTATTCTTGGAAAGCGTAACCTCTTGAAAGGAGTGCATGTTGATTTTTCTGATTTGGGTGTAGCTAACCATATTATTTTTTCCTAGTTTTATTCATAAAGGAAGGTATCTATGATCATTTCTTGAAATGGAAGAATAAGAAGCTTTCAAGTATATAGACAACAAAACTAGGCTATGATAACCTCCTGATGCAAATGAAGTATGCCTTTTTTTACGTGAAAGGAATAGTTAATGATGGTAGAGTTCTAAGAATGGAATAATGTGTTACCTACATTAAGGAAGGATTATTAAGGTAAGCTCTTACATGCACCAAGAATATCCATTGTGCTATAAACGTCTGTTCTTTGCATGGATAAAAGAAATACTAAGCTATCTTAATCTTTAGGAAAAATATGTGAGTGAATTTTGTTCTAACGAAATCATTATGTAGTTTAACTTAGTTTCTTTTGGAATAAGATCATGTATATTATGCAATATTTGTATTAGATTTCATTGGAAAAAATATACATTTGTATGTAGGAAATGATAACAAGTTTTTTAATCTTACATTGGAAAAGTTTCTTTGGCAAAAAAGATGAATTATATATATGGGTAATGTTGGTATAATATCTAGAGGATAAGACATATATTCATATGCTTTATTCCATTAGTTTTAGGGAAAAGAAACCATGAATTGCATGCCTATAATGTTATATTTATTCGAAAAGGAAACATGTGGTCGCATGCTCTATTATGATAAGTATTCGGTTAGGAAATTAATTTTCGAAACATTATGCATTGTATGCATAGGAACAACATTAACTGTGTTAAATTTATTATATTTGCATGCCCAAAAGCAATAGCTGAAGGGTTGGTTCTTTTGCTAGAGTTTAAGTAACTCAGATACATATTGTGTCATTTTTCCATTGGAGGAATTCCTGGACAAATTTTGGTGAATTGTGCTGTACGAATGCAAACGTATGCAAGAAGTGTCATAATAATGTGGGAATTATTTTGACATGAATTGGTAATTACTTGATTACACTAAAGTAGTGATGTTAGAAGGAAGCATGTTTTGATCTTGTATTCACATTTCATGTATGCACATGAATAAGTGTTAAAGGATCACTTAAAGATTGATTAGTGATTTATTGAGGTTTTATCTAATCATGTTATAAAATCTTGTTGATATCATCAATAACAGGAAGCCAGGATGACTTATGAAAAGTAAATGCTATGATTAACATGGTGGAAGGTAAATGATTATGGTCATGCAGATGAGTGCGAGCTGTAGGATGACTCAATGTATGATGGTCCATTGTAGGTAGAGCTGGGCGGTGAATTTCTGGTGCAGATGCAACACATACTTGACTGGAGGGAAATTACACTCCAGAAAATGTGTTATCACCCCGGTTAAAGTGTAGTAGAATCACTTCGGCCTGGATGAGGATATTTGGGAGGACGAAATATTTGTGTGTGAGGCTTACCCAGAGCTCCTTTCAGAGCTAGACTGAAACACCAAGGACGGTGTTACTTTTAGGGGGAGAAGTTGTGACAGTTGTATTAATGATAACTAGTGTTAACTATTTAAAAGACAATTGTAATTATTTTTTTAAGGAAATATTATTAATTATGATAGTAAAATTAGTTATGAGAATAACTTGATAAAAAGTAAAAGATGATGGTAAATTTTTTCCATGAACTAGAAAGAGGTTGGGGACAGTTGGAAATAGTTACCTACTCCTCTGGGGATAAGAGACTGATCCCAAGGAGGAGTAGGGGATTCTGTTCTAGGAGGAAAGCAGAGTGTGGATTTCCATAGCTGGTGGAGACCGGTGTAAATCACTCAACAATCCTAAGAATTGTTTTTGGCACTGACTGGACTGGGCGTCCTGAGGTCATAGCAAAGAAACCCAATGTTAACCCTTACCATCCAGGATTGGAGCATGGGGGAAAGATGAGGATGTAATCACCTCTCTTGATGGTTGGGAGGACCACAGCTATAAACTGCGTATTCAGATAAGTAATATGTGTAAATTTGAGTGACTTAAGTATGGTAACACCTTCATTCTACACGTGCAAAGATATTCATTTTTATTTTATTGATTGTGTGAGTAATTACCCTATAAACTTGTATTGTAAATGAATGAAGAAATCTGCCTGCTTTATTTTGTTTAACTCTAAATAAGTGACACCAGAACCTGAATGGGTATTGGGAAAATTAGCAGTGATTTGAGAAAGAAAATGTGGATTAAACTTGTAATACAATTCAAGTTTTCTTTTTTCTAAAGGTATCAAATATGATTATATATATATATATATCACAATTGAATCTCGTAAACAGAGAATAGGTAATATTTGAATTATAATACTGAAAAATAAAGAATGTATTAGTCGAGTATTTTCATTTTAAAATAGCAGTGATTGTTTGTGATAAAAGAGCAACAAAAGAAGAATTATGAATTATACGTGTAACTACATAAAATTCTACAGTAAACTCCACAGTTAGCAAACTGTAAGCAAGTTAATAAAGGAACACAAGAGATGTGTAGGGAGTAAGGATATTATGTCTATAATATGTAAAGATAAAATAATCCTATACATGCTCATTAATGAAGTTGTTCTTGATTAAACTAATATAGGATATTGTTGGTCATGGGTACTGGGTAAAACCCTAATTGAGGATGCGGTTGTCCCTCAATGCGAATCTATACAGGGACATTGTAGGTCTTCTAGCCACCATGAAACAAAAAAAAGTACCTATGGAAGAAAATAAATATCAAGAACACCGAGAGAACTGGAAACTGGAGATTCTTCATAAATACTATAGAAACAAGAAGAAACATATCTTTCCAGATAACCGAGTTATGTTAACTACCAGCTTAAACTACATTCCATAAAAACTGACATTTAAAATACGTTTAAACTTCTGTTACATATAGGCTCTGTGTAAATCGAAATAGCATGGAATCATTATGAAAATTAAGTATACATGCAACCGAACAAGAAGTGAATTTAATAAGACATGAAATTTACAGCAAATGTTTTTAATTATATAACCAAAACAAGAGTGGAGTATTCATAACTGAAACCCTCAGCTATTATAATTTACATACTAAAATATATTTAATAATATCTCGAGGAACCCTTCTAAAACAAGATACAAGAATTGACATAGAATTAGAAAAGCATTCCACGCCATCTGTTCCGGCCGAATTGATACATAAGAAATTTATAAATTAATATATATAAATTTCTAAACACTGGTCATTAAGGATGATATATTTCCCATTAGGTCGAGCCAAGGAAAAGGGTTTCAAAACCCCTCAAAAAAATACTATCAGATTCCGCTCGAAGACAGATAGTCATTGGAGCCGAATGTGGAATTTTTTTAGAGTACCTGTAAGGGAGAGCTAGGGTTTAGAAAAGCATTAGGACATGCGGAAATTACCCAAGATATTTCCCAAAGATGGCAGCTACGGCTGGAGGAAATGTTAACCTGGAGACAGAGGCCATTTAAAATAAATTGTTACTAAGCTTCGAACTGTTCATCTAAACATCAATACAAAAATCCAGTGCGAATTTGGTAAAGACGAATAGTTTATTCATACCTAAGGAGAAGAGATGTGTCGTGACGAGCTATTTCAATGGATAGAAAGCCTTCGACACAATAAAAAATAAATCATTTAAACAACCCAATACAAGAAGTTTTCCCAGGAAAACTGTATAAGAAAAAAAAAAATTTGAACATCCATATATTGCTTGAATAAAACGTTTACCTGAACAACAATATGATTACAAAAGTGAAGGTGGAATGGTAACCATGGCGAAATAGTGGTTTCCATCACCTGTAGCTCACAGAAAACTCAGCAAAGAGACTCTCAAATTACTTCTCCGAGAGCGAACAGGTGATTACATTTCTAACCGGAGATAAATAACAATGGTGGTGGAATCAAATCTCGAAAGAAACTCACAGCAAGAATAAACCCTCAGAGTGCCCAATCTAGCTTCTCAAGCTCAGAGAAAAAGTGACCAAGGCCGAATAATCTAGACTTGGTGGGGATTACCAAGTGAAGTTCTACCCAAAAATCTCAAGCCTCGATGGCCATAGCACCAACGGTGGAGATCCAATGTAGTTCATGGATAAAATGCATGGCAGATCTAACAGTTGTAGCTGGAGTTAAAAGCTTTTACATTTTCATTCGATTAGCACTGACATTCCATCCTTGCATCGGATGACGCGGAATCCCAATGTGAGAAATAATCTTAGGATTATGCATGCTGATGGTTAAGTTTAATATGTCGCTTGTTATTAAATTACATATTAGCACTCTCACGTAAAAGTTTAGAGTATCTCAAATATTTCAATGATGTACAAGGTGCAAAGGTAACGTAGAATAGGTTCATAATTATTAATGAATCTGGTGGAAGAGCCAACCCCTTATGGGAAGTTAAATTTAACTTATTACATGCGTTAAACTTTAGAAAAATATTTTATGGAGTCATGTATGGTTGTGATAAACTTCTAATTACTAAGCATATTAATCTTACATACACTCATTCTCAATGAAAATCCTAACTCTAAATATCGTCAACCTAAAAATGCATGACGAATTTCAACTGCCTTTTTCCCACCTTCTCGAAGACAGAGTTACACTCATTTCCTTTTGCTATTTGAAATTTATGGCTGGCTTAAATATTAAGAAACTTTGTGATAAACTGCCAAAGCACTAACCATTTAGGCTGGCCGCAGGTGGAATTTCTCTTCTATTCATTATATAACACATCAACATAGTTGGGAACGTTTTGTTCAATTACCAAGCCTAATCTTAGTGGGTCACACCAAATCTTGAATGAAAACATGTACACCACATAGCTCTTAAAGAAACATTTGGCTTGACTTCGACAAATTATTAATAATTAGCTCCAGACTTATAAGTTTTATGAGCTTTTATAATTTGATTATTTTATTTAGTTTGGAAATTGGTAGAAAACTACCATTTTTGCCTAAAAATATATATATATATATATATATATATAGGATAATAGCATTGGAATTTTAAAGTGATTTTTTTTTTGATAGTACGAAAACTTTGTTAATTTTTTTTATTCAAATGGCGAGCTATTCGAATATAATTTGAAATAATGGGGATAAATTTTTTTTTGGGAAAAATAATAGGTAAATAATATAATATAATGGGGAGAACAAAACACTTATTTGTATGGTAAACATATAATTGGGAACGTTTTGCAACTCATTTTTGTTGTATTGATGCATTGATTATAGCTAAAGACTAACGAGGATGGATGTATTATTAATGTAATTGTAAATATTTTACTTAGTTATAAATTTGCTTGTAAATTGGTAGATTTATGTTTGCACTTATTTATTTATAAATTTTCTTGTAAATGCATAGATTCATTGTTGCATTGTTGTATAATTATAATTAATGTGTTAGTGTGTAAGTTGTTGTTTAGTGGGTGAAAGGAGAATTGACAAAACTTTGTTGTTTTTTTGTTGTAGTCACATATTTTCAAATATAGATCTTGTTGTTACTGCTAAATTTGGTTAGGAAACAACCATTCTTTGCTTTAAATGATAGAAAATAGAGAGATCAAATAGATTGTGCACACAACACCAAATCACACTTTCATATTTTACTCATTACAATAGTTGAAAATATATAGGACATAACACACTCATAGAAAATAGAGAAATATCAGATATATTGTGCACACAACACCAATTAACACTTCTATATTTTATTGATAACAATAGTTACAAAAATATAAGACATAACACACAGACTTGGACACATCTAGATTATGACTCAAATTCATAACATAGGAATCAATAGTTTCTAAATTAACTACTCATAACTCATAATGACGATTATAAATGACATGGAAGAATTACTTCCAACACCCTCCCTTAATGCTTACATGGAAAATATTGAAAACACATATTGCAACAACATGAATAATTTTTTTCTCACTAGTCTTCACCAACACTCACATCCACTCTCAAATATTGCAAACACCGCTTTTTATTCACCACCAGATCTTCAAGTTGTCACTTGATCCATCTAAGACATAATCTCTTCAGGCCATCCTTGATGTACTTTACATAATTTACACTTCTTGACCTCCCGGAGCATGACAGATCAGTCTTGATACTAAACCATCTTATGAACACACCTCCATATGTTGAACACACGGTCTTCCGTTATATTTCCCGGTTATCTAGGAAGGTTGTCTCGGTGTTGAATGTATTCACAATTCAATTATACAAGATGACCTCGTAAACACATAATCAAATTAACTTATAAGCTGATGTTCCTTACTCCACATGACACCGCCAGATTATAACATATTATAAATAAGACAATTAGTGATATGTTCTCCTATCACCGTATGCGTCAAGAACCACCAATTTGAAAATATATTAATATATAAATCTATTATATAATTGGTTCTTCATTTGAGTTTTCACATTATCATATCATAACATACTACAATTCACACCACAAACTTACAATGAAACACACAGTCAATCCTATATTCATATGAACATTAATATTCGACACACACAAAATAGAACACATTAACTTACTCTCACTATCTACTCTACATATTTACAGGGAATTAGCTATCTCAAATCTCACATTTTCCTGTCGCTCCCTTGAGGGAGTCAAGCCAGTATGCACTTTGATAGCATGATAGAGAAAAGAGCAATATCAGATAGATTTTGCACACAACATGAAATCACACTTCGATATTTATTGATGACAATAGCTACAAATATATAGTACATAACAAAATGACTTTGACACATCTAGATTATAAATCCATCTTGTAACATAAGAATCAACAACTTCTAGATTGACTCTTGGTAGCTCATAATGAAAATTATACATGACATGGAAGCATTAATTCCAACACCCTCCATTAATTCTTACATGGAAAACATTAAAAACACATTACATAGAACTCACATCCACTCTTAAATCTCACAAACACTCATCTTTATTCACTACCACATCTTTGAGTTGCCACTTGATCCATTTAAGACATAATCGCTTCAAAACATCTTTGACGTACTTTGAATAATTGATGCTTCTCGACCTCTCAGAGCACGAAGGCTCGTTATTGATACTGAAATATCCTATGGAAACACCTCCATATGTTGAACACATGGTCTTCAATTGTATTCCCCAGCTATATGGGAAGGTTATCTAGGTACTAAATGTATTCAGAAGTCAATTATACAAGATTACCACTTAAACACATAATCAAATTAACCTATAAGTTGATGTTCCTCACTGCACATGAAATCACCAACTTATAAGAGATTATGCATAATCAAATTAGCGATATATTCTTGTGTCACCCTATGCATCAAGAACAGCCAATTTGAAAATATTTTAATATATTCTATAGTTCGTTCTTTGTTTTATTTTTCACATTTTAATAGCATAACATACTACACCTCTCACCACAAACTTACAAAAAATGACACAGTGTATCCTATATTCATATCACCATTAATATTCCACACACATGAAACAGAACACAGTGATTTACTCCCTCTATATACTCTACATATTTACAGGGAATTAGCTAGCTCAACGCTCACAATTTCTTGGCCCTCCCTCGAGGGAATCATGCAAGTACCCACTCTGATACCGTGATATAAAATAGAGATGGATCAGATAGATTGTGCATACAACATCAAATCACTATTTTATATTTTATTGATCACAATAGTAACAAACATATAGGACATAAAACACTAGTTCGACACACATATATTATGACTTCAACGCATAACATAGGAATCAAAAACTTCTATATTGACTCCTTGTAACTCATAATGACAACTATTCATGACATGGAATAAATACTTCCAACATTAAAAAGGGTTTTTCATTTTCATTCTTCAAACAAAAATTTAGTAGGGTTCTAGCTGACCATGGATACATCAAACACTATTGTACTCATGAATGGAGAGAAAATCAAGAGGTGCATAGGAATGAGAGTATGTTTCCTACTCAAAGTTATTGAGGGGATGGAAAGATTATTCAAGCAGAAACTTCCGAGGGCCATGAAATCAATATAAATTAGGCTTCTCCTGCCATTTCGTTGTTGCAGCTTGTGGAAGTTATTGGACCTATAGAGAATGACCACATTGTTTGCGATAAAATCTACACAAATTTTTGCATAAAAATTTATATGTCTTCTTACAATCAGCTATGCGAGTTAGATAATTCGGAGCACCAATCTCTTTTCATCTAGATTTATTGTGGCTTGAATTTGTATGCTACTACCATTTTATTTTTCTCATAGATGAGATTCTGATTGAATTTTATAAAGGGATCAATCCCCACTTATGTATGTTTCCCTATCAAATAAGGTTATTACAATATTTTGATTTAAATTGTGAAAATTTGACAAAAGACGTGAACCCTTCCCAAACATGATATATCCTTACTATTTTATATTAGTAAAGGTTACTATTGTTTATAAATTTAATCATCCTAAATTAAATAATACATTTTTCCCATCGAACAAAACTCATAATATGAAAATTTTGTAATTCGTTATTTATTAATGAGTCTGAAGGGTTAAGGGGAAAACTAACCTATTGTGATCATAAGCCATATCTTGATGCAGGGGCATTCGATTTGGAAAATACATTGTATTTTATTAAACATAGGGGGTCTTATGTTTTTGAAAGAATATTGATTTTTATGTAAATATTAATCGGATTTTGAGTGATTTTAATTAACTAATGAGAGATATTAAGTATTGTGAGGATTTTTTAAATGTTCCCGAATGATTGGAGAACATGAGGGAAATTGGATATTTTATATTTGAGATATTTAGGAATTGATTGTAAATCCTAAGTTAGATTCAGTTTCAACATTTTAGGGATAGAATCTAGATTTTAGGACTTTGAAGATTTTGAGGATTTTGTTGAGAGATTGAAGGGATTGAACCTAAATTGGTTCATTCTAATTTGTATAAATTAACATGCCTTAAAGGCAGAGGGAAGGAGATAGGGTAGAAGTAGGATTGAACAAACATTATTTGTTAAGCCTACGGGAAGTTGTAAAAAGGGCGATTGATTAAAAATCAGGCCAGGGACAAAGATTTCTGTAAGTAATTTCATTTTCATATATTAAAGAATCTATTTCAAAATTATATGTGCTTTGATTGATTGCGAAATTGTATGTTTAACCTTTGTAATTGGGGTTTGAGGTGAGATTCTGCATGCGATTGTGATAATGCTCTTCATATAAGGGAGAAATTGATGTTAATTGTTGTGTTCTGAAGTTGAATGCATATTGGCTTACATATTTAAGAGGAATATTAAGAGAATATTTGCAGTCATCGATCACTACAAGGATCGATGATGCAAAAGGGTGTTTGAATAGCATTCAATTTGAAATTGTTGAGCATTGATATATTGATGAAATGTTGAGCCTGTTCGAACCTTACGTTGAATGAAAAAGGGGCAATTGCAAGTAGAGCCACCGTTGGATTGGGTAAGGAACGAACCTTTGATGACACAGTGAAATTTAGAGTTTAAGTCGAGTAGATGGTGGAATTATACATTGGTGCATATGGATTCATGAGATGAAGTGAAATAGTAGCATGGGAAGTATCACGTGTTGGAAATGTGATTTGATATGATATTCTTGTGGAAAACTGGTATTCTGATGGGTGAATCTGAAATGAATGGAATCGGAACTAGTAGGCACAGTTCGGAGTAGCACTAGATCGAAGTGGTGAGAGTTGGAAGACTGTTCGAATTGGAACAACAGAGGCGGGCACAGGTTTAGAAGTGGATTTGTAAAGTAAATGGTAATGGAAACCAATGCAATGAGAAATTGCAGAGAGTTAAAATGCCTTGAATGTATGCAGAGATTGAGATGCGTAGCTGCAGAAGGATTTTAACCCTGCTCAAGTGGCAGAGTGAAGGCAACAATGTTTGAAGTGGAATTGTGAGTCAGGACACAGTCGGAACTGTGAGGAAGTTTTAAAAATTAGAACCAGTGGTATTCGGGCAGCTTCAAGACTGGTAAGTAGTATTTCTGGAATCACCGTGATAGCCTTCAATGTTCAACACATGGCATCTGTGGTATTTAAATACTAGCTATTTTGCATTATTTTGGCGAGTTAATGTGTAGAGGTAAATTGGATGCGATATCCATCTGATTGGGATTAGCTGAGATCCAACGACTTTTGCATCATGACGCTGCATGGATGATAGACCAGGTATGTGCATCTTGTAGACTTTGAAAATGTAATTATATGTGAGTTAATGAATTCCACAAACATGTGAAATTTTGTGGCACAAAAATAAAAGGTGAAGATATATGTGGGGCTGATATGTTTTGGGCTGCTAGTAATTTGGACTTGTAACCAAAGTCAAACCTTTAGTATGCAGATGCAATGTTGTGGTTAATGTAGAGAATTGTCACATATATTAATAGATGTGTGGACTGAAGACTTGTTTTGTGTTTTAATCCAAAAATAAAATGATAATCCGAACATTGATAAAGTGGGTTTAAACAGAGATTTAAAAAGGAAAAAAGCTTTCGCTAAAGAGTGTTCTAAAGTCATAAAAGGTTAGACTTTAGATCGGGTGAAAAAAAGCTTCTGCATATGAAGTTTTGGAGTTTGTTTTAAAAAAAATTGATAATGACAGTGAAGAAATCTTCATTTGAAGATTTGTTTGTAGAGAAACTTCCGCATTATATTTAGAAATTTCCTAGATTGAGAATTATTTTGGGCTAAAAAATGAATGATGCATTTTATATGCATTGAAGGTGAGAATGTGGGTATTAGCAGGGTGACCTGCTATCAAGTGGTATCAGAGCTGAAATAGCTCTTTTTGAAGGTCCAATTTTTTAACTTAATTAATTGCATAGGTGATGAAAAGAGATCAGATTATGAAACTGATAAATATTGCAGCATAGAGAGATGTAGTGCAGGTGAGAGGAAAAACAAGATCAACAGAGATTTTGAAGGTGAGTTGAAAACTGATATTTTAACTCTGGTTTAAGGAATATGTTTGTAGAATTCAGGTTCTAGGCAGATTGAAGAAAATCTCAGTAGAAGCGAATCACAGCTTTAAGAGCAGTGATGAAGGAATCCAGCAGAGGATTCTAAGTAAGAAGAAGAAAGTGTGGCAGAACCTTAAAGAAATTCAACAGAGGATGGATGAATAGGAAAAGTTTGTTCTTAAAAGTTGCAAATGAGTGAAACCTAAATGGAGGAGAGAGAGAATGCTCAAAATTTTCCAGCAGATAGAGGACCAGTACTTGCCAAAAGACGAGATCTAGAGGAAAGGATTGGTGACGTAAGTGGTAGCAAGAGAGCTTGTTGTTGCAAAGGCTTAGTGCAGCTTATGAGTGAGGAACTCATGGAGAATAAGATGACTACTGGTGGTCGTAGAAGAGGAAGTAGAGGTTTAGAGAGAGACCACGTCATAAGAAAGGAGAAAGAAGATGCCAAGACAAATGGGATAAGGTAGCAGTTAGTTGATGCAGAATATGACAAAGAAATAGCTGAGATCAGGGAATAGTTTAATAAATTGAAATTGATGAGAGAGGAAATCCAAAGAGTTGGTTGTCTCATGAAGAAGAGAGTAAAGTGGCAGAGGCTACAACAGAAGAGAGATCAGAAAATGAACATGAAGTTGGCAGAAAAGTTGAGAAAGATTGAATAGAGGATGAGTGTACAGTTTAGATGTACAGAACTCAGAGCAGTTGAGTTGAAAGTTGAAGTTTCCATTGGTGAAACAAAAGAGGGAATTATTAATGATTTCCTAAGTTATTGGACAAGTCCAGATCAGTTGGATGATGTAAAATCTTGTATCTTTGAGTCTAATGATTTTGATGTGATTACAGGTTTTGCAGAGGAGGATGAGAAATCTTTTGAAGTTGTCACGAGTATGGGAAAGAATCTTCCCGTAGATAAATAATCTGAAGCAGAAATCAAATATGGGGAATGTCCCTTGAATAAAGGAAGAAGTGATACATTTGAAGTTGTTACAGTACAAGAAGAAATTCTTGTGAATGAGGAAGAAGTGGTTCAGTCTGAAGAGCTGATATATGAAACAACAGTTGATATTGTTGAACATTGTGATTTTCAAAATAAAAATTTGTGTATGAATGCAGGGATTGTAAGTGATTATGAAGTTCTTAAAGAATTCCAGAGAGAAATTGCATTGTTAGAATATTTGCTAGAAAATTCAGAGTATGACAGGGAGATTGCAGAAGATAGAGTTCATTACAGTGAATAGGAAAACATCATGGAAGTAGATGGTGTGAAAGAAGGACTTGTTGACACTATTGAGAATTCTTTATAAAATTCTTTGGGGAAAATAAATCATCATACTGATGTGCTGATAGAGGAGGAAAATTCAGGGCAACATACTGAAATGCTGGCAGAGGAAGAAAAGCAATTGAGGCCTTATGATTTTTGTTTTAACAATTGTTTTATGAATGTAGGTGTTGTTGCAGGTACTAGAGAAAATTTGACATAGATGAGCAGTCAAATGAAGGAAGAGGAAGGAAATTATGTGGAAATGTTTAATCCATGGAATAAAGAAATTGAGTTGCTGGAATTCATGTCGAATAATCAGAATTCAGTGCAGGAAGAGAAATCTCAATTTCAGAATTGGGAATTACAGATGCAAAGAAATGAAGACAGTAGAAGAGAGTACACAATGTACTAGTCCAGTAAATTGTTGATAGGGGAAGGTAGAGAATTTGTCGTAAGTGACAATTTAGAAGAAGTTTTAAGTTTCAGAAAACAAGAGGGTAAGGATGATTGGGTGGCAGCAAGAGCTCAGAAGGCAGTAAGAACTGAGAAAGTAAAAGTAGGAGCTCAGCAAGTAGAAGCAGGAGTAAGATTTAAATTTCAGCAATCAAGAGGATTAAGAAATCAGCAATCAGAAGAATTATTGGAAAAATAAATTGAATTAATCAGAAGAATAATGATAAAAGTGCCTCAGAGGAAGACATCAACAGGAAAGAGAAGAAGCAACAACAACAAAAGGAAGACAACGACAGATTGTGAAAGTGCAACCAATGGAGCAAGCCAGCATAAAGTATGGAGACCTGGAGAAAAGCAGCAAGCAACAACAGAAATTCATAATAAGTTGCAGAACAAAGTATGGGATCCAGGAGGAAAAAGACTTAAAACACATGATCAGGAGATCATGATGATTTTTTTACCTTGGGAGTCTGATGCAGGGGCATTAGATTCAGAAAATACCTTGTATTTTATTAAACATAGGGTGTCTTATTTTTTTGAAAGAATATTGATTTTTATGTAAATATTAATGGGATTTTTAGTGATTTTAATTAATTAATGAGAGATATTAATTATTGTGAGCATTTTGTAAATGTTCCCGAATGATTGGAGAATATGAGGGAAATCAGATAGTTTAGATTCGAGATATTTAGGAATTGATTGTAAATCCTAAGTTAGATTCAGTTTCAATATTTTAGGGATAGAATCTAGATTTTAGGACTTTGAAGATTTTAAGGATTTTGTTGAGAGATTGAAGGGATTGAACCTAAATTGGTTCATCCTTATTTTTATAAATTATCAAGCCTTAAAGGTAGAAGGAAGGAGACAGGGTAGAAGTAGGATTGAACAAACATAATTTGTTAAGCCTATGGGCAGTTGTAAAAATGGCCATCGATTGAAAATCAGGCTAGAGACAGAGATTTATGTAAGTAATTTCATTTGTATATATTAAAGAATATATTTCGGAATTATATGAACATTGATTGATTGAGAAATTGTATGTTTAACCTTTGTAATTGGGGTTTGAGGTGAGATTTTGCATGCGATTGTGATAATTCTCTTCATATACGGGAGAAATCGATGTTAATTATTGTGTTTTGAAGTTAAATGCATATTAGCTTACATATTTCTGAGGAATATTAAGAGAATATTGCAGTCATCGATCACTGCAAGGATTGATGACAAAAAAGGGCCTTTGAATAGAATTCAATTTGAAATTGCCGAGCGTTGATAGATTGATGAAATGTTGAGCCTGTTCACACCTTATGTTGAACGCAAAAGGGGCAATTGCAAGTAGAGGTGTTGTTGGATTGGGTAAGGAACGAGCCTTTGATGACACAACGAAATTCAGAGTTTAAGTCGAGTAGATGGTGGAATTATACATTGGTGCATATGGATTCATGAGATGAGGCGAAATAGTAGCATGGGCAGTATCACGTGTTGGAAACATGATTTATTATGATATTCCTGTGGAAAACTGATATTCTCATCGGTTAATCTGAAACAAATGGAATCGGAACTAGTAGGCATAGTTCAGATCAGCGTTAGATTAAAGTGGTGAGAGTTTGAAGACTATTCGAATTGGAACAGCAAAGGCAGGCACAGGTTTAGAAGTAGATTTGTAAATTAAATGGTAATGGAAACCAATGCAACGAGAAATTGCAGAGAGTTAAAATTCCTTGAATGTATGCAGAGAATGAGATGCGCAGGCGCAAAAGGATTTTAACCCTGTTTGAGAGGCAGAGTGAAGGCAACGAAGTTTCAAGTGGATCTGTGAGTCGGGACACAGTCGGAACCGTGAAGAAGTTTTAAAAATTAGAACCGGCGGTATTCACCCAGCTTCAAGATTGGTCAGTAGTATTTCTAGAATCAACGCGATAGCCTTCATCGTTCAACACGTGGCATTGGTGGTATTTAAATACCCTCTATTTTGTGTTATTTTGGAGAGTTAATGTGTAGATGTAAATCGGATGCGATATCTGTCCGATAGGGATCAGTTGAGATCCAACGACTTTTGCATCGTGAAGCTACACGGATGATAGACCAGGTATGTGCATCTTGTGGAATTTGAAAATGTAATGATATGTGAGTTAATGAATTCCTAATATGTGTGAAATGTTGTGGCATAATAATCAAAGTTTGAGATATATGCGGGGCCGATATGTTTTGGGTTGCTGGTAATTTGGACTTGTAACCAAAGTCGAACATTTAGTATGCAAATACGATGCTGTGGTTAATGTAGAACGTTGTCACATATATTAATATATGTGTGGAATGAAGACTTTTTTTGTGTTTTAATTCAAAAATAAAATGATAATCCGAGCATTCATAAAGTGGGTTTAAACAGAGATTTAAAAAGGAAAATATCTTTCGCTAAAGAGTGTTCTAAAGTCATAAAATGTTAGACTTTAGATCAGGTGAAGAAAAGCTTCTACATATGAAGTTGTGGAGTTTGTTTTTAAAAATTTGATAATGACAGTGAAGAAATCTTCATTTGAAGATTTGTTTGTAGAGAAGCTTCTGCATTATATTTAAAAATTGCCCATATTGATAATTATTTTGGGCTAAAAAATTAATGATGCATTTTATATGCATTGAACGTGAGAATGTGGGTATTAGCAGGGTGACCTGCTATCATATCTCGGGATGATTACTTGTAGATTTGTGAGGTTTTGTGGACGCATATTAATAGGAAATTCTTACTGTTATTCTCTCCAATTCTCCATGGACCAAAGTGGAAACAACCTTCATATCCATTGTTGTGCAATTATCTCGATCCATGGTGGAAACAGACTTGTAGTTTACTAGCGATAAATTTATGAACAGAGGGAAGTCGAATCACTACTATCCAGAGGGACTTAAAGCTCCATTATCAATATTCATTTCAAAAATAATGTATCGAAATACTTTTCTTAATAACTATGATTGTATCAAAATGATTTTCTTAATAACTATGATTCTTATCACAACTTGCATGTGTGAGATCTTTTGTCCAGATTTCATCTAATTATTGAAATTTATTGCATTAAATAGATAACATACTGCAAGGTGTTAGATATTTTGTGGAGATTTTCATTTATTTATTATGTTTTAGAGATAAGCTAGTGATGATTAGAGAGATTATTATATTTTGTATTGCGATTCTAGTTCCGGCTCTGGTTGGGGTTTAGGGCCCTTCCTTTTCGGGAAATCATTGGATTTATTTGATATATATATATATATATATATCCTGAGAAGGGATGTAATTTTTTTAAACACAATTCGTTTATATATTTCAAAATTGCTATTTAATATCACTAAAATTTTATCGAAGCCAAACTTGACATTGATGAGCCATGACACACTTCACTGGTATACAATTATTGAATGCACCCCTGTATATCATTGAATGCACATCCTTGACGTTTTAGTGATTTCTAGTAAAGTCTTTCGAAATGGATACATTCATATTAATAATGGTTGATTAGTGATTTAACGCATGGATCCTTAGCATATAGACACTACAAGGGAACAAGGTTGCTTACTTACTTGCTCCAAGCTAGACCCATATAGAAATTAGAAGAAATCTACGTCATGTAGTGCATTTGCAGGGAATTAATATGAAACGAGGACTACTTTACCAGTCTACATGCAATGAGAAATGATACATTGTCGCGAGTCTCGAGCTTCCCGAAGCCTATCATGTACAGTTATAGCTGTCCAATCTCGATTGTCCTTTTAGTTTCAACTTGCGCTGCTCACTGAGGATTCAGGGACTTGAGGATTTATGATAGCTCCAACTTCCAAGTAGATGTCAATTTGATAAAAACACTGGGGCCTTGGAGCATCTCGTATTAGTATCTATAAGAAATTAAATCGAAGTAATGACATTTTCAGAAATTTGTTGATTGTCAAAAATATGTTTTCTAGCATCCTAAGCACATTGGAGAAAACTGATATCGTAAAATTATAAACATCAGATACTAGAAAAATGCCTTATGAAAAGTATTTTCCCCATCAAATTCTATTCCTTGTATCCATTCATTTCTACATTACATAAATGAAAATTCAATTGGACATGCAGAGCCAACAAATTTAAAATTTTAAGTAGCGCAAGAAGAAAACGGAAGAATTGTACAAGTGTCAAAAAAATGAAAATATCAATTAATCAGGTTGTCATCACTGAAATATGCATGGCATATTACATAAACGAAAATTCAACTGGACATGTAGAGCCAACAAATTTAAAATTCTAAGTAGCGCAGGAAGA
This sequence comes from Pinus albicaulis, assembly GCA_034641835.2. Lineage (NCBI taxonomy): Eukaryota > Viridiplantae > Streptophyta > Pinopsida > Pinales > Pinaceae > Pinus > Pinus albicaulis. Next base: position 317,321 of record JAXQQM020067818.1, read on the forward strand.
ACATAAAAGAATTGTACGTGTCAAAAAATGAAACTGTCAATTAATCAGGTTTCATCGCTGAAATATGCATGGCATGCATGTATCATCATCCATAGAAATGTCACCTCAGTTTAAAAAAAAATCATATACAAACTACTTCTTTTAAAAATTCATATTCAAGTTAATTTACTAAACAAATGGTTAGAAATAAGAATATTTTTATATACAAAAATTCATATAATTTTATGTACTAAAAATTCATATTACTAAAAATAATATCTTAGACATTCATATCAAAATAATTTATTTATTTTTCTAAATTATAAAACATGTCAAATAAAAAATGGAAAGTGTATATATATGTCAGTACCTATATGTATTATCATGTGTTATTAGGGTTTTCATAAAATTATCATATATCTATTTAACTTTAAATCTACTAAATAGAGAAATGAAGCATATCTATTAAGATGTGATCTTATTTTCTAGTACAAAACTTGCAAAATGATTACATCTAGAGAGATTTGATTTCTCTTCACATTTTTATTTTACATGCTTTATAATTTCTTTGATTTAATTTTTGAATGTGATATATATATATATATATATATATATATATATATATATATATGTTAGAATGGACAATTAGACATTTGATGTTAGCCTCTCTCAAATAACAATAATAAATCCAAAATAATAAATAAATAAATTAAATATTCTAAGTTAGGAATATGTGCCTAACTCTTGGGTTGTTCGTCAAATATTGGAGTTTGTTTAGTAACTCCTATCTTGGTGGGTTTTTGGTGAGAAATTATCTCAACCAAAGGAGTCTAAGATGGCAAACACTATCTTAGACATTTTCTCTGATCTATTTAAATTGTAAACTAAATTATTTTAATAAGAGAGAATGACGAAAATGCCATGAGGCTGAAGCCTCTTTTCTGCTAATGTTTTGTCTGGTTCTATATCTGTGTTTTCTACAATCTGTTTCTGAGTTAATTTTACTGGATGCAGAAGTGAGGTGTACCTCTGCTTGCTGCCTTCGGCTCTTCTCCAACTGCTGCAGGAGGCACTGGCTGGCTCTCACGATGGCTATACTTTTACCTGCAGAAAACACATTTAGAACTATTCTCAATCGTTGAGAACTTTTAAAAAAATCTCGAGCCTTTGATAACCAACCTCCACTGACCAAAACTTCGAGAAAAAAATTGAATGAATTTGTAGTTCACTTACAATTGAACTTTGGAATTCTCTGAAAAATATCGATTGTTTTCTCTAGCATACCAGATTTCCCATAATGTTGAATAACGACATTGAACAAAGTTTCATTTCAATTAATATCTTCATATTCAATGCGGTCAAGAAGGGTTTGGATGGCTTCAAACTTACATGCTCGACATAGCTTGTATATGACAGCAGAGTAAGTGGGGTATTCATGCATGTGGCCTCGCTCTTCTGCTCTTTTAAATATCTTGAGGACGCTGTCCAGATCTTGGATTTTCCAAATTATGGTTCACAGACCATAAACGCCACATTCAAGCGAGCCTGTCATTCAAGTGAAACAGTTCAAAGTATGACATCTACAACAAGAGAGCTTGATTTCAAGTGCACAAGTTAAAATGGCGCAACATATTCAGTTGTTAAACATTCTTCATAGTTTGATCATCTCAAGTGATGAAGACATGGTGCAAGTCAGCAAAGAAACTCTTTTTTATCTTTCATGGCATCTACAACAAACATGTGAAACCATTGATTTTTTTCAACTCGAGTCGCAACTTCAAAGGATTGAATTGGAAGAAAAGCGTGATACTTTCAAGTCTTTGAACCATACAGATGATAAGTCATTCATCCCAACAGCTTCAAGTGTCAAACGTTTTCCAGTTCCAATTTCTTCCAACCCCATCATCAAGCCATGGGAAGAAATTAAAAATAACAAGAATCGACGAGGCTTAGGATATGTCACTGATGACACCAACCTACATATCCCAGATTACTCCAAGCCAATTAAGTTCGTCAATGTATGATTTCTTGCACCACTCACCTCAGCAAGTTCTGAGAAATTTGCCGACAACCAGCAATGCACTCAACCCAAAGTTGCAGACAACCTGAATTGCATGCAACCTGTCGTTGAAGTCCAACCGAAATGTTCTCATTGTCAAAGAAACGGTCATATGGAAGATGAGTGTTTTGATCTCCATCCTTGTCTCCATTTTAGCAAGCCCAATCATTCCTCAGAGAAATGTCTCAATCAACCACAAACATCCAGATTGAAGATACATTATGAATGGATCGACCCTTGGAAATGGTCATCCACAATCAAAAGATTGTCTCAGTTCTACAACCGCATACAATCACACATAGTGCAGCCAACAGTGAAAATATGACAGTACTTTCATGTAGTTTAATGGGGGAGTACACCACTGTAAAACTCCTACACTTAAAGGGGTAGAGTCTAGGAAAAATTTCCAGATATTTGTCTCTCCTTTCAGCTGACAAAGGGGGGAAAATTTAAATGAAATTGAAAGCAGTTTTCAGACTGAAGGTCTCGAAAAAACCAACAATAGTAGCCAGTGGGAATCTTCAACAGCCAGTGGGCATCAACAAATTTTCCAATGGGCAGTCGACAGCAAAGAAGTAGTGAACAGTTTTCAGCACAGCAACAACAACAGTGAGTTGTTTTTGACATCATCAGCCAGTGGGCTTTGAACAAATTTTGTCAGTGGACCAAGGATGTTGATTTCATGCAAAGGACAGATGGATCCTTTTGCAACTTGGCACTTGATGGAGTTGTCAAGCGAAATTCAGAGATGAATCAGACATACAACTGACTCATGGTCTCTTCAGATTGCAGTTTTTCAGCATCCAGCTTTGGGGGCTTTTTAGGCAATGTTTTTTGAGTTAATTTATTTTTTCTACATTTGAAAAACCACAAAGTTATAAAGATTTCTATGATGACTATGTTCTTGATTGGGTTCATGTTTTAGTGCTAACATGAAAAGAAATGAGTCAACCCTACATCGAGAATATTAGCAAGAAAAGTTTTAGAATGAAGCCCTAAATGATTAAAAGAATATGATATTACTTTCTTATCAGTTGTCCTCCTTCTCCACTGATGGTTTTCCAGTGTGATATATGTCTATAGGTGGTCAAAATACATGTACTATAAATTTATATCATTATAGGAATATAGCATTGAGAATGGATTAAGCCTTTTCTATCAATTATTTAGCTATGTTGTGCATGCTCTATTTCATGACATGCTACTAAAGTGTGTTATAGTCTTAAGGAATTACTAGATATATGGTAGTGAACTAGGAAACTAAGGGCATGATATCAAGACATACTTCCATGGGACGATTTATATTTAGCTCAATAATAGGTGTAGGCTAAGGGGATGAGTTGCCTAGACTTTTGAAGCTAAATGGCTTGAAAATTGTAGTGTAGTCTTCGGTTTGAAGACAGTTTATCATTTTTAAATATGAATGAAAATTGCAAAAATTCTTCGATACTGAATCCATATAAGAAGCTAGAAAGACAATAAAAAAAAAGGTACATATATGTTATACATTTCAAAGATTGATTGAAACATACTTTTGTAAAATATGTTTTAGAATTTTGTAAAAATAACTTCAATAGTTTTAAAGAAAAACAATTATAATTTTGAAAGCTAGGTTCGTGTTAAGATTGATTGCAAAAAGATTAACATTATTTTGATTAAATAAAATCTAAATGTTGCTATGAATTTGGGATATTTTGATGAAGATCATGGAAGGATCATAGAAGGATTTTCAATTTATTTGGGTACACCATTGTTATTGCAAACATAATATCATAATAAAATCAATTTATTTTGGTCCTTGTCGTGGACATTTCTTAAAATTTGAATGAGTAGATGTAAGGACACTTGTACTTGTGTAAAATTGTGTATGATTGTACTGTTTTGAATGTAAAAGAACACGGAAATTAAATGGAAAGTTGGCAATCCATTAAGCATAATATTTCTTTGAACCAAGAGTTGTTTGAATAATTGAATTATGCAAAGTAGGAGTTACATGAAATCCTTTGATGTCAATAACTTGATTTTCAATTTTCAATTTAATTGTCTACATTATCATAAATACATAGCTAAAATTGAGTAATGAGGTCATTTTTAGTTTAATTTAAAATAATTATCATCACAATTCTAGGTCTATGATCAATAGTATATATAATAACAAGAATATTTTAATATATTGTACATATAGTAATAATAATATAGGAATTCGTTCCTATGAACCATATAACTTATTTAGAACAATGCAACATCATAAATGCGAAGGTGTGATGATTCCCAACATAATGTGCTACAACAACCCTTACATGAAGTCTAGGAGAAGAGGCACCCTACCACAGGAAAGGGTGTGTGCCACCTAGTAAGAGTTGTATATGTCCCAAAGTAAAAAATAGTTATAAAGACATTAAATTTATAAGGTAAATCCTTTATGATCTTTCAATATTAATCACCTAAAAAAATAAACTAAATCCTTTACAATCTCAAAAGATTAAATACTTAATTAATGGAAATATAAAAAAAGCTTATTGTAATGACCCGATTGAAGAACCTAGCTCAAGAAGGATCCTCATTTAGATCATAAAATATATTCCCATACTGAGAGCATGGAAATGGAAAATTTCATTGGAATTATAATGGTTTTCCTAACTTGAAGGACTCATAGTTGGCGGTATAACATCATCAAATTATATCTCTCAAGGGGTGGTTGCCTGAATAACCTAAATCATATTGCATTTTGTGTATGGTATTGTAGTACTAGTGACCTAAATCTGATCCTTGATTTAAGGTGGTTAGAGTAGGGGTGTGTTAAGCAATCACTTAAGAGTAGGTCACCCTCCTAATGGGCCATGTTTCATGGTTGCTTAATTTTTAGTAAAGCCAATTGACATGGAAACCCAAGATGAATTTAGCTCATAATTTCTAAGTAAAATAAATGGGAAATTCCCTATTATTTCACAATGACTCATCAAACACCATAAATTATTGATCCATCCAATTGTATTTTTATGTTAGGAATGTGAAAAAGCCACATAAGTATGGTATTATTTCTCCAATCAAGTTATTAATTCATTTTAGATTTAATGAACTATTGAAAAATGCTATATTTCTTATATTCAATTTATTGACCTTTTCCTTACTAATGTAAGTTTAGTGGTCCTCTCTCATCCTACCCCTATATTTGGATATATCTGATAATTATCCATAGATATGGTATATGAAAGAAACCATGGTGTGAACTAAAGTGGGAAATGAAATATAAGATAACTTATTTTTCTCTAAATCCCCCTAATTAGGTTTCAAAATTCATTTCCACATTCATTAATTTCAATGTGTAGGTATTATGTTTTCACTGGATTTTTGCTCCATAATGATAGAACAACTATCACACTAAAAGAATAACATAATGATGTTTATAAATATGTAACTTTCTAAAATTGAAAAACTATAAAATGCTATCTAAAATCAAATATACCTAGAAATTAGAGCTTCTCTTAACTAAATTTTGGTTACTATTGATATTGGTATAAATTTTGGCTTTTGTCTTTAATGAATGGCCATGGTTGATGAGAAATGAATGGAAATGTGATCACATTTTGAATGCATTTACAAGCACGGTTTATTATCCAAAACCACATTTTTTAATGTTTATGTCAGAGAACTAGTTACTCTTGCAATTATGTCATCCCAATATATTCAAAAATAAATTGAACAATAACATTAAAAAAAATTATAATTATATTTTAAGTAAATCAAAATATTTTAAAATAATATATTTCATCATAACTAAATCAAAACATTAAATAAAATTATAAATACATCTTAATTAAATTTTCATCAACCTCTTTTAAACAATAGCAAAATTATACATTATTTTTTAAATACCTTCTAATAAATTTGAGATTAAAAGAAAACTTGAGGATACATAACATTATTCTATTAGTATTAAATATAAAGATAAAATTAAAAATTATCTATATATTTATTTATATAAAATAATATGGTATTTTATTAAAATTAAAATTAAATATAATATATTATATTAGAAATTAAAATAATTACTTAATTTACTATATATATATATATATATATATATATATATATATATATATATATATATATATATATATATATATATATATATATATATATATATATATATAATATTAAAGGAAATACTCTTTGTTCAATGTTTTTGATTGAAGTAAGCTTTGCCTCTCATTAAAAGTATAGCTGTGGTTAGGTATCTTATGTATAACAAGAAGTTACACAATATGTACTCCTAAAATTATTTTGAACTCTAGCCAAAGACCCTATCTTATGCTTAGGCTAGGGTAACGTAATGATGCCTAGATTATTGGGGAATAAAGAAGGAGATCATCTTGCTAAACTAGTATAATATTAAAAACACTATTACTTCCCAATCTAAGAAGAAATTGTGGGGAAGTAAAGAGATAGAGGGAAAAAGAAAACTACTAGCCGTTAATGTTAAGAGGAGAATGAACACTTTCATGATAAAAACTATTCCAATTAGCTTGATAGTAAAACTAAGGACTAGAAAAGTCCAAAATTTTCATGGGATGAAAGAGTTTATCACTTGGGAAATACTAATAAAATTGAAGATGAAAGTTAATTTCTCTTAGATTTCCCATCCTATATTTATAATTGATCTAATTTTCAAAATATTTGTCACGATACTCAAAATATAGGAACAATTTTGTCTCTTCTCTTTGAGCATAAAAATGATATGTTAAATAGTTATGATTAACCTTTTATCTTTTTAAGGCCAATCACATACACCATATAAATTTTAGTAGATGTAATCAACATACTAGTCATTCAAATAAAATTATAAAAATGATAAAATTACAGGTTCTGTAATTTTTTTCCTACAAAAAACTCACCTTATTTAGAAAACCAAAGTTTCACATTAATCAAATGGAACTTATAAAATCAGATAATTAAAAAAAAAAACTCTAACAATTTATAAATATTATTTCTAAACTTTTTGTTTAAATATGTTATATGATCAACACAAATATGATATTTATTATTAGCAATTTTCCTATCAAATTTTATTACAAAATTCTCTTACTTGTAGATTTACTTTGTTAGAAACCACTAAACTCAACATAAAAATTGTGAGAATTGAAATTACAGAATATTAATCCATTAATACACTAGATACACTAGATATCATATGCCAACCTTTAGATTTTGTACTTCCAAAATCTAAAGGTTTGTAATCCAAAAATTGACAAATACCAGCCAAATGCATTAATAGAAAATCCAATGAGATAATATATACCAACCCTTGGATTTAAGTAAGTACAGAATCCAAGATTTAACATAATTGTTTCCTCAGGATTAGTACCCTGCACCAAGAGTTATAGTTATATTGGTTCCTTGAGATTACTACCTGCACCAGCTTGTACGTTAGCATCAGCGTCATTACATATTCGAGAAAATACGCACAAAATTTGGTGAGAGCTATAGATGAGAAATATAGGCTTGATAAAGATTATTTTCGTCCTCCTGAATTGAACACTACGGTAAATAATTATTTAGATGACATAAATGATACATGGCTGAATGACATAAAATTTTAGTTGTCTCCTATATTCTTATATTAGTTTTACCATGTTTCACCGTCTAAAAACCTAAATTTTTAAAAATTCCTCTGGATTTTTTGAAATCTTCAAACTAATTGAAACTGAAATTTTATGAAATCTCCAAACCATGGAATTATATCCGCTTTTGGTTCTACACATTTTGGTTCTCCAAATTACAACGATTTTGAAAACTCTACTTTATATCACGTAGTAGGTTTTCGATTTCACCAAATTGCAACTGAGACGTCCATATACTGCGTTGATATGTTATTTCACGTACCTTGTACTTTTTGATGTTCGATGACAAATAAAAATGCTTGGTAAGCAATTTAACGAAAAAGTCTCCTACTATGAAAAGCTGGAGGCAGAATCAAAGTTGATCTTGACTTGAATTGATTTTATTATTGTTCAACAACTATACGTGTCTGCTGGAAATTCAGTCCACGTATTATGAATACAGATTGTTTTGTGAACATGGAAACAAGGTGCGAAGGTGTAAGTGCAAATTTGGAAGTAGATAATCTATCATTTTCAACTGTAAGTGAGTGATTGGAGACAGAGAATTGGGATTCCTGTCATGCGAAGATATATATATACACTACGCAGTGTCGGCTCATCAGTCTGCAGGATTTTAATCCCTCTTGTCGTGCTTGTGTTTAGCTCAGTCGCTTGGACAGAACATCAATTGGCAGAAGGGGCTAAAAATCACAGGAGGGCAAGGAGAACGGATCCCATTTCGTTGGAACAAAAGGGATGAGGAAAGGTCGTTGGTCACCTGAAGAAGATGAGAAACTCATCAATTATATGGTGAAGAAGGAGTACCTTATGGGCTGCTCCTGGAATTGGGTGGCAACGCAAACTGGTAATCATCCATTCCCTTCAATTTCAATTTTACTCTGGTGCTTTGTTCAATTCAATTTCTTTAAATAGCCGAGTAACAGCCGTAACATTAAGCTGTTTACTCTGTTTTTTTTTTCCCAAAAATTAGTGCAAAAGTTTAGTGCAAGTATATTGATCAATGAAATACAAATAACTATGTATAGCAATTTAGTTTTTCAATTTATATTATACATTATCTATTTAATTTTTTAATTTAAAATAACTTATTTATTAGTATATGTTCACCTGATAATGTGCATCTCTGCAAGATCTATTGATTATGGAGTTATATAAAAGTATACATGATATAGAATCTGTGGAGTTATATAAAAAAATAGATTATAGTTTGATGGATTATATATATATATATTTATTTATTTATTTTTATTTTTTTGATGATGTGTGCTTTTACCTTTATTTTTATATATTTATAATTTCTTGAATTGTTTTACTTAAATTATATTTTAAATTTGTTTAAAATTATTTAATAATATTTTTGTTTATTTATTTATATTTATTATTATGTTAATGTAATGTATTTTATATTAAAATGGGAAAGAAACTTTTCTCCTATATCTATTAATAGAGTAGACAAGGCTTTCAGAGTCTAGTGATCTAGTTCAAAATTTACACTTAATTGAACCTATTTAGTATATTTTTTTAATATAGCATGATTACTACTCATATTCCACAACTAATTTCTTGGGGAGGTTTACAAAGAGCTATAATAAATTGAATTTTCATTTAAATATTGAATTACATTTATAAGTGATCGCACAAAAAATTGGGTTGCTTAAAAGCATGGTAAACACAAAGGACTAATTGAGGATTAATTACTATAATCTGTATTTCTTAACAAATTAATTAATAAGTGTTAGTTGTATATACTCAATTTGATAAAATTTGTAATATTCTACAAAAGTAGAAAAAAAAGATAGAAATCAAGTAAGAGTTGGTAATTTTGATACCATACTTCAACCAAGAGATGGCATTTTCTGAATTCATCCCGTTGGTGTAGTGGAATTTGGATAAGATTCAATAGTGGTGGCGTGGAATTTGGAGATGATACAATAGCTATTTCCCTGAATTTGGGATTGGAATGTTAGAACTATTTTAATGGATTGTGGTTGGAGGATACAAGAATTAAGTTTGTTGAAAGTATCAAGAAAAAATATGATAGTGTATGAAAATAATATTATTAAAATAAAAGATAAAGTTAATTACTTAAGTAAATAATGTTATGATTAATTTAGTGATGGTGGGTTATGAAACATATCATTATTATAATGAATAATGAAGTCTATTTTATTTAATGAAATGCATAACATTGGAGAGGCTTTATACAAATATTCTCCTAATGACAATATCCTTTCTTTTCCTATGGTTGTGTCCATGAAAAATTGGTGAGGTTTTACCACAAAAAATTTTGTCTGCATTGTGTGATTTTATCATTATTTATTTCTTTATTCTATAGGATTTGAATACAAAAAGTGGTATCAGAGAGACAACATGAAGAAGGGCTTGAGTGGAACCCCAAGGTTAAGCATGACATTGAGTATATAGAGTTGTTGTGGGTGAAAAAGGAACTACAAAAGAGAGCCATGGATTGAAAATCAAAGAATTCATTGTGGGTGAAAAGGGAGTTGTAGATTGGTTATTGAGTATGGGGGGAAGAGAGACATAAAGGGCTAGATTAATCAGAGTGAGAGGGCCAATAAGTGGAATAGAGTTATCACATAGGATTATGTCAAGTATACTAAGGGTTTTCAGGTGGAAGAGAGCTATAAAAGGGTTTGGGTCTTCGAACCACAATAGGGAAAGCATAGACCATGGTTTTCATGCATAGGAAGCCATTATCTATTTCATCCATGTGTAAAACATGGTTTTTTCCTTATGTTTAAAATAAAGGTTGTTCTTGAATCCCTATCCAAGACATGTTTAGAACAGGTTAAGAAAGTTCACAATGAGAAAAAAGGAAAAAAATTCTGGAAGAGAACTGAGTTCATCAAGAAACTGAGCTATGAGAATGATACACCACGCAGCACATGTTGACTGTAGATGCACAATAGTCATAGAAATTTGATACATTTTTATATTTTACAAGTGTATATAGCTTTATTAAAATGTGATGAAAGTTAAAATTTTGTGAAGACTAAATATATTTTAACAATATGCATGAAATTTCAAAGTAACCAAATTTAAAAATAGGTTGAGAAATAGGGTTTTTGGGTTATTGAAAAACAAGTTATGAAAAAATGGAGTTTCTCTAAAATAGGGGTTTTAAAATGAAAAGTAGGGGTTGTGAAATTATTTATTTTCTCAATTATCACTTAAAAAAAATGGATGGAGATCCTGTGTATAGAGAATAATAGAAAAGGTGACGAATACTAAATTTCAAGTTGAGAAATTTAATGGCAAAGATAATTTTTAATTGTGGAAATTAAACATACAAGATTTTTTGGTATAACAAGGATTGTAGAAGGCATTAGGGGGAGGCACGAATAAATATACAACGATGATTGATGAAGAGTGGTCGGGATTGTATGCCAGATACCTCAATACAATTCACTTATATATAGCTAATGATGCATTGTTTAAGATCATTAGAGAAGTAATAGTAGTAGGCTTATGCACTAAGTTAGAAGACTTTTATATGATGAAGTATTTTATGAATGAGATATAGTTATACTGTCTAAAAATTAAAGTAGGTACAAAAATTGTAGACCACTTGAATGTGTTCAATACTCTTATTTGTAGGTTGAATAGTATGGATGTTAAACTCGATTATGAAGATAAGGAAAATGCACCATTGTGTTCATTTTCGGAATCACTAGATCATTTTGTAACTTCCATTCTTTAATATAATTGAAACACTTGAATTTGATTATATTGTTGGATTATTTTTGTTTAAATAGATCATGAATAGATTATGTACTGAAACCTTTCTACCATAAGAAAAGGATACTATAGGTAATCCTATGGAAAAAAGAGAAAAACTTAGAGTTACATACAAATCAAATTCCAAAGGAAAAAAAGAGTAAGGTCAAATTTTGGTATTATAACAAGAATGGGAATCTCAAGAAGGATTGTTAGAAGAGACATGATTCCAATGATGTCTTAAAAAGGATGCAAATTTAGTTGAATCATACTTAGGTAGTAATGATGAATTTTTGTCTTCCAGTAATATTCCTAAACACTATAAAGATTGGTTGTTAAATTCTGGAACTTCTCATCATATGTGTATACACAAAAATTGGTTTAATTCATATGAAAAATTTCATGGTTTAATTTTTCTGATGGGAAATAACATTTCTTGTAATATTGTTTGGGTGGGAAGAGACAAAATGAAAATGTTTGATGTTATTATAATAACATTAACATATATATATATATGCGTTACTATATATATATATAATATATATATATATATATATATATATATATATATATATATATGCGTTACAATTAAAGAAGAATTTAATTTGTTTGTGAGCTTTGAATTGTGGAGGTCATAAGTTTATAGCTCATGATGGAGCAATGAAAGCATCGAAGAAAACTTTGGTGGTCATTAAGGGTACTAAGACATGAAATATTTATATGCTAGATGGAATTGTCCAAATGAATAAAGTGACAATAAAATGTGAGGTATAGGACTACAAGTACTAATGAACCACAATTTACTTCAAAATTTGAAATCTATGAATTTGAATTTGTGCAGACATTACAAATTTGGAAATAAGTGTACACATAAGTTTAAATTAGGTAGTCACACTAGTAGAGGAATTATTTATTAGATCCATTAGGATGTTTATGGAGTCTCCCCTACTCTTTCCTTTGGAGGATGGTCATATTTTGTAATATTGGTTGATGATTTATCTAAAAAAGTGTGGGTTATGTTTTGGAAATTGAATTTGATGTGTTTAACACTTTTAAACTATTCATAGTAATGATAGAAAAGGAATTTGGGAAAACAACCAAATGTTTAAGAATAGATAGTAGAGGTGAGTTCATCTCTTTAGAATTAAAAAAAAATATTGGAAAGAACCTCATATTGTGAGACACAAAACCATTTATATACTCCCAAAAAAATTGAATAGAATAAAACATGAAGATGACTCTTCTAAAAAGAGAAGGAAGCATGCTCAACAATACCAATTTTCATCAAGAGTTGTGGGCATAAGTAGTCACTAATACTTGTTACCTTTCAGAGGGATCACCATTAGTCACAATAAATTGTAAAATCCATGAAGATATGTGGAAAGGTCATCTAAATGATGATTTAAATTTAATATTTTTGGTTGTGAAGTGTGCACTCTTACTCCTAAAAGTGAACGTTCTAAATGAGGACATAGTCAAAGAATGGTATCTTTGTTGGAATTCATGATGTTGCTAGTGGATATCGTTTTTGCGGGTTCCTACTAGCAACAACAACATCATCAATATAAATGTGATATTTGATTAACCTCCTCTCATTAGGCTAGAAAGTGTAGAATATCCTTTGACATAGGAATACGTGCAAAATCAAAGGACATTAAATCAACAAATTGAGTTGTAAACCCAACCATTCACAAACAAAAGTAAACAAAAGGAAGCTTTTAATGGTAAACAGGTCATAAATTCTAAAGACATCTAGGGAAATTTGGAAATTGCACAACCAACACTGCGAAGATCCACAAGGGAGAGAAATTCTCCTAGGAAAATATGAAAATTCCATAACCAACACTGAGAAGATCTTGAAGGGAGAGAAATGCTACTAAAAGGTATATCAAATCTACTTCATTTGTTATCAGGAAGTAATAGATGTTATCAACGATTCCAAATGGATGGTGTCAATAACACCAATAATAAATGTCTAGGAGAATAATAGAACTTGGGATATGGCAAAGTTTCTAAAGTTAGAAGTTTGTTTATGTAATGGGCCTACCCATTGAAGAAAGGACTCAATGGTAATGTTGAGAGTTATAAGGCTATAAAAGTCACAAAAGGTAACTCCCATATGAAATACAATGTCTTCATGAAATGTTTTTCTTTTTTCTAATTATTAAATTTGTATTTGTTTGTATTTTATTGGCACTAATTGTTTTACTTAATTTGAAATTAAAGTAATATGATTTGAAAAAAACATTTTATATAGAAATTTGGATAAAAAGATATATATGGAAAAATAGAATTTTAATTTTAAAATTTTAAAAATTATGGTATGAACTAAAACAATAACTTAAAAAATAAAATATTAATTTGTAAATTCAAGAAATCATTGTATGATCTAAAGAAATAAATGAAGATGGTAAAAAAATTGATATAATACAACACCATATAAACGACTCAACTTTAAAAAAATCATACAATTTTTTTATTAGTTATTTTTTTTAATTGCAAAATAAAAATTTAAATGCAAAAATAGTTAAAAATAGATATAATACAATACAATAGAAACGACTCAATTTAAAAATATCATACAATTTCTTTATTAGTTATTTTTTTTTAATTTAAAAATAAAAAGTAAAATACAAGTTAAAATTATCATTCTTCTATTCTTATTTTTTATTTTGTATTTCTATTTTGCTTAAAAAATTTTGAAATCTTTTTAATTTCTAATTTGGTTAAAATTTCTTTAAAATGAACCTTTAAAATCAAATATTTGAAAGAAATATTTAAAAAGTAAATTAGCTAATATATTTAAAATTGATGTAAATAAAAAATATATGACCTTTTTAATTTTTTATTTTAATTTGATGAAATTTTCTTTAAACCGTTTTAATTTCTAATTCGGTTAAAATTTATGCAAACCTTTTTAACTTCTAATTTGGTTAAAATATCTTGAAACTTAGAAGGTTAAATGTATATAATTCAGATATTTGAAGGATATTTAAAAACTAAATTAGCTAATATATTTAAAAATTTGATTTAAATAAAAAATATATAATCTTAATAATTATATTAAAAGTGACCAAAAAAACTGAAATATAAAATATTTAGTAAGTACAAAAATTAAAGAAAATAGAGCACCTGATAAATTTTTCATGAACGTGTATACAGGTCTGCAGAGATGCGGAAAGAGCTGCAGGCTGAGATGGCTGAACTACTTACGACCTGGCCTTAAACACGGACCAATTTCCTACGAAGAAAAGCAAACGATCATATATCTGCATTCCCTTCTTGGCAACAGGTTTCCATTTTCTTCAATTCCTGCTCTTCCCTGATCATCTTTGTTAATAACTGTTCAAATGAATCCATGCTCGCTTTCCTTTACTTCGATTTGGAAATGAATGGCATAAACTATGCAGGTGGTCTCAAATTGCTGCTCATTTGGGTGGACGTACAGACAATGAGATCAAGAACTATTGGAACTCTTGCATCAAGAGGAAGAGAGGGTTTCTCTCTTCCTCCTCCACAGAACCCAACTGTAACAACAACACAAAATGGAATATCCCCTCGCAATCCCATCATGACACATACAATACAAATTCAGTGTCTGTGCACGCACATGATTATCACAGGTCGCTTCAACCAGCCAAGCCGTTGGGCGTTAAACCTGAAGGGCACATGCGGTCATTTAATAACATTTGTAATGCAGTTATATCTACAGAAAATGAGGACTATCGTGTTGAGGACCTATTGGATTTAAAAGACGAGCAATTTGATGTTCAAGACAGAAATAATGAGTTTGTTGCAATTGATGTTGACAGCACCAACAACCACCTAATTTCTTGTCCGCAGCTCTGGATTGATCACATCAATGACAGCTTCACTGAGGATTTTACATCTCCGGCTCTGCAAGCGCAAAGACATACTATTCAAACTGCAAAATCCTCCAAATACGATCAATTGATAAACCCATGGGCCACATTGTTACCCCCTGAAGCTCCACGGTCTGCCAACAACGATCTCGGCTGTACAGTCACCATTCCAGCTCTTGTTGACATCAGCGACTCATTGAAAGGGAAAATTGAAAACGATGGGCATATCATTTATGAAAATGACAATGAGATGGCGATAGACAATTTGTCGTTCACAGCATCTTCTGGAAAAGCTGCAGGGAACAGTTGTCATTCCTATTCAAATGCAGCTGATTTCAGTAATGTTTATAGAGGGCCAGAATCATACCCAGCAGATAATTCCCTCTCCCAATTTATTACACCAACATATTTATGGGCCGACGTTGATGATTTTGGAAATTTGAGATATGATGAACTTAAATTAGGAGCACCACCAACGTACATTAATGTTGATAGGCAGAAGAGGTATGAGTTGCGTGGGATGGGAGGAGTAGTAGTTGGTGATCAACAGGATTTCTCAATAATTGCCAACGAGGAAGCCAACGCAACAATGTAAAGGTGAAGCAGGCCAATTAAGTGACCGTAGGGCACGTGATACTGTCTCGTCTTCTGTTCTTGGATCAAATCTGTTATAGCAAATCAGTCAATGCAGTGCGTTCAGGCTTTGGATTATAATTATCCTTTGTAATTTACTTTCACGATTTTTTTACTCTGTAGTCTTATATGATTGCATGCAAAGAGGAGTATGATTCATGATCCCATTCAGCCGGGCTGTGTGTCTACATTTAATAATTGTATTATCAAGTAAACATTTTAAACTTTATTATTTATTTTATTGGTGCAGCTCGTAAATGTTTGTTCTTATAATAATTACCTTTATTATTTATTTTAATACTGTACCTCGTAAATTTTTGTTATTATAATAACTATATTTTAGATTTAAATATTTCTTGTTATAATAATTATCTTTATTATGCCGTAGGCATCCTTATTTGAAAAGAACTTTCCCAATTGCCATCGTGTCTTGATATGTAACCTGCGATCAAATGTTAGACGATTAAACATTGAGACGATTAAACATTTAGAGGTTATTGGATTAATAATCAGTAAAAACAGTTAGACCAAAGTCGTTATTGCAATGCTAGACGAAGCTATTCCATGGATCCCACTGCACCCTAGCAGACGACAGTTAGAGGCAGCGCTATCGAAGGAGATTTTGTGCACCTACTGGAAACAGAGGACAACAGATTTGGAGGACAATATGAATCGAATTAGTTAGAGAAACCGAGTTGAAGAAAATTGCCCATGTCTCGGATAGTAAGGCACCAGCGAAAACGCTTCCATGTTGTGGGAGTATTATGGTGGTTTTGTAGCTTATCTCTTAGCGCAGCTATACCTAGATGAAGTTCAGAAGTTGACTCTTGTTGTTGCTGGAGTTTGTTTGGAGGAGAAGGTTATGAAGGAAGGGCTTCTCAAAGTATCTAACTTGGCAACCGCTAGAAGCGTTTTACTGCTGCAAACTACGGCATTTGCATGTGGATTCACAGTTTTCCTTCCATTTCTGTTGAATGTGGTTGAGTTGGCTCAACGCTGTTTGGGAGCTTCGCACCATTTGCAGGGGTGAGTGTCCTTGCTAAGGATAAACGGTGCAATAGACAGGTCGGCTTGTCTCGAGATAGAGAAAGATCCATTATATTACAGATTTTTGGTCTTGTAATAATGGAACGAGAGATGTCTACATTGTATGAATGCATTGTTTGCTTCTATATCTGCACTTTTATTATTGATCCTTTGTATGTGATATCATATTTCTTCTTCAACAACAACATTTATGATCCCAAGCCCCTGCTTTTTGTGGACTAATTTTTGGTCTCGCTCCCTCAGACTAATTGTCTGCTTTGTTGAACTGAGAGGCTTCTTTGGATGATTGAGTGTTGCGTGACTATATTTTGTTTGAACAAATTGAAACCAGTTCAACTCAATAGAATTCTAGAGAATATTTGATCCAAATTATCCGTCCCTTTTGCAAAGATGGCTTCTGTTGTGTGGCTCCCGGTTTTGGTGAAGATCATTTTTTGCTCGGTGTTCTTGAGCTCAAATATGCTTTTATTTCTGGTTAACCGATACTGTCACTGGAGGGTAGGTCGAAGGGAATTCTATGAAATAATAGGTAATATTTTATCGTTGAATTAATGATAATAGATGTTGTTTCAGTGTGCAAAGTAGTGAGGAATACTGCGAGTGGAGGGTAGGTCGAAAGGGCCTTCTATGAAAGAATAGGTATTATTTTATCAGTGAATTAATGAAAATATTAGATGTTCTAGTGTGCAAAGTAGTGAGGAAGGGAAAGAGTATATTTTAAATGGTCTGGAAGAGAATTGAGAAGAGATTTCCAACCACCTTGGTGTAAGGGGCATAGAAGGAATAAATGTTGTGAAGTTTCTTCAGAGCTTTCTTCCCACTGCGGTTTCAAATTTCAAAACTAATTCATATATTTTTTATTAATTAATATTATTAAAATATTTAAATATAACAAAACTATATAAACCTATAAATATTACCAATTGATATATCCAACCATCCTTCAATCGGTTGGCTATGAGTCATTATGGGAGGTACACTTTTGTCTTGTGAAACCGTATGTAGAGTTTTGGATAAAATTGTATGTGTGAAAACAAGACTTTACAAAGAAAATGTTTTTAAAAAATGTTTTTTATTTAAAAAAAGAAATATTTAAATGTAAAAATGATATGTAATTCTTTTTAAGCATTTTTATTTGAAAACAACTCTATTAATTGTCATGGTGTATCTTTTTGCACCATCAAATGGAATGTTTTAGGCCATTCATTTACAACCTCCTTTTAATTAACTACATAAATAATTCTCTAACCTCTACTAATATTAGGCCATTCATCTACAACCTCCTTATACTTAACTACATAGCTAATTCTCTAACCTCTACCAATATCTCTTCCTCTCCATATGATATACAACATCTAATACATAAAAGTCAATGGCAGAATATAGATTTTTATATGTCATGATTCTTTTCCAATTTAATATGGATTTTCATATGTCATGATTCTTTTCCAATTTAATTCTTATAGCATTTCCTTTGCAACATCAGGTGCAATTGCTAGTTATTTATTTTACAACTGCACCTAGTAAATTTTTGTTATTATAATAATTATATTTTAGATTTGAATATTTTTTGTTATAATAATTATCTTTATTATTTATTTTACAACTGTGCCTTGTAAATTTTTGTTATTATAATAAATATATTTTAGATTTAAAAATAATAGTTAAAGTATTAGTATATAGTGAAATATTTAGAGTTTAATGTAATATGGTTCATCCATATTAAATTATTTATAAACATTTTATTTCTTGTAAAACTAACTTCAAGTTACTATTTTTTTAATAGTATATGTATGAGAAGAAGTATTACAGTATGGAAGTCAAAAGGTTGCCTAAAATTACCATTTAACTCTAGCCAAAATTTCTAACTTTCTAGGGAAGATTGTAAGAGAATAAAATATATATGAGAGATAGATTAGTTAGTTTGAGTGGGTTTAGTTCTCATAAGGTTTCATGTTAAAATTTTATGGAGAGGGGATGAGAATAGAAGTCATTTTCGAACTAATTAAACTAGCTTGCTATGGAGAAGGTATGAGCATAGAAGAAAGGAATTAAACAAGCATAGATTCATGTTAATTTGTAATATACTAAACCCCAAGAGGGATCCAATCTCTTTTCCCTTTAAAATAAGATTTCACATCAAGAGAGGGATCATGTCTATTTTAACTTTGAAAGGGGATTGCACATCAAAATATTTGATCCCTCTCACTCAAATGTTAAGATGGATCTAGACTAGTTTAATTATTAAATATAAATATAAATATAAATATAAATATAAATATAAATATAGATATAAATATCAATATCAATATAAATATAGCTCTTAATTTTAATATTTTATTTTTTAATTGCACCCCTCCAAGCTCAACTAAGCTTCCCACGAACATGATGTAACAATAACATACTACTCTGAATAGATTTTGGTCATAACATCCCAGTGCATGTAGATTTTGATTATAACATCTAGTTGTAGGTAGATTTTGATGAAAACATAGTGCCAAATAAAGTTATGGGAAAATTGTAACTTTTTCTTTTTTAAATTGCATT
The DNA here is from genome assembly GCA_034641835.2 of Pinus albicaulis. Classification (NCBI taxonomy): domain Eukaryota; kingdom Viridiplantae; phylum Streptophyta; class Pinopsida; order Pinales; family Pinaceae; genus Pinus; species Pinus albicaulis. The sequence goes on from JAXQQM020067818.1 coordinate 336,808, forward strand.
TTAAATGTATAAATGATTAATATCTACCAACCAAGAAAACAATTAAATTAATATTTAAATTAATTAGTGTTGTGTAACTTAATTGTATCAAATCATTTGGAGATCTAACCCTCTCTCATCAGCATTTTGTTGATGACATCATTCTCTTCTGTCAAGCTACCTTAAAAGAAGCTAAGGCCCCTTTATCTATTCTCAAAGACTTCATGGTAGCATCAAGGACTGTCATAAACAATGAACCATCCAATGTCTACTTTTTAAATGATAATGATGTCTCTCAGAGATTCCTATCCCATACTCTGGGTTTTAATTTAGGTTCTTTCCCCATGAAGTATTTAGGAATTCCCCTCAGCCTTAATTCTCTTAGCGTTTCAAGATAGAAATATCTCCTTAATCGTATTTAGGGCCATCTTCAGAATTGGGCACTTTGAGTTCTCAATGATCCTAGTCGGGTTGTCTTATTGTGCTTTGTTTTGAAATCCACCACAATTTATCATTTATCAGGGCAGGTTGCCCCCAAAACCATCTGCACTAATATGGTAAAGATATTCAGAAACAGATGGTGGCAGGGAAATCAACAAACATGAAAATGGACTCTTCTCTCTTGCGATAAGCTCACTAAACTCAAAAAATCATGAGGACTAGGATTACGAGACCCATACGTGTTGAACCAGGTGATAGGAGCTAAAATTTGCTGGAGATGGCTCTAAGGGGGTAGACACCTATGGAAATTTATTTGGGAGAGGAAATATGAAATGCCCTGAAATACATCTGCAAAATTGAAAATCAATGTTATCCCAAAAGGGTCCAACATCTGAAATCTAGCAGCCATTAACAGAGACCTTATTCGAGAGAATTGTTGATATTCAACAAGAAAATTTCAGCACCCATGCCTAGTTGCATTAAGCACCCAGACTAAGGTGGGGCCCATAGTGCTATTGTTGGGTGCATGTCTATTTTGGTTATTCCTTAATGAAGATGGACATTAAACTGTAATATATTCTCAATTTTGACTTCAAACAGTTAACTGAAAGTGATTAATTTAGTTAGCTAGTGGATTTCAAGTTAGAGGTATTTGTTGAGGCATGTAGAGAAATTCTAGTTGTTGGTGAGCCTTGGTATTGCACCAAGAGTGCTGCAACTCCTAGGGGCTGCCCTACTTTACTTGATCAACCCAGGTTTTATACAAACTTGAAGGTGGCAGTGTTATATACACAGCAGATGCATTCTACTCATGTCATCCTCTTCCACTCTCCGAAAGGGTGCTACTTCTAGGGATTCTCAGCAAAGTCTCTCACACTTCAATGAAACTAATATAAATTGAAGAATGGAAATGAGAGAAAGGAAACTAAACTAAATTGCTGAAAAGAAATGACAGGAAAGGAAACTAATTTAACTTGATGAAAATAAGTGGAAGAAATGAACTAGTTTAGGTCACACTTAACTTGGCCAATTGGCTAAACACACGCTACTTATCTTATGCTCTATCTACCATGCTTCTATCCATGTAGCTAAGTTATCCATGACTTAATTCTAATTGAAAAAGTATTTATTGTAGTCTAGAGGGAAAGGGCTAAAGATGCTAATGGAAGGCTTAACACCCGAAACAAGGCTAAAACGAGTGAAAAAGGTGTTTTTAGTTTATTAAAGTCACAAATGAAAAGTGTAATGGTGGAATTGCGATGGAGGGATGAAAGTGCGATATACAATATTCGATATCGCAATTCGCAATATCGCAAAGTTGGAAGAGTAGCAGAAGTGATGTTCGGGAGCGAGAGGGAAATGCGAAATATGATGGCTTAGAAGTTGTGAAATTCGATATGCGATGGGGATAAAAAATACAAATGAGAAATGCGATAATTCAAATGATTTGATGGTAGGATGGGTGGCATATTACTTTAAATGTATCGCAATCAGTGTTGGGAGTGGGGAAACGTTAATGGAGAGCAGACAAAGATTGTGAAATGCGATTGCAAAAAAGGATAAACACTGCAAAATGTGAAACGAAATAATTCAAAGGATGTGGCGATAGGACAGGTGGCAAAGTTCTTTAATCATATCAAAATCGAAGTTGGGAGCAGTAAGTGTTAACGAGACCAAATGAAAAATGTGATTTGTGATTTGTGATGTGGTGGAGTACGGAGAGTTATCGCACTTGACGTTTGGAGCAGTAAGTGTTATTGGGACCAAGTTAAACATGTGATTTGTGATTTTTGATGTACGATAGCGTGAATTTCGAGGATTAAAGGGCGAATTTCAAACCCTCAACATTTTTAGTGTCTTGTGAAAAAAAGGGGTAGTAGCTGCAATAAAAAAAAGGATGGAAATGGAGGTGCAACAACAGTGATGGAGGCGTAAAAATAGAGATGGAGAATGAAGCAGGAGGTGAAAATAGACTTACCTGGTACTTTGATTCTTATTCCTGGAAACAACTCTGCTGATCCATGAATGAAGAATAGACAATTGCGTGAAAATACAGTACAAAAGAAAGGCTGAAAATGGTAATACAACTTTACCCTATTCTCAGAAACAGTGAACATAAATCAATTTTTGGGTTTGTGGGAAGGTTCACCCTCCTCGAGCTTTATTGATAGAGATGAGAAGGGAGGTCTTGATCCACAAATATTAGAGTTTTCTCCTTTGTTCTATTACTCATAAGAAAATGAAACCTACAACATCACACTGAAAGAAAAACTAAACAACAATGAAACTATCAGAAGCAGATCTACTAACAGCAAACAAAGAACAAGCACAACAGAGAGGTCGGGGCACATGGATTGGGCCCTAACCAGCATGCCTAGCCCTATGAAACTTAAATCAGTAAAATGAAATAAATATACTCATTTAATGAAAGAATAGTCTTGTACATTTCTCAAAGTTTAATCTCTGGGTACAATAATCAAAATATCAACAGCTTGCAGCAAAGTTCCCAATAGAATCAAATCCTTCTCAGCTCTAGCTCTACTCTATTTATTCTACAGGGCAACTACCAACAACTCCCTTGAAAATAGTGATTGAGTCCACTTGACTCCAAGTAAACATATATTGAGTGCACTTTGGACTTTGAGTTGCTTGGCTGCTTTTGGAAATTGAATTGTTGGAGAGAATCCTTGGGGATCCTTTGGCTGCGTTCCAGAATTAAGGAGGGTAGAAAATCCTCCTATACTTTCTCCTTGTTGTATCCTTTAATTATTTATGATACATTGTTCAAAAACAATGCCAATTACTCATGATTTTATACACTCAACCTCATATTAGGCACTCAGAGTATGTTAGCCTTAATCACCACCTATACTTGCATCATAAAATCAAATAACAATAAAAATGCAAGAAAAGGAGATTTAAGAAGGCAAAAAGTTGACCATTAACCCCTGCAAATATGTCTAATGATGGAGCTCATCATCACCGCCCTACTGAATGGCTTCTCATCCTCAGAGAAACTAATCCTCCTCCTGCAGCTTTGACAGCTCCCCTAAATTCCTAAGGAAGAAGTTTGGGGGCCCCCTCAGGGGGGTAAAACCCATTACTCTTTTCTGCATTCTCCCATTCTATATCTTGTACATCTGTGTCCCTTTCATCATCCATCCTTAGCAGTAGAGGTGGACTAATCTTGAGACCAAGCCATTGGATCTTCTTGACCTACATGGCCCTCTTGTATAATGGTGCTCTTTCCAGGGCACCCCTCAGTCTTTCTGGAGTATGGTACTCCCTATTCTTGAGGGTGTGAGGGAATTTGTTCCTTATCCTCTGTCTGTAAATCATGCACTCATCTTATATCTTCAAGAAACATCATCAAAGTGGCCTATTACGTGTGTGTAATATTCCCAAGGGGGAAAACTCAGCAACACATGCATAAAAAATGCATTTTCAGAAATATATGCTAGAAAAATAAAAATCAACCATTAGATCCATTATATCTAACATCATAACACCTAAGTCCAATAGGATATCATAAACAAATCATATTAGGTGAGGTAAACAAGCCTCCCACACCTAGTATAGCTCAAAAGCAGTAAAACCCCAAAACTACTACAACACAGAATTACTGCATAGAGTGACAGCACAGTCTAAAGAGGGTTTATACACAAAAATTATAGAGACAAATAGATCTACTCATATACTAATCAATAATGCTCAAAAATTGAGATCTAGTCTCCTTTATACAAATCCAAGAGAACCTGGGAAGCGTTTCTTAAAATACACCCAATACAAATGGTGATCTACAACCCAAGCACTGAAGGATCAATGCATACTATAGCACATGAAGATAGGAGCCTGAAATAATATAAATATGATGCAGATCCACTCCATGGTCTCCTCCAATGAAAGGTTGAACCCTTCAATTACAGGAAAACACCCAAACAGAACCACAAGATCACTCACTGAAGCTGCCCTCCAAAATAACCCAATTCCAGAATGAAATCATGCTGTAGGTGATGGAAAAATATTGGCATGCTGCCAAATATCTGAAATGAGCTCAAGAACCCTCCAAACTGATATCCCAAGAGAAAGAATCCTTTCTCCTATGAAAAACTAGCTCAGAAAGTGGGTTTCTCAACCCTCCACTGCAACACCTTGCAACACAACACAATATTCTGCAGAAACTGTGTTGTAGCTGAAGACTGAAGCTTGGCTAGAATTTCAAATCTATGGAATGAAATATCAAGTCTCTCTAGATATGCCTCTCAAGGAAAGATATGGAATTCCTAAATAGGAATACCTTGTGCTAAACAACACCAGCAATCTTAGCTAAACAGCTGAAGAGAGAAAAAGTCTAAACTGACATATCAAAATATGATTCATTAGCTAACCCCACATGGATGACATCCTCTTCCTTATAAAAAATTTGATCCTTCTCACCTTGGGTCCCACTCATTAGGGTTTCCACCATCACACAATAAATCTCCCTTCAAAACTACGTTATCCCATCATTAAAGCCACTCCTCCATAATAGCGCTGCTTGATTTGGTCAATGTTGACCTCTTCAACCTACTCCAACCCTTTTCAAACCTAACAGTATTCAATCCAGCTTTTATATAGCTGTCTAAACTAATCCACATTCATACTGGCTGTCTCTATTTATGATTCACTCCCTCCACTCTATCATAGTTGACTTGGTCAAACTTGACCTTGTCTTCATGCATGAGCCCTTGTTCACACTTGAGGGTGTTTTATCCAGCTATGAATATGATCCATTTTCACATTAAGAGGGATTTTATTGCTGCTAGAATTTTTTATGGGCCTCCCTACCCATTTATTCATCTAACCATAGGTTAAGAGAAAAAAATAATATTCCCATTAGCTGCATGCTAATTTATGGATATTACAGTCCTCCCCTCCCAAATGTTGCTTGTCCTCAAGAAAATGCAAGGATAGAACAGAATATCCCCCTCTCTTGCTCTTGTAGTATCCTCATATGATAAATTCCTCCAAGGGACAAGATGTTGTCTCATCAATACATCCCCAAGTTGCCCTTCCAAAGTATGCAAGTTAGCTTTTGGTGACCATCCCAAATAGCTATCATCATGTAGAAGTAAAACACCCATGGAGGAAACAATGTGTTGTCTAGAGGTTTTCTTCAGGCATGATATCTAACATATATTTGGATCTATCATCCCCATGTGAATCTCCCATCCCCAAGATATCATCCATACAAAATGAGCCACCCTCCAAAATGGTAACTCGTGAAAAATCTCCTCCACCTTTGGCTCCTGTAATGTAGGTGGGTTGGATAACTGAACATGGTAAACAAGATAGCCTACCCCATGTTGTCTCTCTCTCCACTTATGATAAGTGTAGAGTAGCTACTGATCTTGATCTGCAATAATGTTTCCCTCTAGTGGCAAGAAGAAGACTGCATCTGCAAAGATCCTCTCCATGGAATCATGAATCATGCTAGCCCAATCCATCCCATACAAAATGAATGGCAAATCATCACCATATGGCATCGAAATCAGAAAATTTTTGGAGATTATGTGCAATTTTGGATGATACCAATGGTTTCTCAGGTTGATACATCATGTGGAAGTGGCAGGTGATCCTCCAACAAGTTACTAGCTGTGCATGTTTGCTCATCCACTATGAGGTAGTAAATAGCATTATATATAATCTGAGCATAATAAGAACAAAAACAGACTTTCCTAAGGTTAAGAAAAGAAGGATTATCTCCATCACCAATGTTGGTCCTAGAATGACCATGAAATACAGAAATAATCTTGCCCTCTTGTGGAGCAATTCACTGTACATAGATGGTGAAAAAATGAAAATACTTTTGGAAATGATCAATAAGTACAAAAATAAATCTCTTACCATGCATACTGAGTAGGCTGGAAGTGAGGTCCATGGATGAGTTCTCCCATGAGAATCTCTTCATAAAATTTTTCAAAATGAAGGGATTCATACTCCCCTTGGAACACTCCATCAACATACTCCCAAGTGATAGTGCTATTGGCATTGGTGATAAGGCTCTTGTCGCTGCATGACTTCCTTCTTTGACATGCCATATGCCAAAGTCATCCACCATCATGCTGCTAGGTGTGGAAATCTTCCTCTCATATGGAAGTGCCTCCTTATCCTCTAATGTTGAAGGGTAGCCTCTTTGCACTTTGATTGTGCCATCCCTTTCTCTGGAAATATCATAATAAGTATGGGAAAAATTCTACCGATACTCTCCCAAGAGTAGCCAAAGCAAAAATAATCATGCTGCTCCCTCACATCTCCATCATACCAATCATGAGGTGAAGATATGATGATTGACATGAAGAATGTCGCATCAACATAATGCACCCAACCTCCTTGCTGCCAAATGTTGCAAGTGTCCTGCCAAGTTTCCTCCACCATCATACCCTTAGTAGAAGGATATGTTATATAATGGCCTAACTCTTTCAAGAGTAGCCAATGTAGCCATGCCTCCTGCTGCCCTGTGTCATAGATATGCAAGTGGCTCACCAACCTCTTGCTCACCATCCACACCCATTAATACAAATGTGGGTGTCTCTTACCATGCTCCATCTTGGTACTCCTCCAATGGAGAATACCACCCTTCCAGATCATATTTCTACCTTTGCATTTCATGGGATGTTAAAATGCAACCTCTTGCAGATCTCCTAAAGAAGACCCCACACCAATGACCAAATTGAATCCATAAATATCAAAGTATGATGAAGGAAAAACCTCCTTATAGGCCTATATAATGGTCATCCTAATAGACCCATCACAATGATGAAAGACAAACTGTCTCTCATTGATCATCTACTCATCCAATGTTATACAAGTGTAATGATCATCAGAATGCTGTAATGATAGCTGGGCCCCCATCTCCTCACTGTTCCTTAATGACAACACTGCTAATCTCCTCAATGGTGTATTTGTTGTCTAATGCTCAAGCTCAATGATGAACATAGAGTTTTGAATTGGATTGTTTAGGACAAAGTTCATCCTATCCTCCACGAGTCCACACCCCAAACCCAAGTGTTGTTTGCAGCTCAATAATGACACATGAGGATGATTGCTTATCCCTTCCTTGAAAAACTCAAGGCTGCATAGTGCAGTGCAAGTCTGCTACTGCAAATCAGCAGTATGTGTTGACCCTTGGTCATGCAAAGGCAAATTTCCACAACCCTCCATAAGTTTTGCTAAAATAATAGAAAGTGAATATTCATGCATACCTTGGTTAAACTTGGGAACATCTTGTACGGCTACAAGGGTTCCTCCGTCCAAGTGTTGGCTCCCCCAACTATTGAGGATGATGGCTGCTCCTTCATAGTTCTATCAATGTTGATACAAGTATCCTCAAGTGGTGGTGAAGGATCCACCCTTTGAGTGAAATTTTCAAAAGTATTAACTCGTGCATGACTCAAATGGCTGAACCACCAAGTGCTTGCTTTACCCTCAAGGTGCAACGTTGCAATCTCAACAACCTCTCTTTCTACCGCTAGATGTAGTAGGAAGAACACATCTATTTTTATCACCGAAGCCTTTTTTGTACGTGTGGATGACCCATCAAAAGTAGACAACAGAAAACTATTTCCCCTCATTCTCTTATTGTTGAAAGACCTCCTTTCTTCTTCAAGTTCAATAAACTAAGGAATATTTAGAGTCTCCTTGAAAGCTCTAGGTTGAGACTTGTATTTTGTAAGGTATCCACTCAGGATCCCATGTCCCAAGTGCCCTCCATCTCCATGCCTCTTTTCTTCTTCCTCAAAAGGGAAGGGCAAGGTGTAATGCTTGGAGATTTCTACAACACTGGTTCTTTCCTTTGAGAATAGGAAGTACATGGTCCTTCCTCTTCTTGAAACCCTCTAGAAGTTTCATATCGTCTCTTCTCTTTCATATGCTTAACCTCCTTGGAGAGGTTCTTCATAAATCTAAAAAGTGATGAGACCAAGATCATTCCTTCCACCATTTTATATCTCTTATCCTTCTCTTCTTCTTCTTATAGCACAATGGTTGAAGACTCACAAGCTAAGCTAAGATTATGCTCTGATACCACTATAATATTCTCAAGTGGGAAAACTCAGCAACACATGCATAAAGAATGCATTTTCAGAAATATATGCTAAATAAAAATCAACCCTTGGATCCATTAGATCTGAGATCATAAAACCTAAATCCAAGAGGATATTAGAAACAAATCATATTAGGTGAGGTAAACAAGCCTCCCACACTTAGTATAGCTCAAAAACACTAAAACACCAAAACTACTGCAACACATAATTACTGCATAAAGCGAAAGCACAGTCTAATGAGGGTTTATACACAAAAATTATAGAGAAAAATATATCTTCTCATATATTAATCAATAATTCTCAAAAACGGAAATCTAGTCTCCTTTATACAAATCCAAGAGAACTCGGTAAGGGTTTCCTGAAATACACCCAATACAAATGGTGATCTATAGTCCAAGCACTGAAGGATCATTGCATATTGAAGCACATGAAGATATGAGGCTGAAATAATATAGATATTGTGCAGGTCCACTCTAAGGTCTCCTCCAATGAAAGGCTGAACCCTTCAATCACAGGGAAACACTCAAACAGAGCCACAGGATCCTTCACTGAAGCTTCCCTCAAAAATAGTGCAATTCCAGACTGAAATCATGCTGTAGGTGATGGAAATAGATTGGCCTACTACCAAAGATCTGAAATGAGCTAAAGAACCCTCCAAAATGATCTCCCAAGAGAAGGAACCATTCCTCCTATGAAAAACTAGCTCAGAAAGTGGGTTTCTCAACCCTCCACTGCAACACCCTGAGAAACAACACAATATTTTGTAGAAACTGCGTTGTAGCTGAAGAATGAAGGTTGGCCAAAATGTCGGATGTGTGGAATGAAAGATTAGGTGTCTCCCAAGAGGCCTCTCAAGGAAAGAGATGGAACTCCTAAATAGGAATACCTTGTGCTAAACAACACTAGCAATCTTAGCTAAATAGCTAAAGAGAGAAAAAGTATAAACAAACATATGAAAATATGATTCATTAGCTAACCCCATATGGCTGCCATCCTCTTAATTATAAATAATGTGAGCCTTCTCACCTTGGGTCCCACCCATTAGGGTTTCCACCATCACACAATCAATCTCCCTCCAAAACTATGTTTTCCCATCATTAAAGCCACTCCTCCATAACAACGATGCTTGATTTGGTCAAATTTGACCTCTTAAACATGCTCCAACCCTTTTCACACCTAAGGGTCTTCAATCTAGATTTTATATAGCTGTCTAAACTAATCCACATTCACACTGGCTATCTCTATTGATGATTCACTCCCTCCACTCTATCTCAGTTTACTTGGTCAAACTTTACCTTGTCTTCATGCATGAGCACTTGTTCACACTTGAGGGTGTTTTATCTAGCTATGAATATGATCCCTTTTCACATGAAGAATAATTTTATTGATTCTAGAAATTTTTATGGGCCTCCCTACCAATTTATTCATCTAACCATAGGTTAAGAGCAAAAATAATATTCACATTAGCTACATGCTAAGTTAGGGATATTAGAGTGTGTTTGAGTCAGCAAGGAACCTGTGTTGAAGGGATTCTATGCACAAGTCTGCCATGGTGGCTACTTATTTCCCTTTTTGTTGCAATTTCTCCTTTAGTTCTATATTATTTTCCTGTGCCATATGTAGCCGCACCTTCAGAACTGTCTCACTTATTCTTTCCTCCTCCCTTGGTGATTCTTCAATGATGACGGGGCTCTTTGGAGGAGTTTTTGGTTGTTTCTGACTTACCCTCTGACTCTTTTCAGTTCTAAAAACATAGAGGTCTTCCTTTTTCTCTTTGTGCTCAAAGAAGCTAAGGTCGCAACTTTCTCTTGGTTTTTAGGGGATGTTGGGCGATGTTGTGAGTGTTCTTCTTGCTCACTTTCTGCTACCTTTAAGACTTCTGTCTCCATTTCCATTTCTTCCATTTCTCCTTAGCCCTTTTTCTCTTCCTCTTCTTCTTCTTGTTCCTCTTCTGGTTCTTCTTCTAGTTCTTCTTCTGGCTCTTCTTCTCCTTCTTCTCTTTCTTATCTCAGGTTAGGAGTAGAATTCTTCCTTCTTTGGGTTTTTATAAAAGCTTCCCTTGGTCCCTTGCTACCGTGTCTGATATGCGGTATACTTCGGAAGTTAGCTTGACTTCTGGTGATGTTGTTCTGCTACTACTGCTGCACGTTGTTCAAATACATGGCCCAATATTGGTAATGTTGTGCTGCGGGCTCCCTTTGGTCTCTTTCAATAAAAAATTCTAAATTCAGGGGTTTGGATAAAACGAGATCACTTTTTATTATATTGCGCAACTAAATTTGGAGCACTTATGTAACTCGGCCTCAGCTCCGGTTTCTGTTAGAGACCATTGTTTCCTTCTCTCTGTTAATTCATGATGGACTGTGTGTTTCCTCCCCTCATTCTCCTCTACTCCATTTTATTTAATTTTTTTTTCCTTTGCATACCCACGTGGCATGACTTTGCAGTTCTGCCTAGTCATACTTCACAATGGTGGCCAAGCTAACTGGCCACCTTTCTGCCCCTTAAACTCTAAGTTTGAAAATTTATTTATTTCTAGCTATTATGGATGCATAGCAAGGGGTGAGAAGCTATACCTGAGTTTACTTGTTGTTTTCAAGGCATTTGCAGGAGCTGGATTGACAAGACAAGCCTTTTAGATGCTACATTCTTTGCTATATTCTTGTTCTCTGAGTGAGAAACTTGTTGAATGAGCAGCTTCCTGAGTGAGTTGCTAATATTTTATTTTTGTTTCTTTCTACTGTAGATGTTGCATGGGGTGCTCAAGATGCCATGGGTGGCATTATCGTTCTCCTGGAGTCTGTTATGCAACTTTCCTTCTTGTATTTCTTTGCACGCCATGAACAACTTTGTTTTTCAAGGAACTTCCTAATGTCTGTAGTTGTTTGTGGCTTGCTTTCTTTTGCTACATTGTGCTCATGAATGGAGGAATATGGTGTATGGAGGTGATGCAAGGAGTTCTGGAAATGAATGGAGTGATTGATGGGATGGATGGTAAAATATAAGGGGAGAGAAGAAGATGAATGCTTCCATGTGTTTCTAGAAACCATTAATAACTTGCAAAACAACAAACACAAAGATGTAGATGTGTGTTTGTTTGTTTGTTTGTTTTTGAAGGAAAATAGGCTACCTCCATGGAGGTTTTGAACTCATAAGCTTTCCTAGAGCGCCTCAGAGAGGTTTTCACCCATGGATCTTTATTTTTTATTTTTATTTTTTTAGGAGGTGCTGGAAACTATGGAGTTTCCCATTACGTGCACCTCTCTGTTGATTGAATTTACGAACTTTGCCCTAGATAGGGGCTTCTTGTAAATTTTAATTCTGTGACCATTGACAAGCAAGCGGATTCCTTCATAATCTATCGTCCTAATTTTAACTGCACCATTATCAAAATAATTTTCCATCGTGTAAGGTCCCATCCATCTTGTCATCAATTTTCCCTTAAAGTATTTAAACTTTGAATCATACAACAACACCCAATATCCTTATTGGGAGGCATTATCCTTAATGTTCTAGTCATGCCATACCTTCCTTTGTAGCTGAAATACCTCTGTGTGAAAAATTTCTTGCATTCTAAACTCATCTAATCCATTTAGTTGCAGCAATATCTTTTTGGGAATTTCATATATCTAAATCTAATTCAACCGCCATCCTTAAAGTTTTGAATTCAAACTCAACTGAGAGTAGAGCTTTCTTACCATAGACTAGTTCATAAGGGGTGAATCTTGTTGTTTTCTTCCAAGTACTGTTGTAGGCCCAGTTAGCTTCTAGCAATTTGTCTTCCCAATATTTTCTGCTGCTTCTCACAACCTTGATGAGGATGCTCTCTAAAGCTCTATTAGTTACTTCTACTTGGCCATTCAATTGAGGGTGATATGCAATAGAAGTTATATGTTTAATCTTCTGCTTCCTCAAAATATTTTCAATGAGGTGAGAAGTGAATTGTGCTCCTTGATCAGTGACTATTTCTTTGGGGTATCCAAACTTGTAAAACACATTCTACTTCAAAAATTGTTCTACTCGCTCCTCGATTTCTACCATCACTATTTTTTTGTCAACCCACTTTGTCAGGTAATCAGTGCAGACTATGATATACTTCTTTAGTTCGAATAGTGGATTGATATGTCGAACAAATTCCATGCCCCACTTTGCAAATGAATCAGGATCCACATGAGAGTGTAAAGTAATATCATCCCTTTGTGTTGGTTTCCCCATCCTTTGGCACTTGTCACACCTACTAGTGTATCTTCTGGAATCTTGGTGAAGGGTAGGCCAATAGTATCCTTCCTATAAAAATCTGTAAGTAGTTCACTTTGCAGCAAACAGGCATCCATATGGGTTGTCATGACATGTGGAGAGGATATCAAAAAATTATTCCTCCCTCGAACATCTCCTTAGGATTTGATCAAGGCCTACCTTGAAAAGGTTTCCCCCAATCCATTTGAAAGGGGCACTTTTTCTGATGATTATGATCATCTCCCCAAATGAAATATTATGAGGGAGTCTCCCAGCAACCAAGTAGTCAACTATATCAGAAAACAATGGTGAGAGTGATGATATAGCAAAGAGATTCTCATCTAGAATCTGGTCATCCACCATACCTTCTGCACCTGCAAGGAGAGCTAACCTGAACAACAAATTTGCAACAGCATTCTCCTTTCCAGGTTTATCAACAATAGTCAAATCAAATTTCTGCAAAAGTAACAACTATCTAATTATCCTAGCATTAACATCTGGTTTGTTCATTAAATACTTGATTGTTGCATGGTCAGTGTCGGGTGCCAATTTTGCACATTTTTCCTACATTTTCTTCCCTTATTTTACCTCATGACTATAACCAATGGGAATATCTTTACCTCTTTTTCTTACCTTTATATCTTAACTTGTGATGTTTCACCTTATTTTAGTTACTCTCATTTTTGAATCCTGGTACCATACGTGCATTTAGTTGGAAAAATGATTCCTTATGGTACAAAGATCGCTTATATCTTTGTAAGAATTCCCAATTGAAACAAAAGATTCTTCTGGAATTGCACACTTCTCCTTTAGGAGGACACTCAGGATTTTTAAAAACTTACCACAGGGTGAAGAAAGAATTTTTTTGGGATGGCCTTAAATCCGATATTCAAAAGTTTGTGGCGGAATGTTTGGTTTGCCAGCAGAATAAAGTGGAGACAATTAAGACCCCGGGACTTCTACAACCTTTATCCATTCCAAGTCAGCGTTGGGAGGAGATTTCCATGGATTTTATCACAGGTTTACCTAAGTCTGAAGGAAAGAATGTCATCATGGTGGTAGTTGATAGACTTACCAAGTATGCACACTTTTGTGCATTATCTCATCCATTTAAAGCAAGTACAGTTGCTACTACATTTGTTGACAGAATTCAAAAGCTACATGGAAGCCCAAGGGTTATTGTGAGCGACAGAGATCCCATTTTTACGGGAAATTTTTGGACAGAGTTATTTTCTTGTTTGGGTACTCAATTAGCTCATAGCTCATCTTATCATCCTCAATATGATGGTCAAATAGAGATAGTAAATAAATGTTTGGAAGGATATCTTTGTTCTTTGTATCTGATAAACAAACACAATGGGTCAAGTGGTTACCTCTCGCTGAATGGTGGTATAACACTTCCTTCCATACTGCAGCAAAAATGACCCCATTTATGGCACTTTATGGATATCATCCACCATCGATCACATCATCTTTAAGGAAAATTCGAAGGTTCAAGCAGTGGAAGATCACATCGAGCATCAGCAAGAAGTTCTCCAACTCTTAAAGGATAACCTGAATTTGGCACAAAATCGAATAAAACAACAGGCAGATCAACATCGTAGCGAGAGAAGTTTTGATGTAGGAGATTGGGTATTTTTACGGCTACAACCATACAAACAAATGTCCCTCAAGCAAGCAAAGAAGGATAATAAATTATCGCCAAAGTACTATAGTCCTTACAAGGTGTTGCAAAAGATTGGTACTATGGCATACAAATTGGAGCTTCCTGCTTCTTCGCGAGTACATCCATTTTTCCATGTTTCATGCTTAAAGAAGGTTATAGGTGAAAATCTTCCAGTTCAAACAATATTTCCAGAACTTGATGAGGAAGGAAAAATCATATTGGAACCTAAAGCAGTCATGGAAACAAGAACTCGACAACTACGGAATCGATCAATTTCAGAGTATCTCATCAAGTGGAAGAACTTACCCACTGAAGATTCTACATGGGAGGATGATAATTTTATACAGAAGCACCCAGAGCTACTCAAGCGTTGAGGACAACACTTTTTGAAGGAGAGGGGCATGTTAGGTCCCTATATTACTAGTATAGTCCCTTATTGTTATTAGTGTAACCCCCTTATTCTTATTATTGTACCCTTGTAACCCCCATTTTGTTATTATTGTGCCCTTAAATTATTATTGTTAGGTCGGCTAGGATTACATTGTGGCCCACTAGGATTACATTATGGCCACATGGACTCCTATATATAGAAAGGAGGTTTTGTAAATTGTATCATCCGAGAATTGTTCATTTATGTAATGTATTGGAGGTTTCCCCCTCGAAGTGGCTTATTTCTAAGGCGTTGATATCTCTTTTCTTCTATTTTTGGAGCTGGTTGCTATAACAATAGAACAAGAAAGGGAATAATACAAGGGAGAACTGACATTGAAAATGTGTTTAAACTTTTGCTACTAATAGGCTCTGTTTAAATTGAAATAGCATGGAATCATTAGGAAAATTAAGTATACATGCAACCGAGCAAGAAGTAAATTTAATAAGACATGAAATTTACAGCAAATGTTTTTCATTATATAACCAAAATAAGAGTGGAGTATTCAAAACTGAAACCCTCAGCTACTATACTTTACATACTGAAATATATGTAATAATATATCGAGGAACCCTTCTAAAACAAGATGCGAGAATTGACATAGAATCAGAAAAGCATTCAAAGCCATCTATTCCAGCCAAACTGATACATAAGAAATGTATAAATTAATATATATAAACTACTAAACACTGCTCATTAAGGGAAATAGATTTCCCATTAGGCCAAGCCAAGGAAAAGGGTTTCAAAACCCCTCAAAAAAATACTATAAGGTTCCGCTCGAAGACAGATAGTCATTGGAGCTGAATGTGGAATATTTTTAGAGTACCTGTAATCGAGAGCTAGGGTTTAGCCAAGCATTAATATATGTGGAAATTACCCAAGATATTCCCAAAAGATGGAAGCTGACAGTGGAGGAAATGCTAACCTGGAGATAGAGGCCATTTAAAATAAATAGTTCGTAAGCTTCGAACTGTTCATCTAAACATCAATACAAAAATTCAGTGCTAATTTGGTAAAGATGAATAGTTTACTCATACTTGAGGAGAAGAGATGTACCGCGATGAGCCAGTCCTGTGCATAGAAACCCTTTGAAAAAGTAAAAAATAAATCATCTAAACAACCCAATATGAGAAGTTTACCCGGGAAAACTGTATAAGAAAAAAAAAAAATTGAACATCCATAAATTGCTTGAGTAAATTTTTACCTAAACAATAATAAGATTGTAGAAGTGAAGGTGTCATGGTAACCGTGGCTAAATAGCAGTTTCCATCAGTTTTAACTCATGGAAAACTCAACAAAGAGACTCTCAAATTACTTCTCCACAAGCGAGCGAACTGGTGATTACATTTTTAATCGGAGAGAGATAACAATAGTGGTGGAATCGAATCCTGAAAGAAGCTCACAGCAAGAATAAACCCTCAGAGCACCAAGAATAAATTCTCAAGCTCATAGAAAAAGTGACCAAGGCCGAATAATCTAAACTTGGCAGGGATTACCAAGTGAAGTTCTGCCCAAAACTATGAAGCGTCGATGGCCATATCACCAATGGTGGAGATCCAATGTAGTTCATCAAGAAAATGCATGACATATCTAAAAACTATAGCTCGAGTTAATAGCCTGTACATTTTCATTCAATTTGCACTGACATGCTAGCCTTGCATTAGATAACGTGAAATTCCAACACGGGAGATAATCTTAGGATTATGCATGCTGATGGTTAAGTTAGATATGTCGCTTGTTATTAAATTACATCTTAGCACTCTCACATAAAAGTCTAGAGTATCTTAAATATTTCCATGACGTACAGGGTGCAAAGGTAATGTAGAATAGGTTCATAATTCTTAATGAATCTGGTGGAAGAGAAAACCCCTTATGGGAAGTTAAATTTAACTTATTATATGGGTTATCAGAGCTAAAGGTTGTAGCATTGGCGTCGTTGGGATTTGTTAAGAAGAAATAAAATTGAGGTATGCTACGAATGGACATCAATTAAGGTATGATTCTAGCAATCTACATATTGATTGATATATGCAGTAGTCTACTTTTGGCATGTGATGTGTGATTCATCTTTATAACTACATTTGTAGAGTAATGAGTAATAAATTTTGTTGCAAACAGTTTCCGTAACATTGGAAACCTGTTGAGGATAAAAAACAATAAAACCTTTGCTGTACTTATGAACAACCTAAGTCCTCACTAGTGAAAGTGAGAGTTGACTATTAACCTGAGTCCTCACTAATGAAAGCGAGAGTTGACTATTAAAATTTAGGTATATGAAATATGAATCATACATTTAACAAAGATAAGTAAAGTTATCATGCACTACTTGAAAAATATGAATGTGTATAGTGAGGGTGTGTGAAACTAATGCATGAATGAAAAAGAAGGGAAAAGTCCTTGAAAAGGATTATAGAGTGTTCAAAAATGGAATTGAATGAACCCTTTCAGGCGTAAAAAAATTACACAATGTGTTAAGTAGTGAGACTTGACTATAATGACTAAGTTTTTGAAGGAATCATGTTATGGATTCATTAAGATTATTAGTGGCATTTATTATTTGGTGTGTATGACTGACTGATAAAACCTATATGCATTAATTGGTTTGATTAAAGATTATTGCAAGTTGTAAACAAGCAGTTACTTCATGTGTCAGATTGTTGGTAATAGTAGATTAGTGGAATTGGAAAATGTTGAACTGTTACCCATGGGACTGTTACCCTAATCCTTATTTAGTGAATATTTGTATATAATCGTATGTACGACAACATTGTATGGAGGAAATTAAAATTATTGTATAAGATAATACATTGTTAGGAAATGCATATTTACAGTTAGCATTGTTGCTTATAGTAAGCATCGGTAGCTTAATGGAAACAAGAAAAACCTGTGAAAGTAAAATATTGTAGTGAAAATTGCAACGGTAATTGAAAAAGTATCATGCTATAATGTGCATGATTGTGTTATCTGGGAGACAATAATGTATAACACATGTATGATATCTATGTTCCCTGTTAATCTAGATATCATTGGACCCATGTTAAGGGAAAGTATGATTTATAGTGTACATAAAATTTCCTTTTCTTTATGTATAATGCACAAATAGTTCATTATGTAATTTACTAAGGGAAACAATGCTAAAAGATAAATTTTACATACCAGATAGTTATGAATAATTGTGAAAGGCTAAAAGGCCTTGGGGTTGATGGTGGTTGCCTGCCCAGAGGGGTTGATGGCACTTACCTGCCCGGATTTCCTCTCCCTAGAGATATATGATCTCAGTAAGGGAAAGGAGTGTGCCAAGATGGTGAAGAGGGGAAAACTTGAGGCAACTCTATTGATTTTGGAGCTTGTTGGAGGAGGTCCAAAAATTCCGCATACACAGGATGTTGTCAGAGGAATCCATACTGGACCTGGAATGGTCTTTTGTCAAATAACTATTTGGATGTGAAAATTGCTCGATTTGGTTGTGGAAACCAACTCCCATGGGAGGGGAGGAGCATTTTGTTTACCATTGTGGTTCTCATAGCGAGAAAAGTTAGTAAATAGTCATGTGTTATATTAAAATGAACTTTATATGATTGTGTAAATATCTTATGTAGTTATTGAGAATAAAGGAGCCTATCTCTTTGAAAGGAATTACAGAAATTATAATTTCCTTTTTTATTGTATTACTAATCTTCTAAATGACTTAGCAGGGGCTAGGACAATATGCACTTGGTGCATTGATTGACCATTTGTACGATTAGAGAGGTAGGTTCTCTCTGAGTACATTTAGAAGTACTGTGTGAATGTTTTTAGCAGGAGCTAAGACAATGTGCATGTGATGCATTAATTAGAGGGATGGTGCTCTCTAAGTACTTGTGGAAGTACTCCGATTAAAACATCTCTTGATATTGCATGAATGATTTGATAGTTGCAAGTATTTCACTTGATTGAAGCTACATGACTAATGTGATTGAATTTGTTAGTCATACATTACAGGCTTTTTCCATGGAGTGTTGATGGTTGGTTCATGCGGGAATGGGGTGCAACTAAAGTGGTTTCTTAATTCCTTGTAATTCTTGATGAGTACCATCCTCTGCCTAAAAAATAGATAATTTTCTCCTTGCAATCTACTAGTGACCAATGTCTTTCTAACCAGTCATTCCCAAAAAAATATCGTAAGAGCCTAAAGGTAGAATATTCAATTCAGACTTTATTTGTTTTCTTCCTATTTCCCGGATACAATTTGAGGCTTTTTTGTTAACTCTTCTCTTTGATCGAATAGCTAATTGTACCAACTAGGGACTCTTAAATTTATGGATTTGAAGTTTACAATTTTCAACTACTTGAGGAATTATATAACTTCAACTGGCACTAGGATCAACCAGAATGGAAACAATTTTGGAATATCAGTTACCTTACAGTTCTATCATAGCTAGCTGGAAATATTCTTGTCGATCCTTAAGTGTAGCATTGATCCTTGATATGTTTCGTGTTACATCCCCTACTGTACATGCCTCTTGAAGATTGGTTGTAACTTTATTTCTTCCATGATGAGGGCAATTATTAAAGTAATATGCCTCATTGCATCCCTAGCAATGTAGCAGTGGTTTCTAGGAGTATCCATGATTTGGCCTGCTGTATGCTTAGTAGTTCTTTCATTAACTGAACACTTGGGCTTTTGCTGAATATTCCAAAATTTTCTATTTTCTTGGTTCCTTTCAGCATTTTTATAATTTCCTAGTCTACTACTTTTAAAGTTCGAGGCACCCTTCTTCCCTTTATTTGTTGGCCAACTTCTGCCAAGTTTAATTTTCGTCGTCGATTGTTGATAGAACATTCATGCTTTTTGAATCACCTCATCCATAGTTTTTGGATTCACAAATTTTATCCTCTCCTTCATGATAGTAGGCATGCTACTCAAAAATCGTTGTAATTTTGGTCTTTCATCTCTCAAATATTGTACGGATCTTAACAAAGAGGTGAATTTAGTGATGAACTCAACCATAGAAAATTGACCCAACCTCAAGTCACATTCTAGTCTTCAATTCCCTGTACATTTTTCACTTCCTCCCACCATAATGTGTCCCTTTCCTACAATTGATAAATGGCTAAGCGAATTTTGAGCTTGTTGTTATATTCAAAGACTTGAAAATATTTGTGCATATTAATTATCCATGCTTCTGCTACATTCCCAGCCTCTCCATCGAAAGTATGAGGTTTAATTTTGGGAAATTCACCTTGTAACCCCACTTTTTGTTTCTTCATCTCCCGTTGTTCTGAAGCATTTACAAACTATCCTTCATTATAAGTTCTATTTTTGTTACTTCGCTTTGTACGAATATGTTCCGGATTGTCATTAAATTGTTTTTTTTTGTTCTCCTTCTTCATGGATTTCACTTTCTAGGCTAGGATGTGTTGTAGGATGATTCTACTTATCTGAGAGACTCTTGAGTATCCTCTCTTATTCCCTCATCAACCTTTCATTTTCACTTCAAACTCGAATCATTTCTGTTTGGGGATGTTGCAGTGTATACAAAAATCGATTTGTCTGACGTTGTTGTTCCTTTATTAGTCTACTAGTTTGATGGCTTTGACCCATGCTCAATTTTATCCACATATCTGGGTTAACTTTTGGATTAGGATGGGAATGGGTCTCCTCGGTAGTTCTTGCAGTCTGATGACTATATCATCTCCTCATTGGAACTTTTTAAATAATTCCTATCACTATGCATAGAATTAATAAAAACAAAAAACAACGAATGTAATTCAGTTGGCCCAAGCTCGGCCAACCTGGAAAACATGCTCTCATGCCACTTGTCACCACTATCTTATAAATTTATCACACATAAAAAAAAAATTACTATGCTTAAGTGTATTAGCACTTCCAATAATTACCAAAGATACTATAATAATACCCATTACTGTTATTATGATTCTAGTATCAAAAAATATATCCTAACCTCATAATACCACAAAATCACATTGTATTTATTATTTAATTATTATTCTCTAACACTATGGTACTTGCAATCACCCATGATGCATATAATAATATTGGATCTGAATCGATAATTTTAGTTTTTAATACAAAAGATGTAGATTTTAATAGTCTCGCCCCTTCAGAAATGCTTGGCAGTTGTCCTCCACTATGATTATTGGGAGTTGAGCTGACCATTGATCTAGTAAAACCTATATCCGATGGTGCAGCTTGATGCAGTTTATTTTAGGGTAACTACTCAACCCATCAACACATACCGCATTCATTTCCTCACTACTTCAACCTGGATTTTCTTTGTAATTTTTCCTCACTCCTCCGTACACTTTTCTTCAGCAGATAAGGTAGCAAATCCTCGTCAATGGTTGTGGAAAACTGGTTAAGGTCATTTTCCTTTTCAGTAAAGCTATTCTCTCTTGTGCTTGGCTTTTTATTATGTTTTTTGTCGTATCTTGAATTTCACGGTATTGTTTGAACCATTTCTTGTCAGTTTACTCCATTGAAACAGGTGAGGAATGCACCCAATGTCTTCACTGTCCAAATTTCCTATTGCACATGTTATGGAGAGTTTTGACTTAGGTAATTTATCATGTGAGGTCCTTCATTCCCTTCTCTCTTGGTTAAAATTTTATGTAGTATGTTAAGCCCACTATGGTTGAGGGTTTAGGGATATAATCGTCATTCATTTGTTCCTTTTCTTTGACTGTTGTAGAGTGTAAATTTAAGACTGTTAACCCTGTTGTGTGGAGGGCTTATGGCTCTGTCAGTCTTTGAATTTCACAGTCTTCAATAGTCATAAGGTGTAACTCTTGAAATACGCCGAGAGAATCGTCTCCAAGTATGGTTAATTTTTGGTTTAGTCCCATGTTCTAGCAGTAAATATGATAGGGTTTATCTCTCGTTATTCACATTTTCTCATGACCTTTTTTTTGTTTAATTGTTGCATAAGTTACCTCCACCTACCATAGCCATGGCGGAATGGGTGTCCACCAGAGGTCTGCATGGCACTTCCAGAATGACCAGGTAAGTTGAGTTCCTCTTTTCTTAAACATAACCCCTTCCCCTAATTAGGATTTCATTTTTATCCTCTTGGGAAAGGTAATTATCATAAAAACTTCCTCTTTGTAATATCCCCAGTTTTCTATGCTTTTATTTGACATTTGAACAAGTCCAAAAGGGTACAGTAGACCCCAATGGAAAATTTTGTGTGGATTTATTTTATTATTTTAAATTAATAAAATAAAATGGAAAAATTATGTGCAATGACTAGATTGAGATTTGAGATCTAAAAACCCAATCCATGAGGATGGATAAGGTGGTAATACTTTCCCACAACTTCCAGAAATCTTGGAAAAAATAAAGTAAGATACTAAAATTAGATTTGAAGATAAATATCTAAATACCCCAATAAAGTGGAAATTATTAGGAAGAGGTGGAATAATGCTAAAAAAGTGGAAAAGCCAGCTTTAAAAGTTCCTTTGTGGAAGAAACAGAGGGAAAGCCTAGGAAAAACAGGAAAACAACATCCTGAATTAACTGGACATAGTTAAGGGAAATGTGTTGGGGAAAAAAAAGCTTAAAATAAGTTGTTTCAAGATAGATAGGGGGTTTTCTATTGCTAGAGAAAAGGATCTCTACTCATGGGTGAGTTATGGAGAGAGAATTCTACAGTTGGGAGGAAACTAATTAGACCTAAGTGGTATGCACATTAAATGAGTAATGTTTTCTTCTACTCAAATAATTAATGTTGTGATGCATTTGACAAGTTATAAAATACTTATGTTAATGTGAGCTGCTAAGTTAAATTCTAGTTTTAATTATTTGATAATATATGAGTTACAAGGTTAGGGGAAGAACCTATAAATTTAACTGATTTCACTATAGCAAAATTAGTGAAATCTATATGGTTGTATAGATAAATTATGTAGAGGACCAACTCTTAGAATGTTTCAACCCAGTGATGGGTTTAAATTTGACGTTAGGTACCTCATAGATAATTTATGTCCATTGGGTTAGTGGTTAAGAGTTATAATACCCATTCGTTTAGATCAGTAAGAAAATTAATTCTGAAATTGAAAGTAAGATACAGATAGAAAACAAATAGTCTCGGTACAGTTAAAATTTTCTGTTTTAATTATAGTAAAATTTATTCAGAATTGAACATAAGAGGGGCATGCATATCTCATAATTGTATGCCTTTATTGAAATATAAATCTCAATTAGTAACTCAAATGGAATGCATTCTCGTATTGTAAACGTGTAGAAATATCTCTTCATAATAAAATAAATCTAGTGTATATCTTGTAAAGTATATAAACTAGATAATCTCATTCTAGAAGGACTATAAAAATATAGTCATAGATACTATATTTAAATTTCAGGTTGATAGTTATACTGTAATCAAAACAAATTCTATAAAAACAAATATTATTGTGCAGGTACAGTAACTAATTTCAACAAATAATCTAGATAATTCTAGTTGAAACAATACATTTCAAAACTAGTGAAATGAAAAAATTCTGCTATGTTAATTACCAATATATATCAAATGGACTGTAAGGAGTTATAGATAAAATTATATGTGTATTCAAGAACTTCTTCTAAATTTTGTGTTTTAATGATACAAGAAAATTATCCTACATTCATGCAACGGTATATTAGAAGTGGAAACAACTTTCAGCAGAAGAAGGTTTAAGTATATAACTCAAATAAGAATTTATAATTATATAAATTAAAAAAGTTCAACTCATGGGTTACAACCCAGACTCATTAGGTGTACATTACAAAGTACAGATAGTCTAAAACTATTGAACTAGAAGATACTAGGGGTCATTGTGAAAACAACTGTCTAAACTATTTGTAAGGATTAAGTAAGGACCAACATAAGAAAATAGTTGTAACTGACGAAACCAACCTGTATAAACCAGAGTCCATTGTCAAAACAAAAATGAGTCGTAAGGGAAATGAAGCTCAACCATTAATAGAAAAAAAAATACATTAGATAGCATCCATAACTGAAATGAAGCAGGGATATGAGTTATTAGACTAAATAAATTAGATTGAGTATAAGAATCGAAATGAATACTCTAAGTGTGATGAAGTGAAAACTAATATACCTCGGTAAGTTGTAAATTTTATGGTTGTGATTGTGGAAAAAAATAGAGACAGTGTTAAAACATGAACATATTGAAGGAAAATGTAATTACTATCAATGAGTGTCATGGAGATGGAAATTTTTTTGGTGTTGAGTCAGATTATAGAATGATAAGTAATTCATTTAGAATATTATAGAAATGAAACACTATTTTAATATGGAATTGGAAGATTTTGTAAAAACCTCTAAAAACAACGAAAAATAGAAAAGTCATTTTAGAATTGGGGTTTTCGAAAAATACCAGTGTCAAGGATGACACATAAACGAAATTCCAGAGTGACTTTAAAGAAACACCATCATAAGATTGCATAAAAATAAACGAAATTTGAGATAATTTGTCTCCGGTGACACCAACACTACAACTGCTAATACATAATAAATAAATAAAAAACTATGTGAATAAATAGCCAGAGTTTCATTTCACCCATATGTGTATTCGAATAATACTGTTGTTTCTATACAAGAAGAAATTATTCCCTAATTCTGGGAAGGTGGAGAAATTCACGAGAATTAGAAGTAAATACTCAGAACTTTGGATTTACAATAGAGTATAGAATAATAACTCACAAAATTGGTTATTAAAATTTGAATAAGAATGAGAATAGAGTATAATACCAATTCTCGATTAGCTATTATGGTAGTTACTCAGCACAATCATCAAAATTCCAAGGTATAAACAAATTGGTTATTGACACCAGAAATTTAATAGCAAAAC
This sequence comes from Pinus albicaulis, assembly GCA_034641835.2. NCBI lineage: Eukaryota > Viridiplantae > Streptophyta > Pinopsida > Pinales > Pinaceae > Pinus > Pinus albicaulis. The sequence goes on from JAXQQM020067818.1 coordinate 361,493, forward strand.
TTAACCAGAACATTTACAGCAAGTTCAATATGATAGGTTGCATTCAAATTCATTTGCAGTAGAGAGAAAATCCAAATTGTGGATGGAAAATTAAGACCAGACAAGCATAGTGCCAAATGAATAAAAAATACAAATATCCACCATCAAATAATTCGTATACGTTATTACCTAGAGTTAAAGGAAGTCATTATTTCCACTGTTACACCATTCTTCATCTGCATATTAGCTCAAATCCTTATCCGAAGAGGAACGAAGGCGCGAAAGTGAGGTTCGACCTCTCGGTTGAAGTCACAAATGAAAATGACAAAAAATAGAAAATTTGATATTATTTATGTCAATTAGAAACCCTATGTAATCAATGATCTTGACTTTCCACACATAATAAGATTAACGATTACCCTTGGATGGATGCGTGGATAACTGATTCAAGAACGCCATGAGAGTTGGTACTTCGTAAGTACTAAAAATAAATTATTTGGGGAAACACAAGATTTCGTATCAAAAAGTAGATATGAAACATATTGGTTAGTAAAATAAAATTAATTCCTCTAAAAACAAACAAAACAAACAAAACAAATGGTAGTCGTCTACACAATTGCTACTCCGGTTGATATGATCGGACAACTGACAGTAAAGTGGTGATAGTGTGAAACGTAAAACAGGAAATCCAATTCCATTATGGACAAACCCGTTAATGAATTGAAACCACTTGGAAATAGACAATCCTTGATTTTAATAGTTATTTTAATACCAATGTAAGTGGTCAAGGGAGCCGTGCATCAAACATGATAATATAACAAAGGCTACTTGGCATTTATACAAGTCTAAGTCAAAATGATGAATTAATAACCATTAAGCTTTAAAAAGAAAACGTGGACCTATCACCATGATGTACAATGAAATTAACTTAATCACAATAAAGATATATGTTAGTATGACATAAGAAGACTAGGAAATTGCTCTAAATTCCTAGTTCATTTTCATTTATATTCTAGTGGAAGTATTCCTTATTAAAGGTATACGAATGATCAGGATTAAATATAAGTAAATGTTATTGGGTAAATTAGAACAAATAAAATAGGAGTTAAAGCCATATTTTAATATCCATAATATGGTAATGGACATGCAAGGCCATAAGCTATAAGTAAAGAGGAAATTGGTATATGTATTTATGCCTTTACAATTTTCCTAAGAATGGTTAAAAGTATAATTATATACATGACTATTTTATTCTTAAGTAGAGAAGGGATATTTCTATTATATATGTATAGATTTTTAAAGAAAAAAAATGCATGGTATGTTGAGGAAGATTGAAATTAAAAATTGTGTTAAGTGGAATACTGGCACAACTCGTAAATAATATCTATAAATTTAAATTGGTGGAAATTCTGTCAGTGATAGAATTTCGTCAAGACATAAAAGGATGAGATTACTAGAATATTATAAAGGCTTGGAGTCATATTCAACTGTTAATACTGCTATAAATAGAAAAAAATATCCGAATGGTATCAAAGCACAAGTTAAACACTAGGAAAATTTTGTGCTCACATTAGAAATTTTATGTTGCTGTAAAATTTTATTGAATTTAAATTTTGCTAATGTTTAATTTCATATATAGTGAACAGTGTTGAGGTATACAGCTATGATCCATGTCTGAAGGGGATGAGATGTATGTGGATCTAGGTTGTGGAGAAAACACGTCAGATCCAAATGCTTCATTGATGGCTATGTTGCATAGAATGCAAAGAGAAATGGCGCAGCTAAAATTCCATAATAAAAGGTTATATTTAGCCATTGAAGATCAAGATAGATTGATAAGAGAATTAAATTCCTGGAATAGTAAATAAGGTGAAGATTCCAAAAGGAAGAGAAAGGGAATAGTAAATCACTTAGAAGATTCTGAGGAAGATGATTCCTATAAACATCAGTATAGGAGGAACAAGGAATTACAAGGTGAATTCCATGAAATAAAACCTCTCTCTTATGATAGAGAGAAGGAGGAAGATGCTAAAGCGTGGCTTTTGAATATGATAAAGTACTTTCAGGTTTACGAATATGAAAATAAATTGAGAGCCAGGTTGGCTATCTATCAGTTGCAAGGTAAGGCTACCTTGTGGTGGGAAGAAATAAAGATGGTCCATGTCATTTATGAGAAAATTGTTACTTGGGAGGATTTCCAAGTCAAGTTCAAAAATCGATATCTGAATGAACGCTATTATAATGATAATCCGAATGAATTTCATGAACTTGGGTTAGGACAGCTTATAATTGAGGAATTTGTAATCAAATTCACCAATTTGTTACCCTATGTACCTTGTATAGGAGAAGAGAAGGCAAAGGTACAATGTTTCTTGAACTGTCTACCCACTATTTACAGGAAAATATAGAATTTGATAACCATAAGACCATGGATGACGTGGTGTGCAAGGCAAGGCTGTCTTGCTAGCAATTCAAGGGTAAGAGTGATCAAGAAAATAATTTTCCAAAAAAATACAAGGGTGACTCTAGTGGAAAGAAAATAAAATCCGCATATCTGAAGGACTTTGGGAGAAACCACCAAAGAAATAAGTTCAAAAAAATGGGTGAAAATCAAACTTCTCAATAACAAATAGTGTCTAAACAGATGAATGGAAACAATAAAAGAGAGGGGACTATTAAAATGAGAGAACCCTTGAAGTGTTGGGGTTGTGGAGAACCAAATTTGTTGAGGGACTGTCCACACAGAAACATTCAGACTATACAAGTACTGAGAGAAGAAATGACTGTTAATGACATGGCAAGGAACATCCCAAAAATCAGTGCTACTCTGGAAGATCTCCAAGCAGAACACCAGTCCACTATGGTTGAAGTAGAAGGTATGATTGGTGACGAATTCGTTTCTATGTTAATAGATCCAGGTGAACCTTTAAGTTATATTAGTCCTCAAATAGTGGAAAATTGTAACTTAAAGTCAGAAAAATTTTAGCAGTCTTGGTTAGTACAGTTGGCCATGGGTACAAAAGGAAAAGTGACTCATAGGTTACCCCAAACATCAATGGATACCAAATTGAATTAAGTCTAAATATTCTGCCTTTACGGTCTTATGATGTACAGGTACGAATGGACATGTTAGAGAAGCAAAATGCCATGTTAAACTGCTTAGAGAAGACAATACATTCCATAAATAGAGAAGGAAAACCTATCATAGTACAAGGAAAACCTAAACCCATATACGCTGAGAAAGCACAAAAGGTTGGAGCTAGACCGAGAAAAGATAAAAGCAATAAAATAATGGCCTATACCTACTGATGTGTGTTCTGTAAGATCCTTCATGGGAATTGTAGGATAATATAGAAGGTTTGTGGAGATATTTTCAGCCTTAGCTTACCCTATTACATCCCTATAGAGGAAAGAAGTTATGTTTGAATGGAATGAAAAATGTCAAAACAAATTTGATTAGCTAAAATTGAAACTTACAACAACACTTATTTTAAAGATTACTAATCCAGATCAGGAATTTGTAGAATGCACAGATGCATATGGAGAAGGACTAGGAGGAGTGTTTCTACAAGAAAATTCTGTTATAGCCTATGAATCCAAAAAACTCAACAAACATGAACAGAATTATAGTGTTTATGATCTTGAGTTAGTTTTTGTAATACATGCTCTTAAGATGTGGAGACATTACATTTTAGGGAAAAATTTTGTGTTGATGGCAGATCACATCACCCTAAATTATTTTTTCACCCAAGCATATTTGAATGCTATGCAAGCTAGGTGGTTTTCCTTCCTTAGTGATTTTGACATGGAGATCAAACATATTGAGGGTAAGGAAAACAATATTGCAGATGCATTAAGCAAAAATTCTTGGTAGAGTGTGAGTAATCTTGGGAGTAGTGCAAATTTGACCTAGAAGGACTAATACAAGAAGTGGTGAAACAAGACCAAAACTATGAAAAAATTCAGTTCCAAATGCTGAAAAAAGAAATAAAAGGGTATAAAAGGAACCAAAAAGGATTGATTTTCTATAGAGGCAGATTATACATTCCCGAAGTAGACTCAGTAAAGAAATAAATTCTCAATGAGTATCATAAAATACCCTATGTTGGACATTTTGGATACCAGAAATTACTCTCGGCTTTAAGAAAGAAAAAACCAGATTTTAGAGGATATGTTAAGAATGTATGTCATGGATAGGCCAACAAAATGGGAAGACTATCTACACTTAGCAGAGTTTTCCTACAATAATAGCTACCAAGATTCCATAAACATGAGCCCTTTTGAAACACTTTATGGCAGAAATTTCCATACCCCTTTAAGTTGGAGTCAACTTGAAGATAAACTAATACTTGGACCAAAAGCTTTACAAGAAATGAAAAAACTTGTGAAAAAAATTTAGCAAAATATCAAAACAGCACAAAAAAGGCAGAAAAGTTATGCAGACAAAAACATAATTCACAGAGAATGCAGTGTGTGTGATCATGTATATCTAAGAATTAAGCCTAAGAAGAGTACTTTTCACACTAGGAGCTATTCCAAAGTAGCCCACGATATTGTGGACCTTATGAAGTGTTGGAAAGAGTTGGACCAGTTGCATATAAGCTGGCTTTACCCATTCACATTAAGGTTCATGATGTATTTCATTTTTCATTATTAAAAAAAAATGTGCATGATTGTGATCACGTTATTGATTGGAATGTGATTCAGGTGGAACCAAAAGGGGAATTCCTTCCAGAGCTGCTCCAAATCTTAGCGCAGGAAGAAATTGAGCATCGAAACAGGACAATGGCTAGGGTGAAAGTGCAGTGGAGGCACTTTTCACCTGAAGAGGCTACTTGGGAATGAGAGACTGATATGATGTAAAAATATCCATCACTTTTTAAATAATGAATTTGTTAAATTTTTTTGTTAACACCAGGGATGATGTTTGTTTTTAGAGGGGGAATATGTAATATTACCAGTTTTATATGCTTTTCTTTGACATTTGAACAAGTTCAAAAGGGAATAGTAGACCACAATGGAAAAATTTGTGTGGATTTATATTATTATTTGAAATTAATAACATAAAATGGAAAAATTATGTGCAATGACTAGATTGAGATTTGAGATCTGAAAACCCAATCCATGAGGATGGATAAAATGGTAAGACTTTCCCACAACTTCCATAAATCCTTGGAAGGAATAAAGTAACATACTAAAATTAAATTTGGAGATAAATATCTAATTACCCAAATAAATATGAAATTATTGGGAAAAGGTGGAATAAAGCTGGAAACGCGGAAAATCCAGCTTTAGAAGTACCTTTGTGGAAGAGACATAGGGAAATCATAGGTTAAACAGTAAAATAACATCCTAAATTAGCCAGACACAGTTAAGGGAAACATGTTGGGGAAAGAAAAGCTTAAAATAAGTTGTTTCAGGATATACAGGGGGTTTTCTATCATAGAAGCAAAGGATCTTTGCTCGGGGGTGAGTTACGGAGAGAGAACTCTATGGTTTGGAGGCAACTAGTCAGACCTAAGTGGTATGCACATTAAATGAGTAATGTTTTGTTCTGCTCAAATAGTTAATGTTGTGATGCATTATGACGAGTTATAAAATACTTGTGTTAATGTGAGCTGCTAAGTTAAATTCTAGGTTTAGTTATTTGATCATTTATGAGTTACAAGGATAGAGGAAGAACCTATAAATTTAACCGATTCCACTATAGAAAAAATAGTGAAATCTGTATGGTTGTATAGATAAATTCTTTATAGGACCAAATCTTAAAATGTTTCAACATGGTGATGGGTTTAAATCTGAGGTTAGGTACCTCATAGAGAATTTATGTCCATTGGGTTAGTGGTTAAAAGTTCTATTACCCATCTGTTTAGATCAGTAGGAAAATTAATTCTGAAATTAAAAATAATATACACATAGAAAACAAATAGTCTTTGTACAGTTAGAATTTTCTGTTTTAAGTATAGAAAAATTTATTGAGAATTGAACATAAAAGGGGCATGCGTATCTCATAATTGTATGCCTATATTGAAATAGAAATCTGAATTAGTAACTCAAATGGAATGCATTCTCGTATTGGAAACATGTATAAATATCTCTTCATAATAAAATAAATCTAGTGTATATCTTATAAAGTATATAAACTAGATAATCTCGTTCTGGAAGGATTATAAAACTTCAGCCACAGATACTATATTTAACTTTCAGGTTGAAATTTATACTGTAATAAAATAAATTCTATAAAAATAAATATTACTCTGTAGGTACAGTAACTAATTTCAACAAAGAATCTAGATAATTTTAGTTGAAACAATACCTTTCAAAACTAGTGAAATGGAAAATTTCTGCTATGTTAATTACCAATATATATCAAATGGAATGTAATGAGTTATACAGAAAATTATATGTTTATTCAAGAACTTCTTCTAAATATTGTATTTTAATGATACAAGAAAATTATTCTACATTCATGCAACGGTATATTAGAAGTGGAAACGAATTTCAAGAGAATAAGGTTTAAGTATTAAACTCGAATAATGATTTATTATTAAATAAATTAAAAGAGTCCAACTCATGGGTTACAACCCAGAGTTATTAGGTGTACATTACAAAGTACAGATACTCTAAAACCAATGAACCAGAAGACACTAGGGGTCACTCTGAAAACAATTGTCTAAAGTATCTGTAAGGCTGAATTAAGGTCCAGCATAAGAAAATAATTGTAATTGACGAAACCGACATCTATAAACCAGAGTCTAGTGTCAAAATGAAAACGATTCATAAGGGAAATGAAGTTCAACCCTTGATAGGAAAAAAAATACAGTGGATAGCATCCATACCTGAAATGAAACAGGGATATGAGTTATTAGACTAAATAACTTAGATGGAGTATAAGAATCGAAATGAATACTCCAAGTGCGACGAAGAAAAAACTAATATACGTTGGTAAGTTGCAAATTTTATGGTTCTGACTACAGGAAAAAAAAAAAATTGAAAAAGAAAAAAAAGACAGTGTTAAAACATGAATATGTTGAAGGAAAATGTAATTACTATCAATGAGTGTAATGGAACTGGAAAATTATTTAGTGTTAAGTCATGTTATAGAAATATAGGTAATTCATTTTTCAGATTATAGAAATGAAACACTATATTAATACGGAATTGGAAGATTTTGTAAAAATATCAGAAAGAAAATAAAAACCAGAAAAGTCGTTTTAGAATTGGGTTTTTTGAAAAATACCAGTGTCAAGGATGACACTTAAATGAAATGATGGAGTGACTTTAAAGACACACCATCATAAGCCTATGTAAAAATAAACAAAATCTGAGAGAATTTGTCTTCGGTGACACTGAATACTACAACTCCTAGTACATCATCAAAAAAAAATAACTATGTGAATAAATAGTCGAAGTTTCGTTTCACCTATATGGGTATCCGAATAATACTGTTATTTATACATAAGAATAAGTTATTCCCTAATTCTGGGAAGGTGGAGAAATTCACGAGAATTAGAAGTAAATACTCAAAACTCTGGATTTACAATAGAGTATAGGATAATAACTCAAAAAATTGGTTATTAAAATTTGAATAAGAACGAGAATACAGTATAGTACCAATTCTCGAATGGCTAGTATGGTAGTTACTCGGCACAATCGTCAAAATTTCTAGGTATAAACGAATCGGTTATTGAGACCAGAAATTTAATAGAAAAGCTTAACCAAAAAATTTATAGCAAGTTCAATATGACAACTTGCATTCAAATTCATTTGTAGTAGAAGAAAATTCCAAATCGTGGATGGAAAATTAAGACCAAACAAACATAGTGCCAAATGAAAAAAAAAAAAGATATCCACCATCAAAGAATTCATATATGTTATTACCTGGAGTTAAAGAAAGGCATTCTTGCCACTGTTACACCATTATTCATCTGCATATTAGCTCAAATCCTTATCTGGAGAGGAACAAAGGTGTGGAAGTGAGGTTCAACCTCTAGGTTGAAGTCAGAAACGAAAAAGACAAAAAACATAAAATTTGATATTATTTATGTGAATTAGAGACCCTAGGCAATTAGTGATCTCGACTATCTATGTGTAATAAGATTAATGATTACCCTCAGATGGATCCATGGATAACTGAGTCAAGAACGCCAAGAGAGTTGATACTTCATAAGTACTGGAAATAAATTTATTGGGGAAACACAAGATTTTGTATCAAAAAAGTAGATAAGAACCATGTGGGTTAGTACAATAAAATTAATTCCGCTCAAAAAAAGAAAAAAGAAAAAACAAATGGTAGTCGTCTACACAATTGTTACTCCTATTGATTTGATCGGACAACTAACAGTAAAGAGGTGACAGTCCGAAATGTAAAGTAGAAAATCCAATTCCATTATGGACAAACCCATTAATGAACTGAAACCACTTGGAAATAGCCAAGCCTCAAGTTTAAAAGTTATTTTAATACATAGTTAAGTGGTCAAGGGAATCGTGCATCAAACATGATAATATAACAAAGGTTACTTAGCATTTATACAAGCCTAAGTCAAAATGACTAAGTAATAACCATTAAGCTTTAAAAAGAAAACGTGGACCTATCACCATGATGTAGAATGATATTAACTTGATCACAATAAAGATATACGTTAGTATGACATAAGAAGACTAGGAAATTTCTCCAAATTCCTACTTCATTTTCATGTATATTCTGGTGGAAGTATGCCTTATTAAAGGTATACGATATAAGTCAAAGTTCTTGGGTAAATTAGAACGAAGAGAATACGAGTTAAAGCGATATTTTAATATCCACAATATGGTAATGGACATGCAAGGCCATAAGCTATAAGTAAAGAGGAAATTGGTATATGTATTTATGCCTTTACGATTTTCCTAAGAATGGTTAAAAGTATAAGTATATACATGATTATTTTATTACTAAGTAGAGAAGGGATATTTATATTGTATATGTATAGATTTTTAAAGAAAATAAATGCATGGTATGTTGAGGAAGATCGAAATTAAAAAGTGTGTTAAGTGGAATACTGACACAGCTAGTAAATAATTTCTATAAATTTAAATTGGTGGAAATTTTATGAGTGATATAATTTTGTCAAGACATAAAAAGACGAGATTACTAGAATAGTATAAAGGCTGAAAGTTATATTTAACTATGAATACGGCTCTAAATAGGAAAAAAAAAATCGAATATGAAGTGCTCTAATCTTATTTTTACTCTGGAATCTTGGAATTCTTTTACCAATCTGTTAATCAGTTATTCAATGTAATTTTTATTCATGAAATAGAATTTAATTTTTTCTTATTAACGAATAACCATATTCATTAATCTCTTTTCACTAACAAATTCAAATGTATCTATAAAAGTCTTTTAAACAATCTTTAAAATAAAATAGGGTGTTACAACTATCCAATATTCTATCCAATATTCTACAAAGTACATTGCATTATGGGAAAGGTTTCCATGTTTTCTCAAGTCCTACTTTTCCCTAATATTCTTTCTTAATAATTGTTCACATGAATCCTTGCTTTCTTTCCTTTGAAAATGAATGGAATCATGTACATAGGTGCTCTCAAATTTTTGAGGTTTTGTTGGGAGGTATGGACAATAAGGTTAAGAATTATTATAATTTTTTTTTAAAGAGGTTTTCTCTTCCATAATAATACACACAAGTCAATGATTTAGATTTATTTTCAAAGTAGTTATGTTTTTTCAATATTTCAATTAAATTGATTAATTAAAAAAATACATATGAACAAGTGTCATATAGAATAAGTTACAATTTTTTGAGTACTTGTTATTCATAAAGCGGTGTATTAGACCATGGTACTGCAACCAAGCCTATTTACATAGTCAAAATCTCCATGATAAAATGGAGATAAATATGTATGATTAAGATTTGTGTTCCAATTTTTATTAAATGTATATATGTTTAACTTATATATTAATTTTTTTTATAAGTAATAATAATAATAATAATAATTTAAAACAAAATTATCATTTAGAAAATTTATAATTTTTTTATTTTTTTATTTTAGCAATGTGAGATGTATGATAAGATAAATGTTTTGGTGTTTATTATGCATTGATGCCATATATTTAATTTATATAGTTGTGCTAGGTATTTAAATTTATTGTAAAAATACTTTAAACTATATTTTCAATTTAAAATATTATTATTTTTTAAGATTTTCATAACAAATTATGCATTAACATGAAACTTTCTTATTACCACTGAATTGAACAATATATATATATATATATATAGATTGATTCAAAACAAAATTTAAATATTTTGTTAATTTTTTTTTTCCTTTTAGAAAACTTAATAATACTTTATTATTTGAAAACAAATCTAAATTTCAATGACATAATAACTAGATTTAAAAACTTAAACTAATTAAACAACACAAAATTATTGTGAAAATTTTTAAATTTATCGTATTTTTACATAAATCACTCTTTCTCAAGATCAAACATCATATTATGAATTTTATTACACAAAATTACGTAAATATTTTTTATAACACCTTAAACCTTTTAACCTTTTAACATAATTTAGTTATTAACTTAACGAAATAACATGTAAAATGAAATATATATAAATGTTTATGCAAGCCTATGGTAATAATTTTTAAGACTATTATCTTCTTTGATGAAATGAACTCGCTTTATTTTATACAACTAGTATCTTATTTATTTATATTACAAATTTACGACCATTTAAATTGTTTTTGCTTGTAATACCCTACGTAATTGGATTATAGTTCTACTTTTCACACTAATATGGCGTTTCTAAACACGTGTCACATAAGGTTGATCAATAGATTCACCAAGGAATTTAATGATCACCAAGGAATTCTTATTGACGGCCCTAAATTCGAACGACCCTCGACAAAATGTTCTATCACTTCAATACAATAACGATGGATACACTCACTCGTGGTAATTGGCTTTAAATTCTATTCATAAAATATTTCGAATTTCATGGATTCTTTATCCACTTTGTGGGCTCACAAATGCTAGTTACCATAACAGAATCAACCGGCGAATGCAAACCTCATTAAACCATGAGCTAGTATTGGTAATTTCCATTCATATAAGTTACATTGAGAACGAGCAAGAGAAAAAAGCCAACCTGTTGTAGCGATTTGAATGATTGATTCTGGTGAGGAAATAGCACTAGTCACCTCTCTTCATACCCAACAACGCTCGTACATTGCTCATTTTGTTAACAATCCAAGTGTATGCCATGTATCATGTTTTCTGCACAAAGGCACTACTTTCTGCTCTGGTTTTTCTGAAGATCAACAGGAGAGTTCTTATAACGCGATGGAAATTGTGAGCTGGGAGACTGAAGCAGTGGAGGAATTGAATCTGGAAGCCCTACTATGTCACCATGAATACTTGGTTATCCACAAAATGTTATTCTTACCTTCTTTAACCTCATGTTTTGCATGGTCTCTGCCATTATGGTTTCAACATTGACCGAGACTTCTTCAATGGGATTATTGCTCTCCCGTTGAAGAATGGAGCACTATTGCTAGAAAAAATCCCATTCTGAAAATTCGCCGCGAAAGAATGTTGTGTCAATGGTTTTCTTAAAGGATTGGCCCTCAATTTCACTGACGTGAGATCCTCCAGGACCGCTTGACTTAGATAATAATATATCCCAGGAAAATACGACAATTTTCAGAGAGAATTTTCTTCTCTGAAAGGGAAAAAATTAGTTGATCCTACTGGGCCATAGTAGTCGTAAGAGTTGGAATTTGGATTTCCTTACACGTATTAGTCTTTGCCGCCTGCGGCTAAGGCAGGGACTATTGTATTCGGCGGGTAAGGCGATGTTAGCATTAGTCAAGCTGTTTTTAAGCTGTTCTTAGTCCCTTATAGCTAATGTTTTTTATTAGCATTTCTGTTATTAGTTCCCTATGATTTGTATAGCGGCCAATGTTTTTGATTAGCATATCTGTTATTAGTTCCCTATGATTTGTATAGCGAATGTTTTTTTAAGGCATATCAATTCGCCATCTTATTTGGCCTTTTCCCGAGGTCGGGAGGAAATCTTATTTGGCCTCTTCCAGAGGCCGGGAGGAAACAACATAGGTTAAGTTATGAGTTTGTCTTCACATTTTGAAAGCTGTAAATGCTAGCTAAACTAAGACATTAAATACTAGCTTGTATTTTGATGTACTGCGACTATCAAAGTTGTTCTACGTCCCTATGCTACTGTTTCTGCATGCCACCAGTTATGCATGCATGTAACAGGTGTTGATCTTTAGGAATAAGAAAAATGCCACATCTGTTGCTCTCGCTCAGAAGCCCAGAAGTGCAGTGTGTGTCGAGCAAGGCATTTCTCAACCTTACTCTCTCAATTAATCCCTACAATCTCTCAATTAATCCAACAAAGGAGCCCTACAACTTTGGCAAGGACTGCAGGAAGCTCAGAATCGCCCTGCCAATGGTTGCAAAGCAAGCTCTCAATTAATCCAGCAATGGAGCCCTGCAACTCTGGCAAGGATTGTAGAAGGATTGTAGAAAGCTCAGAATCGCCCTCCCAATGGTTGCAAATTTTCAGAATTCAAAGGAATACAAAATTTCAGATTTTGAAGGACTGCAAAATCTCAGAATTTTAAGATAAGCTAAATGAGAAAGAGAAAGAAAAAAATAGCAATATTTCAGAATTCTAAGAGAAGAAAAATTTTAAGATAGGAAAAATGAGAAACTACATTGGTTAGACTTGACCTGTCTGCCTTCGACAAAGCATCTTTGGTTCACTATTGATTCCATGTATCTGGCTCGAGGTCTAGCAATTTCTGCAAAGTGAAAGAAAGGCAAGGGTGTTGAGGTAACTTTTTTGTTCTGTAATTACATTTTGCAGTCTTGAATTTCCTGTTTCCACAACTGCCACTTTCCACCGCTTCCATCTATACAAATATTCAAATGTGGGTTCTATAGTCATCAAATTTGGCAACAGAGCTTTAGCGAAAACATATTTGTTCCATTTTTAGGATTCCCCTCTCTCTATCAATGTTCAATCTTTGTTTCAATTGTGGATATTTCAGTTGCATTTTCCCAAATCTTATGGAGGGTTTTGTCGGTCTTCCTTGAGTTGTTGGGTAATTGGCTACGGCTTATGGAGTTGTAGTGACATACATACCAATGGGTCATCCTACTACAAACTAGTCCAATCTTTCTAGTACAGAAATATTTTGAACACTAACTCTGTTGCTCAAAATAAATAAACCAGCTGAATTGTGATCACTAGGTTTTGTAATTTCATGAAATTTGTGGGCTCTCAATCTCCATTGGCTGCATCTAAGCTCTCTCTACCCTTTTTTCTTCTATCTCATATTAAAAGTTTCCATTTGTTACATCTAGGCTCTCTCTACCCTCCTTTCTTTTATCTCAGATTAAAAATGGAGTTGATATGTCTCATTACATCGAATGACATGGAGGCCAATAGTGCTTGAATTTGAAGGGAAAACATTTACAAAAATTTCCTAGTAATAGCTGCCCAACGACAAATTTGGCAAAGACGGAAGCTCCCAATTTTGCTCCCTCTGAGCTGCAATTCCGCAACTTTCATCACAGCTGCAGTTCTGCAAAGACAACAATTAGCTCTACATACCCTAACACTGATTGTTCCCAAAGATTTATAAATGTTCTTAGAAAAAAGGGAGCTTGGTAGGCTTGGCTTATGGTAAATGGCTCACAAAATAACTGCAAAACCAAAACTGGGATATAGAATAGTAGACATAGATACAATAGACAACAATAAAACAAAATCTGCATATAGCAAAAGAAAACAATTTAACTTCACCTAGCACTCAACAATTCAACTTTGCCTATCACTCGACGATCGTATAGCATACCGAGGAATTCGAATTCGTCCATCAGTCCCTTGAACTCTATAGGAATTTCATCCCACGGATTCGCAAAGCTTGAATTTTGGGCATTTGGATAGCTTGAATTTCATCCCACAGATCGCAAAGCTTGAATTTCTGAACTAGGTTGTTCTTGGATTCCTCTGCCATGGCTTCTTCATATACAGTCTTAACATTTCAGCTCCTCTGCCTCGCCAACAGGCTTCAGCGTCAGTAAATTCGCAGGATTGAAGTTTCGGTCACATTGTAAGGTTTCCTGCTCTTCGACAAAGGGAAGTCAGTAGGCAGATGTTTTTTTACTGAGGAACCTATGTAAGCTTTAACCTATTTCTGTTCGAGAATCTATTGCCCTTTGAGCTTACCTACTTTTATTTATCAACTGTTACCTGCTTTCATTGATAAATCACTGCAGACACATTTAAATCTTACTTAGTATAAAAATGGAAATGGCTCTGGCCCGGGGGGAGCCTCTGGTTTTTCCCAGGAAAGAAGTTGATGTTTTCTCTGCCATTACATTACCTCTGCTCAGGTTCCTAGCAATACAAAGCCAGAATAAATCCCAAGTCTGAAGCCAAAAGAAATCTAGTAACCAGAGGCTTTAATTTTCTCCATCTCCTTTGCTTCGGGGTGAAGGCACCTGTAGCACATGCAAATTTTAATATGGCATTTGTTTATATGTCGATTTCAACATCTTAAAATGACAAATAAGAAAACCTGAAATTTTTAACAAATGTCCCGATAGCATTCAACATCTATGGTTTGCCCATGCAGGTACATCTTGCTTGCTATGCAATATTTTAGGAGGATTTGATGAGCGATATTTTTCAAACTGATAATACGATTATATTGTGTTTATATTACTGGAATTTTTGAGTTATTTTAGACTATGGGTTTAATTTATATAACTGAAAAATAACTATTAATAACAATTTTATCAACTAAATCAAAACTGTAATTAAAACTGTAATTTATTAATTCTTGTAAATATGTAATTAAAACTGTAATTTATTAATTTTTGTACATATGTAGTTGGTTAAGTCGTGCTAAGTTTAATTCTATTAATAATCACCTCCTTAATTTTATTCTTAAAAAAATATTAGTTTATTAGCATGACTAAATATTTATTTGACTAAGTTTTAAAAATATTTTCCTCTTTAATTACCATGGTTAGTAATCTTTATTTTTACTCGAGCCTTACTTTAACCAGAAAACCTTATATAGGGACAAGTTTCCTCCATGAATATACAGATCTTCAGAGCATATAAACATTGATAATGCTAAAATTAGTTACTGATATTTTCGCAGTATCTATATAGTCACACTAGAAAGCTGTGATTATTTGCCCTGTGCTACAACCTGGAATTTGAACAAATCTTCCCGAAATGGCCATCCAACAAGAAGACATAGCTAGAGCTCCTGTGGTTCCCAATGCGAAGATTGTTGGTCTTGCCTTTGTGAATCAATATTATAATGTTCTTCTTGCTTCCCCTCAGTGGCTATACAAATTTTACGAGGATTCGAGTATACCCACTCGCCCATCCATGAATGATACAATTATTTCACTTATTAGTCTAATTCAGTAGCAGATAACGTCTCCAGACCACAGTAGGTTTAAAGTGGAGATCAAAACAACGGATTCACAATCTTCGCATGACCAGGGAGTGTTGGTTAACATTTTTTATTTTTTAAAATAAACCATTATTACATTTTATATACATCATTAATATTACATAGTTTTTTTCATTATTATTACATGGTTTTTTTACTTGTTCTAGACATATATGTAGTGTAATAAACCATTATTACATTTTATATACATCATTAATATTACATAGTTTTTTTCATTATTATTACATGGTTTTTTTACTCAACTATGACATATATATAACTAGTCATTATTTCAAGAAGCAGATTATTATAATATGAATAGCTTGAACATGTTTATTTTTACATAATATTACATAGCTTTTTCATTATTATTACATATTTTTTTTACTCAACATAGACATATATATAACCAGTCATTATTTCAAGAAGCAGATTATTATAATATGAATAGCTTGAACATGTTTATTTTTACATATCTATTAAATGGCATGTTTTATATTTGTATCAAAATTTGGGAAAAGTCTAAGATACATGGTGTTAATATTTGTATCAAAATTTGCGAAAATTCCAAGATACATGGCAGGGACTAGCTGCCTTGCAGCCATCCTTGTTTTGTTTTATGTTTTTGGTTACTGTACTTCTTTTCAAGAGAGATTATGTTTAAAATTTTTACTTTCAAAAATGTGATTTTCATAATAAATTAATCTTTTATTAATAAAAATTTGATTAAAAAATTACAGTTCAACAAAATAATTATGTAAAAAATTGTCACATATTTATTATGATATAATCTAAATATTAAAAGTTATAACATTTTTCTAAGAAAACATTTTCAAATTCTTTTTTCTAAAATATATTTAGAATATAATACAATTCAAATAATTTATAAAATTCAAATACTCCAAAAAAAATTTAAAAACATTAAATTCATTCTATATTAAAAAAATATAATTTCAATAATTTTAGATTAAAAATCTTGCTTTAAAAACTATATTATTAAATATTAAATTTTAATGAAAAAAAAAACTCACAAAAACACAATATGAAACATTTAAAATATACAAATTTAAATAAAAAACTATACAAATTTAAATTTAATATATTGTATCAATTTTTCATAACTATACCATTAATTATATCTCTCACTCCAGTAAGTAACTTCTTAAAATAAATTAAATTTATGCATAAATCATTCTAAATTAAATTAAATAATACATTTTTTCTATTCTAAAAGTCACTTGGAATTAATGATAACTAACGTTAACTAGTTAAAAGACAATTGTAATTATTGTTTTAAGGAAAGATTATTAATTATGATAATAAAATTAGTTATGAAAAATAACTTGATAAAAAGTAAAATATGATGGTAAATGCTTTCTAAGAACTGGAAAGAGGTTGGGGACAGATGGAAATAGTTACCTACTCCTCTGGGGATAAGACACTGATCCGGGGGAGTAGGGGATTTTGTTCTAGGAGGAAAGTACAGTGCGGATTTCCAGAGCTGGTGGAAACTAGTGGAAAGCACTTAGTAGTCCTGAAAATTATTTTTGGGACTGACTGGACTGGGCGTCCTGAGGTCACACCAGAAAAATCCACTGTTAACCCATACTATTGAGGATTGGAGCACGAGGGGAAGATGACGATGTAATCGCCTCTCTTGATGGTTGGGAGGACCAGAGCTATAAGCTACGTATTCAGATAAGTAATCTGTGTAACTTTTAGTGACTTATGTACTCTAACACCTTCATTGTACATGTGAAAAGATATTCATTCTTATTTTATTCATAGTGTTAGTAATTACCCTATAAACTTGTACTGTAAATTAATGAAGAAATATTCTTGTTTTATTTTGTTTAACTCTAAATAAGTGATGTCAGAACCTAAATGGGTATCGAAAAAAATAACAGTCAGCTAAGAAAGAAAATGCGGATTAAACTTGTAATACAATTCAAGTTTTTTATTTTTTTTAAAGATATCAAATATGATTATATATATATATATATATATATATATATATATATATATATATATATCACAAGTGAATCTCATAAACAGAGAATAGTTAATATATAAACTATAAGACTGAAAAGGAAAGAATGTATTAGTCAAGTATTTTCATTTTAAAATAGCAGAGACTGTTTGTCATAAAAGAACAGCAAAAGAAGAATTTTGAGTTGTAGATGTAACTACATAAAATTCTACAGTAAACTCTGCAGTTAGAAAACTGTAAGCAAGTTAAGAAAGGAAGACAAGAGATGTGTAGGGAGTAGATAATCTGTAAAGATAAAAGAATCCTATGCATGCTCATTAATGAAGTTGTTCTTGATTAAAAAACAATACGGGATATCTGTTGGTCATGGGTACTCGGGTAAAACCCTAACGTGAGGACGTGGTTGTCCCTCGATGCAAATCTATATGCGGACATTGTAGGTGGTCCGACCACCATGACAGAAAAAAAATACCTATGGAAGAACACAACTATCTGAAGAACACCGAGAGAATGGCGAGAGCGAATATTCTTCATAAATGCGCAGAAACGAGGGAAGAAACGTATCTTTCTCGAGATAAACGGGGTTATGTTAATCGCCAACTTAAATACATTCCATCAAATATAGAATAACAAAGGGAATAATACGAGGGAGGAAACTGACATTGAAAATGTGTTTAAACTTTCGTTACTAATAGGTTATGTGTAAATTGAAATAGCATGGAATCATTAGGAAAATTAAGTATACATGCAGAATGCGATGAAAGAAGTAAATTTAATAAGACATGAATTTTACAGCAAATGTTTTTCATTATATAACCAAAACAAGAGTGGAGTATTCAAAAGCGAAACCCTCGAAGCTATTATACTTTACATGCGAAATATATGTAATAATATCTTGAGGAACCCTTCTAAAACAAGATGCGAGAATTGACATAGAATTATAAAAGCATTCGAAGCCATCTCAGTTCTGCGGCTCGAACCGATACATAAGAAATGTATAAATTAATATATATAAACTCGCGCTAAACACTAGCTCATTAAGGGAAATATATTTCCCATTAAGTGCGAAACCAAGGAAAAGGGTTTCAAAGCCCCTCAAAAAAATACTATAAGATTCCGCTCAAAGATAGATAGTCATTGGAGCTGAATGTGGAATATGTTTAGAGTACCTTGTAATCGAGAGCTAGGGTTTATTGACAAGCATTAATATATGCGGAAATTACCCAAGATATTCCCGAAAGATGAAGCCGACAAGTGGAGGAAAATTCTAACCCGAAGACGGAAGGCGATGTTAAAATAAAGAGTTCGTAAGCTTCGAATTGTTCATCTAAACATCAATACAAAAAATTCAGTAGACTAATTTGGTAAAGATGAATAGTTTACTAGGTATTTGAGGAGAAGAGATGTGCCGCAACGAGCTGTCCTATGGATAGAAAACCCTTTGAAACGATGTAAAAAATAAATCATTTAAACAACCCAATACGAAAAGTTTACCCGGAAAGCATATAAGCAAAAAAAAATAAAAATAAATAAATTGAACATCCATAAATTGCTTGAGTAAAGTTTTACCTAAAAGCACCAACTAAGATTGTAGAAGTGAAGGTGTCATGGTAACCGTGGCTAAATAGCAGCTTTCCATCGATCGTAACTCATGAAAAACTCAGGCAAAGAGACTCTCTCAAATTACTTCTCCACGAGTGACGCGAGCTGGTGATTACATTTTTAACTAGAGAGAAATAACGATGAGTGGTGGAGATCGAGATCCCGAAAGAAGCTCACAGCAGAAGAATAAGCCCTCGAGAGCGCCGATAATAAATTCTCAATCTCATAGAAAAAGTGACCAAGGCTGAATAATCTAGACTTGGCGGGGATTACACAAGTGAAGTTACGCCCAAAGCTACGAAAGCGTCGATGGCCATATCACCAACGATGGAGATCCAATCTAGTTCATCAAGAAAATGCACGACATATCATAACAACCGCTAGCTCAACTTAATAGCTCGTACATTTTTCATTCAGTCGCATCGACGTGCTATCCCTACACATCGGATTATTCGAAATTCCAACTTACAAGGGAGATAATCTTAGGATTATGCATATCAGCGACGGTTAAGTTAGATATGTCACTTGTTATTAAATTACATCTTAGCACTCTCACGTAAAAGTCTAGAGTATCTTAAATATTTCCATGATGTATAGGGAGCAAAAGGTAATGTAGAATAGGTTCATAATTCTTAATGAATGCGGTGGAAGAGCGAACCCCTTATGGGAAGTTAAATTTAACTTATTACATGGGTTAAACATTTAGACATAAAGTAAAAAAAAATTATGGGAGTCTTGTATGGTTGTGACAAGTGGTATCAAAGATAAAGGTTGTAGCACTAGCGCCTTTTGGGATTTGTTAAGAAGAAAGAAAATTGAGGTATTCTACGAATGGACATCAGCGATTAAGGTATGATTCTAACAATCTAAATATTGATTGATATAAGCAAGAGTAGTATACTTTTGGCATGTGATGTGTGATTCATCTTTATAACTACATTTTTAGAGTAATGAGTAATAAATGCTTGTTGCAAATAGTTTTCATAACATTGGAAACCCTGTTGAGAGATAAAAAACAATAAAACCTGTTATTTGCACTTATGAACAACATAAGTCCTCACTAGTGAAAGCGAGAGTTGACTATTAAGCGAGGTCACTGCACATTATGAAAAGTGAGAGTTTACTATTAACATTTATGTATATGATATATGAATCATACATTTAACAAAACATAAGATAAAGTTATCATGCACATACTTGAAAAATATGAATGTGTATAGTGAGGGTGTGTGAAACTAATGCATGAATGAAAAATAAGGGAAAAATTCCTTGAAAAAGGATTACTAGAGTGTTAAAAAATGGAATTGAATGAACCCTTTTCACTAGCGTAAAAAAAATTACACAATGTGTCAAGTAGTGAGACTTTGACTATAATGACTAATTTTTTTGAAGGAACTATGTTATGGCTTCATTAAGATTATTAGTGGCATTGATTATTTCTGGTGTGTATGACCGATTTCGATAAAACCTATATGCATGAATTGGTTTGATTAAATATTATTGCAAGTTGTGAACAAGTAGTTACTTCATGTGTCGGATTGTTGGTAACATTAGATTAGTGGAATTGGAAAATGTTGAACTGTTACTCCATGGAATTTGTTACCCCTAATCCTTATTTAATGAATATTTGTATATAATCGTATGTATGACAACATTGTATGAAGGAAATTAAAATTATTGTGACATAAGATAATATTCATTCTTAGGAAAATGTGCGCTTATCATTGTTTCTTATAGTAAGCATCGTAGCTTAATGGAGCAAGAAAAAACCCTGTAGAAAGTAAAATATTGTAGTGAAAATTGCAAAGGTAATTGACAAAGTATCATGTTATAATGTGCATGATTGTGTTATCACGGGAGACAATAATGTATAACACATGTATGATATCTCTATGTTTCCTACTAATATAGATATCATTGGACCCATGTTAAGGGAAAGTATGATTTATAGTGTACATAAAGTTTCCTTTTCTTTATGTATAATGCGCAAATATTTCATTATGTAATTTACTAAGGGAAACAATGCTGTAAAGAGAAATTTTACATACCGGATAGTTATGAATAATTGTGAAAGGCAAGAAGGGCTTGGGGTTGATGGCAAACGCTGTCACTGCGAGGGGCTTGATGGTGCTTTACTGCTCTCGTGATTTCTCTCCCATAGAGATATATGATCTCGGTAGGGGAAAGGAGTGTGCCAAGATGGTGAGAGAGGGGAAAACCCGAGGCAACTCTATTGATTTTGGAGCTTGTTGGAGGAGGTCCAAAAATTCCTCATACACAGGATGATGTCGGGAGGAATCCATACTTTGGACCTCGGGAATGGCCTTTTGTCAAATAACTATTTGGATGTGAAAATTACTCGATTTGGTAGTGGAAACCAAGCTCCCATGGGAGGAGGAGCATTTTGTTTACCATTAGTGGTTCTCATAGCGAGAAAAAAGTTAGTAAATAGTTATGTGTTATATTAAAAAATGAATTTTATATGATTTTGTAAATATCTTATGTAGATATTGAGAAGAAAGGAGCCTATCTCTTTGAAAGGAATTACTGAGAAGTATAATTTCCTTTCTTATTGTATTACTAATCTTCTAAAATGTCTGTAGCGAGGGCTAGGACAATATGCACTTGGTGCATTGATATACCATTTGTACGATTAGAGAGGTAGGTGCTCTGCAGTACATTCTAGAAGATATCTTGTGTGAATGTCTTTAGCGGAGCTAAGACAATGTGCATGTGATGCATTGATTAGAGGGATGGTGTCTCTCCGAGTACTTGTGGGAATATTTTGATTAAAACATCTCTTGATATTGCATGAATGATTTGATAGTTGCAAGTATTTCACTTGATTGAAGATATTTCATGACTAATGTGATTGAATTTGTTAGTCATAAATTACGATGGGCTCTTTCTATGGAGTGTTGATGGGTGGTTCAACCATTCTCGCGAGAGCTTGTGTAAAATAAATCAATTACTTATAATAGTAATTGGTAAGTAATGGTAAGTTTGTATAGAGATTTTTCCATACTTTTATGAAAATTAATAATGGATAAGTTGTTCAAAAAAAATTAAAATGGAAATGGAATATTTTTCTTTGATCTATATATGCTCATGACTATGGATAAAAAAATTATTGGTTCAACTAATGGCATCTAAGGAAACGAAAGTGTTCTCATTTAGAAGGGAAAGGACCCCCTTTGGGTTGTTTATATTATTATATCATGAGTATAAGTTTAAATTTCAGTGAGAGAAGCACACCGAGGACGATGCTCTCTTATCGTTCTTCTCTTGAAAGAATTATTTGCATACAAAACAGTTTTATGGTGTCGAAAACATGCATATTAAATCATTGCATAGCTTAAACATAGTAAAATATAAGTAAGATAGCTTGTCTATATATATATATAACCATCTTATGTAAAATATAGGATGCTTGTTTTATTTGGAAAGAGATTTCATACATGTGTATGAAAAGATAGCAAGATCCAAGTTAGTTCTTGAAAGTAAATATAGATTAAAGAGGTTAATTCCTGAATATATTTCATCGGTTGGGAGATAAGTTAATGATTTTTCTTGGAAGAAAAGTCATGAAGAACCCAAAGTGGTTTCACATAATTGTTTATTTGGGAAATATCATGTTGAATCTTGTGTGAAAGGAATAATTTCTACTTGAAAAAGTATAATGTTGTTTTATATAATTGTTATTCTTGGAAAGGGTAACCTCTTGAAAGGAGTGCATGTCGAGTTTTTTGATTTGGGTGTAGCTAACCATCTTATTTTTTCCTATTCTTATTCATAAAGGAAGGTATCTATGATAATTTCTTGAAATGGAAGCATAAGAAGCTTTCAAGTATAAAGACAACTAGACTAGGTTATGATAACCTCCTGATGCAAATGAAGTATGCATTTTTTTACGTGAAAGGAATAGTTAATGATGGTAGAGTTCTAAGAATGGAATAATGTGTTACCTACGTTAAGGAAGGATTATTAAGATAAGCTCTTACATGCACCAAGAATATCCATTGTGCTATAAACGTCTGTTCTTTGCATGGATAAAAGAAATACTAAGCTATCTTAATCTTTAGGAAAAATATGTGAGTGAATTTTTTCTAACGAAATGATTATGTAGTTTAAGTTAGTTTCTTTTGGAATAATATCATGTATATTATGCAATATTTGTATTAGATTTCATTGGAAAGAATATACATTTGTATGTAGAAAATTATAACAAGTTTTTTTTATCTTACATTGGAAAATTTTCTTTGGGAAAAAAGATGAATTATATATATGGGTAATGTTGGTATAATATCTAGAGGATAGGACATATATTCATATGCTTTACTCCATTAGTTTTAGGGAAAATAAACCACGAATTTCATGCCTATAATGTTATATTTCTTTGAAAAGGAAACATGTGGTCGCACGCTCTGTTATGATAAGTATTCGGTTGGGAAATTAATTTTCGAAACATTATGCATTGTATGCATAGGAACAACATTAACTGTGTTAAATTTATTATATTTGCATGCCCAAAAGCAATAGCTGAAGGGTTGGTTCTTTTGCTAGAGTTTAAGTAACTCAGATACATATTGTGTCATTTTTCCATTGGAGGAATTCCTGGACAAATTTTGGTGAATTGTGCTGTACGAATGCAAACGTATGCAAGAAGTGTCATAATAATGTGGGAATTATTTTGACATGAATTGATAATTACTTGATTACACTAAAGTAGTGATGTTAGAAGGAAGCATGTTTTGATATTGTATTCACATTTCATGTATGCACATGAATAAGTCTTAAAGGATCGCTTAAAAATTGATCAGTGATTGATTGAGGGTTTATCTAATCATGTTATAAAAGCTTATTGATGTCATCAATAACAGGAAGCGAGGATGACTTATGAAAAGTAAATGTTATGCTTAACATGGTGGAAGGTAAATGATTATGGTCATGTAGATGAGTGCGAGCTACAGGATGACTCATTGTATGATGGTCCATTGTAGGTAGAGCTGGGCGGTGAATTTCTGGTGCAGACGCAACACATACTTGACTAGAGGGAAATTACACTCCAGAAAATGTGTTATCACCCAGGTTAAAGTGTAGCAGAATCACTTCGGCCTAGATGAGGCTATTTGGGAGGACGCAATAGTTGTGTGTGAGGCTTACCTAGAGCTCTTTTCAGAGCTAGACTGAAATACCAAGGATGGCGTTACTTTCAAGGGGGGAAGTTGTGACAGTTGCATTAATGATAACTAGTGTTAACTAGTTAAAAGACAATTGTAATTATTTTTTTAAGGAAATATTATTAATTATGATAGTAAAATTAGTTATGAAATTAACTTGATAAAAAGTAAAAGACGACAGTAAATTTTTTCCATGAACTGGAAAGAGGTTGGGGACAGTTGGAAACAGTTACCTACTCCTCTGGGGATAAGAGACTGATCCCAAGGAGGAGTAGGGGATTTTGTTCTAGGAGGAAAGCCGAGTGTGGATTTCCAGAGCTGGTGGAGACCGGTGGAAAGCACTCAACAATCCTAAGAAAAAATTCTGGCACTGACTGGACTGGGCGTCCTGAGGTCATAGCAAAAAAACCCACTGTTAACCCATACCATCCAGGATTGGAGCATGGGGGCAAGATGAGGAAGTAATCACCTCTCTTGATGGTTGGGAGGACCAAAACTATAAACTATGTATTCAGATAAGTAATATGTGTAAATTTGAGTGACTTAAGTACGGTAACACCTTCATTCTACACGTGCAAAGATATTCATTTTTATTTTATTGATTGTGTGAGTAATTACCCTATAAACTTGTATTGTAAATGAATGAAGAAATCTGCCTGCTTTATTTTGTTTAACTCTAAATAAGTGACACCAGAACCTGAATGGGTATTGGGAAAATTAGCAGTGATTTGAGAAAGAAAATGTGGATTAAACTTGTAATACAATTCAAGTTTTCTTTTTTCTAAAGGTATCAAATATGATTATATATATATATATATCACAATTGAATCTCGTAAACAGAGAATAGGTAATATTTGAATTATAATACTGAAAAATAAAGAATGTATTAGTCGAGTATTTTCATTTTAAAATAGCAGTGATTGTTTGTGATAAAAGAGCAACAAAAGAAGAATTATGAATTATACGTGTAACTACATAAAATTCTACAGTAAACTCCACAGTTAGCAAACTGTAAGCAAGTTAATAAAGGAACACAAGAGATGTGTAGGGAGTAAGGATATTATGTCTATAATATGTAAAGATAAAATAATCCTATACATGCTCATTAATGAAGTTGTTCTTGATTAAACTAATATAGGATATTGTTGGTCATGGGTACTGGGTAAAACCCTAATTGAGGATGCGGTTGTCCCTCAATGCGAATCTATACAGGGACATTGTAGGTCTTCTAGCCACCATGAAACAAAAAAAAGTACCTATGGAAGAAAATAAATATCAAGAACACCGAGAGAACTGGAAACTGGAGATTCTTCATAAATACTATAGAAACAAGAAGAAACATATCTTTCCAGATAACCGAGTTATGTTAACTACCAGCTTAAACTACATTCCATAAAAACTGACATTTAAAATACGTTTAAACTTCTGTTACATATAGGCTCTGTGTAAATCGAAATAGCATGGAATCATTATGAAAATTAAGTATACATGCAACCGAACAAGAAGTGAATTTAATAAGACATGAAATTTACAGCAAATGTTTTTAATTATATAACCAAAACAAGAGTGGAGTATTCATAACTGAAACCCTCAGCTATTATAATTTACATAGTGAAATATATTTAATAATATCTCGAGGGACCCTTCTAAAACAAGATACAAGAATTGACATAGAATTAGAAAATCATTCGACGCCATCTGTTCCGGCCGAATTGATACATAAGAAATTTATAAATTAATATATATAAATTTCTAAACACTGGTCATTAAGGATGATATATTTCCCATTAGGTCGAGCCAAGGAAAAGGGTTTCAAAACCCCTCAAAAAAATACTATCAGATTCCGCTCGAAGACAGATAGTCATTGGAGCCGAATGTGGAATTTTTTTAGAGTACCTGTAAGGGAGAGCTAGGGTTTAGAAAAGCATTAAGATATGGGGAAATTACCCAAGATATTTCCCAAAGATGGCAGCTACGGCTGGAGGAAATGTTAACCTGGAGACAGAGGCCATTTAAAATAAATTGTTACTAAGCTTCGAACTGTTCATCTAAACATCAATACAAAAATCCAGTGCTAATTTAGTAAAGAAAAATAGTTTATTCATACCTAAGGAGAAGAGATGTGTTGTGATGAGCCGTTTTGGTTGATAGAAAGCCTTTGACACAATAAAAAATAAATCATTTAAACAACCCAATACAAGAAGTTTTCCCAGGAAAACTGTATAAGAAAAAAAAAAATTTGAACATCCATATATTGCTTGAATAAAACGTTTACCTGAACAACAATATGATTGCAAAAGTGAAGGTGGAATGGTAACCATGGCGAAATAGTGGTTTCCATCACCTGTAGCTCACAGAAAACTCAGCAAAGAGACTCTCAAATTACTTCTCCGAGAGCGAACAGGTGATTACATTTCTAACCGGAGATAAATAACAATGGTGGTGGAATCAAATCTCGAAAGAAACTCACAGCAAGAATAAACCCTCAGAGTGCCCAATCTAGCTTCTCAAGCTCAGAGAAAAAGTGACCAAGGCCGAATAATCTAGACTTGGCGGATATTACCAAGTGAAGTTCTGCCCAAAACTCTCAAGCCTCGATGGCCATAGCACCAATGGTGGAGATCCAATGTAGTTCATGGATAAAATGCATGGCAGATCTAACAGTTGTAGCTGGAGTTAAAAGCTTTTACATTTTCATTCAATTAGCACTAACTTTCCAGCCTTGCATCGGATGACGCGGAATCCCAATGTGAGAAATAATCTTAGGATTATGCATGCTGATGGTTAAGTTTAATATGTCGCTTGTTATTAAATTACATATTAGCACTCTCACGTAAAAGTTTAGAGTATCTCAAATATTTCAATGATGTACAAGGTGCAAAGGTAACGTAGAATAGGTTCATAATTATTAATGAATCTGGTGGAAGAGCCAACCCCTTATGGGAAGTTAAATTTAACTTATTACATGCGTTAAACTTTAGAAAAATATTTTATGGAGTCATGTATGGTTGTGATAAACTTCTAATTACTAAGCATATTAATCTTACATACACTCATTCTCAATGAAAATCCTAACTCTAAATATCGTCAACCTAAAAATGCATGACGAATTTCAACTGCCTTTTTCCCACCTTCTCGAAGACAGAGTTACACTCATTTCCTTTTGCTATTTGAAATTTATGGCTGGCTTAAATATTAAGAAACTTTGTGATAAACTGCCAAAGCACTAACCATTTAGGCTGGCCGCAGGTGGAATTTCTCTTCTATTCATTATATAACACATCAACATAGTTGGGAACATTTTGTTCAATTACCAAGCCTAATATTAGTGGGTCACACCAAATCTTGAATGAAAACATGTACACCATATAGCTCTTAAAGAAACATTTGGCTTGACTTCAAAAAATTATTAATAATTAGCTCCGGACTTATAAGTTTTATGAGCTTTTATAATTTGATTAATTTATTTAATTTGGAAATTGGTAGAAAACTACCATTATTGCCTAAATATATATATATATATATATATATATATAGGATAATAGCATTGGAATTTTAAAGTGATTTTTTTTTTGATAGTATGCAAACTTCGCTATTTTTTTTTATTCAAATGGCGAGCTATTCGAATATAATTTGAAATAACGGGGATAAATATTTTTTTGCGAAAAATAATAGGTAAATAATATAATATAATGGGGAGAACAAAACACTTATTTCTATGGTAAACATATAATTGGGAATGTTTTGCAACTCATTTTTGTTGTATTGATGCATTGATTATAGCTAAAGACTAACGAGGATGGATGTATTATTAATGTAATTGTAAATATTTTACTTAGTTATAAATTTGCTTGTAAATTGGTAGATTTATGTTTGCACTTATTTATTTATAAATTTTCTTGTAAATGCATAGATTCATTGTTGCATTGTTGTATAATTATAATTAATGTGTTAGTGTGTAAGTTGTTGTTTAGTGGGTGAAAGGAGAATTGACAAAACTTTGTTGTTTTTTTTGTTGTAGTCACATATTTTCAAATATAGATCTTGTTGTTACTGCTAAATTTGGTTAGGAGCCAACCATTCTCTGCTTTAAATGATAGAAAATAGAGAGATCAAATAGATTGTGCACACAACACCAAATCACACTTTGATATTTTACTCATTACAATAGTTGAAAATATATGGGACATAACACACACATAGAAAATAGAGAAATATCAGATAGATTGTGCACACAACACCAATTCACACTTCGATATTTTATTGATAACAATAGTTACAAAAATATAAGACATAACACACAGACTTGGACACATCTAGATTATGACTCAAATTCATAACATAGGAATCAATAGTTTCTAAATTAACTACTCATAACTCATAATGACGATTATAAATGACATGGAAGAATTACTTCCAACACCCTCCCTTAATGCTTACATGGAAAATATTGAAAACACATATTGCAACAACATGAATAATTTTTTTCTCACTAGTCTTCACCAACACTCACATCCACTCTCAAATATTGCAAACACCGCTTTTTATTCACCACCAGATCTTCAAGTTGTCACTTGATCCATCTAAGACATAATCTCTTCAGGCCATCCTTGATGTACTTTACATAATTTACACTTCTTGACCTCCCGGAGCATGACAGATCAGTCTTGATACTAAACCATCTTATGAACACACCTCCATATGTTGAACACACGGTCTTCCGTTATATTTCCCGGTTATCTAGGAAGGTTGTCTCGGTGTTGAATGTATTCACAATTCAATTATACAAGATGACCTCGTAAACACATAATCAAATTAACTTATAAGCTGATGTTCCTTACTCCACATGACACCGCCAGATTATAACATATTATAAATAAGACAATTAGTGATATGTTCTCCTATCACCGTATGCGTCAAGAACCACCAATTTGAAAATATATTAATATATAAATCTATTATATAATTGGTTCTTCATTTGAGTTTTCACATTATCATATCATAACATACTACAAATCACACCACAAAATTACAATGAAACACACAGTCAATCGTATATTCATATAACCATTACTATTCGACACACACAAAATAGAACACATTAATTTACTCTCACTATCTACTCTACATATTTATAGGGAATTAGCTATCTCAAATCTCACATTTTCCTGTCGCTCCCTTGAGGGAGTCAAGCCAGTACACACTTTGATAGCATGATAGAAAAAAGAGCAATATCAGACAGATTTTGCACACAACATGAAATCACACTTCGATATTTATTGATCACAATAGCTACAAATATATAGTACATAACAAAATGACTTTGACACATCTAGATTATAAATCCATCTTGTAACATAAGAATCAACAACTTCTAGATTGTCTCCTGGTAGCTCATAATGAAAATTATACATGACATGGAAGCTTTAATTCCAACACCCTCCATTAATTCTTATGTGGAAAACATTAAAAAAACATTACATAGAACTCACATCCACTCTTAAATATCACAAAAACTCGTCTTTCTTCACTACCGCATCTTTGAGTTGCCACTTGATCCATTTAAGACATAATCGCTTCAAACCATCTTTGACGTACTTTGAATAATTGATGCTTCTCGACCTCTCAGAGCACGAAGGCTCGTTATTGATACTGAAATATCCTATGGAAACACCTCCATATGTTGAACACATGGTCTTCAATTGTATTCCCCAGCTATATGGGAAGGTTATCTAGGTACTAAATGTATTCAGAAGTCAATTATACAAGATTACCACTTAAACACATAATCAAATTAACCTATAAGTTGATGTTCCTCACTGCACATGAAATCACCAACTTATAAGAGATTATGCATAATCAAATTAGCGATATATTCTTGTGTCACCCTATGCATCAAGAACAGCCAATTTGAAAATATTTTAATATATTCTATAGTTCGTTCTTTGTTTTATTTTTCACATTTTAATAGCATAACATACTACACCTCTCACCACAAACTTACAAAAAATGACACAGTGTATCCTATATTCATATCACCATTAATATTCCACACACATGAAACAGAACACAGTGATTTACTCCCTCTATATACTCTACATATTTACAGGGAATTAGCTAGCTCAACGCTCACAATTTCTTGGCCCTCCCTCGAGGGAATCATGCAAGTACCCACTCTGATACCATGATATAAAATATAGATGGATCAGATAGATTGTGCATACAACATCAAATCACTATTTTATATTTTATTGATCACAATATTAACAAACATATAGGACATAAAACACTAGTTCGACACATATATATTATGACTTCAACTCATAACATAGGAATCAACAACTTCTATATTGACTCCTCGTAACTCATAATGACAACTATTCATGACATGGAATAAATACTTCCAACTTAAAAAAGGGTTTTTGATTTTCATTCTTCAAACAAAAATTTAGTAGGGTTCTAGCTGACCATGGATACATCAAACACTATTGTACTCATGAATGGAGAGAAAATCAATAGGTGCATAGGAAGGAGAGTATGTTTCCTACTCAAAGTTATTGAGGCGATGGAAATATTATGCAAGGAGAAACTTTCGAGGGCCAGGAAATCAATATAAAGCAGGCTTCTCTTGCCATTTTGTTGTTGCAGCTTGTGGAAGTTATTGGACCTATAGAGAATGACCACATTGTTTGCGATAAAATCTACACAAATTTTTGCAACAAATTTTATATGTCTTCTTACAATCAGCTATGCGAGTTAGCTAATTCAGAGCACCAATCTCTTTTCATATAGATTTAGTGTGGCTTGAATTTGTATGCTACTACCATTTTATTTTTCTCATAGATGAGATTCTGATTGAATTTTATAAAGGGATCAATCCCCACTTATGTATGTTTCCCTATCAAATAAGGTTATTACAATATTTTGATTTAAATTGTGAAAATTTGACAAAAGACGTGAACCCTTCCCAAACATGATATATCCTTACTATTTTATATTAGTAAAGGTTACTATTGTTTATAAATTTAATCATCCTAAATTAAATAATACATTTTTCCCATCGAACAAAACTCATAATATGAAAATTTTGTAATTCGTTATTTATTAATGAGTCTGAAGGGTTAAGGGGAAAACTAACCTATTGTGATCATAAGCCATATCTTGATGCAGGGGCATTCGATTTGGAAAATACATTGTATTTTATTAAACATAGGGGGTCTTATGTTTTTGAAAGAATATTGATTTTTATGTAAATATTAATCGGATTTTGAGTGATTTTAATTAACTAATGAGAGATATTAAGTATTGTGAGGATTTTTTAAATGTTCCCGAATGATTGGAGAACATGAGGGAAATTGGATAGTTTATATTTGAGATATTTAGGAATTGATTGTAAACCCTAAGTTAGATTCAGTTTCAAGATTTTAGGGATAGAATCTAGATTTTAGGAATTTCAAGATTTTGAGGATTTTGTTGAGAGATTGAAGGGATTGAACCTAAATTGGTTCATCCTAATTTGTATAAATTAACAAGCCCTAAAGGCAGAGGAAAGGAGACAGGGTAGAAGTAGGATTGAACAAACATTATTTGTTAAGCCTACGGGAATTTGTAAAAAGGGTGATTGATTAAAAATCAGGCCAGAGACAGAGATTTCTGTAAGTAATTCCATTTGCATATATTAAAGAATCTATTTCTAAATTATATGTGCTTTGATTGATTGAGAAATTGTATGTTTAACCTCTGTAATTGGGGTTTGAGGTGAGATTCTGCATGCGATTGTGATAATGCTCTTCATATAAGGGAGAAATTGATGTTAATTGTTGTGTTCTGAAGTTGAATGCATATTGGCTTACATATTTAAGAGGAATATTAAGAGAATATTTGCAGTCATCGATCACTACAAGGATCGATGATGCAAAAGGGTGTTTGAATAGCATTCAATTTGAAATTGTTGAGCATTGATATATTGATGAAATGTTGAGCCTGTTCGAACCTTACGTTGAATGAAAAAGGGGCAATTGCAAGTAGAGCCACCGTTGGATTGGGTAAGGAACGAACCTTTGATGACACAGTGAAATTTAGAGTTTAAGTCGAGTAGATGGTGGAATTATACATTGGTGCATATGGATTCATGAGATGAAGTGAAATAGTAGCATGGGAAGTATCACGTGTTGGAAATGTGATTTGATATGATATTCTTGTGGAAAACTGGTATTCTCATGCGTGAATATGAAATGAATGGAATTAGAACTAGTAGGCACAGTTCGGAGAAGTGCTAGATCAAAGTGGTGAGAGTTGGAAGACTATTCGGATTGGAACAACAGAGGCATGAACATGTTTAGAAGTGGATTCGTAAAGTAAATGGTAATGGAAACCAATGCAACGAGAAATTGCAGAGAGTTAAAATGCCTTGAATGTATGCAGAGATTGAGATGCACAGGCATAGAAGGATTTTAACCTTGCTCAAGAGGCAGAGTGATGGAAACAAATTTTGAATTGGAATTGTGAGTCAGGACACAGTTGGAACCGTGAGGAACTTTTAAAAATTAGAACCAGCGGTATTCACGCAACTTCAAGACTGGTAAGTAGTATTTCTGGAATCACCGTGATAGCCTTCAATGTTCAACACATGGCATCTGTGGTATTTAAATACTAGCTATTTTGCATTATTTTGGCGAGTTAATGTGTAGAGGTAAATTGGATGCGATATCCATCTGATTGGGATTAGCTGAGATCCAACGACTTTTGCATCATGACGCTGCATGGATGATAGACCAGGTATGTGCATCTTGTAGACTTTGAAAATGTAATTATATGTGAGTTAATGAATTCCACAAACATGTGAAATTTTGTGGCACAAAAATAAAAGGTGAAGATATATGTGGGGCTGATATGTTTTGGGCTGCTAGTAATTTGGACTTGTAACCAAAGTCAAACCTTTAGTATGCAGATGCAATGTTGTGGTTAATGTAGAGAATTGTCACATATATTAATAGATGTGTGGACTGAAGACTTGTTTTGTGTTTTAATCCAAAAATAAAATGATAATCCGAACATTGATAAAGTGGGTTTAGACAGAGATTTAAAAAGGAAAAAAGCTTTCCCTAAAGAGTTTTCTAAAGTCATAAAAGGTTATACTTTAGATCAGGTGAAGAAAAGCTTCTGCATATGAATTTTTGGAGTTTGTTTTTAAAAAATTTGATAATGTCAGTGAAGAAATCTTCATTTGAAGATTTTTTTGTAGAGAAGCTTCCGCATTATATTTAGAAATTTCCCAGATTGAGAATTATTTTGGGCTAAAAAATGAATGATGCATTTTATATGCATTGAAGGTGAGAATGTGGGTATTATCAGGGTGACCTGTTATCAAGTGGTATCAGAGCTGAAGTAACTCTTTTTGAAGGTCCAATCTTTTAATTGAATTAATTGCATGTGTGATGAAAAGAGATCAGATTATCAAACTGATAAAGATTGCAGCATAGAGATATGTAGTGCAGGTGAGAGGAAAAACAAGATCAACAGAGATCTTGAAGGTGAGTTGAAAACTAATATTTTAACTCTGGTTTAAAGAATATGTTTGTAGAATTCAGGTTGTAGGCATATTGAAGAAAATCTCAGCAGAAGCAAATCACAGCTTTGAGAGCAGTGATGAAGGAATCCAGCAAATGATTCTAAGTAAGAAGAAGAAAGTGTGGCAGAACCTTAAATAAATTCAATAGAGGTTTGATGAATAGGACAAGTGTGTTCTTAAAAGTTGCAAATGAGTGAAGCCTAAATGGAGCAAAGAGAGAATTCTCAAAAGTTTCCAGCAAATAGAGGACCAGTACTTGCCAAAAGACCAGATCCAGAGGAAAGGATTGGTGACGTAAGTGGCAGCAAGAGAGCTTGTTGTTGCAAAGGCTTAGTGTAGCTTATGAGTGAGGAACTCATGGAGAAGAAGATGACTACTAGTAGTCGTATAAGAGGAAGTAGAGGTTTAGAGAGAGACCACGTCATAAGAAAGGAGAAAGAAGATGCCAAGACAAATGGGATAAGGTAGCAGTTAGTTGATGCAGAATATGACAAAGAAATAGCTGAGATCAGGGAATAGTTTAATAAATTGAAATTGATGAGAGAGGAAATCCAAAGAGTTGGTTGTCTCATGAAGAAGAGAGTAAAGTGGCAGAGGCTACAACAGAAGAGAGATCAGAAAATGAACATGAAGTTGGCAGAAAAGTTGAGAAAGATTGAATAGAGGATGAGTGTACAGTTTAGATGTACAGAACTCAGAGCAGTTGAGTTGAAAGTTGAAGTTTCCATTGGTGAAACAAAAGAGGGAATTATTAATGATTTCCTAAGTTATTGGACAAGTCCAGATCAGTTGGATGATGTAAAATCTTGTATCTTTGAGTCTAATGATTTTGATGTGATTACAGGTTTTGCAGAGGAGGATGAGAAATCTTTTGAAGTTGTCACGAGTATGGGAAAGAATCTTCCCGTAGATAAATAATCTGAAGCAGAAATCAAATATGGGGAATGTCCCTTGAATAAAGGAAGAAGTGATACATTTGAAGTTGTTACAGTACAAGAAGAAATTCTTGTGAATGAGGAAGAAGTGGTTCAGTCTGAAGAGCTGATATATGAAACAACAGTTGATATTGTTGAACATTGTGATTTTCAAAATAAAAATTTGTGTATGAATGCAGGGATTGTAAGTGATTATGAAGTTCTTAAAGAATTCCAGAGAGAAATTGCATTGTTAGAATATTTGCTAGAAAATTCAGAGTATGACAGGGAGATTGCAGAAGATAGAGTTCATTACAGTGAATAGGAAAACATCATGGAAGTAGATGGTGTGAAAGAAGGACTTGTTGACACTATTGAGAATTCTTTATAAAATTCTTTGGGGAAAATAAATCATCATACTGATGTGCTGATAGAGGAGGAAAATTCAGGGCAACATACTGAAATGCTGGCAGAGGAAGAAAAGCAATTGAGGCCTTATGATTTTTGTTTTAACAATTGTTTTATGAATGTAGGTGTTGTTGCAGGTACTAGAGAAAATTTGACATAGATGAGCAGTCAAATGAAGGAAGAGGAAGGAAATTATGTGGAAATGTTTAATCCATGGAATAAAGAAATTGAGTTGCTGGAATTCATGTCGAATAATCAGAATTCAGTGCAGGAAGAGAAATCTCAATTTCAGAATTGGGAATTACAGATGCAAAGAAATGAAGACAGTAGAAGAGAGTACACAATGTACTAGTCCAGTAAATTGTTGATAGGGGAAGGCAGAGAAATTGTCTTAAGTGACAATTTAGAAGAAGTTTTCAGTTTCAGAAAACAAGAGGGTAAGGATGATTGGGTGGCAGCAAGATCTTAGAAGGCAGTAAGAATTGAGAAAGTAAAAGTAGGAGCTCAGCAAGCAGAAGCAGGAGTAAGATTTAAAGTTCAGCAATCAAGAGGATTAAGAAATCAGCAATTAGAAGAATTACTGGAAAAATAAATTGAATTAATCAGAATAATAATGATAAAAGTGTCTCAGAGGAAGACATCATAAGGAAAGAGAAGAAGCAACAACAACAAAAGGAAGACAACGACAGATTGTGAAAGTGCAACCAATGGAGCAAGCCAGCATAAAGTATGGAGACCTGGAGAAAAGCAGCAAGCAACAACAGAAATTCATAATAAGTTGCAGAACAAAGTATGGGATCCAGGAGGAAAAAGACTTAAAACACATGATCAGGAGATCATGATGATTTTTTTACCTTGGGAGTCTGATGCAGGGGCATTAGATTCAGAAAATACCTTGTATTTTATTAAACATAGGGTGTCTTATTTTTTTGAAAGAATATTGATTTTTATGTAAATATTAATGGGATTTTTAGTGATTTTAATTAATTAATGAGAGATATTAATTATTGTGAGCATTTTGTAAATGTTCCCGAATGATTGGAGAATATGAGGGAAATCAGATAGTTTAGATTCGAGATATTTAGGAATTGATTGTAAATCCTAAGTTAGATTCAGTTTCAATATTTTAGGGATAGAATCTAGATTTTAGGACTTTGAAGATTTTAAGGATTTTGTTGAGAGATTGAAGGGATTGAACCTAAATTGGTTCATCCTTATTTTTATAAATTATCAAGCCTTAAAGGTAGAAGGAAGGAGACAGGGTAGAAGTAGGATTGAACAAACATAATTTGTTAAGCCTATGGGCAGTTGTAAAAATGGCCATCGATTGAAAATCAGGCTAGAGACAGAGATTTATGTAAGTAATTTCATTTGTATATATTAAAGAATATATTTCGGAATTATATGAACATTGATTGATTGAGAAATTGTATGTTTAACCTTTGTAATTGGGGTTTGAGGTGAGATTTTGCATGCGATTGTGATAATTCTCTTCATATACGGGAGAAATCGATGTTAATTATTGTGTTTTGAAGTTAAATGCATATTAGCTTACATATTTCTGAGGAATATTAAGAGAATATTGCAGTCATCGATCACTGCAAGGATTGATGACAAAAAAGGGCCTTTGAATAGAATTCAATTTGAAATTGCCGAGCGTTGATAGATTGATGAAATGTTGAGCCTGTTCACACCTTATGTTGAACGCAAAAGGGGCAATTGCAAGTAGAGGTGTTGTTGGATTGGGTAAGGAACGAGCCTTTGATGACACAACGAAATTCAGAGTTTAAGTCGAGTAGATGGTGGAATTATACATTGGTGCATATGGATTCATGAGATGAGGCGAAATAGTAGCATGGGCAGTATCACGTGTTGGAAACATGATTTATTATGATATTCCTGTGGAAAACTGATATTCTCATCGGTTAATCTGAAACAAATGGAATCGGAACTAGTAGGCATAGTTCGGATCAACGTTAGATTGAAGTGGTGAGAGTTTGAAGACTGTTCTAATTGGAACGACAGAGGTAGGCATAGGTTTAGAAGTAGATTTGTAAATTAAATGGTAATGGAAACCAATGCAATGAGAAATTGCAGAGAGTTAAAATTCCTTGAATGTATGCAGAGAATGAGATGCGCAGGCACAGAAGGATTTTAACCCTGCCTGAGAGGCAGAGTGAAGGCATCGAAGTTTCAAGTGCATCTGTGAGTCAGGACACAGTCGGAACCGTGAGGAAGTTTTAAAAATTAGAACCAGCGGTTTTCACCCAGCTTCAAGACTGGTAAGTAGTATTTCTAGAATCAATGCGATAGCCTTCAGCATTCAACACGTGGTATCGGTGGTATTTAAATACCATCTATTTTGTGTTATTTTGGCGAGTTAATGTGTAGAGGTAAATCGGATGCGATATCTGTCCGATAGGGATCAGTTGAGATCCAACGACTTTTGCATCGTGAAGCTACACGGATGATAGACCAGGTATGTGCATCTTGTGGAATTTGAAAATGTAATGATATGTGAGTTAATGAATTCCTAATATGTGTGAAATGTTGTGGCATAATAATCAAAGTTTGAGATATATGCGGGGCCGATATGTTTTGGGTTGCTGGTAATTTGGACTTGTAACCAAAGTCGAACATTTAGTATGCAAATACGATGCTGTGGTTAATGTAGAACGTTGTCACATATATTAATATATGTGTGGAATGAAGACTTTTTTTGTGTTTTAATTCAAAAATAAAATGATAATCCGAGCATTCATAAAGTGGGTTTAAACAGAGATTTAAAAAGGAAAATATCTTTCGCTAAAGAGTGTTCTAAAGTCATAAAATGTTAGACTTTAGATCAGGTGAAGAATGAAGTTGTGGAGTTTGTTTTTAAAACTTTGATAATGACAGTGAAGAAATCTTCATTTGAAGATTTGTTTGTAGAGAAGCTTCTGCATTATATTTAGAAATTCCCCAGATTGAGAATTATTTTGGGCTAAAAAATGAATGATGCATTTTATATGCATTGAACGTGAGAATGTGGGTATTAGCAGGGTGACCTGCTATCATATCTGAGGATGAGTACTTGTATATTTGTGAGGTTTTGTGGATGCATATTAATAGGAAATTCTTACTGTTATTCTCTCCAATTCTCCATGGACCAAAGTGGACACAACCTTCATATCCATTGTTGTGGAATTATCTCGATCCATGGTGGAAACAGACTTGTAGTTTGCTAGCCATAAATTTATGAACAGAGGGAAGCCAATTTGTGTCAAATCACTACTATCCAGAGGGACTTAAAGCTCCATTATCAATATTCATTTCAAAAATAATGTATCGAAATACTTTTCTTAATAACTATGATTGTATCAAAATGATTTTCTTAATAACTATGATTCTTATCACAACTTGCATGTGTGAGATCTTTTGTCCAGATTTCATCTAATTATTGAAATTTATTGCATTAAATAGATAACATACTGCAAGGTGTTAGATATTTTGTGGAGATTTTCATTTATTTATTATGTTTTAGAGATAAGCTAGTGATGATTAGAGAGATTATTATATTTTGTATTGCGATTCTAGTTCCGGCTCTGGTTGGGGTTTAGGGCCCTTCCTTTTCGGGAAATCATTGGATTTATTTGATATATATATATATATATATATCCTGAGAAGGGATGTAATTTTTTTAAACACAATTCGTTTATATATTTCAAAATTGCTATTTAATATCACTAAAATTTTATCGAAGCCAAACTTGACATTGATGAGCCATGACACACTTCACTGGTATACAATTATTGAATGCACCCCTGTATATCATTGAATGCACATCCTTGACGTTTTAGTGATTTCTAGTAAAGTCTTTCGAAATGGATACATTCATATTAATAATGGTTGATTAGTGATTTAACGCATGGATCCTTAGCATATAGACACTACAAGGGAACAAGGTTGCTTACTTACTTGCTCCAAGCTAGACCCATATACAAATTAGAAGAAATCTAAGTCATGTAGTGCATTTGCAGGGAATTAATATGAAACGAGGACTACTTTACCAGTCTACATGCAATGAGAAATGATACATTGTTGCGAGTCTCGGGCTTCCCGAAGCCTATCATGTACAGTTATAGCTGTCCAATCTCGATTGTCCTTGCAGTTTCAACTTGCACTGCTCGCTAAGGATTTAGGGACTTGAGGATTTATGATAGCTCCAACTTCCAAGTAGATGTCAATTTGATAAAAACACTGGGGCCTTGGAGCATCTCGTATTAGTATCTATAAGAAATTAAATCGAAGTAATGACATTTTCAGAAATTTGTTGATTGTCAAAAATATGTTTTCTAGCATCCTAAGCACATTGGAGAAAACTGATATCGTAAAATTATAAACATCAGATACTAGAAAAATGCCTTATGAAAAGTATTTTCCCCATCAAATTCTATTCCTTGTATCCATTCATTTCTACATTACATAAATGAAAATTCAATTGGACATGCAGAGCCAACAAATTTAAAATTTTAAGTAGCGCAAGAAGAAAACGGAAGAATTGTACAAGTGTCAAAAAAATGAAAATATCAATTAATCAGGTTGTCATCACTGAAATATGCATGGCATATTACATAAACGAAAATTCAACTGGACATGTAGAGCCAACAAATTTAAAATTCTAAGTAGCGCAGGAAGAACATAAAAGAATTGTACGTGTCAAAAAATGAAACTGTCAATTAATCAGGTTTCATCGCTGAAATATGCATGGCATGCATGTATCATCATCCATAGAAATGTCACCTCAGTTTAAAAAAAAAATTATATACAAACTACTACTTTTAAAAATTCATATTCAAATTAATTTACTAAACAAATGCTTAGAAATAAGAATATTTTTATATACAAAAATTCATATAATTTTATGTACTAAAAATTCATATTACTAAAAATAATATCTTAGACATTCATATCAAAATAATTTATTTATTTTTCTAAATTATAAAACATGTCAAATAAAAAATGGAAAGTGTATATATATGTCAGTACCTATATGTATTATCATGTGTTATTAGGGTTTTCATAAAATTATCATATATCTATTTAACTTTAAATCTACTAAATAGAGAAATGAAGCATATCTATTAAGATGTGATCTTATTTTCTAGTACAAAACTTGCAAAATGATTACATCTAGAGAGATTTGATTTCTCTTCACATTTTTATTTTACATGCTTTATAATTTCTTTGATTTAATTTTTGAATGTGATATATATATATATATATATATATATATATATATATATATATGTTAGAATGGACAATTAGACATTTGATGTTAGCCTCTCTCAAATAACAATAATAAATCCAAAATAATAAATAAATAAATTAAATATTCTAAGTTAGGAATATGTGCCTAACTCTTGGGTTGTTCGTCAAATATTGGAGTTTGTTTAGTAACTCCTATCTTGGTGGGTTTTTGGTGAGAAATTATCTCAACCAAAGGAGTCTAAGAGGAGTCTACGATAGCCTCTTTTCTCGCTACAACTATGTCCGGGTTGGTGGAGGTGCTGCTTCTCGCAACTGCTTCTGCGCATCCCCCATCGGACGCAAGTGAGGTGTACCTCTGCTTGCTGCCTTCGGCTCTTCTCCAACTGCTGCAGGAGGCACTGGCTGGCTCTCACGATGGCTATACTTTTACCTGCAGAAAACACATTTAGAACTATTCTCAATCGTTGAGAACTTTTAAAAAAATCTCGAGCCTTTGATAACCAACCTCCACTGACCAAAACTTCGAGAAAAAAATTGAATGAATTTGTAGTTCACTTACAATTGAACTTTGGAATTCTCTGAAAAATATCGATTGTTTTCTCTAGCATACCAGATTTCCCATAATGTTGAATAATGACATTGAACAGAGTTTCATTGCAATTAATATCTTCATATTCAATGCGGTCAAGAAGGGTTTGGACGGCTTCAAACTTACATGCTCGACACAGCTTGTATATGACAGCAGAGTAAGTGGGGTATTCATGCCTGTGGCCTCGCTCTTCTGCTCTTTTAAAGATCTTGAGGATGCTGTTGGGATCTTGGATTTTCCAAATTATGGTTCACAACCCATAAACGCCACATTCAAGCGAGCCTTTCATTCAAGTGAAACGGTTCAAAGTATGACATCTACAACAAAAGAGTCTAATTTCAAGTGCGCAAGTTAAAATGGCGCAACATATTCAGTTGTTAAACATTCTTCATAGTTTGATCATCTCAAGTGATGAAGACATGGTGCAAGTCAGCAAAGAAACTCTTTTTTATCTTTCATGGCATCTACAACAAACATGTGAAACCATTGATTTTTTTCAACTCGAGTCGCAACTTCAAAGGATTGAATTGGAAGAAAAGCGTGATACTTTCAAGTCTTTGAACCATACAGATGATAAGTCATTCATCCCAACAGCTTCAAGTGTCAAACGTTTTCCAGTTCCAATTTCTTCCAACCCCATCATCAAGCCATGGGAAGAAATTAAAAATAACAAGAATCGACGAGGCTTAGGATATGTCACTGATGACACCAACCTACATATCCCAGATTATTCCAAGCCAATTAAGTTCGTCAGTGTATGATTTCTTGCACCACTCACCTCAGCAAGTTCTGAGAAAGTTGCAGACAACTAGCAATGCACTCAACCCAAAGTTGCAGACAACCTGAACTACATGCAACTTGTCGTTGAAGTCCAACCGAAATGTTCTCATTGTTAAAGAACCAGTCATATGGAAGATGAGTTCTTTGATCTCCATCCTTTTCGCCATTTTGGGAAGCCCAATCATTCCTCAGAGAAATGTCTCAATAAACCACAAACATCCAGATTGAAGATACATTATGAATGGATCGACCCTTGGAAATGGTCATCCACAGTCAAAATATTGTCTCAGTTCTACAACCGCATACAATCACACATAGTGCAGCCAACAGTGAAAATATGACAGTACTTTCATGTAGTTTAATGGGGGAGTACACCACTGTAAAACTCCTACACTTAAAGGGGTAGAGTCTAGGAAAAATTTCCAGATATTTGTCTCTCCTTTCAGCTGACAAAGGGGGGAAAATTTAAATGAAATTGAAAGCAGTTTTCAGACTGAAGGTCTCGAAAAAACCAACAATAGTAGCCAGTGGGAATCTTCAACAGCCAGTGGGCATCAACAAATTTTCCAATGGGCAGTCGACAGCAAAGAAGTAGTGAACAGTTTTCAGCACAGCAACAACAACAGTGAGTTGTTTTTGACATCATCAGCCAGTGGGCTTTGAACAAATTTTGTCAGTGGACCAAGGATGTTGATTTCATGCAAAGGACAGATGGATCCTTTTGCAACTTGGCACTTGATGGAGTTGTCAAGCGAAATTCAGAGATGAATCAGACATACAACTGACTCATGGTCTCTTCAGATTGTAGTTTTTCAGCTTCTAGCTTTGGCGGTTTTTCAGGCAATGTTTTTTTAGTTAATTTATTTTTTCTACATTTGAAAAACCACAAAGTTATAAATATTTCTATGTTGACTATGTTCTTGATTAGGTTCATGTTGTAGTGCTAACATGAACAGAAATGAGTCAACCCTACATGGAGAATATTAGCAAGAAAATTGTTAGAGTGAAGCCCTAAATGATTAAAAGAATATGATATTACTTGCTTATGAGTTGTCCTCCTTCTCCACTGATGGTTTTTCAGTGTGATATATGTCTATAGGTGGTCAAAATACATGTACTATAAATTCATATCATTATAGGAATATAGCATTGAGAATGGATTAATCCTTTTCTATCAATTATTTAGCTATGTTGTGCATGCTCTA
Organism: Pinus albicaulis; assembly: GCA_034641835.2. NCBI lineage: Eukaryota > Viridiplantae > Streptophyta > Pinopsida > Pinales > Pinaceae > Pinus > Pinus albicaulis. The sequence continues at coordinate 404,468 of JAXQQM020067818.1, forward strand.
TTTCATGGAATGCTACTAAAGCTTGTTATAGTCTTAAGGAATTACTAGATATATGGTAGTGAACTAGGAAACTAAGGGCATGATATCATGACATACTTCCATGGGACGATTTACATTTAGCTCAATAATAGGTGTAGGCTAAGGGGATGAGAGGCCTAGACTTTTGAAACTAAATGGCTTGAAAATTGTAGTGTAGTCTTTGATTTGAAGACAATTTATCATTTTTAAATATGAATGAAAATTGAAAAAATTCTTCCATAGTGAATCCATATAAGAAGCTAGAAAGACAATGGAAAAAAAAGGTACATATATTTTATACATTTCAAAGATTGATTGAAACATATTTTTGTAAAATATGTTTTAGAATTTTGTAAAAATAACTTGAATAGTTTTAAAGAAAAACAATTATAATTTTGAAAGCTAGATTCGTGTTAAGATTGATTGCAAAAAGATTAACATTATTTTGATTTAATAAAATCTAAATGTTGCTATGAATTTGGGATATTTTGATGAAGATCATGGAAGGATCATAGAAGGATTCTCAATTTATTTGGGTACACCATTGTTATTGCAAACATAATATCATAATAAAATCAATTTATTTTGGTCCTTGTCGTGGAAATTTCTTAAAATTTGAATGAGTAGATGTAAGGACACTTGTACTTGTGTAAAATTGTGTATGATTGTATTGTTTTGAATGTAAAAGAACAAGGAAATGAAGTGGAAAGTTGTCAGTCCATTAAGCATAATAGTTCTTTGAACCAAGAGTTGTTTGAATAATTGAATTATGCAAAGTAGGAGTTACATGAAATCCTTTGATGTCAATAACTTGATTTTCAATTTAAAATTTAATTGTCCACATTATCGTAAATACATAGCTAAAATTGAATAATGAGGTCATTGTTAGTTTAATTTAAAATAATTATCATCACTATTCTAGGTCTATCATCAATAGTATATATAATAATAAGAATATTTTAATATATTGTACATATAGTAATAATAATATAGGAATGCGTTCCTATGAACCATATAACTTATTTAGAACAATGCAACATCATAAATGCGAAGGTGTGATGATCCCCAACATAATGTGCTACAACAATCCTTACATGAAGTCTAGGAGAAGAGGCACCCTACCATAGGAAAGGGGATGTGCCACCTAGTAAGAGTTGTATATGTCCCAAAGTAAAAAATAGTTATAAAGACATTAAATTTATAAGGTAAATCCTTTATGATCTTTCAATATTAATCACCTAAAAAAAATAAACTAAATCCTTTATGATCTCAAAAGATTAAATACTTAATTAATGGAAATATTAAAAAAAACTTATTGTAATGACCCGATTGAAGAACCTAGCTCAAGAAGGATCCTCATTTAGATCATAAAATATATTCCCATAATGAGAGCATGGAAATGGAAATTTTCATTGGAATTATAATGGTTTTTCCTAACTTGAAGGACTCATAGTTGGTGGTCTAACATCATAAAATGATATCTCTCAAGGGGTGGTTACCTCAATAACATAAATCATATTGCATTTTGTGTATGGTATTGTAGTACTAGTGACCTAAATCTGATCCTTGATTTAAGGTGGTTAGAGTAGGGGTGTGTTAAGCAATCACTTAAGAGTAGGTCACCCTCCTAATGGGCCATGTTTCATGGTTGCTTAATTTTTAGTAAAGCCAATTGACATGGAAACCCAAGATGAATTTAGCTCATAATTTCTAAGTAAAATAAATGGGAAATTCCCTATTATTTCACAATGACTCATCAAACACCATAAATTATTGATCCATCCAATTGTATTTTTATGTTAGGAATGTGAAAAAGCCACATAAGTATGGTATTATTTCTCCAATCAAGTTATTAATTCATTTTAGATTTAATGAACTATTGAAAAATGCTATATTTCTTATATTCAATTTATTGACCTTTTCCTTACTAATGTAAGTTTAGTGGTCCTCTCTCATCCTACCCCTATATTTGGATATATCTGATAATTATCCATAGATATGGTATATGAAAGAAACCATGGTGTGAACTAAAGTGGGAAATGAAATATAAGATAACTTATTTTTCTCTAAATCCCCCTAATTAGGTTTCAAAATTCATTTCCACATTCATTAATTTCAATGTGTAGGTATTATGTTTTCACTGGATTTTTGCTCCATAATGATAGAACAACTATCGCACTAAAAAAATAACATAATTATGCTTATAAATATGTAAGTTTCTAAAATTGAAAAACTATAAAATGCTATCTAATGTCAAATATACCTAGAAATTAGAGCTTCTCTTAACTAAATTTTGGTTACTATTTATATTGATATAAATTTTGGCTTTTGTCTTTGATGAATGGCCATGGTTGATGAGAAATGAATGGAAATGTGATCACATTTTGAATGCATTTACAAGCATTTTTTATTATCAAAAACCACATTTTTTTAATGTTTATGTTAGAGAACTAGTTACTCTTGCAATTATGTCATCCCAATATATTCAAAAATAAATTGAACAATAACATTAAAAAAAATTATAATTATATTTTAAGTAAATCAAAATATTTTAAAATAATATATTTCATCATAACTAAATCAAAACATTAAATAAAATTATAAATACATCTTAATTAAATTTTCATCAACCTCTTTTAAACAATAGCAAAATTATACATTATTTTTTAAATACCTTCTAATAAATTTGAGATTAAAAGAAAACTTGAGGATACATAACATTATTCTATTAGTATTTGATATAAAGATAAAATGTAAAAATTATCTATATATTTATTTATATATAAGAATATGGTATTTTATTAAATCAAAATTAAATATAATATATCAAAAATTAAAATAATTATTTAAGTTAGCATATATATATATATATATATATATATATATATATATATATATATATATATATATATAATATTAAAGGAAATACTCTTTGTTCAATGTTTTTGATTGAAGTAAGCTTTGCCTCTCATTAAAAGTATAGCTGTGGTTAGGTATCTTATGTATAACAAGAAGTTACACAATATGTACTCCTAAAATTATTTTGAACTCTAGCCAAAGACCCTATCTTATGCTTAGGCTAGGGTAACGTAATGATGCCTAGATTATTGGGGAATAAAGAAGGAGATCATCTTGCTAAACTAGTATAATATTAAAAACACTATTACTTCCCAATCTAAGAAGAAATTGTGGGGAAGTAAAGAGATAGAGGGAAAAAGAAAACTACTAGCCGTTAATGTTAAGAGGAGAATGAACACTTTCATGATAAAAACTATTCCAATTAGCTTGATAGTAAAACTAAGGACTAGAAAAGTCCAAAATTTTCATGGGATGAAAGAGTTTATCACTTGGGAAATACTAATAAAATTGAAGATGAAAGTTAATTTCTCTTAGATTTCCCATCCTATATTTATAATTGATCTAATTTTCAAAATATTTGTCACGATACTCAAAATATAGGAACAATTTTGTCTCTTCTCTTTGAGCATAAAAATGATATGTTAAATAGTTATGATTAACCTTTTATCTTTTTAAGGCCAATCACATACACCATATAAATTTTAGTAGATGTAATCAACATACTAGTCATTCAAATAAAATTATAAAAATGATAAAATTACAGGTTCTGTAATTTTTTTCCTACAAAAAACTCACCTTATTTAGAAAACCAAAGTTTCACATTAATCAAATGGAACTTATAAAATCAGATAATTAAAAAAAAAAACTCTAACAATTTATAAATATTATTTCTAAACTTTTTGTTTAAATATGTTATATGATCAACACAAATATGATATTTATTATTAGCAATTTTCCTATCAAATTTTATTACAAAATTCTCTTACTTGTAGATTTACTTTGTTAGAAACCACTAAACTCAACATAAAAATTGTGAGAATTGAAATTACAGAATATTAATCCATTAATACACTAGATACACTAGATATCATATGCCAACCTTTAGATTTTGTACTTCCAAAATCTAAAGGTTTGTAATCCAAAAATTGACAAATACCAGCCAAATGCATTAATAGAAAATCCAATGAGATAATATATACCAACCCTTGGATTTAAGTAAGTACAGAATCCAAGATTTAACATAATTGTTTCCTCAGGATTAGTACCCTGCACCAAGAGTTATAGTTATATTGGTTCCTTGAGATTACTACCTGCACCAGCTTGTACGTTAGCATCAGCGTCATTACATATTCGAGAAAATACGCACAAAATTTGGTGAGAGCTATAGATGAGAAATATAGGCTTGATAAAGATTATTTTCGTCCCCGAATTTTTTTTTCATCAGGAGAAAAATCGTTGTTTAGATATTATATCATGGGAAAACAGTCCATCGTCCAGTACATGCGCAACTGAAGGGTAGATAACCAATTCTCGACTGGAGAAAGGGATGTCCCATTCAGGCAGAGGTAAAAAATAGAGTATGGTACCCTATCAGATAATGCTGTGAACCTATATAGGTTCACAACAGCATACCGGTCCCAGCTATGTATCTGGCGTCGAGGCGAAGTAGCTAGGAGGAAATTACATAGAGCAAATGAAAAAAAAAATAGAGAAAACAATACTGACCTCATAGAGGATACAGAGCATTTCAAAACCATGAGCAAAAGCCGATAGAAGCAGTGGTCCAGCGAAAGGAAAGTAGACTGTCAAAGGCGATGCAACCTGAGCGCTGTATCCATTCGGAAAAGTGCAAGAAAGTTGTGCTGCATCAGACAAGCAACAAGAGCAAGACCCAATACCAGAACAGATGAAGAGCTCCAATCCAACATGGCATCCCATAGAAAGAGAGTGCCTAGGGCCTAAATAATGACACCAAATACCGAGTACCTACAAAGGGAAAGAGAAGGTGGTCTCAGCTCTATTTTCGCTGAATTTTATGACTGTAATGGAGCCAAAATCTTGTTCCAGCCCAAGTTTAGAGAATTTATCTGCCCTGCTATTCAGCTCTCTGTAAATGTGGTGGGTTGAAGCCCTCTGAAATTGAGAAAGAAGGTGGGTAGTACGATCGACCCAACCACAGAGATGAGAGCTTCGGAGAATAGCCCTGCCCGAGATACCTTCAACTACAATCTGGGAATCCCCATATATATCAATGCAAGGTATTTTTCGTCTTCCCTGAATTGAACACTACGGTAAATAATTATTTAGATCAACGAGTCGGAGGAATTGCCCGACGGTCAAAATTGGCCGGAATCCGGGCCAAAAAAATTTAAAAAAATCTTGCAGAAACAGTGTTTGAATCCTGATTTTGACATTGGAAATGGATTCAGCACCATCAAAAACCTGTAGGACACCCAAAATATTAAACTTTGATAGTTATAACATGGATTTAGAAAAAGTCCTGCCGGATTTTCTGAAAATCTTACCGGAATTTTCATGATTTTCAGGGCGATTCCTCCGGCTAGTTAGACTACGTCGTAAATAATTATTTAGATGACATAAATGATACATGACCGAATGACATACCTTAGTTGTCTCCTATATTCTTATATTATTTTTACCATGTTTCACCGTCTAAAAACCTAAATTTTAAAAATTCCTCTCGATTTTGTGAATTCTTCAAACTAATTGAAACCGAAGAAAGAAGAATTTAATTTGTTTGTGAGCTTTGAATTGTGGAGGTCATAAGTTTATAGCTCATGATGGAGCAATGAAAGCATCGAAGAAAACTTTGGTGGTCATTAAGGGTACTAAGACATGAAATATTTATATGCTAGATGGAAGTGTCCAAATTAATAAAGTGACAATAAAATGTGAGGTATAGGACTACAAGTACTAATGAACCACAATTTACTTCAAAATTTGAAATCTATGAATTTGAATTTGTGCAAACATTAGAAATTTGGAAATAAGTGTAGACATAAGTTTAAATTAGGTAGTCACACTAGTAGAGGAATTATTTATTAGATCCATTAGGATGTTTATGGAGTCTCCCCTACTCTTTCCTTTGGAGGATCGTCATATTTTGTAATATTTGTTGATGATTTATCTAAAAAAGTGTGGGTTATGTTTTGGAAACTGAATTTGATGTGTTTAACACTTTTAAACTATTCATAGTAATGATAGAAAAGGAATTTGGGAAAACAACCAAATGTTTAAGAATATATAGTAAAGGTGAGTTCATCTCTTTAGAATTAAAAAAATTATTGGAAAGAACCTCATATTGTGAGACACAAAACCATTTATATACTCCCAAAAAAATTGAATAGAATAAAACATGAAGATGACTCTTCTAAAAGGAGAAGGAAGCATGCTCAACAATACCAATTTTCATCAAGAGTTGTGGGCATAAGTAGTCACTAATACTTGTTAGCTTTCAGAGGGATCACCATTAGTCACAATAAATTGTAAAATCCATGAAGATATGTGGAGAGGTCATCCCAATGATGATTTAAATTTAATATTTTTGGTTGTGAAGTGTGCACTCTTACTCCTAAAAGTGAACGTTCTAAATGAGGACATAGTCAAAGAATGGTATCTTTGTTGGACTTCATGATGTTGCTAGTGGATATTGTTTTTGCGGGTTCCTACTAGCAACAACAACATCATCAATATAAATGTGATATTTGATTAACCTCCTCTCATTAGGCTAGAAAGTGTAGAATATCCTTTGACAAAGGAATACGTGCAAAATCAAAGGACATTAAATCAAAAAATTGAATTGTAAACCCAACCATTCAAAACACAAGTAAACAAAAGGAAGCTTTTAATGATAAACAGGTCATAAATTCTAAAGACATCTAGGGAAATTTGGAAATTGCACAACCAACACTGCGAAGATCCACAAGGGAGAGAAATTCTCCTAGGAAAATATGAAAATTCCATAACCAACACTGAGAAGATCTTGAAGGGAGAGAAATGCTACTAAAAGGTATATCAAATCTACTTCATTTGTTATCAGGAAGTAATAGATGTTATCAACGATTCCAAATGGATGGTGTCAATAACACCAAAAATAAATGTCTAGGAGAATAATATAACTTGGGATATGGCAAAGTTTCTAAGGTTAGAAGTTTGTTTTATGTAATGGGCCTACCCATTGAAGAAAGGACTTAATGGTAATGTTGAGAGTGATAAAGCTATAAAAGTCACAAAAGGTAACTCCCATATGAAATACAATGTCTTCATGAAATGTTTTTCTTTTTTCTAATTATTAAATTTGTATTTGTTTGTATTTTATTGGCACTAATTGTTTTACTTAATTTGAAATTAAAGTAATATGATTTGAAAAAAACATTTTATATAGAAATTTGGATAAAAAGATATATATGGAAAAATAGAATTTTAATTTTAAAATTTTAAAAATTATGGTATGAACTAAAACAATAACTTAAAAAATAAAATATTAATTTGTAAATTCAAGAAATCATTGTATGATCTAAAGAAATAAATGAAGATGGTAAAAAAATTGATATAATACAACACCATATAAACGACTCAACTTTAAAAAAATCATACAATTTTTTTATTAGTTATTTTTTTTAATTGCAAAATAAAAATTTAAATGCAAAAATAGTTAAAAATAGATATAATACAATACAATAGAAACGACTCAATTTAAAAATATCATACAATTTCTTTATTAGTTATTTTTTTTTAATTTAAAAATAAAAAGTAAAATACAAGTTAAAATTATCATTCTTCTATTCTTATTTTTTATTTTGTATTTCTATTTTGCTTAAAAAATTTTGAAATCTTTTTAATTTCTAATTTGGTTAAAATTTCTTTAAAATGAACCTTTAAAATCAAATATTTGAAAGAAATATTTAAAAAGTAAATTAGCTAATATATTTAAAATTGATGTAAATAAAAAATATATGACCTTTTTAATTTTTTATTTTAATTTGATGAAATTTTCTTTAAACCGTTTTAATTTCTAATTCGGTTAAAATTTATGCAAACCTTTTTAACTTCTAATTTGGTTAAAATTTCTTGAAACTTAGAAGGTTAAATGTATATAATTCAGATATTTGAAGGATATTTAAAAACTAAATTAGCTAATATATTTAAAAATTTGATTTAAATAAAAAAATATATAATCTTAATAATTATATTAAGAGTGACCAAAAAAACTGAAATATAAAATATTTAGTAAGTGCAAAAATTAAAGAAAATAGAGCACCTGATAAATTTTTCATGAACGTGTATACAGGTCTGCAGAGATGCGGAAAGAGCTGCAGGCTGAGATGGGTGAACTACTTACGACCTGGCCTTAAACACGGACCAATTTCCTACGAAGAAAAGCAAACGATCATATATTTGCATTCCCTTCTTGGCAACAGGTTTCCATTTTCCTCAATTCCTGTTCTTCCCTGATCATCTTTGTTAATAACTGTTCAAATGAATCCATGCTCGCTTTCCTTTACTTCGATTTGGAAATGAATGGCATAAACTATGCAGGTGGTCTCAAATTGCTGCTCATTTGGGTGGACGTACAGACAATGAGATCAAGAACTATTGGAACTCCTGCATCAAGAGGAAGAGAGGGTTTCTCTCTTCGTCCTCCACACAACCCAACTGTAACAACAACACAAAATGGAATATCCCCTCGCAATCCCATCATGACACATACAATACAAATTCAGTGTCTGTGCACGCACATGATTATCACAGGTCGCTTCAACCAGCCAAGCCGTTGGGCGTTAAACCTGAAGGGCACATGCGGTCATTTAATAACATTTGTAATGCAGTTATATCTACAGAAAATGAGGACTATCGTGTTGAGGACCTATTGGATTTAAAAGACGAGCAATTTGATGTTCAAGACAGAAATAATGAGTTTGTTGCAATTGATGTTGACAGCACCAACAACCACCTAATTTCTTGTCCGCAGCTCTGGATTGATCACATCAATGACAGCTTCACTGAGGATTTTACATCTCCGGCTCTGCAAGCGCAAAGACATACTATTCAAACTGCAAAATCCTCCAAATACGATCAATTGATAAACCCATGGGCCACATTGTTTACCCCTGAAGCTCCACGGTCTGCCAACAACGATCTCGGCTGTACAGTCACCATTCCAGCTCTTGTTGACATCAGCGACTCATTGAAAGGGAAAATTGAAAACGATGGGCATATCATTTATGAAAATGACAATGAGATGGCGATAGACAATTTGTCGTTCACAGCATCTTCTGGAAAAGCTGCAGGGAACAGTTGTCATTCCTATTCAAATGCAGCTGATTTCAGTAATGTTTATGGAGGGGCAGAATCATACCCAGCAGATAATTCCCTCTCCCAATTTATTACACCAACATATTTATGGGCCGACGTTGATGATTTTGGAAATTTGAGATATGATGAACTTAAATTAGGAGCACCACCAACGTACATTAATGTTGATAGGTAGAAGAGGTATGAGTTGCGTGGGATGGGAGTAGTGGTTGGTGATCAACAGGATTTCTCAATAATTGCCAACGAGGAAGCCAACGCAACAATGTAAAGGTGAAGCAGGCCAATTAAGTGACCGTAGGGCACGTGATACTGTCTCGTCTTCTGTTCTTGGATCAAATCTGTTATAGCAAATCAGTCAATGCAGTGCGTTCAGGCTTTGGATTATAATTATCCTTTGTAATTTACTTTCACGATTTTTTTACTCTGTAGTCTTATATGATTGCATGCAAAGAGGAGTATGATTCATGATCCCATTCAGCCGGGCTGTGTGTCTACATTTAATAATTGTATTATCAAGTAAACATTTTAAACTTTATTATTTATTTTATTGGTGCAGCTCGTAAATGTTTGTTCTTATAATAATTACCTTTATTATTTATTTTAATACTGTACCTCGTAAATTTTTGTTATTATAATAACTATATTTTAGATTTAAATATTTCTTGTTATAATAATTATCTTTATTATGCCGTAGGCATCCTTATTTGAAAAGAACTTTCCCAATTGCCATCGTGTCTTGATATGTAACCTGCGATCAAATGTTAGACGATTAAACATTGAGACGATTAAACATTTAGAGGTTATTGGATTAATAATCAGTAAAAACAGTTAGACCAAAGTCGTTATTGCAATGCTAGACGAAGCTATTCCATGGATCCCACTGCACCCTAGCAGACGACAGTTAGAGGCAGCGCTATCGAAGGAGATTTTGTGCACCTACTGGAAACAGAGGACAACAGATTTGGAGGACAATATGAATCGAATTAGTTAGAGAAACCGAGTTGAAGAAAATTGCCCATGTCTCGGATAGTAAGGCACCAGCGAAAACGCTTCCATGTTGTGGGAGTATTATGGTGGTTTTGTAGCTTATCTCTTAGCGCAGCTATACCTAGATGAAGTTCAGAAGTTGACTCTTGTTGTTGCTGGAGTTTGTTTGGAGGAGAAGGTTATGAAGGAAGGGCTTCTCAAAGTATCTAACTTGGCAACCGCTAGAAGCGTTTTACTGCTGCAAACTACGGCATTTGCATGTGGATTCACAGTTTTCCTTCCATTTCTGTTGAATGTGGTTGAGTTGGCTCAACGCTGTTTGGGAGCTTCGCACCATTTGCAGGGGTGAGTGTCCTTGCTAAGGATAAACGGTGCAATAGACAGGTCGGCTTGTCTCGAGATAGAGAAAGATCCATTATATTACAGATTTTTGGTCTTGTAATAATGGAACGAGAGATGTCTACATTGTATGAATGCATTGTTTGCTTCTATATCTGCACTTTTATTATTGATCCTTTGTATGTGATATCATATTTCTTCTTCAACAACAACATTTATGATCCCAAGCCCCTGCTTTTTGTGGACTAATTTTTGGTCTCGCTCCCTCAGACTAATTGTCTGCTTTGTTGAACTGAGAGGCTTCTTTGGATGATTGAGTGTTGCGTGACTATATTTTGTTTGAACAAATTGAAACCAGTTCAACTCAATAGAATTCTAGAGAATATTTGATCCAAATTATCCGTCCCTTTTGCAAAGATGGCTTCTGTTGTGTGGCTCCCGGTTTTGGTGAAGATCATTTTTTGCTCGGTGTTCTTGAGCTCAAATATGCTTTTATTTCTGGTTAACCGATACTGTCACTGGAGGGTAGGTCGAAGGGAATTCTATGAAATAATAGGTAATATTTTATCGTTGAATTAATGATAATAGATGTTGTTTCAGTGTGCAAAGTAGTGAGGAATACTGCGAGTGGAGGGTAGGTCGAAAGGGCCTTCTATGAAAGAATAGGTATTATTTTATCAGTGAATTAATGAAAATATTAGATGTTCTAGTGTGCAAAGTAGTGAGGAAGGGAAAGAGTATATTTTAAATGGTCTGGAAGAGAATTGAGAAGAGATTTCCAACCACCTTGGTGTAAGGGGCATAGAAGGAATAAATGTTGTGAAGTTTCTTCAGAGCTTTCTTCCCACTGCGGTTTCAAATTTCAAAACTAATTCATATATTTTTTATTAATTAATATTATTAAAATATTTAAATATAACAAAACTATATAAACCTATAAATATTACCAATTGATATATCCAACCATCCTTCAATCGGTTGGCTATGAGTCATTATGGGAGGTACACTTTTGTCTTGTGAAACCGTATGTAGAGTTTTGGATAAAATTGTATGTGTGAAAACAAGACTTTACAAAGAAAATGTTTTTAAAAAATGTTTTTTATTTAAAAAAAGAAATATTTAAATGTAAAAATGATATGTAATTCTTTTTAAGCATTTTTATTTGAAAACAACTCTATTAATTGTCATGGTGTATCTTTTTGCACCATCAAATGGAATGTTTTAGGCCATTCATTTACAACCTCCTTTTAATTAACTACATAAATAATTCTCTAACCTCTACTAATATTAGGCCATTCATCTACAACCTCCTTATATATACATGACTAATTCTGTATCTACTGACCTGATCTACTCTCGATATGATATGTAACGTCTAATACATAAATCAAACCGGAATATGGATTTTCATATGTCATGATTCTTTTCCAATTTAATTCTTATAGCATTTCCTTTGCAACATCAGGTGCAATTGCTAGTTATTTATTTTACAACTGTGCCTTGTAAATTTTTGTTATTATAATAAATATATTTTAGATTTAAAAATAATAGTTAAAGTATTAGTATATAGTGAAATATTTAGAGTTTAATGTAATATGGTTCATCCATATTAAATTATTTATAAACATTTTATTTCTTGTAAAACTAACTTCAAGTTACTATTTTTTTAATAGTATATGTATGAGAAGAAGTATTACAGTATGGAAGTCAAAAGGTTGCCTAAAATTACCATTTAACTCTAGCCAAAATTTCTAACTTTCTAGGGAAGATTGTAAGAGAATAAAATATATATGAGAGATAGATTAGTTAGTTTGAGTGGGTTTAGTTCTCATAAGGTTTCATGTTAAAATTTTATGGAGAGGGGATGAGAATAGAAGTCATTTTCGAACTAATTAAACTAGCTTGATATGGAGAAGTGATGAGAATAGAAGAAATGAATTAAAAAAGCATAGATTCATGTTAATTTGTAATCTACTTAACCCCAAGAGGGATCCGATCTCTTTTCCCTTTAAAATAAGATTTCACATCAAGAGAGGGATCAAGTCTGTTTTAACTTTGAAAGGGGATTGCACATCAAAATATTTGATCCCTCTTGCTCAAATGTTAAGATGGATCTAGACTAGTTTAATTATTAAATATAAATATAAATATAGATATAAATATCAATATCAATATAAATATAGCTCTTAATTTTAATATTTTATTTTTTAATTGCACCCCTCCAAGCTCAACTAAGCTTCCCACGAACATGGTCTAAAAATAACATACTACTCTGAATAGATTTTGAGGATAACATCCCAGTGCATGTAGATTTTGATTATAACATCCAGTTGTAGGTATATTTTGATGAAAACATAGTGCCAAATAAAGTTATGGGAAAATTATAATTTTTTCTTTTTTAAATTGCATTTTAAATGTATAAATGATTAATATCTACCACCCAAGAAAAAAATTAAATTAATATTTAAATTAATTAGTGTTGTGTAACTTAATTGTATCAAATCATTTGGAGATCTAACCCTCTCTCATCAGCATTTTGTTGATGACATCATTCTCTTCTGTCAAGCTACCTTAAAAGAAGCTAAGGCCCCTTTATCTATTCTCAAAGACTTCATGGTAGCATCAAGGACTGTCATAAACAATGAACCATCCAATGTCTACTTTTAAATGCTAATGATGTCTCTCAGATATTCCTATCCCATACTCTGGGTTTTAATTTAGGTTCTTTCCCCATGAAGTATTTAGAAATTCCCCTTAGCCTTAATTCTCTTAGGGTTTCGGGATAGAAAGATCTCCTTAATTGTATTTAGGGCCATCTTCAGAATTGGGCACTTTGAGTTCTCAATGATCCTATTTGGGTTGTCTTATTGTGCTTTGTTTTGAAATCCATCCCAATTTATCATTTATCAGGGCAGGTTGCCCCCAAAACCATCTGCACCAATATGGTAAAGATATTCAAAAATAGATGGTGGCAGGGAACTCAACAAACATTAAAATGAGCTCTTCTCTCTTGGGATAAGCTCACTAAACTCAAAAAATCACGAGGATTGGGATTACGAGACCCATACGTGTTGAACCAGGTGATAGGAGCTAAAATTTGCTGGAGATGGCTCTAAGGGGGTAGACACCTATGGAAATTTATTTGGGAGAGGAAATATGAAATGCCCTGAAATACATCTGCAAAATTGAAAATCAATGTTATCCCAAAAGGGTCCAACATCTGAAATCTAGCAGCCATTAACAGAGACCTTATTCGAGAGAATTGTTGATATTCAACAAGAAAATTTCAGCACCCATGCCTAGTTGCATTAAGCACCCAGACTAAGGTGGGGCCCATAGTGCTATTGTTGGGTGCATGTCTATTTTGGTTATTCCTTAATGAAGATGGACATTAAACTGTAATATATTCTCAATTTTGACTTCAAACAGTTAACTGAAAGTGATTAATTTAGTTAGCTAGTGGATTTCAAGTTAGAGGTATTTGTTGAGGCATGTAGAGAAATTCTAGTTGTTGGTGAGCCTTGGTATTGCACCAAGAGTGCTGCAACTCCTAGGGGCTGCCCTACTTTACTTGATCAACCCAGGTTTTATACAAACTTGAAGGTGGCAGTGTTATATACACAGCAGATGCATTCTACTCATGTCATCCTCTTCCACTCTCCGAAAGGGTGCTACTTCTAGGGATTCTCAGCAAAGTCTCTCACACTTCAATGAAACTAATATAAATTGAAGAATGGAAATGAGAGAAAGGAAACTAAACTAAATTGCTGAAAAGAAATGACAGGAAAGGAAACTAATTTAACTTGATGAAAATAAGTGGAAGAAATGAACTAGTTTAGGTCACACTTAACTTGGCCAATTGGCTAAACACACGCTACTTATCTTATGCTCTATCTACCATGCTTCTATCCATGTAGCTAAGTTATCCATGACTTAATTCTAATTGAAAAAGTATTTATTGTAGTCTAGAGGGAAAGGGCTAAAGATGCTAATGGAAGGCTTAACACCCGAAACAAGGCTAAAACGAGTGAAAAAGGTGTTTTTAGTTTATTAAAGTCACAAATGAAAAGTGTAATGGTGGAATTGCGATGGAGGGATGAAAGTGCGATATACAATATTCGATATCGCAATTCGCAATATCGCAAAGTTGGAAGAGTAGCAGAAGTGATGTTCGGGAGCGAGAGGGAAATGCGAAATATGATGGCTTAGAAGTTGTGAAATTCGATATGCGATGGGGATAAAAAATACAAATGAGAAATGCGATAATTCAAATGATTTGATGGTAGGATGGGTGGCATATTACTTTAAATGTATCGCAATCAGTGTTGGGAGTGGGGAAACGTTAATGGAGAGCAGACAAAGATTGTGAAATGCGATTGCAAAAAAGGATAAACACTGCAAAATGTGAAAAGAAATAATTCAAAGGATGTGGCGATAGGACAGGTGGCAAAGTTCTTTAATCATATCAAAATCGAAGTTGGGAGCAGTAAGTGTTAACGGGACCAAATGAAAAATATGATTTGTGATTTACGATGCGGTGGAGTACGGAGAGTTATCGCACTCGACGTTTGGAGCAATAAGTGTTAATGGGACCAAATTAAACATGTGATTTGCGATTTTTGATGTAAGATAGCGTGAGTTTCGAGGAGGAAAGGGCAAAGGTCAAACCCTCAGCATTTTTAAGTGTCTTGTGAAAAAAACGGGTAGCAGCTGCAATAAAAAAAGGATGGAAATGGAGGCACAACAACAGTGATGGAGGCGTAAAAACAGAGATGGAGAATGAAGCAGGAGGTGAAAATAGACTTACCTGGTACTTTGATTCTTATTCCCGAAAACAACTTTGCTGATCCATCTATGAAGAATAGATAATTGCGTGAAAATACAGTACAAAAGGAAGGCTAAAAATGGTAATACAACTCTACCCTATTCTCAAAAATAGTGAACATAAATAAATTTTTGGGTCTGTGGGAAGGTTCACCCTCCTCGAGCTCTATTGATAGAGATGAGAGGGGAGGTCTTGATCCACAAATATTAGAGTTTTCTCCTTTGTTCTATTACTCATAAGAAAATGAAACCTACAACATCACACTGAAAGAAAAACTAAACAACAATGAAACTATCAGAAGCAGATCTACTAACAGCAAACAAAGAACAAGCACAACAGAGAGGTCGGGGCACATGGATTGGGCCCTAACCAGCATGCCTAGCCCTATGAAACTTAAATCAGTAAAATGAAATAAATCTACTCATTTCATGAAAGAATGTTCTTATGCATTTCTCAAAGTTTAATCTCTGAGTACAATAATCAAAAGATCAATAGCTTGCAGCAATGTTTCCAATAGAATCGAATCCTTCTGAGCTCTAGCTCTACTCTATTTATTCTACAGGGTAGCTACCAACAACTCCCTTGAAAATAGTGATTGAGTCCACTTGACTCCAAGTAAACATATATTGAGTGCACTTTGGTCTTTGAGTTGCTTGGCTGCCACTGGAAATTGAATTGTTAGAGAGAATCCTTGGGGATCCTTTGGCTGCGTTCCAGAATTAAGGAGGGTAGAAAATCCTCCTATACTTTCTCCTTGTTGTATCCTTTAATTATTTATGATACATTGTTCAAAAACAATGCCAATTACTCATGATTTTATACACTCAACCTCATATTAGGCACTCAGAGTATGTTAGCCTTAATCACCACCTATACTTGCATCATAAAATCAAATAACAATAAAAATGCAAGAAAAGGAGATTTAAGAAGGCAAAAAGTTGACCATTAACCCCTGCAAATATGTCTAATGATGGAGCTCATCATCACCGCCCTACTGAATGGCTTCTCATCCTCAGAGAAACTAATCCTCCTCCTGCAGCTTTGACAGCTCCCCTAAATTCCTAAGGAAGAAGTTTGGGGGCCCCCTCAGGGGGGTAAAACCCATTACTCTTTTCTGCATTCTCCCATTCTATATCTTGTACATCTGTGTCCCTTTCATCATCCATCTCTGGCAGTAGAGGTGGACTGATATTGAGACCAAGCCATTGGATCTTCTTGACTTGCATGGCCCTCTTGTATAATGGCACTCTTTCCAGGGCACCCATCAGTCTTTCTGGAGTATGGTACTCCCTGTTCTTGAGGGTGTGAGGGAAGTTGTTCCTTCTCCTCTGGCTGGAAATAAGGCACTCATCTTCTATATTCCTAGAAACATCATCAAAGTGGCCTATTACATGTGTGTAATATTCCCAAGTGGGAAAACTCAGCAACACATGCATAAAAAACACATTTTCAGAAATATATGCTATAAAAATAAAAATAAACCCTTAGATACATTATATCTAACCTCACAACACCTAAATCCAATAGGATATCAGAAACAAATCATATTAGGTGAGGTAAACAAGCCTCCCACACCTAGTATAGCTCAAAAACACTAAAACCCCAAAACTACTACAACACAGAATTACGGCATAGAGTGACAACACAGTCTAATCAGGGTTTATACATAGAAATTATAGAGAAAAATATATCTACTCATATATTAATCAATAATTCTCAAAAACTGAGATCTAGTCTCCTTTATACAAATCCAAGAGAACCCGGGAAGCGTTTCTTGAAATACACCCAATACAAATGGTGATCTACAGCCCAAGCACTGAAGGATCAATGCATACTATAGCACATGAAGATATGAGCCTGAAATAATATAAATATGATGCAGATCCACTCCATGGTCTCCTCCAATGAAAGGTTGAACCCTTCAATTACAGGAAAACACCCAAACAGAACCACAAGATCACTCACTGAAGCTGCCCTCCAAAATAACCCAATTCCAGAATGAAATCATGCTGTAGGTGATGGAAAAATATTGGCATGCTGCCAAATATCTGAAATGAGCTCAAGAACCCTCCAAACTGATATCCCAAGAGAAAGAATCCTTTCTCCTATGAAAAACTAGCTCAGAAAGTGGGTTTCTCAACCCTCCACTGCAACACCTTGCAACACAACAAAATATTCTGCAGAAACTGTGCTGTAGCTGAAGACTGAAGCTTGGCTAGAATGTCAAATATGTGGAATGAAATATCAGGTCTCTCTAGAGAGTCCTCTAAAGGAAAGATATGGAATTCCTAAATAGGAATACCTTGTGCTAAACAACACCAGCAATCTTAGCTAAGCAGCTGAAGAGTGAAAAAGTCTAAACTGATGTATCAAAATATGATTCATTAGCTAACCCCATATGGATGACATCATCTTCCTTATAAACAATGTGAGCCTTCTCACCTTGGGTCCCACTCATTAGGGTTTCCACCATCACATAATCAATCTCCCTCCAAAACTACATTGTCCCATCATTAAAGCCACTCCTCCATAACAGCGCTGCTTGATTTGGTCAAAGTTGACCTCTTCAACCTACTCCAACCATTTTCAAATCTGAGGGTCTTCAATCCAGATTTTATATAGCTGTCTAAACTAATCCACATTCATACCGGCTGTCTCTATTTATGATTCACTCCCTCCACTCTATCATAGCTGACTTGGTCAAACTTGACCTTGTCTTCATGCATGAGCCCTTGTTCACACTTGAGGGTGTTTTATCTAGCTATGAATATGATCCATTTTCACATTAAGAGGGATTTTATTGCTGCTAGAATTTTTTATGGGCCTCCCTACCCATTTATTCATCTAACCATAGGTTAAGAGAAAAAAATAATATTCCCATTAGCTGCATGCTAATTTATGGATATTACAGTCCTCCCCTCCCAAATGTTGCTTGTCCTCAAGAAAATGCAAGGATAGAACAGAATATCCCCCTCTCTTGCTCTTATAGCATCCTCATATGATAAATTCCTCCAAGGAACAAGATTTTGTCTCATCAATACATCCCCAAGTTGCCCCTCCAAAGTATGCAAGTTAGCTTTTGGTGACCATCCCAAATAGATATCATCATGTAGAAGTAAAACACCCATGGAGGAAACAATGTGTTGTCTAGAGGTTTTCTTCAGGCATGATATCTAATATATATTTGAATCTATCATCCCCATGTGAATCTCCCATCCCCAAGCTATCATCCATACAAAATGAGCCACCCTCCAAAATGGTAGCTCATGAAAAATCTCCTCCACCTTTGGCTCCTGTAATGTAGGTGGGTTGGAAAACTGAACATGGTAAACAAGATAGCCTACCCCATGTTGTCTCTCTCTCCACTTATGATAAGTGTAGAGTAGCTACTGATCTTGATCTGCAATAATGTTTCCCTCTAGTGGCAAGAAGAAGACTGCATCTGCAAAGATCCTCTCCATGGAATCATGAATCATGCTAGCCCAATCCATCCCATACAAAATGAATGGCAAATCATCACCATATGGCATCGAAATCAGAAAATTTTTGGAGATTATGTGCAATTTTGGATGATACCAATGGTTTCTCAGGTTGATACATCATGTGGAAGTGGCAGGTGATCCTCCAACAAGTTACTAGCTGTGCATGTTTGCTCATCCACTATGAGGTAGTAAATAGCATTATATATAATCTGAGCATAATAAGAACAAAAACAGACTTTCCTAAGGTTAAGAAAAGAAGGATTATCTCCATCACCAATGTTGGTCCTAGAATGACCATGAAATACAGAAATAATCTTGCCCTCTTGTGGAGCAATTCACTGTACATAGATGGTGAAAAAATGAAAATACTTTTGGAAATGATCAATAAGTACAAAAATAAATCTCTTACCATGCATACTGAGTAGGCTGGAAGTGAGGTCCATGGATGAGTTCTCCCATGAGAATCTCTTCATAAAATTTTTCAAAATGAAGGGATTCATACTCCCCTTGGAACACTCCATCAACATACTCCCAAGTGATAGTGCTATTGGCATTGGTGATAAGGCTCTTGTCGCTGCATGACTTCCTTCTTTGACATGCCATATGCCAAAGTCATCCACCATCATGCTGCTAGGTGTGGAAATCTTCCTCTCATATGGAAGTGCCTCCTTATCCTCTAATGTTGAAGGGTAGCCTCTTTGCACTTTGATTGTGCCATCCCTTTCTCTGGAAATATCATAATAAGTATGGGAAAAATTCTACCGATACTCTCCCAAGAGTAGCCAAAGCAAAAATAATCATGCTGCTCCCTCACATCTCCATCATACCAATCATGAGGTGAAGATATGATGATTGACATGAAGAATGTCGCATCAACATAATGCACCCAACCTCCTTGCTGCCAAATGTTGCAAGTGTCCTGCCAAGTTTCCTCCACCATCATACCCTTAGTAGAAGGATATGTTATATAATGGCCTAACTCTTTCAAGAGTAGCCAATGTAGCCATGCCTCCTGCTGCCCTGTGTCATAGATATGCAAGTGGCTCACCAACCTCTTGCTCACCATCCACACCCATTAATACAAATGTGGGTGTCTCTTACCATGCTCCATCTTGGTACTCCTCCAATGGAGAATACCACCCTTCCAGATCATATTTCTACCTTTGCATTTCATGGGATGTTAAAATGCAACCTCTTGCAGATCTCCTAAAGAAGACCCCACACCAATGACCAAATTGAATCCATAAATATCAAAGTATGATGAAGGAAAAACCTCCTTATAGGCCTATATAATGGTCATCCTAATAGACCCATCACAATGATGAAAGACAAACTGTCTCTCATTGATCATCTACTCATCCAATGTTATACAAGTGTAATGATCATCAGAATGCTGTAATGATAGCTGGGCCCCCATCTCCTCACTGTTCCTTAATGACAACACTGCTAATCTCCTCAATGGTGTATTTGTTGTCTAATGCTCAAGCTCAATGATGAACATAGAGTTTTGAATTGGATTGTTTAGGACAAAGTTCATCCTATCCTCCACGAGTCCACACCCCAAACCCAAGTGTTGTTTGCAGCTCAATAATGACACATGAGGATGATTGCTTATCCCTTCCTTGAAAAACTCAAGGCTGCATAGTGCAGTGCAAGTCTGCTACTGCAAATCAGCAGTATGTGTTGACCCTTGGTCATGCAAAGGCAAATTTCCACAACCCTCCATAAGTTTTGCTAAAATAATAGAAAGTGAATATTCATGCATACCTTGGTTAAACTTGGGAACATCTTGTACGGCTACAAGGGTTCCTCCGTCCAAGTGTTGGCTCCCCCAACTATTGAGGATGATGGCTGCTCCTTCATAGTTCTATCAATGTTGATACAAGTATCCTCAAGTGGTGGTGAAGGATCCACCCTTTGAGTGAAATTTTCAAAAGTATTAACTCGTGCATGACTCAAATGGCTGAACCACCAAGTGCTTGCTTTACCCTCAAGGTGCAACGTTGCAATCTCAACAACCTCTCTTTCTACCGCTAGATGTAGTAGGAAGAACACATCTATTTTTATCACCGAAGCCTTTTTTGTACGTGTGGATGACCCATCAAAAGTAGACAACAGAAAACTATTTCCCCTCATTCTCTTATTGTTGAAAGACCTCCTTTCTTCTTCAAGTTCAATAAACTAAGGAATATTTAGAGTCTCCTTGAAAGCTCTAGGTTGAGACTTGTATTTTGTAAGGTATCCACTCAGGATCCCATGTCCCAAGTGCCCTCCATCTCCATGCCTCTTTTCTTCTTCCTCAAAAGGGAAGGGCAAGGTGTAATGCTTGGAGATTTCTACAACACTGGTTCTTTCCTTTGAGAATAGGAAGTACATGGTCCTTCCTCTTCTTGAAACCCTCTAGAAGTTTCATATCGTCTCTTCTCTTTCATATGCTTAACCTCCTTGGAGAGGTTCTTCATAAATCTAAAAAGTGATGAGACCAAGATCATTCCTTCCACCATTTTATATCTCTTATCCTTCTCTTCTTCTTCTTATAGCACAATGGTTGAAGACTCACAAGCTAAGCTAAGATTATGCTCTGATACCACTATAATATTCTCAAGTGGGAAAACTCAGCAACACATGCATAAAGAATGCATTTTCAGAAATATATGCTAAATAAAAATCAACCCTTGGATCCATTAGATCTGAGATCATAAAACCTAAATCCAAGAGGATATTAGAAACAAATCATATTAGGTGAGGTAAACAAGCCTCCCACACTTAGTATAGCTCAAAAACACTAAAACACCAAAACTACTGCAACACATAATTACTGCATAAAGCGAAAGCACAGTCTAATGAGGGTTTATACACAAAAATTATAGAGAAAAATATATCTTCTCATATATTAATCAATAATTCTCAAAAACGGAAATCTAGTCTCCTTTATACAAATCCAAGAGAACTCGGTAAGGGTTTCCTGAAATACACCCAATACAAATGGTGATCTATAGTCCAAGCACTGAAGGATCATTGCATATTGAAGCACATGAAGATATGAGGCTGAAATAATATAGATATTGTGCAGGTCCACTCTAAGGTCTCCTCCAATGAAAGGCTGAACCCTTCAATCACAGGGAAACACTCAAACAGAGCCACAGGATCCTTCACTGAAGCTTCCCTCAAAAATAGTGCAATTCCAGACTGAAATCATGCTGTAGGTGATGGAAATAGATTGGCCTACTACCAAAGATCTGAAATGAGCTAAAGAACCCTCCAAAATGATCTCCCAAGAGAAGGAACCATTCCTCCTATGAAAAACTAGCTCAGAAAGTGGGTTTCTCAACCCTCCACTGCAACACCCTGAGAAACAACACAATATTTTGTAGAAACTGCGTTGTAGCTGAAGAATGAAGCTTGGGAAAAATTTCGGATGTGTGGAATGAAAGATCAGGTCTCTCCCAAGAGGCCTCTCAAGGAAAGAGATGGAACTCCTAAACAAGAATACCTTGTGCTAAACAACACTAGCAATCTTAGCTAAATAGCTGAAGAGAGAAAAAGTATAAACAAACATATGAAAATATGATTCATTAGCTAACCCCATATGGCTGCCATCCTCTTAATTATAAATAATGTGAGCCTTCTCACCTTGGGTCCCACCCATTAGGGTTTCCACCATCACACAATCAATCTCCCTCCAAAACTATGTTTTCCCATCATTAAAGCCACTCCTCCATAACAACGATGCTTGATTTGGTCAAATTTGACCTCTTAAACATGCTCCAACCCTTTTCACACCTAAGGGTCTTCAATCTAGATTTTATATAGCTGTCTAAACTAATCCACATTCACACTGGCTATCTCTATTGATGATTCACTCCCTCCACTCTATCTCAGTTTACTTGGTCAAACTTTACCTTGTCTTCATGCATGAGCACTTGTTCACACTTGAGGGTGTTTTATCTAGCTATGAATATGATCCCTTTTCACATGAAGAATAATTTTATTGATTCTAGAAATTTTTATGGGCCTCCCTACCAATTTATTCATCTAACCATAGGTTAAGAGCAAAAATAATATTCACATTAGCTACATGCTAAGTTAGGGATATTAGAGTGTGTTTGAGTCAGCAAGGAACCTGTGTTGAAGGGATTCTATGCACAAGTCTGCCATGGTGGCTACTTATTTCCCTTTTTGTTGCAATTTCTCCTTTAGTTCTATATTATTTTCCTGTGCCATATGTAGCCGCACCTTCAGAACTGTCTCACTTATTCTTTCCTCCTCCCTTGGTGATTCTTCAATGATGACGGGGCTCTTTGGAGGAGTTTTTGGTTGTTTCTGACTTACCCTCTGACTCTTTTCAGTTCTAAAAACATAGAGGTCTTCCTTTTTCTCTTTGTGCTCAAAGAAGCTAAGGTCGCAACTTTCTCTTGGTTTTTAGGGGATGTTGGGCGATGTTGTGAGTGTTCTTCTTGCTCACTTTCTGCTACCTTTAAGACTTCTGTCTCCATTTCCATTTCTTCCATTTCTCCTTAGCCCTTTTTCTCTTCCTCTTCTTCTTCTTGTTCCTCTTCTGGTTCTTCTTCTAGTTCTTCTTCTGGCTCTTCTTCTCCTTCTTCTCTTTCTTATCTCAGGTTAGGAGTAGAATTCTTCCTTCTTTGGGTTTTTATAAAAGCTTCCCTTGGTCCCTTGCTACCGTGTCTGATATGCGGTATACTTCGGAAGTTAGCTTGACTTCTGGTGATGTTGTTCTGCTACTACTGCTGCACGTTGTTCAAATACATGGCCCAATATTGGTAATGTTGTGCTGCGGGCTCCCTTTGGTCTCTTTCAATAAAAAATTCTAAATTCAGGGGTTTGGATAAAACGAGATCACTTTTTATTATATTGCGCAACTAAATTTGGAGCACTTATGTAACTCGGCCTCAGCTCCGGTTTCTGTTAGAGACCATTGTTTCCTTCTCTCTGTTAATTCATGATGGACTGTGTGTTTCCTCCCCTCATTCTCCTCTACTCCATTTTATTTAATTTTTTTTTCCTTTGCATACCCACGTGGCATGACTTTGCAGTTCTGCCTAGTCATACTTCACAATGGTGGCCAAGCTAACTGGCCACCTTTCTGCCCCTTAAACTCTAAGTTTGAAAATTTATTTATTTCTAGCTATTATGGATGCATAGAAAGGGGTGAGAAGCTATACCTGAGTTTACTTGTTGTTTTCAAGGCATTTGCAGGAGCTGGATTGACAAGACAAGCCTTTTAGATGCTACATTCTTTGCTATATTCTTGTTCTCTGAGTGAGAAACTTGTTGAATGAGCAGCTTCCTGAGTGAGTTGCTAATATTTTATTTTTGTTTCTTTCTACTGTAGATGTTGCATGGGGTGCTCAAGATGCCATGGGTGGCATTATCGTTCTCCTGGAGTCTGTTATGAAACATTCCTTCTTTTTTTTCTTTACACGCCATGAACAACTTTTTTTTGAAGGAACTTCCTGATGTTTGTAGTTGTTTGTGGCTTTCTTTCTTTTGCTACATTGTGCTCATGAATGGAGGAATATGGTGTATGGAGGTGATGCAAGGAGTTATGGAAATGAATGGAGTGATTGATGGGATGGATGGTAAAATATAAGGGGAGAGAAGAAGATGAATGCTTCCATGTGTTTCTAGAAACCATTAATAACTTGCAAAACAACAAACACAAAGATGTAGATGTGTGTTTGTTTGTTTGTTTGTTTTTGAAGGAAAATAGGCTACCTCCATGGAGGTTTTGAACTCATAAGCTTTCCTAGAGCGCCTCAGAGAGGTTTTCACCCATGGATCTTTATTTTTTATTTTTATTTTTTTAGGAGGTGCTAGAAACTATGGATTTTCCCATTACATGCACCTCTCCACTGATTGAATTTATGAAATCTGCCGTAGATATGGGCTTCTTGTAAATTTTAATTCTGTGACCATTGACAAGCAAGTGGATTCCTTCATCATCTATGGTCCTAATTTTAACTGCACCATTATCAAAACATTTTTCCATCGTGTAAGGTCCCAAATATCTTGTCATAAATTTTCCCTTAAAGTATTTAAACTTTGAATCATACAACAACACCCAATATCCTTATTGGGAGGCATTATCCTTAATGTTCTAGTCATGCCATACCTTCCTTTGTAGCTGAAATACCTCTGTGTGAAAAATTTCTTGCATTCTAAACTCATCTAATCCATTTAGTTGCAGCAATATCTTTTTGGGAATTTCATATATCTAAATCTAATTCAACCGCCATCCTTAAAGTTTTGAATTCAAACTCAACTGAGAGTAGAGCTTTCTTACCATAGACTAGTTCATAAGGGGTGAATCTTGTTGTTTTCTTCCAAGTACTGTTGTAGGCCCAGTTAGCTTCTAGCAATTTGTCTTCCCAATATTTTCTGCTGCTTCTCACAACCTTGATGAGGATGCTCTCTAAAGCTCTATTAGTTACTTCTACTTGGCCATTCAATTGAGGGTGATATGCAATAGAAGTTATATGTTTAATCTTCTGCTTCCTCAAAATATTTTCAATGAGGTGAGAAGTGAATTGTGCTCCTTGATCAGTGACTATTTCTTTGGGGTATCCAAACTTGTAAAACACATTCTCCTTCAGAAATTGTTCTACTTTCTCCTTGGTTGCTACCGTCACTCCTTTTTTGTCAACCCACTTTGTCAGGTAATCAATGCAGACTATGATCTGCTTCTTTAGTTCGAATAGTGGATTGATAGGTCGAACAAATTCCATGCACCACTTTGCAAATGAATCAAGATCCACATGAGAGTGCAAAGTAATATCATCCCTTTGTGTTGGTTTCCCCATCCTTTGGCACTTGTCACACCTACTGGTGTATCTTCTGGAAACTTGGTGAAGGGTAGGCCAATAGTATCCTTCCTATAAAAATCTGTAAGTAGTTCACTTTGCAGCAAACAGGCATCCATATGGGTTGTCATGACATGTGGAGAGGATATCAAAAAATTATTCCTCCCTCGAACATCTCCTTAGGATTTGATCAAGGCCTACCTTGAAAAGGTTTCCCCCAATCCATTTGAAAGGGGCACTTTTTCTGATGATTATGATCATCTCCCCAAATGAAATATTATGAGGGAGTCTCCCAGCAACCAAGTAGTCAACTATATCAGAAAACAATGGTGAGAGTGATGATATAGCAAAGAGATTCTCATCTAGAATCTGGTCATCCACCATACCTTCTGCACCTGCAAGGAGAGCTAACCTGAACAACAAATTTGCAACAGCATTCTCCTTTCCAGGTTTATCAACAATAGTCAAATCAAATTTCTGCAAAAGTAACAACCATATAATTATCCTAGCATTAACATCTGGTTTGTTCATTAAATACTTGATGGTTGCATGGTCAGTGTCGGGTGCCAATTTTGCACACTTTTCCTACATTTTCTTCCCCTATTTTACCTCATGACTATAACCAATGGGGCTATATTTACCTCTTTTTCTTACCTTTATATCTTAACTTGTGATGTTTCACCTTATTTTTTTTACTCTACCATTTCATCAATTATGATGATATATCTTGCCTTTTTTATGACTAATTGAGGATGAATGTTTGGAGAAGATCTATGATCTTTGTGTTGTCTTTCGAGATGTCATTTGTAGCACAAAAGATCCTAAGCACATGGCATATAGGAGAAGTTAAGGGTGTGATGTTACAGTGATATTTTTACACCATGATGTTGTTAAACTTTGTTGTTGTAGACCGGCTAGCAAACTGTTGTTACAGCTATATAGCTGACTGGATCTCGTCAACTCCTTGTTGCTAAACTATCCTCCTACTGTTACGCTACAGTTTTGGTTTATCGTGATAGCTGTAGAAGTTATTAAGTATTGTATTTTTGGATAATAGCCTCTAGGCGGTTTTGATTGTAATCTATAATTTTCCAGTCATAATTTTATTAAGAAGTGTTTATAACCATATGTATTCTATTTTGATCAACATGAGAATCATAATATTCTCATGACTGATCTATCCCTTGTTTTTCTGTGATGTTACCACTATATAGTTTTCGGTCGTTGAGGTCGAAAGGTTAGCGGAGAACAACATTACTTTGGCTCTGTAATTTTTCTCATACTAATACAGATTATCCTGTTACTGTTGTTACATGTGTTATTCGATTTAGTTTCTGTTAAGTTATTTCTCTACCTGCGCCCTGCTAGGGAGGAAGGGCCCTCGTCTTTAGTGGGGATTGCAGTGATTAAGGTGTTTGTGTATGTGTGTTTTTATTTTTTTTATGTATCAGTAGAGGTGTTTTTGCTATTGTTTCAGTTGTGAATATATCTGCTTCAATTTCAATATTTTTTATTCTATTACACATATGATATTAAAGATACCAATTGGATAATTATTGTGTGGCACGCTAAAATAGATTAATTGTAGTGTGATTATAGTCTTGTAGATAATTTTATTTCTACATCAGTGATTTAATTCAAATATTTACTTCAGAAACGATTTCCTTTATTGGGTTTTCTTCTCATTGGGTGTATCGGCACAGACAATGTAGTTTTCATTGAAATAAAATACATCCCTGGATTGATAATATATGTGTATTGTTTTAGTCATTTAATAGTGATTAATACAACCTAATATTTCGGCGTTATTGTCGATGATGGAAGTGACAATCCAATCAATCAAAGTTGTTTCTTAGAAGATAGAGTGTACCTAGTCTGCAATTTCTGGGCAGTAAGACGAGAGCTAAGAACCTACGCAGCGCTCTAACGAACTTGAGCGAGCTTGCCAATGTCTTGCTGGGACACTTAGGAGTGTCAATTTTTTGGCATTTTTTTTCTTTTGTGTGTCTCCAATGATAAAAAATTTTGGGCGGTAAGATGAGAGGTAAGAACCTACACATCGTTCTAACGAACTTGAGCGGGCTCACCAATGTCTTGCTGGGACACTTAGAAGTTTTAATTTTTGGGTGTTCCTTTAGGGTGCCTTCAGCTATAGAGTTGTTGGGTGGTAAGACGAGAGGTAAGAACCTACGGATGACTCTAATGAACTTGAGTGAGCTCACTGTTGTAGAAACCGGAGCACTTATAGGATGAATTGATACACATAGGGCCCAGGTGTGCCAGTATGATGATATCAACATCTACAAACACTTGCCCACTGTAATGACTATAGGAAAGATAGGTCGTAAGAAGGAAAAGAATATTGCATATTTGGGAAGAAAGACATTCTTTGGATATCTGATCTCAAGGGAAGAAAAGGAACAGTCCACGTCATACAGAGATAAAAGGAAGACAGGACCATAGAAAGTAGCTACCATATCAAAGCATGGGCCATCAGTGCCTTCCGTGTCTAGACCTCGCCACCCTTCGAACAACATATCCACTCTTGATATCAAGACTCCAGATTCAAAACAATAGTAGAAATCATTGATCAGGATCTGATAATTGAAGAACACAAAGAGACCAGTGGGGGGCATCAGGGACCTAAGGAACAAAATTTAATTGATCATCATTTGGACACTGGTAGTGTTGTTAAAAAATTGGTCATAGAACAACCTGATCCTTTAATTTATCAATCTCTAGCACACACCAAGGTCAATTAATCCCATTAAGAAGAATCAAACATGGGGGATAAGAATCTCAAGACAGATAGCTTAGTTACTTTTGAATTCCCAATAGTAGTAACACGAGATGAGGCTCCTATAAAGAATATTCCTTTATCATCCCCTCCATCCTTTCAAGGGATGGTTTTTGAAGACCTTGATACCGTTATGTTAGAATTCGATGTGTTGTGTATAGGTTATGACTACACTTTGGATGCTCAGAAGCTAAAATTTCCCTGCTACTCTGAAAGGAGCAACATTAAGATGGTTCGTCAGACTGGGTGTTGGCACGATTAAAACCTAGAATGAAATTAGGGAGGCCTTCCTCTTTAAGTATCCGGATTACTGTCGAACTAGGGATTTGAAGGAAGATATCTTCAGAATTTCACAGAAGGAGGAGGAAAGCCTAGAAGAATATATGGAGCAATTTCACTACAATTTACAGAGGTCTAAGTTCAATAACTTGAACCCGAAAATTATAAATCCAATATTCTTAACAGGTATAAGAGATGATTTTCTAGAGCATATGAACCTATTGGGAAAAGGGGACATTTTACAAGAACCGATTGACGAAATAATGAAGCTTTTCCTACGTAGGTAAAGAGGATCAGTCAAAGGGAAAAGTTCAGTTCGGGACCCTTTAGTCTGGATACAGAATTCCACGAGTAGAGGAGTAACAAAGCAGAGATCAGAAATCTAATTGAGGATTTTAAAACCGACCTCGTTAGCACTCTCTCTTCCCAGATCACTATGGTACAAGTAATGGGAAAGGCTATCTTAGAGAATCATTTGATGAATTGTTGGTAGTAACCTTCTAGAACGGTGAAAGAGCACATTTTTGCTACATTTCTGGGAACTCTCCATTCGATAATCATCTTTATCTTTTTGGGGTCTATTGGGATCCCTTCAATAGATATTACATGGCCCAAATATTGGATTTTTTCTTTGTAGAAATCACATTTGCTAAATTTGGCATAGAGCTGATGTTGTCATAACATTTTCAATACCAAGCGTAAATGGTCTTTGTGTTCTTCTATATTTTTAGAAGATATCAGTATATCATCAATGAGGATTTTAAAAAAATATCCAAAAATGTGTGAAATATACCATTCATCAGACTCATGAAAGTTCTTGGTGCATTGGTTAATCCAAATGGTAACACCATAAATTGATAATGTTCGTACCTGGTTCGACAATTTGTTTTGGATATGTCCTCATCCTTAATATGTATCTGGTGATACTCAGTTCTCAGGTCAATCTTTGAAAATACCATTACTCCCTCTACTTGATCAAAAAGATCATCTATACATGGAAATGGGTATTTTTTTTTACATTCAGATTATTAATTTATTGGTAATCCATGCACATCCGCATTGTACCATCTTTCTTCTTAATGAACAACACTTGTGATCCCCAAGGGGATACACTTGGTCAAATATACCCTTTATTCAATAATTCTTGTAGCTGCATTTTAATTTTTTCAATTCAGGCACACTCATTCTGTATGGTTCTCATGATAGGTGTGCTACTCTAGGTAGTAATTATATAGTAAATTCGATATCTTTTTTTGGGGGTAATCCTGGAATATATTCAGGAAACACATCCATAAAATAGTAAACATCTAGAATATTTTAAATCATCAAAGTCTTTTCCTTAGAGTTAGTAAACCCCACTTGAATATCATAAAGTAGACACCCTTTTCTAATGAATTTACCCAAATAAGATGCATTGATGGGACACAAATGAAGTGGTTTCTTAATTCCTTGTAATTATTGATGAGTACCATTCTATGCCTTAAAATAGATAATTTTCTCCTTGCAATCTACCAGTAACCAATTTATTTCTAACCAGTCCATTCCCAAAAAATATATCATAAGAGCCTAAACGTAGAATATTTAATTCAACAGTTATTTGTTGTCTTCCTATTTCTAGGATACAATTTGAGACTTTTGCATGAACTCTTCTCTTTTCTCTAGTAGCTAATAGTACTAAGGAAGGACTCTTAAATTTATGGCTTTGCAGTTTACAGTTTTCAACTACTCGAGGATTTATATAACTTAAATTGTAACCAGGATAAAAAAAAATTGAAATAGTTTGGGAATATAACTTCCCTTCTAGTTCTATCATAATTCATTGGAAATATGCTTGTCGATCCTCTAGTGCAGTGTTGATCCTTAGTATGTTTCGTGTTACATCCCCTACTGTATATTCCTCTAGAAGATTGGTTGTAATTTCATTTCTTCCACGATGAGAGAAATTATTAACGTAATGTGCCTCACTACATCCCCAATATTGTAGTGGTGGTTTATGGGACTATCCATGATCTGGCTTGCTCGATGCTTCAGTAGGCCTTTTATCAATTGACAAATTGGGATTTTGCTGATTTTTCCAAAATTGTCTATTTGTTGGGTTCCTTGCAGCATTTTAATAATTTCCTAGTCTGCTACTTTTAAATTTCATGGCACCCTTATGCCCTTTCTTTGGTGACCAACTTCTTCCAAATTTACTTTTTTCCTTGGACTCCTGATATCACATTCACACTTTTCGAATCACCTGATCCGTAGTCTTTGGATTCATGAATTCGATCCTCTCGTTCATGTGAGTAGGAAGGCTACTAAAGAGTCATTGTACCTTTGATTTCATCTATCAAATAGGGTACATATCTTAACAAAGAGGTGAATTTAGTGATGAACTCATCCATAGATAGTTAACCCAACCTTAATCCATGGAATTATCAAGATTTCTCATTATAAATTTTTTTTGTTAAATATTGTTGATTAAAATATTGTTGGAATTCATCCCAAGTCACATTCTGCTCTTCAATTCCCCATACATTTTTCACCTCCTCCCATCATAATGTGGCTTTTTCTCCCACTTAATAAATGGCCACGAGAGATTTGAGCTTGTTTTTATATTCATAGACTTTAAAATATTTGTTAATATTAATTATCCATGCTTCTGCTACTTTCTCAGACTCTCCATCGAAAGCAGGATGTTTAATTGTTTGAAATTCACCTTGTAACTCCACTTTATGTTTCTTCATATCCTGACGTTATGAAGCATTTCCATAATCTACTTCATTATAATTTATGTTTTTGTTACTTTCTGGAGTACGACTCCCTTTTGGATTGTTGTTAACTTGTTGTTGTTTTTCTCCTTCTTCATGGGTGTCCCTTTCTGAGGTAGGATGTGTTGTAGAATTATTCTTCTTTTCTAAGAGACTCTTAAGTATCCTCTCTCATTCCCTCACAAACCTTTCATTGTCACTTAAAAATCAAATTATTTCTGTTTGCATCTGTTGCACTATATATAACATTCGAGTTGTTTGACCATGTTGTTCCTCAGGTAGTCTACTCGTTTTCTGGTACTGATCCATGCACATTTGTTCCCACATCTCTAGGCTAACTTCTTTATTAGGCTGGGAATGGGTTTCCTCGATAGTTCTTGGAGTCTGATGACTAGATCCTCTCCACATTGGAACCTTTTCAATAATTCCTATCATTGTGCATGGAATTAACAAAAAGGAAAAACACCCAATGTTATTCATTTGGTCCTATCTGACCCAGTGTACAAACCATGCTCTGATACCACTAATCACCATTATCTTATACATTTACCGTAGATAAGAAAAAAAAAAATATTATTCTTAAGAGTATTAGCACTTACAATAATTACATAAGATACTATAATAATGCCAATTATTGTTATTATGATGCTAGTATCCAAACATATATCCTAACCTCATAATACCATTAGCTCACATTGTATTTATCATTTTGTAATATGCCTCAATCCTGAATTTTTTTTTTTTTTCTAATTGGTTTTCTAATTTCATTGTTATCTGAATCATATCTAATCTATGTGTTATTTTCATTTCCACTTGGCATAGACACATTTTTAACCTCCAAACCATATAATATTTTCTCTTAGCCAATTCTCACTTTGACTTCAATTATTTTCCTTATTAAATCATAGATATATAACCCTCTCTATCTCTCTCTCTCTCTCTCTCTCTCTCTCTCTCTCTCTCTATATATATATATATATATATATATATATATTTTCCATAGGCCATTATTCAATGATCCTTCCCCAATTTAAAACCTATTGTACTTTGACTAATTTTTTTTTTGAACATAGCCTTGCTCCCATGTAATAATCTCCACTCCACTTCATCTTGGCCACATACACATATAGTTCTAACTACATTACACTTAACATTGTAAATTGCATAAAATTTAATTCTATTCTTATGCTTCTTATAACTGTGCAATACGATTTTATCCCCTTAATGCATTACATTTTATAAACCATATTACTTTCAAATTTTAAATAATAATACACTTTGATTTTATAATCAAATCTTAAGTATTGTACACCTTTATAATTATGATGCCCTACCCATCGTAAAATGGTAGATTCGATTTATATATTGGAATCGTTCTAATTTATTGGTACCCAAGCCTATGGCATTGATTTTCGTTGGAGTAGAATCCCCTTTCACTTAAGTATTACACGAAAATCATTGTACCTCACTGTATTGAAATTGTGCTATTTTCATCATTAAAATATTTTGGTAGATATTTCATCTGACATATATGAATGATATACTCGGATTTCTATGCAAGTACTTTGATAATTAAGACCTTACCGTAAACGAATCCTCGAGCCATGTTAATTGATAAATTATATAGTTTTATATGAGTTTATGTGATGGTTCTGACTTCATTTTAAATGTGTCTCACTGCATTAGTACACTCGTTTTTCAATGGCATTAAATTGATGTCCTTTCGCTGGGAAAATCATTGATCCATGGGAGGAACGACAGATGGTTGACACTTGGATGATGGGATTTACTTAGGGTTTATGTGTTTCATGAACTATAATTATTGAAGTTATTTACCTTCTTTCATTTCCTCGGTCTTATTTTCTCCTCCTACACTCACTCTCTGGTTCTTTTCACGATAATAATACGTGAGCTCTGGACATTCCATGGAGAAGTATGGCTCATCCGAATGTCCTTCACACGACGCAACGAGGAAAATTATTTTGGCTTAGCCTTAGTGGTTGAATCACATAAAATCTCACTATATGATTGCATAATTTGCATTTTTCACTTTGTTATTGTTTACAGTGTCTGATTTGAATTGTTTCTTTATGACATCTTGAAAGTTTGTAATTTAGAAATCAACATCCAAAAGCCAAGCCTGTAGCATGGCTTGCAACGTGTTTAGGTGCGGGATAATTTAACATCTATCATGAATTCGATTTGGGATTTCCCTAGGAACCCTATTTCGACTTAGGTTAAATTTTTTTCAAAGTCGTTTTATATCATATTTTGTTTCTTAAGTACACATTTCATTTTTCAAATGTATTCATATTCGACAGTGTAATCCAACTCGGCAATTTCGGTATTGTGTTTATCAATGTATGTGACTGATATTTATCAGTACTAATTTATTTTCACATAAATGTCTAAATGGGCTTTCGCTGACCTGAAACAAATGATTTTTCGTCCTCAGTCATTAGTCGTTTTAAAAAATTTTACTTCGGCTATGCCAAACGATGCATGATTTCCTCTTTTCAGAAATCGATGCCTGTAGTCTTTTCAAGCTCATTCATAAGTAAGTATATGCCACTGTCTAAAATTTTTGAATTTATTTTTATAGGTTTTCACGATTCTTATCTCGTTGCTATTGATTTTGTCTCAGGGTTGTCCTGACGTTTACCTTCATTTGGAAAGGTAAGAAATTTCTCTTCGTTAATAGTCTCTGTGCTATTTATAATCAAGTCTGATTTCTAGTTCGGCTTTTAACTTCAGCCACTGTGTTTATACACAGGTTGATTTTTTTTCACGGTTTCCCCATTGCCGCCCTAAGCTGCCAGTGAACTCCACTTTGGGTTTTTTCTTTTCGTATAGTAATTTATTTATGGTTTTATCCCTAATCTCTTCAGAAATATTTTATAACACTTTTATTATATGTATAAATATGGATTTCGAAATAACTATGTCTCAAACTATCAAATGTGAAATGTACATGTTCCATTAAATTTTATTTTCTCTACACTCACATAAGATTAATATATCTATTTGATAACAGTTACTATTCCAGTATTTAATTTAAAATAGTTTTTTCATCTATGTGATATAGGTATCTACAAATCACCACCAATGTTTCCTATTTTACATATCGATCAATTATAATGATGTAATAATTTACTTAATAATAGGAAATTATTACTCATGGAGAACGATGATAATTTCTAATATGCTCTCATTATTCTCACTCGCATATGGCTATATAATTTCTTGTGGTTATTTTGCAATAATTTTGTATACTTCTATGCTTGTGGTCGCAGATAGAAATTAGAAATTATGCTTAACACAAAATCTTTCTTTCTAATTCTGTTCAAAAAATGTTTGTATCTATTTCCAGTACTTATAAATAGATATATATATTTATGTCAGCATAGAATATCTATCTATTTCAGTACTTGTCTTGGTTGCATTTCTGCATAATATTATAACTGTTCAAATTTTTCTAGTTTCACAATACAATTGAGGGGATTCCACTCAAGTCCTCAATATATAATTTTCACCAGTAAGGAGTTGTAAATTGTAATATTATTTTTATATTGCTATATCAATTCAACCGAACTTCACTCTCTATGAATACAATTTATAATTATTAGTAAATAAATAAATAATTTCCTAATTATTGAGATAGAATTTTCTTTGCATGGTTATACAAAGTTGCAGTTATCATTTCAGCTTGCAGATTTATACTATCTATCTCTTCATGTTCACATAACTGTTCATTATAGAAGTAGATTAAAGTTACAACTTTTCATTTGAGTATGGGAATCTATTTTAATATCTAAGGATTTAATTTAATATCTCCACATTTGAACCAGACCATGGTTTAGAGATTTTGGCTGATAGTGTTCCTTCGAATTTTATTCCTACTACAATAAAGAAAGTTAGAAGAGTTATTTATTCTATTTACTTTTGTTAAAAGTAAGGAATTCCAACTTCAGAAATTTGGTTTAAAATAACATCTACAACAATTAACAATATTGCACAACAGTAGGTATTTTAACCATTTATAAAAATTGTGAACATACCATTTCCGCAATTAACCAATCTTCCCAACCTTAGAGTTCTTCTGTCTCCAGAACTCACCCCTGAGCTGAGATCCCCTCCTAGAATAGACCAACCTCAATCTGTTCTGGAGTAGCTTATTTAAGCTACTCTCCCCAAAGCCTGTTTCTAATTCTGCGTCCAGAATTACAGTATGTTTTTATTCCTGTTTGCCTAGGCTTCCCTTATTTAGGGACTTTAAAGCTGCTTTCTTCTTTTCCAGCTTTTTACCTCTTCCCAACTACTCTCCACATCATTGGGGAAATTTAGATTTTTCCTCAGAAATTTAAATTAGAAATAAATTATTTCAAGGTTTTTTGAAAGATTTCTGGGGAAAGTCTTAGCCTCTTTCCATACCTCATGGATTTGGCAAGTGATATCAAAAACCTCATTTGGTCAACATTCACAGAAATATATTATTTATTTTTAATACTTAAATAATTAGTTATCCACTAGGGTCCACCCCCCTTTGGACTGAAGTTCAAATGTCTAGTTTGAAAACATGAAACTAGGGGTGTTACATATTCCCCCTCTAAAAACAAACACCTTCCTGAGTGTTAACAGCTAACTAGTAGAGTTTATTTTGAAAATGGATATGGATATTTTTCCATCATCTCAGCTTCTCTTTCCCACGTAGCTTCCTCAATAGTAAAGTGCTTCCACTGCACCTTTACTCTTGCTACTATTCAGTTCCTTAATTCAATTTATTCCTTCTCCAATATTTGAAGCGGCTCTGGAAGGAACTCCCCTTTTGGTTCCACCTATATCACATTCCAATCAACAATGTGAGAAGCATCATGTACATATCTTTTTAATAACGAAACATGAAACACATCGTGAAATTTAGCATGGGGTGGTAAGGCCAACTTATAAGCCACTGGTCCCACCCTTTCTAACACCTCAAAAGGCCCACAATATCTAGGAGCCAATTTTGCACAACTTAGAGCATAAAGTGTGATCTTTTTGTGTTTAATATGAAGATACACATGATCACCCACTTTTAACTCTCGATGTATTCTCTTCTTATCAGCATAGCTTTTTTGTCGATCTTGTGATGTCTTGATGTTTCTCTGTATTTGTTTGAAAATCCTTTCCATTTATTGTAGAGTATCGGGCCCCAATACTAGCTTATCTTCAGGTTGGCTCCAACTTAGAGGA
This sequence comes from Pinus albicaulis, assembly GCA_034641835.2. Lineage (NCBI taxonomy): Eukaryota > Viridiplantae > Streptophyta > Pinopsida > Pinales > Pinaceae > Pinus > Pinus albicaulis. Next base: position 441,196 of record JAXQQM020067818.1, read on the forward strand.
GTATGACACTTTCTCCCGTATAGTGCTTCAAATGGACTCATTTTAATGGAGGATTGATAACTGTTGTTGTAAGAAAACTCGACTAAATGCAAGTAGTCTTCCCATTTTGATGGCCTATCCATCACATACATTCTCAGCATATCCTCCAAACTCTAATTTTCTCTCTTTGTTTGCCCATCCGTCTGAGGGTGATAAGCAGTACTAAAATTCAATTTAGTGCCCATGCCCCCAAACATACCTTTCCAAAAGGCAGTTGTGAACTTAGCGTCTCTATCTGAAATAATCATCTTTGGGACCCCATGTAGCCTTACTATTTCTTTCAGGAACACATCTGCTACTTGGGTTGTCCCAAAGGTATATTTTACAGGTATGAAGTGTGCAACCTTCGTGAAGGTATCTACCACTACCATCACTGAATCATGCTGATACTTTGTTCTGGGTAAGCCGATTATAAAATTTATAGAAACAATGTCCCATTTCCATTCTACGATTAGCAAGGGATTAAAAAGACTAGCTGGATGCTGATGTTCAACTTTGAGTAGTTGACATTCCATGCATCTAGCTAAATAGTTTGCTACCTCCTTTTTCATTCCTGGCAAAGACAATTTCTTTTTCAAGGCTGTAAGAATTTTCTGATATCCAGGATGTCCTGAATATGGTTGTTTATGATATTAATCTATAATTTATTTTTTCAAAGACTCCAAATTGGGGATATACAATCTGTTTTTATAGTAGATCAGCCCTTTCTGGTTTTGGGTGTATTCAACCATTTCCTTTTCAGTATTTTCAATTGTAGCTCTTCATAGTTGGGGTCTTGATCTGCTACCTTCTTAAATAATTCTTCTAAGTCAAAACTAGCACTATTCCCAATGTTGCTTATGTTCTGGCAAGCATTTCTGCTTAGATCATCAGCGATTTTGTTTTCTTTCCCTTTGATATGTTTATGTCCATATTAAATTCACTCAGAAAAGACAGCCATCTGGCTTGTCGAGCATTTAAATCTGTTTGTGAAAAGAAATACTTGAGACTAATATAATCTGTCATCAATGTAAAATTTTTCCCAAGAAGATAGTGTCACCACATCTTGAATGCATGAATTACAGTAGCCAATTCCAGATCGTATACACTATAATTCTGTTCATGTTTCTTAAGTTTTCTAGATTCATATGCAATAACATAATTTTCATGGAACAGGACTCCTCCCAATCCCTCTCTACATGCATCCGTACACACAACAAACTCTTTATCAGGATCTGCAATCTTTAATGTAGGTGATGTGGTAAGGTTTAATTTCAGCTCTTCAAAGCTGTTTTGGCATTTTTTAGTCCACTCAAATTTGGTTCCTTTTCTCTGTAGTGAAGTTATGGGATATGCTATTGTAGAAAATCTTTCCACAAACCTTCGATAATAACCTGCAATTCCCATAAACGATCTTACTGCTGAAACATCAGTCAACACTGGCCATTCTCTAATAGCCTTTATTTTCTTAGGGTCAACATCCAATCCTTGTTCAGAAATAATATGCCCCAAATATTGAATCTTCTCTTTATAAAATTCACATTTACTGAATTTGGCATATCACTGGTTTTCTTTCAAAGTATGCAAACTATCCTTAAGTGTTATTTGTGCTCTTCCTCACTTTTTGAATAAACTAGAATATCATCTATGAACACTAGTACAAATTTATCTAAGTACTTATTCAAAACATTGTTCATTAAGCACATAAAAGTGGTAGGGGCATTTGTCAACCCAAAAGGTAGGACTACAAATTCGTAGTGACCATACCTGGTTTGAAAAGCTGTTTTACTGATGTCTTCATCTTTAATTTTGAGTTGGTGATAACCAGTCCTCAGATCAATCTTAGAAAATATTGAAGCCCCTCTCACCTGATCAAAAAGGTCATCTATTCTGGGAAATGGATACCTATTTTTTATTGTCAACTTATTCAGTTGACAGTAGTCAATACACATTATGAAGCTTCCATCCTTATTTTTCACAAATAGCACCGGTGCTCCCCAAGGAGATACACTCGGTCTGATGTACCCTTTATCTAACAATTCTTGTAATTGCATTTTTAACTCCATGAGTTCAGGGGGGCTCATTCGGTAAGGGGCTCTAGAAACGGGTGTTTCTCCTGGCACCAAATCGATTGAAAAATTGATTTCTCTTTTGGGGGGAGATGCAGAATCTCATCTGGAAAAGCTTCTTTGAAATATCTTACCACTGCTAAAGTGTCTAGCAAGTTTTCTCCATGTTGTTGTCCTAATTCTTCCACATGTACATCATATACTTGATATCCTTTTCTTGCTGTCCATTTTAATTACAGAGCTGATATTTGTCTTACTGAGATTGGTTTTGGTTTTTCTTTAAGTATAAAAGGTCTCCCTTCCTCATCTATGCAATGCACAGTTTTATCCCAAAAATTCATCATATCCTTTCTTTTTTCTAACCAGTCCATTCCTATCATCAAATCATATGAGCCTAGGGGCAGAATGTTTAAATTTAATTATGTTTGAAAATCATTTAATTTAATTTCTATTTGAGGTAACTTATGAGTTACTTTTCATTTGTTGTAGTGGCTAACTGGACCAACCAAGACTGTTGAAATTTTTCAGTTTTTAACTTGCATTTCTCTACAACTTGTGGACTAATATAACTCAAAGAAGCACTCGGATCAATTAAAACTGTGACAGATTGGTCAGCAATCTTATCTTCCATCTCGACCATGGTAGCCTAGTGTTTTTCTTACCAGTTCTCCAAGGCTGCACTGATAGTGGGTATGTTCCTTGTGATGTCATTTACTATGGTAGCTTCTCTATCTCTCATAATCATCTGAACATTTCTGTGTGGACAGTCCCTCAACAGATGAGGTTCTCCGCAACCCCAAAATTTCAAAGGTTCCTGCATTTTGATTATTCCTTCCTTCTTATTATCCCCATCTATTTGTTTTGAACCAACTTGGGACTGAGCAGTTTGACTTTCCTTTCATTTGTTAAATTTTTTCCGCTGATGATCCCTACCAAAGTTCTTCAAGTAAGCTGGTTTCTGTTTCTTTCCTTTGAATTCACCCTTTTTTATCCATCTTTTCCCATGTTCACTCTTTCCTTTAAACTGCTGGTAGCATAATCTAGCTTTCCTCACCACTTCGTCCATAGTTTTTGGATTATCGAACTCTATTTTCTCCTTGTACACGGCAGGAAAACAGTTCAAAAACCTTTTTGCCTTTGCCTTCTCTTCACGAACATAAGGAACATACCTTAATAGAATTGTAAACTTGGTGAAAAACTCATCTATGGTGAGCTATCCCAATCTGAGTTCGTGGACCTCCTTTGCTTTATCATCATAGTAGTGTTCGTTCAAATAGCGGTTTTTAAACTTGACTTGGAAATCTTCCCAAGCCACTGTCTTTTCACTAATGGCATGAACCATTTTTGTCTCCTCCAACCACAAGGTAGCCTTACCCTACAACTGGTAGATAGCTAATCTAGCCTTCAGATTGCTTTCATATTCATAGACCTGAAAATACTTAATCATATTCAACAGCCATGCCTTAGCATCTTCCTCCTTCTCCCCATCACAGGAGGGAGGTTTAATTTTTTGGAATTCACCCTGTAATTCCTTCTTCTATTTAGACTGATTTGTAGTAGTGTCATCTTCCTTAGAATCATCTGAGAACTTGTCTTTCCTCCTCTTTTTGGAACCTTCACTTTCTTGGCTGTTCCGCGAGGTCAGTTCTCTTATCAGCTTTTCCTGCTCCTCATTGGCTAATGACATTCTGTCATTCTGGCTTCTTAGCGCGGCCATTTCCCATTTCAACTTGCGCAACATAGCCATCAAAGGAACGTTGGGATCTGGCGTGTTATCTCCATCACCCAGATCAACATAAATTTCATCTCCTTCAGCCATAGACTTTTTAGTTCCAGTACCACTGTACACTAAACAAAACAACATCAGTAATACAAATATTTTTTTCTCAAAAAAATTATTTATACCGTGAGCACAACAACATCCCAGTTTTTCTAACATGAGCTCTGATGCCATTTTTAATATACCTCAATCCTCAATTTTTTTTTTCTAATTGGTTTTCTAATTTCATTCTTATCTTAATCATATCTAATATATGTGTTATTTTCATTTCCACTTGGCATACACCTTTCTAACCTCCAAGCCATATAATATTTTGTCTTAGCCAATTCTCACTTTGACTTCAATTATTTTCCTTATTAAACCATAGATATATAACCCTCTATATATATATATATATATATATATATATATATATATATATTTTCCATAGGCCATTATTCAATTATCTTTCCCCAATTTAAAACCTACTATACTTTGACTAATTTTTTTTTTTTAACATAGCCTTGCTCCCATGTAATAATCTCCACTCCACTTCACCTTGGCTATATACACATATATATGGTAATGATTTCCATACCATTTTATTTTTAATTTCCATTAAACTTAACATTTTAAATTGCATAAAATGTGATTCTATTCTTATGCTTCTTATACCTGTGCAATATGATTTTATCCCCTTAATGAATTACATTTTATAAACCATATTACTTTCAACTTTTAAATAATAATACACTTCGATTTTATAATTGAATCTTAAGTATTGTACACCTTTATAATTATGATGTCGTACCCATCGTAAAATGGTAGATTCGATTTATATATTTGCATCATTCTAATTTATTGGTACCCAAGCCTATGGCATTGATTTTCATTGGAGTAGAATCCCCTTTTTACTTAAGTATTACACGAAAATCATTGTACCTCACCGTATTGAAATTGTGTTATTTTCGTGGTTAAAATATTTTGGTAGATATTTCATCTGACATATGTGAATGATATACTCGGATTTCTATGAAAGTACTTTGATAATTAAGACGTTACCCTAAACAAATCCTCGAGCCACAGTAATTGATAAATTATATAGTGTTATATGATTCTATGTGATGGTTATGACTTCATTTTAAATGTGTCTCTCTGCATTAGTACACTCATTTTTCAATGGTATTAAATTGATGTCCTTTCACTGGGAAAATCATCGATCCATGGGAGGAATGACAGATGCTTGACACTTGGATGATGGGATTTACTTAGGGTTTATGTGTTTCTTGAACTATAATTATTGAAGTTCTTTACCTTCTTTCATTTCCTCGGTCTTCTTTTCTCCTCCTACACTCGCTCTCTAGTTGTTTTCATGATAATAATACGTGAGCTCGGGACATTCCATGGAGAAGTATGGCTCTTTCGAACGTCCTTCCCACAATGCAATGAGGTAACTTATTTTGGCTTAGCCTCGGTGGTTGAATCGCATAAAATCTCACTATATGATTGCAAAATTTGCATTTTTCACTTTGTTATTGTTTACAACATCTCCTTTGAATTGTTTCTTTATGACGTCTTGAAAATTTGTAATTTAGAAATCAATATCCAAAAGCCAATCCTGTAGCATGGCTTTCAACGTGTTTAGATGCGGGATAGTTTAACGTCTATCATGAATTTGATGCGGGATTTCCCTAGGAACCCTATTTTGACTCAGTTAAAAAAAATTTCAAAGTCGTTTTATATCATATTTTGTTTCCTAACTACACATTTCATTTTTCAAATTTATTCATATTCGACAGTGTAATCCATCTCGTCAATTGCGGTATTGTGTTTATCAATGTATGTGGCTAATATTTATAAGTACTCTAATTTATTTTCACATAAATTTCTAAATGGGCTTTCACTGACCTGAAGCAGATGATTTTTCGTTTTTAGTCATCAGTTGTTTTAAAAAAATTCACTTCGGCTATGCCGAACGATGCATGATTTCCTCCTTTTATAAATCGATGCATGTAGTCTTTTCAAGATCGTTCATAAGTAAGTATAATTCACTGTCTAAAATTTTTGAATTTATTTCTATAGGTCTTCCCGATTCTTATCTCGTTTCTATTGATTTTGTCTCAGGGTTGTCCTAACATTTACCTTTATTTGGAAAGGTAAGAAATTTCTCTTCGTTAATAGTCTCTGTGCTATTTATAATCAAGCCTGATTTCTAGTTCGGTTTTTAACTTCAGCCACTGTGTTTATACACAGGTTGATTTTTTTTCACGGTTTCCCCATTGCCGCCTTAAGCTGCCAGTGAAATCCACTTTGGGTTTTTTCTTTTTGTATAGTAATTTATTTAGGGTTTTATCCCTAATCTCTTCAGACATATTTTATAACACTTTTATTATATGTATAAATCTGGATTTCGAAATAACTATGTATTGAACTATCAAATGTGAAATGTACATGTTCCATTAACTTTTCTTTTCTATACACTCACATAAGATTAATATATCTATTTGATAACAGTTACTATTCCAGTATTTAATTTAAAATAGTTATTTCATCTATGTGATATAGGTATCTACAAATCACCACCAATGTTTCCTATTTTACATATCGATCAATTATAATTATGTAATAATTTACTTAATAATAGGAAATTATTACTCATGCAGAACGATGATAATTTCTAATATGCTCTCACTATTCTCACTCACATACAACTATATAATTTCTTGTGGTTATTTTGCAATAATTTTGTATACTTCTATGCTTGTGGTTGCAGATAGAAATTAGAAATTATGCTTAACACAAAATATTTCTTTCTAATTCTGTTCAACAAATGTTTGTATCTATTTCCAGTACTTATAAACAGATATATATATTTATATCAACATTGAAATTCAGCATAGAATATCTATCTATTTCAGTACTTGTCTTGGTTTCATTTCTGCATAATATTATAACTGTTCAATTTTTTCTAGTTTCACAATACAACTGAGGGGATTCCACTAAAGTCCTCAATATATAATTTTCACCAGTAAGGATTTGTACATTGTAATATTATTTTTATATTGCTATATCATTTCAACCGAACTGCACTCTCTGTGAATACAATTTATAATTATTAGTAAATAAATAAATCATTTCCTAATTATTGAGATAAAATTTTCTTTGCATGGTTATAGAGAGTTGCATTTATCATTTCAGCTTGCAGATTTATACTATCTATCTCTTCATGTTCACATAACTATTCATTATAGAAGCATATTAAAGTTACAAATTTTCATTTGAGTATGGGAATCTATTTTAATATCTAAGAAATTAATTTAATATCTCCAAATTTGAACCAGACTATGGTTTAGAGATTCTGGCTGATAGTGTTCCTTAGAATTTTATTCCTCCTACAATACAGAAAGTTAGAAGAGTTATTTATTCTATTTACTTCTGTTAAAAGTAAGGAATTCCAACTTCAGAAATTTGGTTTAAAATAACATCTACAACAATTAACAATATTGCACAACAACAGGTATTTTAACCATTTATAAAAATTGTGAACAGACCACTTCTGCAATTGACCAATCATCCCAACCTTAGAGTTCTTCTGTCTCCAGAACTCACCCCCGAGCTGAGATCCCCTCCTAGAACAGACCAACCTCAATCTGTTCTGGAGTAGCTTATTTAAGCTGCCCTCCCCAAAGCCTGTTTCTAATTCTGCATCTAGAATTACAGGATGCTTTTATTCATGTTTGCCTAGGATTCCCTTATTTAGGGACTTTAAAGCTAGTTTCTGCTTTTCCAGCTTTTTACCTCTTCCCAACTATTCTCCACGTCATTGGGGAAATTTGGATTTTTCCTAAAAATTCTAAATTGGAAATAAATTCTTTCAAGGCTTTTTGAAAGAATTTCTGGGGAAAGTCTTAGCCTCTTTCCATACCTCATGGATTTGGCAAGTGATCTCAAAAATCTCATTTGGTCAACATTCACAGAACTATATTATTTATTTTTCATACTTAAATAATTAATTACATTCACACCATAATTATCCATTGGGGTCCACGCCCCTTTGGACTGAAGTTCAAATGTCTAGTTTGAAAACATGAAACTAGGGGTGTTACACATTTAATTATTATTATCTAACAGTATCTTACTTGCAATCACCCATGGTGCATATATTAAAATTGGATATGAATTGATGATTTGGGTTTTTAATACAAAACTTGTACATTTTAATTGTTTGGCCCCTCCGACAATGCTTGGAAGCTTTCCTCCACTATGATTTTTGGGAGATCAGCTCATCGTTGATCTAGTAAAACCTAGATCCCAAGGTCCATTCTTGATGGAGTTGAGTTTAGGGAAAATACTAGACCCATCGCCGCATACTGAGTTCATTTCCCCATTACTTCGACCTGAGAAAGCTCTGCAAGTTTTCCTCACTCCTTCATGCTCTTTTCTTTGGAAACTAAGGTACCAAATCCTCACCAATGGTTGCAAAAAACTAGTTAAGGCAATTTTATATTTCACTAATGTTATTTTTTCCTATGCTTGGCTTGTTATTGCGTTTCTATTGTGTGTTGAATTTTGCAGTATTGTTTAACTTTTGTTGCTTCTCATTTTAATACATTGAAACAAGTAAGGAATGCACCCAAGGTCCTTACTATCTGAATTTCCTTTCGCACAGGTTATGGATAGTTTTGTCTCAGGTAATTTCTCATTTGAGGTCCTCCATTCCCTTCATTCTTGGTTAAACTTTTATTCAGTATGTTAACCCCATTGTGGCGAAGATTTTATAGCTCTAACCACCTTTCATTTTCTCTTTTTCTTCAACTAATGTAGGGTGTAAATTTAAGAGTGTTAAACCCATTGTGCCAAGGGCTTATGGCTCCGTTAGTCTTTCAATTTCGCTATCTTCAACAATTACAAGGAGTAACCCTTCCAATGCACTGAGAAAATTAGCTCCAGGTATGGTGAATTTTCAGTTTAGTCCCTTTTTTTAGCAATAAATATGATAGGGTTTACCTCAAATTATTCACATTTTCTCACAGCTTTATTTTTTTGTCTCATTTTTGCACAAGTTACTTCCATCTACCGGAGCCATGGGGGAATGGGGTTGCCCCAGAGGTCTACATGGTGCTTCTAGAATGGCATGTTAAGTTGAGTTCCTGCTTCAGACTAGATTTAAGTTTTTAAGTATGTTTTCTTTTTCCTCTCTCGGGTTTTACTGATGGTATAACCCTATATCTGCACAGGACTCTAGGACTGGCCTTGATTCCCCTTGCATGAATAGGCTTCATGCAATCCTCCAAATATGAAGGGTTGGGCATAGTTTTAAATGCTATTTTCATTTAATTCAGTGATAATTTCACTATGTGTCATTTTGTTGTATGGTTTTGTATACAATTTATCCTTAAAGATTGAACTCTCTGGACTTTATTCGCACACACCAAAAACCTAAATTTTGACAGTTGTTTATATGAGTGTCTGTACTGGGTTGTTTGTTGTAATTTTTTTTGCTAGCCCCACATTCGGCTGTCACTTATGGAAGATATTACATTCTGTATATATATAATATATATATATTTCTATTTTTTTTTTTATATATATTCTCGTAAGATTTTCAAAGTTATTAATTCAACATTCATGTTTTTGGGTTATTGAATTTTTTCTTTAAATGATGTTTTTTTCCATCTTCTTTTGTTGTACCCTTCTGGGTGTAGAATGATTCTTTAAATACTTGCGGGCCCAATGGTTAGAGGACCTAAACCTTTCTCTTTGTATCATAGAGCTCGACTTCTAAACCTCTAAGTTTGCTCAACTATTTTTACAATGTAATAAAAATTGTAATGTAGATATGAAATTTATAGTTTGTCAGGAATTTATATCTTGTATTTTCTTTCAATACAATTCCTGTGTGATTTTATGGTATACATTTATGCTATGAAAATGCTCGGTATTAAATGAAAATACAATAATGCAGGTTTCTTATACTTTTCTATTCTAGAATTTTTTTATTTGATGATATTTTCCACTACATATACCTTATAACTTTCTGTCACTACATGGTTTAGAGTTACTCTAGTTTATAGGGGTCAACAATCACACTATCTATATTACATTTTTAGTTTAGCCTATCGTAACATTTTCCTTGCTACTGTACTTAATTCAAAATTGTTTCATTTTTTTGAATATAAATAAATAGCAACATTATTTCAAGCTAACAGAGATAATCAATAGAGTTTTTCCAGTATTATAAATTTAAATACCATTTAATTATCACTTTTATAACTTAACCAGTAAACACATTTACTTATCTCTATATTCTTGTTTTAACTAATGGTGCCACACAACCATGAGAGAGGCGATCACGTCCTCTGCTCCCCCCAAGCTCCACACCAAAGTTTAGATAGCAGTTATTTTCTAGGAGTTATATGTCATGACTTTTGTCAAGTTTATACTTCCTTTGAGTTTCAGAGCTCTACTGGTCTATAACTAGCTCTGGACAACTCTTTACTTTACAAACTCCTGTTGTAAAACCTATTCTTATTTTCTTGAACAAACCCCTTCCTCCACTTAGGATTTTCTTTTAATCCTCTTGGGAAAGGTAACTTCCAGAAAAACAACCTCTTCCTTTTACTCTAGAATCTTGGAATTCTTTTACCAATTAGTTAATCAATTACTCAATGTAATTTTTATTCATGAAATAGAATTTAAGTTTTTCTTATTAATGAATAACCATATTTGTTAATATTTTTTCACTAAAAAATTAAAATGTATTTATAAAACATTTTTAGAAAATCATTAAAATAAAACAAGGTGTTACATCTTCCCCCATTAGAGACAAACATCGTCCTCGATGTTTAGTTCATTCTAGAAAACATTTCAGGATATGCTCCACATATGGATTTTTCATCCTCCCAAGTAGACTCTTCCGAGCTAAAGTGCCTCCATTGCATTATTTCTCTCCGATCGAGAATACGCTAAGGTTCTACCAGAAATTCGTCGCCCGGTTCTACCTGCAAGAAACATAATTTATAATTAATTTAATTATGAATCTATCATTTCCTAGGAGTCATAATGTAAATAAAACTTACATTTATGCTCTGCCAATGTATAACATTCTTGGGATATGTATGTATCGCTTCAATAATGACACACGAAACACATTTTATACCAATATGTGGCTAGGCAATGCTAGCCGATAAGCCACCGACCCTATTGGTTCCAAAATCTAGAAAGGTCCACAGTATTTGGGAGCCAATTTGGCATAGGTATTCCACCTTAAGGTGCTCTTCTTGGGTTTAATTCTTACATAAATGTGGTCACACACCTCAAATGATTGAAAAGTTCTTTTTTGATCAACATATACCTTTTTTCTGTCTTGAGCTGCTTTTAAGTTCTGCGTGATTTTTCTTACCTCATGCTCCATTTCCTCCAGCATGTCTGGTCCAAGCATCAGTTTGGTTTCCGAACTTATCTATTTTATGGGGGTCTAACATTGTCTTCCATAAAATGCTTCAAAATGACTCATCTTGAGAGTTTCTTGGTATCCATTATTGTAGGCAAATTTGACCAGATGAAAATATTCTTCCCATTTCATAGATTATTGCATCATATACATGCGTAGCATATATTATAATATTTGATTCACCCTTTCAGTATGCCCATTAGTTTGAGGATGATATGCTTTACTAAACTAGATATGTGTTTCCAAACCAATGAATAGTGCCTTCCAGAAGGCTGACATGAACTTTACATCTCGATCTCAGGTGAGAACTCTCAGTATGTCGTGTAGTCTAAATATTTCCCTCATGAATATGTTAGCAATCTGTACGGTCTTGTAAGTTGACTAGACAGGTATGAAATGAGCTACCTTGCTGAACCTATCCACCACTACCATAATTGAATTATTATGTCTCTTACTTCTCAGTAGACCTTTGATGAAATCAAGTGATATGACATCCCATTTCCACTCTGGTATAGGAATAGGCTAAAGAAATCCTGCTGGATGTTAGTCTTCCACCTTGACTTGCAGACATTCCAAAAATTTGGTTAGGTATTCAGTAAGGTTTTTACTTATCCCAAGAAAAAGTAGTCCTTTCTAATTGATGTTACCATCTTCTGACATCTGGGATTTCCAGCATCGAAACTCCGATGATATTCTTCCAAAATCAAATCCTTCAATCTCATCTAATTTGGTATACATATCTTCCCTCAAAATATCAAAATCCATTTATCATTAATTCCATAATCCAATTTCTTTTCTTGTTTATCTTCCTTTCTTGCTTGCTACCATAAGAATTGATACTCAGGGTCTCTCTTTGTTACCTCTATGATTTTTTCCTGGAACTAAATTCTGCTTGATTAAATTAAAGTTCATAAATGAAATGTAGTTTCCTACTCAAAGCATTAGATGCACGGTTCTCCTTACCTTTTACATGTTTAATGTCAAAATCAAACTCACAGAGGAATACATTCCATATTTCTTAGCGAGCATTCAAATCATATTTTTTAAAGTATCTAGTTAGGCGACTATGGTCGGTTCTTAAAACAAACCTTTTCCCCAATAAGTAATGTCTCCAAATTCGAAGAGAATATACTACCATAGCCAACTCTAAATCATAGGAAAAGTATCACTGCTCATGGTCTTTAGCTTCTTGGATTCATATGCTATGACCTCACCATCTTTTATCAATACCACTCTGACCCCTTCTTTACATGCATTATTGCACACTTCAAATTCTCTACTTGGATCCTCTAGTTTCAGTATAGGGGCAGTGGTTAATATCTTTTTTAATTTTTCAAAACCAGATCAACACTCATTCTTCGACTTAAATACTTTCCCCTTCCACTACAAGTAATTAATGGGAAAGGATATCGTAGAGAAGCCTTCAATGAATCAATGGTAGTAACCTGTTAGGCCCATGAAGAGCATATTCCTGCTACATTTATGGGAACTGCCCATTCCATAATTGTCATTCTATTTTCGGGGTCTATCGAGATCCCTTCAACAGATATTACATGGCCCAAATATTGTATCTGTTCTTTGTAGAAGTCGTATTTGCTAAATTTGGCATAGAGCTGATGTTCCCATAACATTTTCAATAGCAAACATAAATGTTATTTGTGCTATTAGATATTTTTAGAATATATCAATATATCATCAATTAATATTAAAATAAATTTATCCAAAAATGGGTGAAAGATACCATGCATCAGACTCATTAAAGTTGTTGGTGAATTTGTTAATCCAAATGGTAAAACCACAAATTCATAATGTCTGTACCTAGTATGAAAAGATTTTTTGGATATGTCCTCATCCTTAATCTGTATCTAGTCATACCCGGATCTCAGGTCAATCTTTGAAAATACCGTTGCTCCCTTTACCTGATCAAAAAGATTGTCTATACGTCGAAATGGGTATTTTTTTTTACAGTCATCTTATCAATTTATTGGTAATACATGGATATCTGCATCATACCATCTTTATTTTTAACGAACAACACTGGTGCTCCCCAAGGGGATACACTTGGTCGAATATACCCTTTATCAAATAGTTCTTGTAGCTACATTTTTTATTTTTTCAATTCAAGCACACATATTCTGTATGGTGCTCACAACACTGGTGCTGCTCCGGGTAGTAATTCTATAGTAAATTTGATATCTCCTTTTCAGGGTAATCCTAAAATGTTTTCAAGAAACACATCCATAAAATCGTCAACAACTAGAATATTTTCCATCATAAGGGTCTTGTCCTTACAGTTAGTAAACCTCACTTGAATAGCGTAAAATTGTCACCCTTTTCTATTGCATTTACCCATCTAAGATGCACTGATGGGGCGCAACTAAAGTGGTTTCTTAATTCCTTGTAATTCTTGACAAGTACCATCCTCTGCCTTAAAATAGATAATTTTCTCTTTGCAATCTACTAGTGACCAATGTCTTTCTAATGAATCCATTCCCAACAAAATATCATAAGATCCTAAAGGTAGAATTTTCAATTCAATAGTTATTTCCTGTCTTCCTATTTACAAGATACAATTTTAGACTTTTTCATTAACTTTTCTCTTTTCTCCAGTAGATAATTGTACCAACTAGGGACTCTCAAATTTCTGGATTTGAAATTTACAGTTTTCAACTACTCGAGGATTTACATAACTTAAACTGACACTAGGATAAACCAAAATGGAAATATTTTTGGAATATAACTTACCTTACAGTTCTATCATAGTTTGCTATAAATCCGCTTACCAATCATCTAGTGTAGTGTTAATCCTTGATATGTTTTGTACTACATCCCCTACTGAAGATGCCTCTTACAGATTGAATGTAACTTCATGTCTTCCCAGATTAGGGAAATTATTAAAGTAATATGCCTCATCGCATCCCCAACATTGTAGCAGTGGTTTCTGGGACTATCCATGATTTGGCCTGCTAGATACTTCAATAGGCCTGTCATCAACTGACCACTTGGGATTTTTCTAAATTTTCCTAAATTGTCTATTTTCTGGGTTCCTTGCAGCATTTTTATAATTTCCTAGTCTGCTACTTTTAAAGGTCGAGTCACCCTTCTACCCTTTCTTTGGTGGCTAGCTTCTGCTAACTTCACTTTTCGCCTTGGAATGCTGATAGCACATTCGTGATTTTCGAATTACCTCATCTATATTTTTTGGATTCACGAATTCGATGGTCTCCCTCATGTGATCAGACATGCTACTCAAGAATTTTTGTACTTTTTTTTTTCATCTTTCAAATATGGTACTTATCTTAACAAAGAGGTGAATTTAGTGATGAACTCATCCATAGAGTGTTGAGCCAACCTCAAGTCATGGAACTCTCAAAATTTATCATCAAAAAATTGATCTCTTGAATACATGTACCTAAACTACTGTTGGAACTCATCCCAAGTCACATTCTGGTCTTTAATTCCCCATACATTTTTCACCTCCCGCCATAATGTGGCTTTTTTCCGCAATTGATTAATGGCCAAGCAAGCTTTGAGCTTGTTGTTATATTCATAGACTTGAAAATATTTGTTCATATTAATTATACATGCTTATTCTACATCCTCAACCTCTCTATTGAAAGTAAGAGGTGTAATTTTCTGAAATTCACCTTCTAATTCCACTTTTTGTTTCTTCATCTCCTACTGTTTTGAAGCATTTCTAGACTAACCTTCATTATAATTTTTATTTTTGGTACTTCATTGAGTATGACTCCCTTCCGGATTGTCATTAATTTGCTATTGTTTTTCTCCTTCTTCACGGGTGTCTGTTTCAGGGCTAGGATGTGTTGCAGGATGATTTTTCTTGTCTGAGAGACTCTTGAGTATCCTCTCTTGTTCCCTCATCAACATTTCATTGTCACTTTGAACTCGAATCATTTATGTTTGGAGATGTTTCACTATATATAACAATCGAGTTGTCTGACACTATTGTTCCTCCAGTAGTCTACTAGTTTGCTGGTGTTGATCCACACTCAATTGTACCCACATCTCTAGGTTAACTTCTAGATTAGGCTTGGAATGGCTTTCCCTGGTAGTCCTTGGAGCCTCATGACTAGATTCTCTCCTCATTTAAACTTTTTCAATAATTCCTGTTACTATGCATGAAATTAAAAGAAAAAAAAGAGCACCCAATGTAATTCAGTTGGCCCAATCTGGACGAGTGTGAAAACCATGCTCTCATACCACTTGTCACCACAATCTTATACATTTACCATACATAAAATAAAAATAAAAATAAAAAAAAATAAAAAAAATAAATACTATGCTTAAGTGTATTATCACTTCCAATAATTACCTAAGATATTATAATAATGCCAATTATTGTTATAAAGATACTAGTATCCAAACATATATCCTAACCACATAATACCACAAGTTCACAATGTATTTATTATTTAATTATTATGCTCTAACACTGTGGTAGTTTCAATCACCCACGATGCATACATTAAGATTGGATCTGAATTGATGATTTGAGTATTTAATACAAAACATGTACATTTTAATAGTCTAGCCCCTCTGGAAATTCTTGGCTTTTATCCTCCACTATGATTATTGGGAGATTATCTAACCATTGATCTAGTAAAACATATATCTAGTAGTGCAGCTTTAGTTTAGGGTAACTACCTGGCTCATTTCCACATACTGAGTTCATTTACTCAATGCTTCGACCTGGCTCTTCTATGTAAGTTTGCCTCGCTCCTCCATGCTCTTTTCTTCAGTAGCTAAGGTACAAAATCCTTTTCAATGGTTGCGAAAAAATGGTTAAGGTCCTTTTGCTTTTCGGTAATGTTATTTGTTGTTGTGCTTGGCTTGTTATGTCATTTTCTTTTATATGTTGAATTTCACGGTATTGTTTGAAATTCCATTTCTTCTCAATTTACTTCATTGAAACAGGCAGGGAATGCACCCAAGGTCTTTACTGTCCGAATTTCCTTTTGCATAGGTTATGGAGAGTTTTGACTTAGGTACTTTCTCATGCTAGGTAGGTTATGCAATATGTTAACACCACTATGGCCGAGGGTTTAGGGCTTTGACTACCATTCATTTGTTCTTTTTCTTCAAGTTTTACAAGGTGTAAATTTAAGAGTGTTAACCCCGTTATGCCAAGGGATTATGGCTTTGTCACTCTTTCAATTTCACTGTCTTCAATAGTTAGAAGGTCTAACCCTTCCAATACGCCGAGAGTAACAACTCCATGTATGGTTAATTTCCTGTTGAGTCCCTTGTTCTAGTAGTAAATATGATAGGTTTTATCTCTCGTTATTCACATTTTCTCATGATTTTTGTTTTGTTTAATCGATGCACAAGTTACTTCCAGCTACCGGAGCCATGGTGGAATGGTTTTCTGCCAGAGGTCTGCATGGCACCTCCAGAATGGGAAGGTAAGTTGATTTCCTACTTTAGTCTAGATTTAAGTTTTGAAGCATGTTTTGTTTTCTATCTTGGATTTTACTGAGGGTATAACCTTCAGTCTACACATGACTCCAGGACTAGCCTTGATTCCGCTTGCATGAATGGGCTTCATGAAATCCTCCAAATACTAAGGGTTGGGCATAGTTTTAAATGTTATTTTCATACCTTTCTCGAGCCAACCACCTAATTAGGTGATAATTTGACTATGTATCATTTTTGTTGTACAGAAATTTATAAAATTTATCTTTAAATATTGAATTCTTTGGACTCTATTCACGCACACCCAATACTTGAATTTTAACAGTTGTTTATATCATTCTCTGTACCAGGTTGTATGTTGTAATTTGTTTTTCTAGCCCCACATCCGGCTGTCACTTATGGAAGATATTGCATTTTGTATATATAATATATATATTTCCACATTTTCTATTTTGTATATTCTCGTAACAATTTACAAAGTTATTAATTAAACATTATAGTTTTTGGGTTATTTTATTTTTTCTATAAATAATGTTTTCTTTCTAGCTTCTTGTTTTGTACCCTTCTCAGTGTAAAATGACTCTTTAAATACTTGCGGGACCAATGGATAGATGTCCTGAACCTTGCATTGTGTATCACAGATCTCAGCTTCAAAACCCATGAGCCTACTGAACTATTTATACAATGTAATGATTTGTGAGGAATTTATATCTCCTATTTTCTTTCAATACAATTCCTGTGTGATTTTATTGTATACATTTATGCTATGAAAATGTTTAGTATTAAATGGAAACTCATAATTTTAGGTATGTTATGCTTTTCTAGCCTAGACCGTGTTTTTTTTATGATATTTTCAATTGCATATACCTTATAACTTTTTTTCTCTAAAAGGTTTAGAGTTACTCTAGTTTACATGGGTAAAATAGTCAACCTCTCTATTTTCATTTTTAGTTTAGCTTGTCATATCATTTTCCTTGCTACTTTACTTAATACAAAATTGTTTCTTTTTCTTTAAATAAATAAACAACAACCTTATTTCATGCTAACAGAGATAATCAATAAAGTTTTCTAGTATTCTAAATTTAAATACCATTTACTTTTCACTTAATATGAATTAACCAGTAAAATCATTTAGTTATCTCTGTATTATTTTTTTAACTAATGGTGCCACCCAACCATGTGAGAGGCGCCCCCAAGCTCCACACCAGAGTTCAAGTAGCAGTTTTAGGTAGCAGTTATTTGCTAGGAGCTAATACCTCAGGAAATTTTGTCGAGTATTTTCTTGAATACAACCCATTCCATACTTAGGATTTCCTTTTTATCCTCTTGGAAAAGGTAACTCTCACAAAAATTGCCACTTCCTTTTACTCTGGAATCTTGGAATTCTTTTATCTTACTCAATGTAATTTTTATTCATGAAATAGAATTTTAACCTCTTTTCACTAACAAATTCAAATGTATTTATAAAATTCTTTTAGACAATCATTAAAGTAAAATAGGGTGTTACAGCTGTCCAATATTCTAAGAATTACATTACATTCTCGGCAAGGTTTCGATGTTTTCTCAAGTCTTACTTTTCCTGAATATTATTTCTTAATAATTGTTGACATGAATCCCTTCTTTCTTTCCTTTGAAAATGAATGGAATCATGTACATAGGTGGTCTCATATTACTGTAGATTTGTTGGGAGGTATGAACAATGAGATTAAGAACTATTAGAATTTTTTCATAAAGAGGTTTTCTCTTCCATAATAATACACACAAATCAATGAATTAGATTTATCTCCAAAGTAGTTTTGTTTTTTTTACCTTTTAATTAAATTGATTAATTAAAAAAAATACATATGAACAAGTGTCATATAGAATGAGTTACAGTTTTTTGAGTACTTGTATTCATAAACAAGTGTATTAGATCATGATATTGTAAAAAAGCCTATTTACATAATCAAAATCTCCATGGGAAAGTGGAGATAAATCTCTATGATTAATAATTGTGTTCCAAGGTTTTTTAAATGTATAGATGTTTAATAATAATAATAATAATTTAAAACAAAGTTATAATTTTTTAATTTTAGGAATGTGAGATGTATGATGAAATAAGTGTTTTGATGTTTACTATGGATTGATACCATACATTTAATTTATATGGTTATGCTAGTACCATATTTAAATTTATTCTAAAATTACCTTAAACAATCCTTTCAATTTAAAATATTATTATTTTTTAAACTTTTCATAACAAATTATGCATTAACACTAAAATTCCTTATTACCACCAAATTAAGAAAAAAAAAAATATATATATATATATATATATATATATATATATATATATATATATATATATATATATATTCAAAACAAAAATTAAATACTTTAATAATTCTATTTTTCTCATTTTAAAAAACTTAACTTAATAATACTTCATTATTTGGAAAAAAAATTAAATTTCAATAATGTAATAATTAAATTTTCAAACTTAAAATTTGATTGGATAGTTATTTAATAAGACAAAATTATTTTGAATTTTTTTGAATTCACCTTATTTTTATATTATTCACTCTTTCTCAAGATCAAAACTTCATAACTCCATATTATGATTTTTTTTTTTTCTAAATAAGTCTAAATTCTATTAATGTAACATAAGAATACAAGGAGGCTTAGGCTTCTGTAGTTCTAGCCCTGTCACAGGCATAATTCTTCAAAATAGCAGAAAAAATGACTTCCCTTGAAAGGGAAACCATTCCGTTTCCCACGCAGGGGAAACTAGCATGGCATAGAAAAAAAAAACAGCGTTTAAAATATCCAAAAACAAAAAAACATTACTATCCAAAATCTTAAAAACAGGCCCAAAAGACTCAGGGCCAAAGACCAAAAACCAAATTGAACCTGAGGGTCTAAGTATCATTTGGTGAAGGATGGGGCTCTTCCACTATTAGGCATATGTACTCGTCGATAGCGTCCTCAGTTGCACGCTTTGCACAGGTAGCATCGTCAACTGCACACTTTGCACAGGTGGCGTCCTCAACAGTCGTGATGGCGTTGGAGTGGTGAGCTTTGCTACGATCCTATTCTCCACTAAACCATTCCTCATTGCTGCTTTCCCGAACTCTGCTTCTGCTACTAGAGGCAGGGCCACCTTTTGTAGTTGTTGTGGGAGTGCCATGACACACTGCACTCTTTTGCATTTCGGTGGGTTGAATACCTTCAGAGCTGGAAGGTTCCTCCCTGAAGGACACAGTTATAATTGAATTAATGTGGGGTCTGTCCATGGTACATGTATAATGGAACTGAGCCAAATGGGCTGGTTGCTGGGAGACGACAGAATGGGCTAGCTGCGAAGAGACGACTGCTTCTAGATGAGGCAGTGTCGGTGAGCTAGTGGTGGGTTCGGAATTCAAAGGTGGAGAACTGGACTACCCTATATACCTGGCGCAGCCATGCCCACTTCAGGGTGCCGAATAGTGGGCATAGGAATGCTCCAGCGAAGGGGAAGAGGAATCAGTGCGGGGCAAAGGAGACAAGCGAGCGGCTCTGCCACATCTGCTGTTGCGGTGACAACACATTCGATGTCGCAAGCAAGGCATGCTGACTTAGGGAGGATTGCAATTACAGTGAAGCTCACGCTCAGGAGAATTAGCGACACATGGATCCAAAGAATCAAGGTTTAAAGTCTCAGAAGCAAGATGCAGACTGCAAAATAAGCTGTGCAAAAAATGAAAACCAAGAATCACCTCTATGCAGCAAAGAAGACTGGAACGCCTCCCTGTAGGAATTTGGGAGCTTGGCTCTGAGACTCCAGGTGGGCAATTGCAGCTTAGTAGCACAGGAGGAGGAGAAAGACAACCCTGAGAGCCCATTTTGAAGAGACGAGGCGGGCATCGACATAAGAGCTGTGTAAATGAGCCATTAAGGTTATCAGTGTATCCATTTAATGCTCCCTGCATGAGCTTGTGGACGGCCATGTGACTATGCCACTTTCCGTTCCGTAAGCCCTGCCGTAAGCCCGCCTTAACACCTTCCTTAATTAACACCCGCATCCGGGAATATTATGAAAATTATTATACAAAATTATTTAAATATTCTTTATAACACCTTAAACCTTTAAACCTATTAACATAAGGTAGTTATTAACTTAACCAAATACCATGTAAAATTAAATATAAACAAATATTTATGTAAGCATATGGTAATAATATTTTTACGACTAATATATTCTTTGTTGAAATGAACTTTTTTTTTTATACAACCAGTATCTTATTTATTGATATCACATATTTACAACCATTTAAACTATTTTTTCTTGTAATACTCCAACTTAATTGGATTATAGTTCTACTTTTTACGCTAAGATGCCGTTTTTAAACATATGTGTCAAAAAAGGTGGATCTATTACCAAGGACTCTTATAATTAAAATCACCAAAAAAATTCCTATTGACAGCTCTAAATTCGAACGACCCGCCACAAAGTGTTCTATCCCTTCAATATAGTAACCATGGATACACTCACTCGGAATTGGGTTTAAACTCCATTCATAAAATATTTCTAATTTCATGGATTCTCTCTCCACTTTGTGGGCTCGCAAA
Organism: Pinus albicaulis; assembly: GCA_034641835.2. Lineage (NCBI taxonomy): Eukaryota > Viridiplantae > Streptophyta > Pinopsida > Pinales > Pinaceae > Pinus > Pinus albicaulis. The sequence continues at coordinate 462,515 of JAXQQM020067818.1, forward strand.
TGCTACTTAGCATTACACAATCAACTCTCCAATGCAAAAAATTCCTATTGACAGAACTAAATTCGAACGACCCTCGACAAAATGTTATATCCCTTCAATACGAAAACCATGGATACACCAAGTCGGAATTGGGTTTAAACTCCATTCATAAAATATTTCCAATTTCATGGATTCTTTCTCCACTTTGTGGGATCGCAAATGCTACTTAGCATTACACGATCAACTCTCCAATGCAAACCTGATTAAACCATGAGCTAGTATTGGTAATTTCCATTCATATAAGTTATATTGAAAACTGGCAAGAGAAAAAAACCAACCTGTTGTAGCCATTTGAATGATTGATTCTGGTGAGGAAATAACAGTAGTCACCTCTCTTCATACCCAACAACGCTCGTACTTCTCTCATTTTGTTAACAATCCACGTGTATGCCATGTATCATGTTTTCTCCACAAAAGCACTACTTTCTGGCTTGGTCTTTATGAAGATCAACAAGGAAGCTCTTATAACTCGATGGAGCTTGTGAGCTAGGAGACTGAAGCAGTGGAGGAACTGAATCTGGAAGCCCTATAATGTCACCATGAATACTCTGTTATCCACAAAAGCTTGTCCTTTATTTCTTTAGCCTCATGTTTTGCATGGTCTCTTCCATTAGGGTTTCAACATTGACCGACACTTTTTCAATGGGATTATTTCTCTCCCGTTGAAGAATGCAGCACTATTGCTAGAAAAAGTCCCATTCTGCAAAATTTGCCGCGAAAGAATGTTGCGTCAATGGTTGTCTTAAAAGATTGGCCCTCAATTTCACTGACGTGAGATCCAATCCTCCAGGACCCCTTGACTTACATAATAATATATCTTAATAAAATACAACAATTTTATTCTGTCGAAGGGAAAAAATTAGCTGATGCCAGTGGGCAATGGTAGTCATAAGAGTTGGAATTTGGATTTTTATTACAATTTTTTTTTGAAGTTTTAGGTTTTGCACTTCTTTTCCAGAAAGGTTATATTTAAAAAATTTTCTTTCAAAATATTATTCTCATGATAAATTAACCCTTTACCAATAAAAATTTGATTAAAAAATTACATTTCAATCAAATAATTATGTTAAGAAGTGTGACATGTTTATCATAACATAGTCTAAATATTATATGTTATGGCATTTTTCTAAATACATTTTCAAATTAATTTTTTTAAATAAATTCAAATTTTACTACAATTACAATAATTAATATATTTATAAAATTCAGATACTCAAAAAAATATTCAGAACATTAAATTCATTTTATATTAAAATATATAATTTCAATAATTTTAAATTAAAAATCTAAAAAACCTAAAAAACACAATATGAAACATTTAAAATATGCATATGAAACATTTAAAATATGCAAATTTAAATTTAATATATTGTATCAATTTTTCATAACTATACCATTAATTATATCTCTCACTCCAAAAAGTAACTTCTTGAAATAAATTAAATTTATGCATTAAATCATCCTAGATTAAATTAAATAATAGATTTTTTCTATCCAAAAAAATCACTTGCACTTCTAATTACTAAGCATATTAATCTTATATACACTGATTCTCAATGAAACTCCTAACTCTAAATATCATCAACCTAAAAATGCATGACGAATTTCAACTTGTCTTTTTCCCACCTTCTCAAAGACAGAGTTACACTCATTTCCTTTCACTATTTGAAATTTATTGCTGGCTTAAATATCTCTCAAGCTTCGTTTTTACTATCCACTAAGAAACTTTGTGATAAACTGCCAAAGCACTAACCATTTAGGCTGGCCGCAGGTGGAATTTCTCTTCTATTCATTATATAACACATCAACATAGTTGGGAATGGTTTGTTCAATTACCAAGCGTAATCTTAGTGGGTCAAACCAAATCTTGAATGAAAACATGTACAACACATAGCTCTTAAAAAACATTTGGCTTGACTTCGAAAAATTATTAATAATTAGCTCCGGACTTATAAGATGTATGAGCTTTTATAATTTGATTAAGTTATTTACTTTGGAAATTGGTAGAGAACTACCATTGTTGCATATATATATATATATATATATATATATATATATATATATATATATATATATATATATATTTGATAATAGCATTGGAATTTTGAAATTTTTTTTTTTTTTGTTGATAGCACGCAAACTTCGTTATTTTTTGTATTCAAATGGCTAGCCATTCAAATATGATTTGAAATAACGGGGATAACATTTTTTTTTTGGGAAAATAAGTGGTAAATCATATAATATAACAGGTAGAACAACAACTTATTTGTATGGTAAACATATAATTGGGAACGTTGTGCAACTCATTTTGTTGGTATTGATGCATTGATTATAGCTCAAGACTAATGAGGATGGATATATTATTAATGTGATTGTAAATATTTTACTTAGTTATAAATTTGTTTGTAAATGGGTAGATTCATTTTTGCACTTACTTAGTTATAAATTTGCTTGTAAATGGGTAGATTTACGGTTATTGATATGCAATTCTAAGTGTTGTATAATTCTAAGTAATGTATTAGTGTGCATGTTGTTTTTTAGTGGGTGAAAGGAGAATTGACAAAACTTTGTTGTTGTTTTGTTGTAGTCACATATTTTCAAATATAGATCTTGTTGTTACTATTAAATTTGGTTAGGAAACAACCATTCTCTGCTTTAAATGATAGAAAATAGAGATATCGGATAGATTGTGAACACAACACCAAATCACACTTTGATATTTTACTGATCACAATAGTTGAAAATATATAGGACATAACACACTCATAGAAAATAGAGAAAGATCAAATACATTGTGCACAGAACAAAAAATCACACTTCGATATTTTATTGATCACAATAGTTACAAATATATAAGACATAACACACCAACTTGGACACATCTAAATTATGACTCAAACTCATAACATAGGAATCAATAGTTTCTAGATTAACTCCTCGTAACTCATAATGACAATAATACATGACATGGAAGCATTATTTCCAACACACTCCCTTAATGCTTACATGGACGATATTGAAAACACACATTACAACAACATGAATAGTCTTTGTCTCACTAGTCTTCATCAACACTCACATCCACTCTCAAATATCGCAAACATCATTTTTTTCTTGACTACCAGATCTTTGAGTTGTCACTTGATCCATATAAGACATAATCGCTTCAGGCCATCCTTGGCGTACTTTGCATAATTTACACTTCTTGACCTCCCGGAGCATGATAGGTCAGTCTTGATACTGAACCATATTATGGACACACCTCCATATGTTGAATACACAGTCTTCTATTGTATTCCTTAGTTATCTAGGAAGGTTGTCTCGGTACTAAATGTATTCAAAATTAAATTATACAGGATGACCTCGTAAACACATAATCGAATTAGCTTGTAAGCCGATGTTCCTCGCTCCACATGACACTGCAAACTTATAACATATTATACATAAGACAATTAGGGATATGTTCTTCTGTCACTGTATGCATTAAGAACCACCAATTTGAAAATATGTTAATCTATTCTATAATTGGTTCTTCATTTGAGTTTTCAGATTATCATATCATAACAAACTACAATTAACACCAAAAACTTACAAAGAAACACACAATCAATCCTATATTCATATCACCATTAATATTCGACACTCACAAAATAGAACACATTGATTTACTCTCACTATCTACTCTACATATTTACAGGGAATTACCTATCTCAACTCCCACATTATCCTGGCCCTTCCTTGAGGGAGTCAAGCCTGTATGCACTATGATAGCATGATAGAAAATAGAGCGATATCAGATAGATTGTGTACACAACAAGAAATCACACTTCGATTTTTATTGATCATAATAGCTACAAATATATAGGACATAACACAATGACTTTGACAAATATAGATTATAAATCCAACTCATAACATAGGAATCAACAACTTCTAGATTGAATCCTGGTAACTCATCATGAAAATTATACATTACATGGAAGCATTAATTCCAACATCTTCCATTAATTCTTACATGGAAAACATTGAAAACACATTACAACGACAAGAATAATATTTTTATGAATAGTCTTCATTAGCACTCACATCCAGTCTAAAATTTATTCAGAAGTCAATTATACAAGATGACCACTTAAACACATAATCAAATTAACCTATAAGTTGATGTCCCTCGCTCCACATGACGTCACCAAATTATAACAGATTATACACAATCAAATTCGTGATATATTCTTGTGTCACCCTATGCATCCAGAACCACCAATTTGAAAATATGTTAATCTGTTATATAATTGGTTCTTCATTTTATTTTTCACATTGTAATAGCATAACATACTACAAATCACACCACAAACTTACAAAAAAGGACGCAATATATCCTATATTCATATCACAATTAATATTCCACACACATGAAAAAGAACACAGTGATTTACTCCCACTATCTACTCTACATATTTACAGGGAATAGAGATGGCTCAGATAGATTGTGCACACAACACCAAATCACTATTTTATACTTTATTGATCACAATAGTTACAAATATATAGGACATAACACATTACTTCAATGAATCTATATTATGACTCCAACTCATAACATAGGAATCAACAACTTCTATATTGACTCCTAGTAACTCATAATGACAACTATACATGACATGGAAGAAATACTTCCAACATTAAAAGGGGTTTTTGATTTTCATTCTTCAAATGAAACTTTAGTAGGGTTCTAACTCACCATCGATACATCAAACCTTATTGTACTGGTCAATGGAGAGAAAATTAGGAGGTGCATAGGAAGGAGAATATGTTTCCTTCTCAGAGTTATTGAGGTGATGGAAAGATTCTTCAAGGAGACACTTCTCAAGGCTACGAAATCAATATAAAGCAGGCTTCTCCTGCCATTTCATTGTTGCAGCTTGTGGAAGTTACTGGAGCTACATAGAATGACCATATTGTTTGGCCTAAAATCTACACCAATTTTTGCAACAAATTTTATGTCTTCTTACAATCAACTATGCAAGTTAGCTAATTCGAAGCACCAATCTCTTTTCATTTAGATTTAGTGCAGCTTGAATTTTTATGCTACTACCATTGTATTTTTCTCATAGATGAGATTCTGATTGAATTTTCTAAAGGGATCAATCCTCACTTATGTATGTTTCCCTATCAAAGAAGGTTATTCTAGTAATTTGATGTAAATTGAGAAAAATGGACAACATACGTGAACCCTGCCCAAACATGATATATCCTTAATATTTTATATCAGTAAAGGTTACTGTTGTTTATAAATTTAATCATCATAAATTAAAGAATAATTGTTTCCCATCCAACAAAACTCATAATATGCAAATGTTATAATTCGTTATTTATTAATGAGTTTGAGGGGCTAAGGGGAAAGCTAACCTATTGTTCTCATAAGCTATATCTGAGGATGAGTAGTAGTAGATTTGTGAGGTGTTGCGGACGCATATTAATAGGTAATTCTTACTGTTATTCTCTCCAATTATCCATGGACCAAAGCGGAAACAACCTTCATATCCATTGTTGTGGAATTATCTTGATCCATGGTGGAGAGTCGAGACAGACTCATAGTTTGCTAGCGATAGATTGATGAACATAGGGGAGCCAATCTGTCGCGAATCACTACTATCCAGAGGGACTTAAAACTCCATTATCAATATTCATCTAAAATATAATGTATCGAAATGCTTTTCTTAATAACTATGAGTGTTACTACAACTTACAGGTGTGAGATCTTCCGTTGAGATTTCATCTAATTATTGAAATTTATTGCGTTAAATAGATAACATATTGCAAGGTGTAAGATACTTTTGTGGATATTTTCATTTAGTTATTGTGTTTGATAGATAAGCTAGAGATGATTAGAGAGATGATTATGTTTTGGATTACGATTCGAGTTCCGGCTTTGGTTGAGGTTTAGGGCCCTGCCTTTTCGGGAAATCGTTGGCTTTCTTTGATATATATATATATATATCCTTCCTGAGAAGGGATGTCATTTTTTTAAACACAATTCATTTATATATTTCAAAAATGTGATTTAAAATCAATAAAATTTTGTCAAACTTGACATTGATGAGCCATGACACACTTCACTGGTATACACTTATTGAATGCACCCCTCTATATCATTGAATGCACATCCTTGAAGTTTTAGTGATTTCCAGTAAACTCTATCGAAATGGATTCATGCATATTAATAATGGTTGATCAGTGATTTAACGCATTGATCACTACACGAGAATAAGATTGCTGACTTGACTTGATCCAGGCTAGACCCATCTATAAATTAGAAGAAATCTAGGCCATGTAGTGCATTTTCAGGAAATTAATATGAAACGAGGACTACTTTACCAGTCTACACGGAACAAGAAATGATACATATGCGCGAGTCTTGGGCAGCGCGAATCCTATCATGTACAGTTATAGCTATCAAATCTTGATTGTCCTTGCAGTTGCAATTTGCGCTGCTCACTAAGGATTCATGGACTTGAGGATTTGTGCTAGCTCCAAATTCGAAGTATATGCAAACTTGCTAAGAATACTAGGGCCTTGGAGCATCTCATATTGGTATCTAGAAGAAAAAAATGGGTGTAATGAAATTTTCAGAAATTTGTTCATCGTCAAAAATATGTTTTCTAGCATCCTAAGCAAATCGGAGAAAACCGATATCGTAAAATTATAAACTTTAGATACTGTTAAAATGAATTATGAAGGGTATTTTCCCCATCAAATTCTATCCCTGGTATCCATTCATTTCTACATTACATAAACGAAAATTCAATTGGACATGCAGAGCCAACAACTTTAAAGTTTTATGTAGCACAGGAAGAAGAGGGAAGAATTATACAAGTGTCAAAAAATGAAACTTTCAATTAATCGGGTTGTCATTGCTGAAATTTGCATGGCATATTACATAAATGAAAATTCAACTGGACATGCAGATCCAACAAATTTATAATTCTAAGTAGCGTGAGAAGAACACAGAAGAATTGTACAAGTGTCAAAAAATGAAGCTGTCAATTAATCTGGTTGTCATTGCTGAAATATCCATGGCATGCATGCATCGTCATCCATAGACATGTCACCTCAGTTTTAAAATGTTTCATATACAAACTACTTCTTTTAAGACTTCATATTCAAATTAATTTACTAAACAAATCGTTAGAAATAAGAATACTTTTATATACAAAAATTCATATAATTTTAAGTACTAAAAATTCATATTACTAAAAATAATATTTTAGACATTAGTATTAAAACAATTTATTTATTTTTTTAAATTATAAAACATATCAAATAAAAAATGGGAAATATAAATATATATATATATATATATATGTGTAAGTATATGTATTATCATATATTATTAGGGATTTCATAAAATTATCATATATCTATTTAACTTTAAATCTACTAAATAGAGAAATGAAACAAATCTTGATCTTATTTTTTAGTAGAAAACCTAAAAAATGGTTACATCTACAAAGATTTGATTTCATATATATATATATATATATATATATATATATATATTAGAATGGATAATTAGACATTTGCAAAACCATAAAGTTATAAAGATTGCTATGTTGACTATGTTTGTGATTGGGTTCATGTGATAGTAGGGCTAACATGAACACAAATTAGTCAAGCTTACATGGACAATATTAGCAAGAAAATTGTTTGACTAAAGCCCTGAATGATTAAGAAAACATGATATTACTTTCTTATGAGTTCTCTTCCTTCTCCACTAATGGTTTTTCAGTGTGATAGATGTCTAGAGGTGGTCAAAATACATGTACCATGAATTGATGTCATTATAGGAATATAGCATTGAGAATGGATTAAGCCTTTTCTATCAATTATTTACTTATGTTGTGCATGCTCTATTTCATGGCATGCTACTAAAGCTTGTTTTAGTCTTAAGGAATTACCAAATATATGGTAGTTAACGAGGAAGCTAAGGGCATGATATCATGATATATTTCCATGGGACGATTGATATTCAACTCAATAATAGGTATAGGCTAAGGGGATGAGATGACTAGACTTTGAAGCTAAATGGCTTGAAAATTGTAGTGTAGTCTTCGATTTGAAGACAAATTATCATTTTTAAATCTAAATGATAATTACAAAACTTCTTCCATAGTGAATCCCTATAAGAAGCTCGGAAGACAATGGAAAAAAAGGTACATATATGTAATATATTTCAAAGATTGATTGAAACATATTTTTGTAAAATATGTTTTATATTTTTGTAAAAATAACTTGAATATTTTTAAAGAAAAACAATTGTAATTTTGAAAGCTAAATTCGTGTTAAGGTTCATGAAAAAACGATTAAAATTATTTTGATTTAATAAAATATGAATGTTGCTATGAATTTGGGATACTTTAATGAAGATCATGGAAGGATCATATAAGTATTCTCAAATTATTTGGGTACACCATTGTGATTACGGAATAAATACCACATAAAATCAATTTATTTTGGTCCTTGTCCTAGAAATTTCTTAAAATTTGAATGAGTATATGTAAGGACACCTGTACTTGTGTGAAATTGTGTGTGATTGTGTTTTTTTGAACCTAAAAGAACAATAAAATGAAGTGGAAAGTTGTCAATCCATTAAGAGTAATATTTCTTTGAATCCATAGTTGCTTGAATAATTGAATTATACAAAGGAGGAGTTACATGAAATCCTTTCATGTCAATAAGTTGGTTTTCAATTTAAAATTTAATTGTCTACAATATCATAAATACGTAGCTAAAATTGAATAACGTGGTCATTGTTAGTTAAATTTAAAATAATCATCATCACAATTCTAAGTGTATGATCAGTAGTATTTATAATAATAAGAATCTTTTAATATATTGCACATATAGTAATAATAATATAGGAATGCATTCCTACTAACCATATAACTTATTTGTAACAATGCAACATCATAAATGTGAAGGTGTGATGATCCCCAAAATAATGTTCTACAACAACCCTTACATCAAGTCTAGGATAAGAGGCACCCTACCACATGAAAGGGGGTGTAACACCTAGTTAGAGTTGTATATGTCCAAAATAAAAACATAGTTATAGAGACATTAAATTAAAAAGCTAACTCCTTTATGATATTCCAATATTAATCACCTAAAAAGTAAACTAAATCCTTTATGATCTTAAAAGATTAAATACTTAATTAATGGAAATATAAAAAACTTATCTTAATGACCCGATTGAAGAAACTAGCTCAGGAAGGATCCTTATTGAGACCATAAAATATATTCCTATAATGAGTGGAAAATTTCATTGGAATTATAATGGTTTTCCTAACTTGAAGGACTTATAGTTGGTGGTCTAACATCATCAAATGATATCTCTCATGGGGTGGTTGCCTCAATAACATAAATCATATTGCATGTTATGGATGATATTGTAGTTTTAGTGACATAAATCTTATACTTGATTTAAGGTGGTTAGAGTAGGGGTGTGTTAAGCAATCACTTAGGAGTAGTTCACCCTCCCAATGTGCCATGTTTCATGGTTGCTTAATTTTCAATAAAGCTAACTGGCATGAAAACCCAAGATGAATTTAGCTCAAAATTTCTAAAGAAAATAAAGGCGAAATTCCCTATTATTTCAGAAAGACTCATCAAAAACCATAAAGTATTGATTCATCCAATTGTAGTTTTATGTTAGGAATGTGAAAAAACCACATAAGTATGGTATTATTTCTCCAATCAAGTTATTAATTCTTTGTAGCTTCAATGAACTATTGAAAAATGCTATATTTTCTTATATCCAATTTATTGACCTTTTCCTTACTAATGTGAGTTTAGTGGTCCTCTCTCATCCTACCCCTATATTTTGATATATCTGATATTTATCCATAGTTATGGTATATGAAAACAACCATGGTATTAGCTAAAGTGGGAAATGAAATATAAGATAACATATTGTGTTCTGAAGCCCCCTAATTAGGTTTCAAAATTCATTTCCACATTCATTAATTTCAATGTGTAGGTATTATGTTTTCACTAGATTTTTTCTCAATAATGATAGAATAACTATCTCCACTAAAAGAATAACATAATTATGTTTATAAATATGTAAGTTTCTAAAGTTGAAAAACTATAAAATGATATCTAAAATCAAATATACCTAGAAATTATAGCTTCTCTTAACCAAATTTTGGTTACTATTGATATTGATATTGATATTGATTTCGGCTTTTGTCTTTGATGAATGACCATGGTTGATGAGAAATAAATAGAAATGTGATCACATTTTAAATTAATTTACAAACATTGTTCCTATTGAAAACACATTCTTTTAATGATTATGTCAAAAAAAACTTGTTACTCTTGCAATGATGTCATCCCAATATATTCAAAAATAAATTGAACCATAACATTAAAAAGAAATTAAAATTATAGTTTTAGTAAATCAAAATATTTTAAAATAATATATTTCATCTTAAATAAATTAAAACATTAAATAAAATTATAAATACATCTTAATTACATTTTCATCAACCTCTTTTAAACCATAGTAAATTTATACATCATTTTTTAAATACCTTTTAATAAACTGGAGATTCAATTAAAACTAGAGTATACATAATGTTATTCTATTATTATTTGATATAGAGATAAAATTAAAAATTATCTAAATTAATATGGTAGTTTATTTTTATTAAAATTAAATTTAATATATTAGAAATTGAAATAATCATTTAATTTGTCCATATATATATAATATTGTTTTTTCAATGTTTTTTATTGAAGTAGGCTTTTCCGGCATTGAATGTATAGCTATGGTTAGGTATCTTATGCATAATAAGAAGTTATACAATATGTACTCCTAAAATTATTTTTAACTCTAGCCAAATACCCCACCTTATGCTCAGGCTAGGGTAATATGATGATGCCTAGTCTTGGCTTCATTATTGGGGAATAAAGAAGGAGATCATCTTGTGAAACTAGGATAATATTAAAAACACTATTAGTTCTTACTCTAAGGGGAAATTGTGGGGAAATAAAGAGATAGAGGGGAAAATACAATTACCATCCCCTAATGTTAAGAGGAGAATGAACACTTTCATGATAAAAACTAATTGTAATGAGCTTGATAGTAAAAGTAAGCACTAGAAAATTCCAAAAATTCCATGGGATTAAAGAGTTTATCACTTGGATGATACTAATAAACTTGAAGATGAAAATTAATTTCTCTTAGATTTCCCATCCTATATTTATAATTGATCTAATTCTCAAAATATTTGTCACAATACCTACCTTCTTAACCTTTTAACTCTTTAAGCATAGAAATGATATGTTAAATAATTCTGATTAACGTGTTACCTTCTTAAGGCCAACTACATACACCATATAAATTTTAGTAGATGTAATCAACATCATAATCTTTAAAATAAAATTCTAAAGATAATCAAATTACATGTTATGTCAATTTTTCCCTATAACAAACTCACCATATTTAGAAAACCAAAGTTTTCCATTAATCAAACAAAACTTATAAAATCAAATAATTAAAAAAAAAACCTATAACAACCTATAAATATTTTATCTAAATTTTTTGTTTAGATATGTTATATGATCAACACAAATATGATATTTGTTACTAGCAATTTTCTTATTAAATTTTACTACAAAATTCTCTAACTCATACATTTACTTTGTTAGAAACCATTAAACTAAACATAAAAATTATAAAAATTAAAATTACAGAATATCAGTATTTTGCAATTATAGCTTTATTAATGCACGAGGTAGTATACGCTAATTTTATTGGGGAAATCCAAAAAATTGTAATCCAAAAATTGACAAATGAAAATGCAATGAGATAATATATACCAATCGTTAGATTTAGGTAAATACAGAATCCAAGATTCTACATAATTGTTTCCATAGGATTAGTACCCTGCACCAATAGTTGTACTTATGTTGGTTCCTTGAGATTACTACCTGCACCAACATGTACGTTAGCATCAGCGTCATTACATATTCGAGAAAACACGTACAAAATTTGGTGAGAGTTATAAATGAGAAATATAGGCTTCATAATGATTATTTTCGTCTTCCTGAATTGAACACTATGTTAAATAATTATTTAGATGACATAAATGATACAGGGCCGAATGACATAAAAATTTAGTTGTCTCATATATTCTTATATTAGTTTTACCATATTTCACCGTCTAAAATCCTAAAATTTTAAAAATTCGTCTGGATTTTATGAAATCTCCAAACTAATTGAAACTGAAATTTTATGAAAACTCCAAACCATGGAATTATATCCGTTTTTGGTTCTACAGTTTTTGGTTCTGCAAATTACAACGATTTTGAAAACTGTATTTTATATCATGTAGCAGGTCTTCGATTTCACCAAATTACAACTGAGACGTCCATATACTGCGTTGATATTTTATTTTACGTACCCTGTACTTTTTGGCGTTCGATGACAAATAAAAATGCTTGGTAAGCAATTTAACCGAAAAGTCTCCTACTATGAAAAGCTGGAGGCAGAATCAAAGCTGATCTTCACTTGAATTGATTTTATTATTGTTCAACAACTACACTTATGTGCTGGAAATTCAGTCCACGTATTATGAATACAGATTGTTTTGTGAACATGGAAACAAGGGTCTAAGGTGCAACTGCAAATTTGGAAGTAGATACTTTATCATTTTCGATTGTGTAAGTGAGTGATTGGACGTCTCCTGCAATCTGGAGACAGAGAATTGGGATTCCTGTCATGCGAAGGAAATATATATATATGTAAGCATAACAATACTACGCAGTATCGTCTCATCCGTCTGCAGGATTTTAATCCCTCTTGTCGTGCTTGTGTTTAGCTCAATCGCTTGGACAGAACATCAATTGGCAGGAGGGGCTAAGAGTCACAGGAGGGCAAGGAGAACGGATCCCATTTCGTTGGAACAAAAAGGATGAGGAAAGGTCGATGGTCACCTCAAGAGGATGAGAAACTCATCAATTATATGGTGAAGAAGAAGTACCTTATGGGCTGCTCCTGGAATTGGGTGGCAACGGAAACTGGTAATCATCCATTCCCTTCAATTTCAATTTTCCTCTGCTGCTTTGTTCAATTCAATTTCTTTAAATAGCTGAGTAACAACCGTAACATTCAGCTGTTTACTTAGTTTTTTTTTCCCAAAAGTTTAGTGCAAGTGTATTGATCATGAAATACAAATGACTATGTATAACAATTTTGTTTTTCAATTTATATTTATAGTATTGGTGCAATGTTCAATAATATATATATATATATATATTTTTTAATTTAAAATAACTTATTTATTTTTATATGTTCACCTGATAATGTGCATCTCTGCAGGATCTATAGATTATGGAGTTATATATATATATATATATATATATATATATATATATATATATTATTTTACTAATAAATTTGATTGTATGTGTTTTTACCTTTATTTTTATATATTTATAATTTATTGAATTGTTTTGTTTAAATTATATTTTAAATTTGTTTAAAATTATTTAATAATATTTTTGTTTATTTATATATATTTATTATTATTTTAATGTATTGTATTTTATATTAAAATGGGAAAGAAACTTTTCTCGTATATCTATTAGTAGAGTAGACAAGGCGTTCAGAGTCTACTGATATAGTTCAAAATTTACACTTAATTGAACATGTTTGCTATATTTTTTTAATATAGCATGATTACTATTGATATTCCACAACAACTTTCTTGCGAAGTTTTAACTTTTAGAAAGAGCTATAATAAATTGAATTTTCATTTGAATATTGAATTACATTTATAAGTGATCACACACAAAATTGGGTTGCTTAAAACCATGATAAACACAAAGGATTAATTGAGGGTTAACTGTTATAGTTCGTATTTTTTAACATATTAATTAATAAGTGTTAGTTGTAAATACTTAATTTGATAAAATTACGAATATTCTATAAAAATAGACTAAAAATATAGAAATCAAGTAAGAGTTGGTAATTTGGATACCATACTTCAAGAAAGAGTTGGTAATTTTGATACCATACTTCAACCAAGCAAGAGATGGCATTGTCTGAATTTATGGCGTGGTGTAGTGGAATTTGGATATCAGTCAATAGTGGTGAAGTGGAATTTGGAGATGATACAATAGCAATTGCTCTGAATTTGGATCATGGCTAGATGATACAAGAATCAAGTTTGTTGAAAGCATCAAGAAAAAATTATGGTAGAGTATGAAAACAATTTTATTAAAATAAAATATAAAGTTAATTATTTAAGTAAATAATGTTATGACTAATTTAGTAATGGTGGATTATGAAACATATTATTATCATAATGAATAATGAAGTCTCTTTTATTTAATGAAATGCATAAGATTGGAGAGGTTGTAAGCCTAGTTCTACAAATACTGATGAAAATATCCTTTCCTTTCCTATGGATGTTTCTTGTATAGGATTTGAATACAAAAAGTGGTATCAGAGAGACAATAGGAAGAAGGGGTTGAGTGGAGCCACAAGGTTAAGCATGACGTTGAGTATATAGGGTCGTTGTGGGTGAAAAAGGAGCTACAAAAGGGAAACATGGATTGAAAATTAAAGAATTCATTGTTGGTGAAAAGGGAGTAGTAGATTGGTTATTGAGTATGGGGGGAAGAGAGCCATAAAGGGCTACATCAATCAGAGTGAGAGGGTCAATGAGTGGAACAGATTTATCATAGAGGATTATGTCAAGTATACTAAGGGTTTTCAGGTGAAAGAGAGCTATAGAAGGGGTTGGGTCTTCAAACCACAATAGGGAAAGAATAAACCATAGTTGTCATGTAGAGGAAGCCATTAGGTATTTCATCCATCTATAAAATGGGGTTTGCTCCTTATGTTCAAAATAAATGTTTTTCCAAAATCTCTATCCAAGAGGTGTTTAGAAAAGGTCAAGAAAGCTCACAATGAGAAAAAAGGAAAAAAATCTGGAAGACAACTAAGTTCATTAAGAAAATGAGCTATGGGAATGATACCCCATGCAACACATGTTGACTGCAGATGCACATCAGTCATAAAAATTTGACACATTTTTATCTTTCACAAGTGTATACAGTTTTATTAAACTTTGATGGAAGTTAAAATTTGGTGAAGACTAAATATATTTTAATAATATGCATAAAATTTCCAAGTAACCAAATTTAGAAATAGGTTGAGAAATAGGGTTTTTGGGCGATTGAAAAACAAGCTATGAAAAAATTGAGTTTCTCTAAAATAGGGGTTTTAAAATGAAAAGTAGGGGTTGTGAAATTATTTATTTTATGAATTGACACTTCAAAAAAACTGAATGGAGATCCTGTGTATAGAGAATATTGGCAAAGGCGATGAATACTAAATTTGAAATTGAGAAATTTAATGGAAAAGATTTTTAATTGTGGAAATTAAACATACAAGATTTTTTAGTATAACAAGGATTGTAGAAGGAATTAGGGGGAGGCATGAATAAATATACAATGATGATTGATGAAGAGAGGTCTGGATTGTATGCTAGATACCTCAATACAATTCACTTATGTCTAGCTAATGATGCATTGTTTAAGATCATTAGAGAAGTAATAGTATTAGGATTATGAACTAAGTTAGAAGACTTTTATATGATGAAGTATTTTACGAATTAGATATAGTTATATAGTCTAAAAATGAGAGTAGCTACAAAAATTATAGACCACTTGAATGTGTTCAATACTCTTATTTGTAGGTTGAATGGTATGGATGTTAAACTCGATGGTGATGATAAGGAAAATGCACCATTGTGTTCATTTTCGGAATCACAGGATCATTTTGTAACTTCTATTATTTAGTATAATTGAAACTCTTTATTTTTTTTATATTGTTGGATTATTTTTTTCTAAAGATATGATGAATATAGAATCATGTATTGAAACCTTTGTACCATAAGAAAAGGCTAGTATAGGTCAGCCCATGTAAAAATGAGAAAAACTGAGAGTTACATACAAATCAAATTCCAAATGAAAAAAAAAAAGAGTAAACTCAAATTTTGGTATTATAACAGAATGGTAATCTCAAGAAGGATTGTTAGAAGAGACATGATTCCAATGATGTCTCCAAAAGGAATCAAATCTAGTTGAATCATACTTAGGTAGTAATGATGAATTTTTGGCTTCTAGTAATATTCCTCAACACTATAAATATTGGTTGTTAGATTCTGGAACTTCTCATCATATGTGTAAACACAAAAATTCATTTAATTCATATGAAAAAGTTCACGGTTTAATTTTTCTCATGGGAATTAACATTTCTTGTAATATTGTTTTGGTGGAAAGAGACAAAATGAAAATGTTTGATGGTATTATAATAACATTAACAAATATATATAGATGCGTTGCAATTAAAGAAGAATTTAATTTCTTTGTGAGCTTTGAATTGTGGAGGTCATAAGTTTATAGCTCATGATGGAGCAATGAAAGCATCAAAGGAAACTTTGGTGGTCATTAAGGGTAGTAAGACATGAAATATTTATATGTTAGATGGAAGTGCCCAAATCCATAAAGTGACAATAAAATGTGAGGATACAACTGGATATGCTCATTATGGCATCAGGGATGTGAACATATGAGCGATAGAGGAATACAAGTACTAATGAACCACGAGTTACTTCGAAAATTGAAATCCATGAATTTGAACTTATGCAAGCATTGAAGATTTGGAAAGAAATGTAGACATAAGTTTAAATTAGCTAGTCATGCTAGTAGAGGAATTATTGACTAGATTCATTATGATGTTTATGGAGCCTCCCCTACTCTTTCTTTTGGAGGATCGTCATATTTTGTAATATTTGTAGATGATTTCTCTAAAAAAGTGTGGGTTATGTTTTGGAAACTGATGTTGATGTGTTTAACACTTTTAAGCTATTTAGAGTAATGATAGAAAAGAAAATTGGGAAAAGAACCAAATGTTTAAGAATAGATAGTAGAGGTGAGTTCAGCTCTTTAGAATTTAAAAAAATATTGGAAAGAACTTCATATTATGACACACAAAACCATTTCATTTAGTCCCAAAAAAAATTCATAGAATAAAACATGAAGATGACTCTTCTAAAAAGGGAAAGAAGCATGCTCAACAGTACCAATTTTCATCAAGAGTTGTGGGCATAAGTAGTCACTACTACTTGTTACCTTTCAGAGGGATCACCATTAGTCGCAATAAATTGTAAAATCCATGAAGATATGTGGAAAGGTCATCCCAATGATGATTTAAATTTAATAATTTTTGTTGTGAAGTGCTCACTCTTACTTCTAAAAGTCAATATTATAAATGAGGCCATAGATCAAAGAGTGATATGTTTGTTGGACTTCATGATGTTGCTAGTGGATATATTTTTTGCAGGTTCCTACTAACAGCAACAACATCATCAACATAAATGTGATATTTGATTAATCTCCTCTCATTAAGCTAGAAAGTGTAGAAGATCCTTTGACACAGGAATATGTGAAAAATCAAAGGACGTTAAATCAACAAATTCAGTTGTAAACCCAACCATTTACAAACACAGGTAAAAAAGAAGAAGCTTTTAATCATAAATAGGTCATAAATTCTAAAGAAATATAGGGAAATTTGGAAATTCCACAACCGACACTGTGAAAATCTACAAGGGAGAGAAATTCTCCTACGAAAATGTGAAAATTCCATAACCAACACTGAGAAGATCTTCAAGGGAGAGAAATGCTTCTAAAAGGTATATCAATTCTACTTCATTTGTTATCAGGAAGTAATAGATGTTATCAATGATTCCAAATGGATGGTCGCAATAACACCAAAAATAAATGTCTCGGAAAATAATAGAGCTTGGGACATGGCAAAGTTTCTAAAGTTAAAGTTTGTTATGTAATGGGTCTACCCATTGAGGAAAGGACTTAATGGTAATGTTGAGAGTTATAAAGCTAGAAAAGTCACAAAAGATAACTCCCATATGAAATGCACTAATTGTTTTACTTAATTTGGAATTAAAGTAATATGATTTGAAAAATACATTTTTATATAAAAATTTGGATAAAAAGATATATATAGAAAAACATGAAAGTTTTATGTCGTTGACAATAAAATATTAATTTGAATATTTAAAAAATCATTGTTAAACCAAAACAATAACCTAAAAAATAAAATATTAATTTGTAAGTTCAAGAAATCATTCTATGATGTAAAGAAATGAAAATGATAAAAAAATTGATATAATACAGAACAATATAAACGACGGAACTTTTAAAAAATCATAAATTTTTTTATTAGTTATTTTTTAATTCAAAAATAAAAAAATAAAATACAAAAATAGTAAAAATTTGATATAATACAATACCATATAAACGACTCCACTTAAAAAAATCATACAATTTCTTTATTTGTTATTTTTTTAATTTAAAAAAAAAAAGTAAAATACAAGTTAAAATTATCATTCTCTTATCTTTATTTTTTATTTTTTATTTCTATTTTGGTTAAAAAATTTTGAAATCTTTTTAATTTATTTCTTGAAATTTAACATTTAAAAAATTACCTGAAACTTAACATTTAAAATGAAATATTTGAAAGAAATATTTAAAAAGTAAATTAGCTAATATATTTAAAATTGATGTAAATAAAAAATATATAATCTTTTTAATTTTTTATTTCTAAATTGATGAAAATTTCTTGAAATCTTTTTAATCTCTAATTAAAATTTATATAATCTTAATAATTATATTACAAGTGACCAAAAAAACTGAAATATAAAATATCTAGTAAATGCGAAAATAAAATAAAATAGAACACCTGATAAGTTTTTCATGAACGTGCATACAGGTCTGCAGACATGCGGAAAGAGCTGCAGGCTGAGATGGGTGAATTACTTACGACCTGGCCTTAAACACGGACCAATTATCTACGATGAAAAGCAAACGATCATACATTTGCATTCCCTTCTTGGCAACAGGTTTCTATTTTCCTCAATTCCTGCTCTTCCCTAATCGTCTTTGTTAATAATTATTCAAATTAATCCATGCTCTCTTTCCTTTCCTTCGATTTGGAAATGAATAGCATAAACTATGCAGGTGGTCTCAAATTGCTGCTCATTTGGGTGGACGTACAGATCGAGAACTATTGGAACTCTTGCATCAAGAGGAAGAGAGGGTTTCTCTCTTCCTCCTCCACGGAAGCCAGCGCCAACGATAACAACAACACAAGATGGAATATCTACCAAGTTGTCTACCAAGCTCGTGAAATAGCCAGAAAATTGCTCAAATCTGGTCAACCAAAATTCGAAAAATCAGGTGCTTGGAGTGTTTAGAATCCATTTTTGATGCTGGAAATGGATTCAGCACTATCAAAGACTTGGGCACTTAAAATATTAAAGTTTAACAACTATAAACAAGATTCTGAGCAAATTTTTGCAAGATTTTCTGAAAATCATTGCAGGATTCTGAGTGAAAACATGGCCTTTTTAAACTACGCAAATATCCACTCGCAATCCCATCATCATACATACAATACAAATTCAGTGTCTGTGCGCGCTCATGATTCTCATATGTCACTTCAATCTGCCAAGCCGTTGCACGTTAAGCCTGACGGGCACATGCAGTCAATTAATAACAGTTGTAATGTAGTTAAATCTCCCGAAAATCAGCACTATCGTGTTGAGGACCTACTGGATTTAAAATACGAGCAACTTGATGTTCAAGAAAGGAATAATGAGTTTGTTGCAATTGATGTTGACAGCACCAAAAACCACCTAATTTCTTGTTCTCAGCTGTGGATTGATTACACCATTGACAGCTTCACTGAGGATTTTACATCTCCCGGTCTGCAACCGCAAGGACATACTATCCAAACCGCAAAATCCTCCAGATACGATCAATTGATAAACCCATGGGCCAAATTGTTTCGCCCTGAAGCGCCAGCGTCTACCAACAACGATCTCGGCTGTACAGTCACCATTCCAACTCTTGTTGAGATCAGCGACTCATTGAAAGGGAAAACTGAAAACGATGGGCATATCATTTATGAAAACGACAATGACATGATGATCCACAATTTTTCGTTCACAGCATCTTCTCGAAAAGCTGCAGGCCGGAAAAGTTACCATTCCTATTCAAGTGCAACTGATTTCAGTAATGTTTATGGAGGGGCAGAATCATCCCCAGCAGATAATTCCCTCTCCCAATTTATTACACCAACATATTTATTGGCCGACGTTGATGATTTAATTTGAGATATGATGAACTTAAACTAGCACAACCACATTATATTTACTAATGTGGTTGATATACGCCGATAGGCGTAAAAAAAATAAATTTACAACCACATTTACCAATGTGGTTGATATACGCCGATAGGCCTATATCCACTACCCATCACATTAATTTATATATCAATAAATAAATATTATATATAATAAATTTATTATATTAACTTGAAAAATATATATTATATATTAATAAGAATATTAATATATTAAATATATTAATTATGATTAAAATCAAAAAAATATTTTATATATATTAATAATATTATAAAAATATTAATAATATATATTAAAAATATTTATTAATATATTAAAAATATTAACTATATACATACTATAAATTAACTTGAAATATATATAATATATATTAATATAAAAAAATATTAATAATATATAATAAATTAATATATCATAGATGGTTATATTATTAATAAAGCAAAAGAACTAATAATATATATTATATCATAGTTGGTTATATTATTATTATTAGAATAATATAAATATTAGAATATTTATTTATAATGATTTTTAGTAATATTATAATATTATTAATATTACTAAATAAATATTATAATATTATAATATTATTAATATATATTATTAATAATATATATTAATAATATTATAATATTACAAATAATCATTATTAATAAATATTTGAATATTTATTTATAATATATATTAATATATTAATAATATTAAACTCAAGAGAGTAATAAACCATATGAAACAATATTTAAAAACAAAAAACTTAAGAGATTAATAAACCCTAACAATTAATATTTTAAAGTGAAGATATTAATAAACCCAAGGGATAATTAATAATACAAACTCAATGTCATCATAAACCAAAGGTTTAAATATTATAAACCATAGGAATTGGTGAACCCAAGGGATAAATATTATAAACATAAGGGATCAATATTAAAAACACAAGAGATTAATAAACCGTAAGAATTGATATTTTAAACTAAAAAACCTAATAAATTAATAATCCATAAGAATGAATATTTTAAACATAAGATATTAATAAACGAATGAAATTATTAACATTATAAACCAAAAGAACTAATCGACCCAAGGGTTTAATCTTATAAAGAAAAGGAATCAGTGAACCCAAGGGATAAATATCATAAACCTAACGGATGAATATTATAAACAATAAAGATTAATAAACGCTAAGAATTAATATTTTAAACTGAGAAATCTAAGAAATTAACAAACCCTAAGAAATAGTATTTTAAACTCAAGAGAGTAATAAACTGAATGTGTGATTAACATTATAAACCCAAGAGTTTAATACTATAAACCAAATCAATTGGTGAACCCAAGGGAAAACCATTACCCAAAAAATTATAAACCAAAGGAATTGGTGAACCCAAGGGAATTGATTTAAACATTGAGACAATTGTTGTCACAATGCGGCATTGGACCAACTATGACCAGGGTTGGCCATGGGTGATTTTCATATTGAGACAATATTTGTCAGAATGTGACATTTGATCATGGATGACATTGATCGATTATTCATATTATAAACGAAAAGAACTAATAAACCCAAGGGTTTAATATTATAAACCAAAGGAATTGGTGAACCCAAGGGACAACCACCACCCAGCAAATTATAAACCAAAAGAAATTGGTGAACCCAAGGGAATTGATTTAAACATTGAGAGAATTGTTGTCACAATGCGACGTTGGACCAACTATGAGTAGGGTTGGCCATGGGTGACTTTCATATTGAGACAATATTTGTCAGAATGTCACATTTGATCATGGATGACATTGATCAATTATTCATATTATAAACCAAAAGAACTAATAAACCCAAGGGTTTAATATTATAAACCAAAGAAATTGGTGAACCCAAGGGACAACCATTACCCAACAAATTATAAACCAAAAGGAATTAGTGAACCCAAGGGAATTGATTTAAACATTGAGACAATTGTTGTCACAATGCGACGTTGGACCAACTATGACCATGGTTGGCCATGGGTGATTTTCATATTGAGACAATGTTTCTCATAATGTGTTATTTGATCATGGATGACATTGATCGATTATTCATATTATAAACCAAAAAAACTAATAAACCCAAGGGTTTAATATTATAAACCAAAGGAATTGGTGAACCCAAGGGACAACCATTACCCAACAAATTATAAACCAAAAGGAATTGGTGAACCAAGGGAATTGATTTAAACATTGAGACAATTGTTGTCACAATGCGACGTTGGACCAACTATGACCATGGTTGGCCATGGGTGATTTTCATATTGAGACAATATTTGTCAGAATGTGACATTTGATCATGGATGACATTGATCGATTATTCATATTATAAACCAAAAAAACTAATAAACCAAAGGGTTTAATATTATAAACCAAAGGAATTGGTGAACCCAAGGGACAACCATTACCCAACAAATTATAAACCAAAAGGAATTGGTGAACCCAAGGGAATAGATTTAAACATTGAGACAATGGTTGTCACAATGCAACGTTGGACCAACTATGACCATGGTTGGCAATGGATGATTTTCATATTGAGACAATGTTTCTCATAATGTGTCATTTGATCATGGATGACATTGATCGATTATTCATATTATAAACCAAAAAAACGAATAAACCCAAGGGTTTAATATTATAAACCAAAGCAAGTGGTGAACCCAAGGGAAAATCATTACCCAATAAATTATAAACCAAAGGAATTGGTGAACCCAAGGGAATTGATTTAAACATTGAGACAATTGTTGGCGCAATGCGACGTTGGGCCAAGTATGACCATGGTTGGCCATGGGTGATTTTGATATTGATACAATGTTTTTCAGAATGTGACATTTGATCATGGATGACATTGATCGATTATTCATATTATAAACCAAAAAAACTAATAAACCCAAGGGTTTAATATTATAAACCAAAGCAAGTGGTGAACCCAATGGAAAATCATTACCCAAAAAATTATAAAGCAAAGGAATTGGTGAACCCAAGGGAATTGATTTAAACATTGAGACAATTATTGTCACAATGCGACGTTGGGCCAAGTATGACCATGGTTGGCCATGGGTGATTTTCATATTGATATAATGTTTGTCAGAATGTGACATTTGATCATGGATGACATTGATCGATTATTCATATTATAAACCAAAAGAACTAATAAACCCAAGGGACAATAGTTACCCAACAAATTATAAACCAAAAAGGAATTAATGAACCAAGGGAATATATTTAAACATTGAGACAATGAATTTGTCACAATGCAATTGGACCAACTGACCATGGTTGGCCATGGATGATTTTCATATTGAGACAATGTTTCAATGTGTCATTTGATCTGTGGATGACATTGATCGATTATTCATATTATAAACCAAAAAAAACTAATAAACCCCAAGGGTTTAATATTATAAATCAAGCAAGTGGTGAACCCAAGGGAAAATCCTTACCCAAAATTATAAACCCAAAGAAGGAATTGGTGAACCCAAAGGAATTGATTTAAACATTGAGACAATTGTTAGGCGCCAATGCGATGTTGGGCTTAAATATGACCATGGTTGGCCATGGGTGATTTTCATATTGATACAATGTTTGTGAGAATGTGACATTTGATCATGGATGACATTGATCGATTATTCATATTAAAAACAAAAAAACTAATAAACCCAATGGTTTCATATTATAAACCAAAGCAAAATTAGGAGCACCACCAATGTACATTAATGTTGATAGGTAGAAGAGGTATGAGTTGCGTGGGATCGGAGTAGTGGTTGGTGATCAACAGGATTTCTCAATAATTGTTAGTGAGGAAGCCAACGCAACAATGTAAACATGAAGCGTGCTAAATGGCGGTCGTGGGACGCGATGATAGCGTCACATCTTCCGTTCTTGGATCAAATATGTTATAGAAAATCGATCAATCACGATGGCATTCGAGCTTTGGATTATAATTATCCTTTGTAATTTACTTCGCGTTTTTTTCCTCAATATTCTTATATAATTGCATGCAAAGAAGAGTATGATTCATGACCCCTGTTCAACCTCATGACCCCATTCAGCCAGGCTACGTGTGTACATTTAATAATTGATATTATCAACTCAAAAATTTAAAACTTTATTATTTATTTTATAAGACGAAATTGGTAAATGTTGTAAATGTTTTTTTGTTATAATAATTATCTTTATTATTTATTTTATAATTGCACTAGTATTTTTTGTTATTATTAAGCGCAAGGCGTTTTTATTTGAAAACAACTTCTGGGTGCAATGTGTCCATGTCTTAGCCATTGGATCAAATGTTAGGCGATTGAAATGTTTTAGGCCATTAAATCCACAAGTAGTTTTATATTTTTTTTATAATGTTTGTTTTTTTTCTTTTTTAATAAGTTAGGTTGATTTTAGGTGGATAATATAAATGTTGTAATGTCATTTTTTAACATTTTGACTATGTCAAATTAAACAAAAATAAAAAAAAGGTAAATTAAATAAAAAGAATGACATAATGTAATGACATTTTAACTAGGTCAAAATAAAATAGAAAACAAAATAATAATAAACAATAAAACAATCCATGGTATTGACCTTATTTGAAAACAACTTCCTCGTTGTCAACGTTTTTTTATAATGTTAGTTTTTTTTTCTTCTTAATAAGTTAGATAGTTTTTTAAATGTATAATAGAAATGTTGTAATGTCATGTTTAACATTTTGACTATGTCAAATTACACCAGCAAATTGAATAAAAAAAGATTGACATAATGTCTTGAACATTTTAACTAGGTTAAAATACAATAATAAAATAGTAATAATAAAATAAAATTATAATAAACTATAAAAAAAGCTCATGGTATTCATATGGAATATAGTTTATTAAATGATTTCACAGGACATGATTTATCTTTAGCAATAATGTTGAATGTTCATAATTCTCATTTCTTAAATAACACTAAATTTACCTTTAATTACTTAATTGTAATAGTTTGTAACTACATACATACTCTTTCCCTGTTAATGAAGATCAAATTTCTTTTTATTAGAAAAAAACTATATACATATCTTTAGTTATCTAATTCTAGCTAAAAAATATTACATGTTTTTTACTTTATAATCATAAACAAATTTCATATTATATGATGTTAAACTTACTCAAATTTTTATTCTAAATTTTAAACAAAGTTTTTCACTACATAATTTTAGCTTTTATAATTTTTTTATTTTTCAATTCAAACAAAATTTACAAAAGAAAAAAACCCACTCAGTCCTTATTATAGAATATAGTTTTACAAAATTGGCACTATGTGATTAACAATAGAGTAAGTTGAAATAACATGAAGGGGCTCTTTTAAAACTTTTACCATAACCTTTCCCTTCATCCAATATATATATTGTAGAGTTTCTAAGAAGAGAGTGTATTCTAGTCTATAACTCTGATCCACAATCAAAGAAATGGCTAGGGGATTTCACAAAGTATTAGTTTGTAACCTAATCCACAATCAAAGAAAATGGCGGGGATATCACAAGTTATCATTAATAGAGTGATCTATTCACTTTCACATTGGAAATGGATCCTATTAGATGCATGATGGCGACGAGACACTAAAAATTCAAAATAGATATATGTTATGACATCCATATTCTCTACAAACCATCCAAATTTCCCATCTTATACAACAATTTCTAACAATAACCGCTCAATTTACTCTCCAATTTTTGAAACCCCCACCCATCCTGCGGGAGATCGAGTGTAAAATAAAATGTTCCCGTGGTTTTTTTAAAGGGTTCATAAACAAATCAAACAATGATAAAGTCAATAGTGTGGTATAATAACTGATTTTTGAATCATTGTGACAAAAAAAACATCACATTAGCTCAAAAAATATATCTAATGCTATAAGGATTTGAGATGATAATAATGCTTTCAATCATGATAACTAGGTGACAACCAAAAATAAGTGTTAGTCACAAGAAAATAAATCACAACAACTCATAGAATAACCCCATACATAGTGATGGACAACATGAGAATTTGAGTGAAAATAGATCACCGCCTAAAAAACTCTATACTCTTGATCATTTTAGAATAACCTAATATGTCTAGATTGGATGTAGAGGTGGGTGGTATAATAATTGAGGATGCTTCTAAAAAGAGTAAGGGAAATTTATATACTCTATCCTTCCACCAAAAGCTATAAAAGTAAGACTTGTAGATTATAGTTTTACAAAATTGACACTATGTGATTAAGAATAAGTTACAAAAAATTAGGTATTTTTAAAAGGTATTTAAATAAGAGGAAGGTACACGAGGTCCATGGTAATTAATGTGATTCTTTGTACTATTTTTTATTTAAAATAGTAATTTGTATTTGTATTTTTTTTAAATGAATATTTTTAAATGTGTTGTAATATTTATATTTAAAACAAGTAATTTATATTTGTATTTTTTTAAATGAATATTACTAAATGTGTAATTGAGTAAAATGTATTAAATTGATATTCTAATTTTTAAGATATTTATTTAAAAAATTCAAATTATGGTTATTTTTGTTTTATTAAGCTTTGAGTCTAGATGTGCGAGAGAATGAATCTATCTCAAGTCCCAAATAATATTCTCATGTCCCAAAAAATATTATTCTTTCTCTTCGATTCTAGCTTGCACCTTCACATTCCTCCTCCTTGCACAAATTTAAACTACAAGGCACAACATAGTTCTTTCATATAGGAACATTTAGATATGATAAGAAAAAATGTGATATTCTATTGTAATTTTCTCTACAAATGTTATGGAAAGTGTGCTCTAAATGTTGACAGTTTCATGGTAATGTAGTATAAGCTACATGCAAATTTACGATCTTGTATACAAGATCAAGAAATCGATGCCCAAAGTCCAACACCATAGAACAAGACATGTTCACCAATTCAACACTTGTATATGCCCAATATCCAACACCATGGAGCAAGAGATATTCACCAATTCAACAATTGCTTCCAAATGTCTATTAGTGCTAGAGTTGTGTTCTTAGTAAGCTTGTTTTTTACTTCTCTTGAACTTATCTAAGCCATCATTGTTTCATATAGGAGAATTTAGTTCTCATAAGAAAATTATGATATTTTCACTAGTACATTTGGCGGAAATTCGACACTTGGTTCCGACACTTTTGACCAAATGTCGGAAATTTCCCCAAATTTTTCAATCCCACCCGAAACCGTCGCTATCACAACGTCTCTGAAATGTGTGTCAATACCAACACTTAGAAAAAGTGTCGCAATTGCGACATTTGAAGGACGTCGCAATTGCGACACTATGCTAAAGCATCACTATTACGATGAACTAGCTTCCAAATGTCGCAATTGTGACACAATGTCTAAGTGTCGCAATTGCGACGTTTGGAGACAACCCAGTCACTAACTAGCAACGCTTTGTTGCAACACAATGTATAAGTGTCGTAATTACGACATTTAGAGGATCCGTCGGCGACGCTCTGGCTCGCTGTTGGTATAACGACACTTATATGCAATAAACGCAGGTTATATGCCTTTGCAAAAAGGATCATCTTACGAGCGATGCGAGGAGTAGTTAATGGAGGCACCTTTGCAATTGCGCATAATTTGGAGAGAAAATAGTAATAATTAGAGAGGCTCCTTTAATTACGTCTTTGATTTGTGAAGGTATGTATTTTCCGACTGCGATTCTATGCTTTGTCGAGAAAGACTTGCAATCCTCTTGGAAACAAGACTCGCTGTGAAGATGTTCTGGTGAAGAACGGACATCGGGTTCACTGGCTGTTGATGAACACATCGTAA
The DNA here is from genome assembly GCA_034641835.2 of Pinus albicaulis. NCBI lineage: Eukaryota > Viridiplantae > Streptophyta > Pinopsida > Pinales > Pinaceae > Pinus > Pinus albicaulis. The sequence continues at coordinate 490,667 of JAXQQM020067818.1, forward strand.
TCCGGCAAAGAAGGCACCAAGGAGGGTATTCTCGGTGAATTAGGGATGTTGAATTATTAATTTCAACTACCTACCGTCATCCTCGGCCGCTTTCTAAATCACGTTTTGAATGGCTCTGTCAAACAGTAGCTTTCAAAAGCGATGAACGATCAATTTTGGTTTTGAAATCACAGTCCGCACAATTAAAAACAAAGCGTTGTATTGTTACGGGAAACAGAGCAATTTAATAGTAAATGCGGGAGATTTTAATTCGAAGAACGTGGTCCCACATACCACGGACCAAATCAGCCATCCACGTGGAAGCCGTGCGATTTGATCGCGTTATTTTTTGGCCTATACGCATTGTGGAATTTCGGTCCCAAAACATTATAGGGCGGAAGTAATTTGATTTTCGCGTCACGGTTTTCCTCCATACGAAAAGCCAAAAAACGAACTCGAATTTTTATATGGCGTATTCTATGAAGTTTTCGCGTCACAAATTAGGGTGACATGAGCGGAGCTATTTTGGAACGCGAATTTGTGATTGAAATCGGGTGAAGTCCGGACATATTATATAGTTTTATTAATATTTTGTTGTAAGTTTTGTTTCACTGCTTCGATATTTATTTAAACCATTGGCTCATATATAACATATGCGCAAATATTTCACTTTGGGCATTTGTAATGTGGGCCACCGAATACTTTAAATAGGTACATATACATTAGACAGTTTAAAAGTTTTTAGGATTGCACCCTCCCGATGCAATTTTTTGTTTATAAGATTATATGATACATGTGAGATAAAGGTTTATTATTTATCATATACAAATAAATTTTATCAATGTTGGAAATTTACACTTTTATGAGGTGATGTTATAAGTAAATTCATAAATATCTCTTTTTAATCCTCATTTTTACTCCATCAATATGTTTGGAAATGAAATTTCAATAGATTAATTTTCTTGCTATTATATGTTTTACGAAGATATGGTAAGGAATTCTCTCTTGTTCTTCTTAGAAATAATTATATATATATATCAAAATAGATTAAAAAAATTATATGAGAAAAATTATTAATTCATCAATATGTGTGTGTGTGTTTGTGAGGAATAATTTCATAGTTCAACTTAATGGTTCATTATATAATCATGTGATCATCACCAATGATATATCTTAAAAAAGCCAACGAAAAGTCATGTGTACAAAATCGATGTATACTCTAGAGAGTGGTTCTCATATCAGTATGTAAATTGTTGTATGCTACTTCAACAAAATTATAAGATAAACTGTAATACATCATATATGCACCATAACAATTGGTACAGAGGTAAAACCCACCGCCTACACCTTTGTACTCGATCCAATTTTCTCTCGTCAACTCTTCTAGCTGTCGGGAGTTTCCTCAAGGATCATAATACCCCCAAGGCCTATTATCACCCTAGTAATTCTCGGAGTTGTTGGATAGGTATTTTTGTAGTTAAGAACACCGGGGGTAACCAAGAACCACTTTCGAATTCAAGATCTAGCCTTCTTAGACCCTAGAGAGAGATCTCTCCGTATGATTTAGCTTTGTCTTAGTAACATATATTAGGCTAGCTATGATTGTGTATTTGGGTTTGATTTTAAAAGATTGGTGGGAATAAAGAGATTTCAAGGTAAACCGGAAGGATCTACTGCAATATTGGGCAATGGAGTCAACTCTCTAGGCAAAGCGTAGACTAAGAAATAAGGCTCAGAGATGAAAATGTGCTAAGGGAAAGATAGGTGACCTTTCTAAGGCTATGTATAGGCTTGATTTGATGGAGTGGATGGAATCCGAGAAAAAGGGCACTTAAGATTCCTTAAGCTACAGTATAAGAAGATTGAAGAAGGGGATCTAGCGGGGAACCATAGAACTTCCCATAAGGTTTTACGAATAGGCTATTCTGGGCCTACCATCTTTAAGGATGCCAAAAAAATTCGTGCAGGGCTGTGATAGTCGCTAGGGCGGGACGCCGTGGGCATTCGATGAAATGCCTTTGAACCCTCAACTAGTGATTGAACCATTTGAACGTTGGGCACTTGATTTTTTTTGGCCCTATTAGTCCTCCCTCAAACCAAAAAACATACATCTTAGTTGCAACTTCATATGTCGCTAAGTGGGTCAAAGCAGAGCATCTTCAAAGCTACGCAGGACTCGCGAGTACGGTTTCTTTTCCAAATCTTTGTGCGCTATGGTCTCCCAAGGGACATAATCACGGATGGAGGACCACAATTTGTAGGTAATAAATTAAATTTGAAACATTGCAAAACTACCACATTTAGCACAAGATTACAACTCCATATCACCCATAGGCCAATGGCCAAGTAGAGAGCACGAACAAAGTATAAAACATTAAAATGCCAAGTAGAGAGCACGAACTATAGTTGTCTTGAGAAATTTTATTCACCTGAATACTTCGAATTAGAAGTATTTATACAAAAAAAATGTTTACAAAATATCTCGGGAATTGAGATAATGTTTTAATAAAAAATAGGAAAGAAAACTTAAAAAGAGGGACAAGCCGCAAAACGGTTTGCAAACCGATCAACTTTTTACAACCAAAAATATAACCGATTATTCTAATTTGAGCTGATTGTTGTTGTGCACTTTAGCCCCAGTACTTTTTACCATTTGAGGTAACGAGTAAAAATTAATTTCCAAGTGAATTTCCTATTTTTTATCCATTAAATTCACACTAGATCTATGAATTCTTGCCACTTTTACTGCTAGGGGATCTTCGTAGTCTTCAATTTTCTGTAAATTTCATCCGCCTCTATATACTTGGCAAAGTTAGGCTTGATAGTGAACATATGCCCGATCTCATTATCTAAAAAGAAAAGATTTTCAAAATACTAAAGAAGTATTTTGCCTCGTTGGTGATCCTTGGGGCGAGTTGTTGTCCGGCTTGCTCTTTTGCATGATTTCCGATTTTTTAGATCATAATCTTTATGAGGCATTAACTTGTCATTCAATGCGTGAATATCGGGCAAACTTACTTCGACAATGTTTTGTATTTGGCTAAAAATCTTGAGATGGATAAATTCATGTCTTTACACCGTCCTCTAGATTAGTCATTATGTTTCTTTTGTTCGGACCTTTCTTATTTGAAGAATGGTTTCTGTTCTATCAAAAATTTTCAATTCTTCCAACTCTTCCTCGGTTTTACTCGTTTAAAAAAGCTATGAGTTGGATTGCTTGGGCTAGTTTTTTGTCAATTTCCCTCTTAGTCTTGTCAATCTCTGCACTAGCAACTTGAGGTAACTCCCTCTCGTTCATAAATTATTGGAATTGAAGGCCATTGAGAATGAATGTCATCAATAATTTTTGGTCCATAAATTATTTTTTATAAAGGCCACTTGATCTGTAATATTTACTTGTTCTTGAAGAATCTTTACATGTTCTTGTAGTCGATCGACCCTTTGCTCATGTCCTCTAGAAGCAATCAAGGCATCATTTTTTTGGATTTTTCTAAATTTTTTCATAGTGCCTTTCAAACTAAGAATCTCTTTATCTTGGTCTTGTAGTGCGCTCCTCTATGAGGATGAAGAAGAAGAGGCAGATATTAGAGAAGTAATTGGCACTGCAGATTGCGAGTACTCCTTTTGGTGCCAAGTGTTACGCCAAAGTAGATGGTATAGCGTTGTTTACAGTGGGGAATCACTCGTAGGAATGAACATTGGTCAGTGCTTTTTTTAGTTCTTCATTCTCTTTCATTAGAGATTCTATTTGAGTTTCCATTGTTTTTATCTGATCCGTCATTTGATGTACAAGCTACTTTAAATCATCATTCTCTATTTTTCTTGTAGAATTTCTTTTTGCTTGAGATTTTTTCACTCGAGGCAACTTCAACTCGTTTTCTAAGAGTAGCTATATCCTCTTTTTTTTAATTAAGACTTTTTTCCCCCTTCAATGTTGGTCAGGGTCACTCCCCTCGCTTCAATCACTATATCTTCTAGTGATTTTATTCTTAAATTATTAGCATACGGTGAGGCTTTGTCCAACCTCATTTGATTTTGGAGGTTGAGCACTTTGTTTTCTCAAAGCCTAATTGATTTCATAGTTTTCTGCGAAAAATTTTGGAATATAGCATTTCGCATTGCTCCTATGAAATTCAATTTGATCTAATTCATGAATGGCATATGCATCCAGCTTCAAGATCTATTTTGGAATAATCACTCACTGATTTTGGCTCAACCACTGTAGGCTTCAAGAATGACATTACCAATTTATTGGATGAATGATCAAATTCCCGAAAGAAGCTCGTCTTTGTTTCCGGGATTTTCCTTAAGAAATCTAGAATGAGCTTCATTCTTGAGCTCTTCATTCTTCTCTTTAAACTCGTCTGAATCTTATCCGAATCTATAACTCGTATTGTCGGTTTTTCATGCGAAGAAGGAGGCAAATCGACAGAGTACTGGTTTTCCTTCATGATTGTATCTTTTTTGTTGTGTTCCAATTTTTTATATTTTGAAGCTATTTTAATGTTTGAATGAATATTCTTGTTGCTTCATCATTTATTTCAATATTTACAGACCTTATCCTTTTCTTCATACGTTGACTTGCTTCTTTTACTATAAGGAGTTCGAATTTTATGTCCTCAATAGTCTCGACTATGAAACTATCTCCTTCTCTCGTCTCTTTTATGTACATCATCGCTATCTTTGCTTGTAGAAGCCACTGTACTCAGTCTTTTCAATGCTGCTTTGCCTTTTGCACTTGTCTACTCGTATTACTGTCATCGCCTGTGAATCATCATCGGATAGGTACGTTTTGGCTCCCATTCAATTTTATTTACATATCTTTCAATATGGGGCTTAGGATCATGCGAGTAAACATGCAACTTACATTTTACCCTTCGTCGCACTCAAAATACCTTGTGGGTCATACTTCCATGTAAAACTACATGGGAACTTATACTCATTAAGTTTGACATTTATCTCATTGGCGGCTTCTACTATTATTCACAATGAATGGCCCAATTTGATTTTTCGACTTAAATTAGGTCTTTCTCTTGAAAGCTATGAAGTTTATTTCATCTACATTCAATAGTTGTCTCAGGATATTCTAAAGCAAATATTCTTGTAGTAACAAATCTGTAACTTATATGGGGCCGGGGATAGCCCATACACTCCGATTTACGTATGATTTTTATATAAATACCAATCTCCAATTTTGTAGCTCTCGATAACTATAGAATTCTTCTTTGTCTCATCATTGATCCTAGGGATCTCCTCTTTTCCGGAGATACATATGGGGGCTATAAATGAGTCATTGCAAAATCAGTAAAACTATACTTTTTGTTCCATTTCCTTAGAATAGATGACCAAAATACTATCGATAGAACTTTTCCTTGCATCCACTTTCTCACATTCAATTGGAAACTTATCATGTTTGATAATATAGGAAGAGGTGGAGTAGATAAGAGGAGTATCGAGAAAAATCCTTCAGATGCATTAATCTGGATAGCTCGATAATGCATACTTTCAACAATAAATCTAGCAGAAATTGATTGAATGGATGGTGATTGACCCGGGTGCTTAGAGTTGACGAAGAAAACCTAGGATAGCCACATCGGTGAATTCATCACTGCGTATCCTAGTATGAAGGAGAGCATTGAGACAATCGTCTAGTTTCATACTGGGAAATCAACGGTGTCGAAAGGAGGATTTAACTTAGGAATATCAACTTGATTTGGACAAAACTTACGGTATATTTTGAATCTAGTATTGAACTCCAAGTCGGGATATAGTTGGGTTAAATATTCTATTGATAGGGAAGCGGAATTGGGGGTCATGATTCATTTGCGGCATGGAATTTATCGACTCTTCGGTGATGTAAAATAGGATACCCTTTTCTTTGTTTACTGATACATCTTTGTTCTAGCATATAATAGGCTTGGCATAATCCGATAAAAGTCAGAACAAAATGAGTGAGAGGACAATATATTTAGGTAGATTGGATTTCCAAATTGGAATATCTTTGTCACTCTTTTCCACTTATTTGCCATAGCAACAATTATAGACATCAAACGGGTTAAATTCTACATTAGGGTCTAGTATTCTGCAGTCCAGGATCAACTAAAGGGACTGTTCTCCGGAGAAATGGTCAGAGGTTGGACTTGTCCGACCACTTCGCATAGAATCGATCGTGAGTACATGAGTTGGTTTGTCGATTTTGAAGGACATAGGTGAGAATCTTTGCGAAGACTTCTTTTTGAGATTTTGGGTCTCCATTCTTGGGGAGTTACTTTGTTTCTTGGTAATTTTAATAATGAACGAAGCAAGCTTAAATGGTTTGCTAAGTTCCTTTACGAAAACAGAGTTTCCTGGCAAATTTATCATGAAAATGGGGTTTACAGGCGGGGTTTTTTAGGAAATGCAAGGAATTTAAAGCTCATAATGTGTATTTAAAATTGATGTCAATGACAAAATGGACCACGGTAGTGGAAAAAAGCTGTGAGAAAGGGCAATTAGGGATTCCGGGGAAATTTTGACACGATTTCCCCTGAAAAATGGACACTTTTTTGCGGTAACTTTTGGTAATTATTTGAAATCGACAGAATTTTGAAATATCAAAGGGCAACTTCAAAGAAAAGTACCTAGAGAACCAGCTAAATTCGAGTTGAAGACGTTTTCGAGGTGCTCGATCTTTCAATTTTTTGAAAATGGCTTCGCGAGAGGACAATGTAGTACTTTGTAATGGAAATTCGGGGCAATGGGCGTCGATAGTTCATTGCTGCAAAGTTTCTCGTGGGTTCGAACGATGTGATTTTGAGGAAAAAATGGTTCTACTAATGTTTTTACGAGGTTTAAAGCTGAAAAGGTGAAAATTTGAATGAAAAATATAATTTTAATGTATTAAACGATGGTATAGCCATATTTAAATGACATTAAACTTCGGGTTAAATGGGTGAGGTTTAGGGGAATACCACCGGTGGTATTCGCGAGGGTAGATAGTGGTAAGTGGAAACTATCTTTTCGAACGTGATACAACGTGGTGGCGACACGTAAAGCACGGTTGTTTGGAAAAACCACCCATTTCGCGTGGCTTTGTAAAAACATCAAACGATTACTTTATGAGCGCGGAAATGTATTAGCGCTGTCGGATGCTGATTCAACGAGCGAATGGACATGATCAAAAAGAGGAAGGTGCGAGGAGAAGGTAAGTTATCGGGTTCACTTTGAGCCATGTGATCTTGGGAACGCTGTCGCTATACCGACATTTAGAGAAAAGTGCACAATACCGACACTTAGAAAAGTGTCGCAATTCTGCGACATTATGCCCCAAAGCGTTGCTAGACGACTCCCTCCAAACGTCATAAATTGCCTCCAAACATTGCTATTATATGTTTTATGAAGATATGGTAAGGAACTCTCTCTTGTTCTTCTTAGAAATAATTATATATAATTTATTTTTTTTCAAAATAGATTAAAAAAATTATATGAGAAAAATATTAATTCATCAATATGTGTGTGTTGTGAGGAATAATTTCATGGTTCAACTTAATGGTTCATTATATAATCATGTGAGCATCACCAATGATATATCTTAAAAAGCAATTGAAAAGCCATGTGTACAAAATCGATGTATACTCTAGAAGTGGTTCTCATATCACTATGTAAATTGTTGTATGCTACTTCAAAAAAAATTATAAGATAAACTGTAATACACATCATATATGCACCATAACAATTGCCATACACTAATTTGTTTTAGGATACATGTGGCATTCTAGGGGTAAAGTATACTAGCGTAGATCCATCTTAACTCCCGGATCTATCAAGGTAAACGAGAGGGATCAAATCTCTCGAGGTGCAAACCTTTTTTTTGAGTGCAAAAATTGAGAAAAGGTTTTCAGCTCGAGAGATTTGATCCCTCTCGACGCTGATAGATCAGTTAAGATGGATCTATGTTGGTTTGATCATGCATGCGCTAGAGAAAAATCTATCGAAGATATGATTAATTTATCAATAATATGTAAATATATCAAATAATAATATAATCATTTTAAATATGCTAAATATTTTTGAGATTAACTTGGTCATTTTAATTTTAAATTTTCTTACTTACCTTAGTTTGTTGAGATGATAAATATTGTTGATAACTATAATGATGAAAAATGATGAAATAATTTTTTTTAATGCAAAGTGACAATAATAGTGTTGAAAGATAGAATGTGAATAATAAGAATGTACTCATGTTTAAAATAGTCTTCATTGTGATCAATCTCAAACTATTTTCTTCTACTATTCTTATTGTCACCCTTGTTAGTTTTGTTATATTTTCATATGAATTATACTGAAAAATAAAATCTAAATCATAAACCAATTAAATCTTTAGGTCAGACTTGTTGTAGTAAACATGATACCTTGTCTCTCTTGCTCTCCAATATTAATAGGTTAAATTATTATAACACAAAAATCAATGTACATTGTCAACAATTTTTTGTGCTTACACTAAAACCAATGCATATTGTTAATCCAATCACTTTAAAATTAATGTACCCTCATATATCCAATTACATCAAATCATAAATCAACATATACATTGAAATCAATGCATTTAATGCATAGCAATCAACTAAGATTAGAAAATAACTTCTACATTGGAATCAATGCGCCTAAGTAATCAAATAAGATTAGAAACCAAAATCTACACCTGAAATCAATGAATTTACTCAAAGCAGTCAAATAGGGATTAGAAATCACCATCCACCGAAATCAATGCATTTAATGCAAAAACAATCAAATAGGATTAGAAATAATCTACATTGAAATCAATGCATCTACTTGCAGAAGCAATCAAATATAATTATAAATAGGCGTCTAAATTGAAATCAACACATCCAAGTGCAAGCAATCAACAGTATTGGAAATCACCACCAACATTGAAATCAATGCATCTAGTGCAAGTAATCAAATATCATTAAAAATAAATATCTACACTAAAAATCGCATGCATCTAGTGCAAATAATCAAATAGGATTATAAATCACCATCTCTTGTTTTTGTCTCTCTATCTCACCCCCCCTAAACACACACGCTCTCGCACTCCATATATATATCATTCTCTTTGTCAATCACCCCCACTCCCCATCTCTCTCTTCTCTCTCTCACTTCACCTTCCATCTATATCTCTATCCTCCCTTCTCTCCCTCTCCCCCTAATATCTCGCTTTCCTTATTTTTTTCGTCTCTCCCTCTCTCTCCATCTTCCTTATCACTCACTCTCTCTCTCTCTAGAAACCAACATCTACACTGAAAATCAATGCATTTACTCAAAGAAATAAAATAGGATTAGAAATCACCATCTATAACTGAAATCAATGCATTTAGTGAAAACAATCAAATAGGATTAGAAATCACCTACATTGAAATCAATTCATCTAGTGTAAAGTAACCAAATACAATTATAAATCGACATCTAAATTAAAATCAACATATTCAGTATCAAGAAATCAAATTGTATTGTAAATCACCACCATTACTCGAAATCGAAAGTGCATCTAGTGCAAGTAATCAAATATCACTAGAAATAAATATCTCACACTAAGATTGATGCATCTAGTGCAAATAATCAAATAGGATTATAAATCACCATCTCCACTTATATCAATCCATCTAGTGTGAGAAATATCTCCTCCCTCTCTCCACCCTCCATCCATATCTACATCCCCCTCCATCTATTATTTTTTTCTCTCTCTATCTCACCCCCTACAAACACACACACGCCCGCACTCCATATATATCACTCTCTTTGACAATCACCCTCTCTCCCCATCCGTCTCGTCTTCTTTCTTCCCTCTCTTCACCTTCTATCTATCTACCTCTCTATCTTCCCCTTCTCTCCCTCTCCCCGCTAATACCTCTCTTTCCTCCTCTTTGTCCTTTCTTCCTCTTTCCTCTCTCCATATTTCTTATCACTCACTCTCTCTCTCTAGAAACCAACATCTGCTACACTAAAATCAATGCATTTACTCAAAGAAATCAAATATGGGATTAGAAATCTCCATCTACACTTAAATCAATGCATTTAGTGAAAATAATCAAATAGGATTAGAATGATCTACATTGAAATCAATTCATCTAGTGCAAGTAATCAAATATAATTATAAATCAACATCTAAATTGGAATAAAAAAATTCGTGTACACATCAAATTGTATTAGAACGCTTTCACCTACACTGTGAAATCAAAGCATCTAGTGCAAGTAATAAAATATCATTAGAAATAAATATCTACACTAAAATCGCATGCATATAGTGCAAATAATTGAACGAGTTATAGATCACCATCCACACTTATATCAATCCATCTAGTGAGAAATTATTTCTTCCCTCTCTCCACCCTCCATCCATATCCATATCCCCCTCCATCTCTTATTTTTCTCTGTCTCTCTATCTTACCCCCATAAAAACACACACGCTCTTGAGCTCCATATATATCAATCTCTTTTTCAATCCCCTCCTCTCCCCATCTCTCTTCTTCCCTCTTCACCTTCCATCTATATCTCTATCTTCCTCTTCCCTCTCCCCCCACTAATATCCATCTCTCCCCCCTTTGTCCTCTCTCCCTCTCTCTCTCCATCTTCCTATCACTCTCTCTCTCGTCTCTCTCTCACATTTCTCTCTACTGTGTCTTTCTTCTTACCTCCTCTCCCTCCCCCCTCTAAGTCCATCTCTCTTCCCCTCCCTCTCTCCACTCTCTCACATCCTCTCTCTTCCTTCCTCTCTTTCCCTTTCTCTCCCTATCTTTGTCTCTCCCTCTCTCTCTCTCTCTCTCTTCACCCACCAACTATGTTACTATATCCCTCCCTCTCTTCTAATATCTCCTTCTCCCTTATCTCCATCTCTCCTTATTTGTCTCTTTTTTATCAGCCCCAAACATACACACATCTCTCTTTGTCTCTCCCTTTGTCACTCCTTCTCTCTCTCCACTCCTCACTCTCTATATTTCTTATTTCCTACATCTCTCCCCCTCCAACTCTCTCTATCGATCCTCTCTCCTCCCTCTCTCTCTCAAGTCCTCTCCCTCGTCCTTCCTCTCTCTGTCTCTCCTAACTCTCTCTCTTCCTTGATCTCTCTCTCTCTCTCTCTTCCCTCCAGTACTCTCTCTTCCTCCATCACTCTCCTCTCTCTCTCATCCCTCTCTCTCTCTCCCTTTCTCTCCTACTCTCCCTCTCTCTTTTTTTCCCTCCAATCCCTCGCTCTTCCCCCATCTCTCTCTTTCTCTCTCTCTCTCTCTCTCTCTCTCTCTCTAATCCTCTCTCTCCCCCCAACTCCCTTTATTTCTCTCTCTCTTTCCACCCCCTCTCCCTCTCCAACTACATTAAAAATATCCCTCCCTCTCACCTTTCTTTTCTTCTCTCCCCCTTCTTTCCATACATCTTACTTTGTCTCTTTATCTCACCTCGTAAACATCACACTCTCTCTCCATCTCCCTTTATCACTCTCTCTCTCTCTCTCCGCACTTCTCTCTCTCTCGTATTTATTTTTAGTTATGTAAACTAATGAACATAAATATTTGTAAATATAAAAGCGATTATGGACTAAATATGAAAGAGGTTTTATTTACTTACCATAACTGCGGTTTATTTATATTTCTATTTATTTACCATACCTCTTTTATTTACTATGTATTTGGCCCATAGGCTTGTTATATAATTAGATTTTTATTTATAATCCTATTTGGATATATTGTTATTTATTTACTCATACCTTCTTTATACCTCTTTTATATTCATTTATTTACCATACCTCTTTATACCTATTTTATATTTATTTATTTATCATACCTCTTTATACCTCTTTTATATTTATTTATTTACCATACTTATTTTATAAATATATATTTGGCCCATGGTATCGATATTAATTTGTCCCATGGTATTAGTCCCATAGGCTTTCATCTAAAAACAAAACCTCCTTTTTAATTTTTTTAAATATAAAAAGTTTATGGAGTAAATATAAAAAATTTTTATGTATTTACCATACTATCTAGTTTATATATATTTTTATTTATTTCATAGTCTCCGGAGTAAGTATTAAAATATTTTTTATTTATTTACCATACCTCATGTGTATTTATATTTATATTTACTTAAATTTTAAAAATATTGCAACTTTGATGGGGAAATATTTATGTCTTTAAATATTTTAATTTATCGATAGAATATGGGTTTTTATTTTCTTAAATATTCATTTTAAAAATATTTAATTAAAAGAAATATTAAAAGATTTTGGATTTTGATTGTTTGTGCTTAATTAACTCTTTTTCTTTTTGATTTAGGAAATGGTATTGACTTTAGTAAAGAGTAAAAGATCTTTAAAATTTTACATAGCTTTGGAAATTCAATATGGCAAATTTTTTGTTAAAGGTAAATTTTGATCCATTCAAATTCAGAATATATAATTTACTATCCATTCAAATTATATAAATAGACATATAAAGTTATATACAATATAAATATTCAAGTTATATAAAATTCAAGATTAGGTTAATGCTTGGCCGACATTAGAAAAGTAAAAATTTATTATTTTTTGAGAACGTGACATACCCGACATCGGGTCATTCAACTTAATGGTTCATTATACCGACTTAGATCCATATAACTCGGATCTATCATGCGCCGAGAGGGATCAACTCGCAGGTGCAAACCTATTTTTTGAGTACAAAACTTGAGGATCCCTCTCGGCGCATGATAGATCCGCAGTTAGATGGATGGGATCGGTTCAAGTTGGAGGCATCAACGCCCTACATTTTTCAAATTATCAAAAAATTTTGTATATTTTTTAGATGTCGGATGGATCTTGCTGTTTTAGTCGTGTGCGCCAGAAAATCTATCAAAGATATGATTAATTTTATCAATAATATGTAAATATATAAAATATTAATATAATCATTTTAAATATGCTAAATATTGTGAGATTAACTTGGTCATTTTAATTTTTTAAATTTTTCTTAGTTACCTCGCGTTCGTTGAGATGATAATTATTGTTAATAACTATAATGATGAAACCGATGAATTACTATTTTTTAAAATGCAAAGTGACAATAATACCGTTGAAAGAGGGAAAATGTGAATAATAAGAATGCACTCATGTTACAATCAATCTCAAACTCTTTTCTTCTACTATTCTTATTTCCCTCCCTGTTGTTTTGTTATCTTTTCATATTGATTATATGAAAAAGAAAAATTTAAATTGTAAACCATTTAAATCTTTAGCTCGATCACTGCAGTAAACATGATACCTTGTCTTTCTTGCTCTCCAATATCAATAGCTTAAATTACATATAACACAAAAATCAATCTACATTGTTAATAACTTTTTAATGCAAGCAATAATCAAATAGGTATACAAGTTCAGCCTAGAGCAAACTTTTTAATGCATTGATTTCTACATTTAATGCAAGAAATCAAATAAGATTAGAAAATAACTTCTACATTGAAATCAGTGCACCTAATACAATCAATCAAATAAGATTAGAAACCAACATCTACACTAAAATCAATGCATTTACTCAAAGCAATCAAATAGGATTAGAAATCACCATCTACATTGAAATCACTGCATTTAGCGCAAAACAATCAAATAGTATTAGAATAATCTACATGAAATAAATGTATCTAGTGAAACCAATCAAATATAATTATATATCGACGCCTAAATTGAAATGAACACATCCGGTGCAAAAATCAAATAGTATTAGGAATCATCACCTACTACATGAAATCAATGCATCTAGTGCAAGTAATCATATCTCATTAGAAATAAATATCTACACTAAAATCGATGCATCTAGTGCAAATAATCAAATAGGATTATAAATCACCATCTCCATTTAAAAATCAATCCATCTACTACAAGTAAATATTCTTCCCTCTCTCCACCCGCCATCCATATCTATATCCCCATCCATCTGTCTCTATCTCACCCCCTAAACACACACACTCTGCACTCCATATATATCATTCTCTTTGTCGATCACCCTCTCTCCTCATCTCTCCCTTCTTCCCTCTCCCCGCTAATATCTCTCTTTCCTCCTTCTTTCTCTCTCCTCTCTCTCTCTCTCCATATTCCTTATCACTCACTCTCTCTCTCTAGGAACCAACATCTGCACCAGAAATAAATGCATTTACTCAAAGAAATCAAAGAGGATTAGAAACTCATCTACACTCGAAATCAATGGCGAGTGCAAACAATCAAATAGATTAGAAATCATTTACATGAAATTAAGTCATATAGTGCAAGTAATGAAATATAATTATAAAGCGACATCGAAATTGAAATCAAAAAATTCGGCAGCAATCAAATTCAGGTATTAGAAATCACCACCTACACCGAAATCAATGCATCTAGTGCAAGTAATCAAATATCATTAGAAATAAATATCTACACTAAAATCGATGCATCTAGTGCAAATAATCAAATAGAATTAGAAATAACCATCTCCACTTATATCAATCCATCTAGTGCGAGAAATATTCCTCCCTCTCTCCACTATCCATATCTATATCCCCCTCTCTATTCTATTCTTTTGTCTCTCTATCTCACCCCCTTAAACACATGCGCTCTCGTACTCTATATATATTCAATCTCTTTTCCAATCACTCACCTCTCCCCATCTCTCTTTTCTTCCCTCTCTTCACCTTCCATCTATATCTCTATCTTTCCCTTCTCTCCCTCTCCCCCATTCATATCTTTATTTCCTCCTTTGGTCCCTCTCTCCCTCTCTCTCTCCATCTTCCTTATCATTCTCTCTCTCTCTATAGAAACACATCTACACCTGAAATCAATTCATTTACTCAACAACTCAAATAGATTAGAAATCGACATCTACACCGAAATTAATGCATTTAGTGAAAACAATCAAATAGGATTAAAAATCATCTACTTTGAAAACCAATTCATCTGAGTGCAAGTAATCAAATATAATTATAAAGCTATGATTCAAATTGAAATCAACAAATTCAGTCAAAGAAACTCAAATTGTATTAGAAATCACCACCTACATCGAAATCAATGCACTAGTGCAAGTAATAAAATATCATTAGAAATAAATATCTACACTAAAATCAATCCATATAGTGCAAATAATCAGAGATTATAAATCACCATCTCCACTTATATCAATCCATCTAGTGTGAGAAATATTCTTCCCTCTCTCCACCCTCCATCCATATCTATATCCCTCCATTCTTCTTGTCTCTCTATCTCACTCAAACACACACTCTCTAAATCCATATATATCAATCTCTTTGCAATCCTCTCTCCCTATCTCTCTCTTCTCTCTCTTCACCTTCCATCTATACCTCTATCTTCCTCCTCTCTCCATCTTCCTTATCACCCGTCTCTCTCTCTCCCTCACCTTTCTCTCTCTATTTCTTTATTCTTACCCCTCTCCGCCCTCCCCTCCAAGTCCATCTCTCTTTCCCTCCCCTCTCCATCCACTCTCTCACATCCCTCTCGTCTTCCTTCCTCTCTTTCCCTCTCTTTCCCTCTCATCTCTCTCTCTCTCTCTCTCTCTCTTCACCCACTCACTATGCTACTATATCCCTCCCTCTCTCCTTATATCTCCCTTCTCCCCTATCTCCATCTCTCCTTATTTTTCTCTTTATCTCAACCCCAAACACTACACACCTCTCTCTATCTCTCCTTATCACTCCTCTCTCTCTCCACTTCTCACTTTCTATATTTCTTTATTTCCTACATCTCTCACTCCAAATCCATCTCTTATCGATCCCTCTCTCCCTCTCTCTCTCTCAAGTCCTCTCTCTCGTCCTTCCTCTCTCTCTCTCGTCTCTCTCTCTGACCTCTCTCTCTCTCTCTCTCTCTCTCTCTCTCTCTCTCTCTCCATAACACTCTCTTTCACCACTCTCCCTCCCTCTCTCTCATCCTTCCTCCCTCCCTTTCTCTCCACCTCTCTCTCTCTCTCTCTTTCCCTCCAACTCTCTCTCTCTCTCTCACTCTCTCTCTCTATGTATCTCTCTCTAATCCCTCCCTACGTCCCTTTCTTTCTCTCTCTCTCTCCCACCCCTCTCTCTCATCCAACTGCATGGCTATACCCTCCCTCTCTCTCTCTCACTCTACTCTTTCTCTCTCCCCCTCTTTTCCATCCATACATCTTACTTCGTCTACTCTCTCTGTCTCACAAAACATACACACTTCCTCCATCTCTCTCCCTTTTTATCACTCCTCCTTGCGTCTCTGTAATATTGTGAAGTGTTTACCATACCTCAGGATTGATCTATTTTGTATTATTGATTGTACTTATCATACTTAAGCGTCTAGTACTGGTCACTATATTTGTATATTTACACTACGGTCAGTCATGCCCATGGTATCAATATTAATTTGTCCCATGGTATTTGTCCTCATAGGCTTTCATCAAAATAAAACCTCTTTTAATTTTTTTTATATATAAAGAGGTGTATATGGAATAAATATAAAAAGTAATTTATTTATTTATTTTATCATACATCCATTTAGAATAGAGCTTTTTATCTATCTACCATGAGCTCGAGTAAGTATAAATTCATTTTATGAAATGATTTGAATTAAAAGAAATATTAAAAAGATTTTCTAATTGATTGTTTACGAAAGAATGACTCTTTCCTCTTTATTTTAGGAGCGTATAGACTTAGGTAAAGAGTGCAGATGTATGAAAATTTTAACTTTAACTTTGGAAATTCAATGTGTGTAATTTTTTCTGTTAAAGGCAAATTTATGATCCAATCAAATTCACGTGTATAATTTACTATCCATTCAAATTATATAAATAATACATAATTGCATTAGAAATTGATATATGCTCTCTAGCACAATGCGATTTTTATTTTTATTTTTAATTTAAAACTGTCGCATATTTTCCATACGGTATGAGGACGCGACACACCCTCGACACTCGAGGTCGTTATTGGCGCTAGATGTCACTTTCCTGCAATAATCATGCGATGCACTAATGATATATCTTTAAAAGCAACTGAAAAGCCACAGAAGGTGCACCAATCAGTATACCCTAGAGAGTGGTTCTCATATCACTATGTAAATTGTTGTATGCTACTTCAACAAAATTATAAGATAAACTGTAATACACATCATATATGCACAATAACAATTGCCATACAACTAATTTGTTTTAGGATACATGTGGCATTCTAGGGGTAGATTCCATATGATGTGTATATCAATCTATTAGGTGTTGGTAAGTTGTGAGTATCTAAGAAATGATAAGGAATATCCATACATCATGATATTGTAATGTGATTATAAATTGTGTTTATAATTTCCATAAAATGTATAAATGATTTGTTTAAAAAAATCAACAAAATCAACCCTAAACAATGCTCATGATGTGGAATGTCATTGGCGAAACCAAAATGATGGTCACATGTCCCATTTCTATGGTAATGGTGATCATATATATGTTGTAGCGACACTTGATGAGTAATTAAATAAATCTAAGAGTGTGACTCATTGTGCCATATTTTTTAAAGCATGATTTGTTTTCCTAGTTTTTACTAATTTGTTAACATATTTTATTCATTTGGAAAGCTAATTAATGATGCTTTAAGTAATTAGGACTTAATGAGAGATCATCTTCACATCTTCACTAAAATATATTGGTAATTGTAGTCACTATATGGACCGCACATGCATGCTAGAAAAATTGAAATATAAACTATAATACACATCTTATATCTGCCATAACAATTGTCATACAACTTATTTACTTCTATATACATATGAAATACTTCACGTAAATGCCATATTATGTGTATACCAATATAGTAGGTGTTGGTAAGTTATGAGGATCTAAGAAATGATAGGGTATCCACACATTAGTAGTGCCCTGGTGAATTTTTTGCATAATTTTCTATTTGTTGTAATTTTGTTTCCTGGATTTGTTATAAATTTCAAATAATATATACAATTATCTACCAATTGTTCTTTATAAAGAATAAGTACAATAAGTAGTCACCTAAAAGTGAGCCATGTGAAAATATTGGTAACATGAGTAACCTGGTAAGTTGTAAATGAAAAGTGAATAACCTCCACTCACCAACAAGTGGCAGGCAGGGTTGGAATTTGGATTTCTCTTTACCCGTCACACAATTTTTTTTGACGTTTTGGTCATTATTTTTCTAGTCAATAAACGTTACGTTTAAAATTTTGCACTTCATTAATGATGTTCTCGTAATAAATTAACCCTTCAACAATAAAAGTTTGATTTAAAAAATTGAACGCTTTTCCATTTTCTTTGGATTTTGGAGTGTGATATATCTGTGTCATGGAATTTTAATACCTAAAGTTTCAAGAGAAATAACTGATTCTTGTCAAACTAATATTTCCTTAATATATGCTATGATCTACTAAAAATTACTTCAAAAATCAAGTAACCTTCCAATATAAAGAAAAAAACATGAACGAGCTTTCCCTAAATTGCAATAAATTTATGTTTATTATTAATATTGCATAATCTGTCTTATAAAAATTGCATAACCGGACTAAGAACAAATCCTCAGTGCATTTTTTATTTTTGTTGTGATTAAAAAAATGAGCCAAAGAATGCTAAGGCACTCAAAGAAATCAATCTATGTATTATTTCTCACAAAATCATGTTGAGTAGTGGAGACTAAGCGCTAGATTTTTTTCTGTCTTCAATCTCTCTATTAATTATGTCTATGTAGTTATAAGAATAACAAGCCAAAGAAATCTCAGGCTTCCAGAGAAATTAGTCTCTGTGTGCAGAAATTGATGATTACTGTTGACTAAATGTTATACCATTTGAAATTGCCGAGCGAAATTAATCAGGCCATGATGTACCATTTGTCAGTATCTATTTTCTCATGTATGAAAGTTTTTTTTTTCTAAGTAAAAGTAATTCTATTAAAAAAAGGAGTACAGTATAGCGGGCCGAAGCCTGATCATTTCCGAGTGTTGTGGCATTTGAAACAAAAAACCATAGTTTGAAGACTGCCCTGCAAGAGGGAAACCAGTCTGAAACAGTTCATTTGAAAAATCCCGCGTAGGGGAACCAGAGAATTGTAGTACTGGAGACCATATCGAAGCAAAAAAAACAGATGCATTTTCAGAGACAGCAGGAAACACATGAACAGGCCCATAAAAATGGGCAGAAATAGAGCAAAAAACCAGAGTGAAGAGGAGGAACTACTCATCAGGAGGTTCGTAGACAACTCTGCACCAGAGTTCATCTAGTTCCCTGTCAGCATTATACAGGTCAGCAATAGAATGGATCACCTTCCCGAGAGGAGGAGGAGTAATCTGTGCCTTGCTCGCTTGCACTGCGTCCCGCCTCTCAGTAGGTTGACCCACTTCTTCCTTGTTCGCTAGGTCCTGCGTGGCCTTGCCCATCTGACCCTGCACGTCCGCACTATCAGGGTGCTTCAGCCCAACAAACTGCGCCGAATCCTGAGCCGCCGAGAGGCTGCATTCCGCCGGGCGAGAACTGGGAACAATTTCTTGAGGCTCTTCACGAAAGACGACCGTAATTGAGGCAGTCACCCTGGGTCGATTGAGAGTGCTGTTAAAGGAAAAATGCACGGTGTGGGTTTGAGCAGGAGGAGCGGAAGGAGTGGGGGAAGCAAGGCGACGACCCGAGCGAAGAAGGCGCCCTCTAGGTTGACTGTCAGAGTGGGAGGTAGATGCAGAGGAGGTGCCAGAGGTGGAGGGAGAGCGTCGAATTTGGCGCCTCGTGGAGCCTCTTCGGCAACGCATTCTCTGCCTGAGGCACAACATAGTCACACTCGAGACAGCAGGGCAGGGAGGCAAAAGATGGACAAAATACTGAGGCGATAGGGGCAACAGGGCGACAGAAGCAAGCTTGCAGGAACCAGCGTGGGAGAAGTGGAGATTTTCTCCAAAATCCAAACAACAATTGAGACAGCTCCTCTTACCAGTTACAGTGCGAACACTAGAAAGCCCTGCTCCTGGAGCGCACCACAGATTCACAGGCGGGGGAATTCTATTCAGACCAGAGGGACGCTCCATAATAACAACCCAGTCTACCGTGAAACTGTGAATCGACTACAATAAACCACCATAAGTATGAACTGGAGGCTGAGCCATGTCACGACATGCGAATGTGTATCGAGGAGCGGGACTATGGTTGATTCGAGCACGAGGAGTAAATGGCATTAAATGCCGATTAGTCGACATTAAGAACTGAATGACAACACTCTTGCGGGTGGGTGAGTGGCTTCCCCTTATGCCACACCCCCATCCCATCACGTTAAACACTACCAACTTCACCCGCATCCGGGTTCTCATGTATGAAAGTTGATGTACCATTGAAAGTTTAATAATTCTATTGAAAGTTTAATAACTATAATAACTATATATATATATATATATATGTATATGTATATGTATATGTATATGTATATGTATATGTATATGTATATGTATATGTATATGTATATGTATATGTATATGTATATGTATATGTATATGTATATGTATATATATATATATATTTTAATTTAATGATTAATAATAATTAAATTAAAATTCTTAAAAGACAAAATAAAAGCCTAATAATCACGAACTATTATGATAATTTAAAAATATAGAACTTGGGCTAAACATAGTTACAAAGATACCAAGAAAAGAAGAGTGCATGTGCATGATAACCTCTTTCTTGACAACCTATGAATGCCATTCTCAATGAAGACTCAAGACTCAACTAGATTGGATTGTGTATCAAAACAGTAGGAATGAATCAAAGTTCAATGAATGAATAACTTGATTGAGAAAATTTATAGGGAAAGGTAACTTGACTATCAATATACTAAACCTCACTTCCATGATTAAAAAAACACCCCCACCTTCTCAGTGGTCCCATCATGGTCCGCCTATTGAAAAACAACCAACAAATATTATTTTTTTTATATTTTTGCATGGCCATTGGACAATGATTTACTATGGTTTTCCTACTAAATTCCAATGGATGATTATTCAAAAATATTGAGAATTAGTTTAGTCTCAAGGCATAGCCAAGAGTCTTAATGGATAATTATAGATTACCTCTCCATTGGATGATTGTACATTTTTCATCTACTTTTTCACGTGAATTTCAGTTGATGCTAGATCTTTGCCTTCTATTTATTTAGTGAAGCTAAGAGTTAACTTTGATCTTACATTAATAACTATACTTGCATGAATATCCATGCTTTTATACTTCCCCACCGTGGTCAATGTTGATGTATGGCCTTGGCCCATTGATCTTACAATTAACTCACTATTCATATTCAATTTTCTCCAGTTCAGCCCAATAAAATAAGGAAAACAGAAAATGAAGTCCTAATTTATCTTTCCAGTGCTCCTACATAATACAAATACTCTTAAAAACCAATTAATATATAAATTTTCATCATTCACGCTAAAATCAGTTTGAATTTTTATAATGAATCTACTTACAATTAATAGATTACATTGCCTGAAGACCTTGACATAATTTAGAACTATGATTTCACAATAATAAATTATCAGGCTCCCACAGGGCGATGAACTTGGTCGGATGTGACCCTTCTGCAGCAGCTCCTGAATCTGCCTCTTGATTTCATCGTTCTCCAGAACAGAGCACCGATATATCGGTCCATTGGGTAGCGGCGCACCTGGGGTCAGATCAATCGGGTGCTTGACTTGACAGTGTAGAGGAACCCCTGTGGGTGAGGTGAAAATGTCCTCGTACTCCTCCACAACCTTATCCATTTGTTGTTGTCGTGTAGAGGAGCCTTTTCTAGAGGTCATGGCCATAGTATTCTTCTTTCCCTAGGGGTGGATCATCAGGAAAACGAATTTCCTGGTTTGGGAAATGAGCTTACTGCATTGTTTTGTAGTAACCAAAGAGATAGTAGCAGGAGGTGGTACCTCTGGTATCCTGTACAACTTATTTCCCAAAGTAGCAATAACAGCACGAGGACGAGACTCATACACCGCATGATGCTTCCACAAGTATGGTTGTCCTAATAATACATCAGAAACATCAATAGGAACAACATCGCATAATACCTCATCCGTGAAGGGCTTGATGCTATAGGGAAGGCGGCACTGCTGGCTGATG
This sequence comes from Pinus albicaulis, assembly GCA_034641835.2. Taxonomy (NCBI): domain Eukaryota; kingdom Viridiplantae; phylum Streptophyta; class Pinopsida; order Pinales; family Pinaceae; genus Pinus; species Pinus albicaulis. The sequence goes on from JAXQQM020067818.1 coordinate 512,752, forward strand.
CAGAGATCTCGTCCTTGGTGAAGCCACCCGATGGTGTATGGATGTGGGTGAGCTGTGGTCGGCAAAGCCTAACCAGCTTCACGGCATCTCGTCGAAATGAGGTTCTTTGCCCATTGTCGTACAATGAACTATCGAGCCCTTTACCCACATCCGGGAGTGAAGAGATGTTCCTCCTTCGGATCTTGTAGTGGAAACAAGGGCATTGGGTTCTGCATCAATAACTGCTTCCTTTTCGTTCCCCTTGTCGTTCTCTGATTCGTAGCCGAGCAGCGATCCGACTCGTAAATCCGCATCTCGGCCACCACGATCGCTAGCCCAAACACTCACTGCTGGGTGCGAGTGGAGCTCTGAGGAACTCACACCACTTTCCGTCCTTATTGGCTTTGCGGTGTTGTTCTTTGGTCAGGCTCGGCTGTGTTGTCTTGAGCCGTGCTCGTCTCACTCTTTTTTCTGTGGTTTGGGAGCACCTTTCCCTTGCTTTTGATTCGCAGATCCAAAGTCTCGCTTCTTCTGTTTGAATTTCTGCTCAATCTTGGCAGCATACCGGTATGCCGTACCAAGTGAGGAGATGTCGAGGAACTCCATTACCTCCTAAATGTATCTGTGCAGACAACTTCGATACTTTAGCACCAGATGTTTCTCTGAATCTTTGATACCCAACTTGGTGCGTAGGGTATGGAACAGATTCGTCAGCTCATGCACATTTTGATCCCTTTGTTGCCGCAGCCTGGTCCATTTTATGTACTTGTCCTCATAGCTCCCCATGGGATAGTATTGTTCCTTGACAACGTCTCGGAAATAATTCCAAGTGGGTACGACCGAGAACAGAGAGGGTTCTGTCTCGTCCTTTTTCTCACAGTGGCTTTCCCACCAGTCCTTGACATGGGGGGCAGCTTTGAGGAGTGCAAAAATAATCTTCTCCCTATTGGAAAATTCATGAACCGAGAAATATACTTCTAATAGATTCAACCATCTATCTACCGCATCTGCATCTATTTTACTCTCAAATATGAGAATGTCAAAATCTACTTGTACCTTAAAAGGAGTCACACCTCCAGAGTGGCTGCTGGATGCAGATGCTGTTAGGTCCCTATATTACTAGTATAGTCCCTTATTGTTGTTAGTGTAACCCCCTTATTGTTATTATTTTACCCTTGTAAACCCCATTTTGTTATTATTTTGCCCTTAAATTATTATTGTTAGGTCGGCTAGGATTACATTGTGGTCCACTAGGATTACATTATGGCCCCATGGACTCCTATATATAGAAAGGAGGTTTTGTAAATTGTATCATCCAAGAATTGTTCATTTATGTAATGTATTGGAGGTTTCCCCCTTGAAGTGGCTCATTTCTAAGGCGTTGATATCTCCTTTCTTCTCTTTTTGGAGCTGGTTACACAACATTTGGTATCAGAGCTTTGGATTCTAGGGTTTCGCTGCTCCAAATAGGTCATCGTGGAATTTTCGCTATAACGTTTTTTATACGAATTTTCAGAATCTAAATTTTTTAGGGTGTGAATCTAAAATCTTGAGGAATATTTTCTAAAAATTTCAGAGCTTGGTTCACAATATTTTCTGAGATATCATCTATGGAAGTTAGGTATTTTTTCAGGCTCCTAAATAGGTCATCGTGGAATTTGCGCTATAAATTTTTTTTCTAAGAAGGTTCAGAATCTGAAATTTGTATGGTGCAAAGCTGAAATCTTGAGGAAATTCGTCAAAAAATTTCAGAGCTTGGTTCGCAATATTTTGGGAGATATGATCTGTGGAAGGTAGTGCTTTTTTAGGCTCCTGAATTTCATCTCAAAGAGGTGATCGTGGGAAAAGTTCAATAACTCTCTCTCTGGGCATCGGATTGGAGTGCCGTAAAAAATGGTCGTAAGTACACAGAATGTAGTTTCTTGGCTATCAATTTTAGAGACAAAGGATGAAACAGTGACACATGGTAAGTCGTACAAGTTCGCTCTACTGAACCAGTCCAGAATTAGGTCATTGTGGGAGATTGGACACAAATTTGTCTTGGAGAATCCAAATTAGGTCAGACCTGTGGAATTCGAAAGATAATTCAGAGGGATACGTTGATACCGAAATTCAAATATTGAAGTGCTACAATCATAGAGATAATTCAATTTCAATATCGAGTTCCTCAAAAGCAAGAAAAAGGTGTGTATATTTTTTTTCTTTCCAAATTGCATGAGTCTTCTTGAAGAATCAATTTGAATTGATTCCAAGTGCATATTGTAGAATATATAGCAGTATTGGGTTCTAAAAGATGCCCCGTAAAAATAATTCAACACCCATTAAGCCTTCAGAAGGCTCTACTATGACTCATGAAGATGAAGAATTGTAACATGATCTATCAAAATTACAAGATCAAGTGCAACAAATTTCACTCTCACAAAGAGCAACAAAAAATGAAATGGAAGTTTTGAAGAAAGGCGTGGAAGTAGAGATGGACGGTTTGAAGAAAGGCGTGGAAGCAAAGATGGATGGCATGGAAGCTAAGATGGATGGCATGGAAGCGGACATGAAAGACAACATGGAAAACATGAAGAATGATCTCAAAACAGACATTATGCCCCGTAAAAATAATTCAACACCCATTAAGCCTTCGAAAGGCTCTACTATGACTCATGAAGATGAAGAATTGCAACATGATCTATCAAAATTACAAGAGCAAGTGCAACAAATTTCACTCTCGCAAAGAGCAACAAAAAATGAAATGGAAGTTTTGAAGAAAGGCGTGGAAGTGAAGATGGATGTTTGAAGAAAGGCATGGAAGCTAATATGGATGGCATGGAAGCTAAGATGGATGGCATGGAAGCAGACATGAAAGACAACATGGAAAACATGAAGAATGATCTCAAAACAGACATCAAAGGTTTCACAAAGTTGATACAAGAAATGTTTCCTAATGGTGAAAAGATAGTAGAATAACCTTATGATGAGAACAAAATAAATGTTAATCGTGATTTCATAAACTCGAATGTTGGCGGGAAGAACCACCATATTCCAAAAATGGATATGAGAAAGTTTGATGGAAAGGATCCTGTAACATGGATACTACAGATGGAGCAATATTTCGATCTCCATAACGTGCGAAACACACAAAAGGTACGCATTGAAACTTTACATTTAGAACAAAATACATTTGTATGGTATCGATGGCTTTGCTCCCGTAAAAAAAAATGTCACTTGGTCAATTTTTACGGAGGAAATGATAGCACATTATGAGGATACAAAGAGCAACACCTTCTTTAGCCAATTGATAAATCTCAAACAAAAGGGTTTAGTGGGGCAGCACATTGAGGACTTCCAAAAATTGAATATAAGGGTAACTGATATTCCAGAGGAACACAGGATTGATCTCTTCATAGGCACTTTAAAGGATAACATTCAACATGAAGTTCACGTTCTGGAACTTGATTCATTGGAGAAGGCATTCAGGTTGGCAAGAAAAGTTGAATGTAAAATTATGGCGACAAGGAAGCCTACCACTCAATTCTATAAAGAAGGAAGTGTGGCTACGCCTAGATTTCCACAACCTACAAGGTTGACACCACAAAAATTGAAAGAAAAAAGAGCAAAAGGGATTTGCTACAGTTGTGATAGCAAATACACTAAATGTCATAAGTGTGTTGAGAAGAAATTATTTTACATAGATTGTGAAGAGGAAGAAGAAAATGAACAAGAAGAGGATATACACCAGGAACCAGCCCTAGAAGAGGACGAAATGAATCCGACCATATCGTGTAATGCACTGGCAGGAATTACCACTCCTCAAACTCTCAAGATAGAAGGAAAAATCAAGAAGAAAAAGGTAATAGTGTTGATTGATTCAGGTAGCACCCATAATTTTATTCATTGTAAGGTAGCCAAGGAATTAAATTGTTTCCTATACCCAGCACCAGAATGTCAAGTGATGGTTGCAAATGGAGGAACTATAAATTGCTCTGAAAAATTCCATAATATCAAGCTAACCATGGGGGAATATGTATTGACTAGTCCAATGCTTTCCATTCCTATGGGAGGTGCTGATGTTGTACTAGGAGTACAATGGTTACAATCTTTGGGGACGGTAGCTTTTAATTTTCAAGAAATTTTCTTGAATTTTTTTTCAGAAGGAAAGGAAGTCGAATTATGGGGTATTGAAGGGAAGCTGGGAAGGATAATAAGCTCTAATGTCATGACGAAGCTTCTAAAGAAATAACAACAAGGCGTAATTGCACAATTATGCTCACTAGAAGTTCCGACATCAAAATCATCTATTTCTGCAGATCTCTAACAAGTCTTGGACAATCATTTCAAGGTGTTTGAAACTCCCAAAGGACTCCCACATTTTCTTGATCATGATCATGCTATTCTTTTGATTCCAGGAAGTGTTCCTCCAAACATCAGGCCTTATAGATATCCTTACTTCCAAAAGAGTGAAATTGAACGTATGATTGCAGAAATGTTAGAGGCGGGTATAATTCAACCTAGTCAAAGTTCTTTCTCTGCTCCTGTAGTATTGGTACACAAGAAGGATGGATCATGGCGAATGTGTCCGGATTATGGGGAGCTCAATAAGCTCACCATTAAAGATAAATTTCCCATTCCTGTGATTGATGAATTATTGGATGAATTACATGGAGCAATTTATTTTACCAAGTTGGATCTTCGTTCGGGATATCATCAAATTAGAATGAAGACTGAAGATATTCCAAAAACAACATTTCGAACTCATGAGGGTCATTATGAATTTTTGGTCATGCCTTTTGGCCTTACCAATGCACCTTCTACATTTCAAGGGTTGATGAATTCCATTTCAAACCCTTCCTTAGAAAATTTGTGCTAGTATTTTTTGATGATATACTAATCTACAGCAGGTCTTGGAAGGATCATGTTGAACATGTTGACAGGGTGCTCAAACTATTGCGGGAGAAACAATTATATGCAAAAACATCCAAATGTTTCTTTGGAGTACAAGAGGTGGAATATCTGGGTCATATTATATCTCACGAGGGTGTTAAAGTATACCCTAACAAAATTAAAGCCATTAAGGAATGGAAAGTCCCCACGACCATAAAGCAGTTGCGAGGATTTCTCGGGTTAACAGGGTATTATCGCAAGTTTTTTAAGAATTATGGGAGAATAGCAGCACCTCTAACAAAATTATTGAAGAAAGAGGCATTTTCATGGACTCCTGAAGCAACTAAGGCCTTTGAACATCTTAAAGAGGCAATGTGCCTAGCACCGGTCTTAGCTATGCCAGACTTCACAAAAACCTTTATTGTGGAATGTGATGCCTCAGGAAATGGAATTGGTGCAGTTTTAGTGAAGGAAGGAAGACCCATTGCTTTTTGAAGTCGTCCAATCAAAGGAAAGTATTTACATATACCTATTTATGAGAAGGAAATGTTAGCAATACTGCATGCACTAAAGAAATGGCGAACTTACCTAATGGGAAGACACTTCAAGGTAAAAAATGATCATGATAGTCTTAAAATTTTTTTGGAACAAAGACTATCTTCAGAAGAGCAGCAAAAATGGGTCACAAAGATGTTGGGTTATGACTTTGAAATAATCTACAAAAAAGGAAAGCTTAATTTTGTTGCAGATGCACTCTCAAGAAAGAATGAAGAGGTGGAAGCATTGCTTTGTGCCATTTCTATTATCCAGCCAGATTGGATAACTGAAGCAAGAGATGAATGGAAGAAGGACAAAGATGTATGGACACTCATTCAAAAGTTGCAGCAAGATCCTAGTACATCTGATACATTTAGTTGGAAAAATGATTCCTTATGGTACAAAGATCGCTTATATCTTTGCAAGAATTCCCAACTAAAACAAAAGATTCTTATGGAATTGCACACTTCTCCTTTAGGAGGACACTCAGGATTTTTAAAAACTTACCATGGGGTGAAGAAAGAATTTTTTTGGGATGGCCTTAAATCTGATATTCAAAATTTTGTGGTGGAATTTTTGGTTTGCCAGCAGAATAAAGTTGAGACAATTAAGACCCCGGGACTTCTACAACCTTTATCCATTCCAAGTCAACGTTGGGAGGAGATTTCAATGGATTTTATCACGGGTTTACCTAAGTCTGAAGGAAAGAGTGTCATCATGGTGGTAGTTGATAGACTTACCAAGTATGCACACTTTTGTGCATTATCTCATCCATTTAAAGCAAGTACAGTTGCTACTACATTTATGGATAGAATTCAAAAACTGCATGGAAGCCCAAGGGTTATTGTGAGCGACAGAGATCCCATTTTTACTGGAAATTTTTGGACGGAGTTATTTTCTTGTTTGGGTACTCAATTAGCTCATAGCTCATCTTATCATCCTCAATCTGATGGTCAAACTGAGATAGTAAATAAATTTTTTGAAGGATATCTTCGTTGTTTTGTATCTGATAAACAAACACAATGGGTCAAGTGGTTACCTCTCGCTGAATGGTGGTATAACACTTCCTTCCATACTGCAGCAAAAATGACCCCATTTATGGCACTTTATGGATATCATCCACCATCAATCACATCATCTTTAAGGGAAAATTTGAAATTTCAAGCAGTGGAAGATCACATCGAGCATCAGCAAGAAGTTCTCAAACTCTTAAAGGATAACCTGAATTTGGCACAAAATCAAATGAAACAATAGGAAGATCAACATTGTAGCGAGATAAGTTTTGATGTATGAGATTGGGTATTTTTATGGCTACAACCATATAAACAAATGTCCCTCAAGCAAGCTAAGAAGGATAGTAAATTATCGCCAAAGTACTATGGTCCTTACAAGGTGTTGCAAAAGATTGGTACTATGGCATACAAATTGGAGCTTCCTGCTTCTTCGCGAGTACATCCCGTTTTCCATGTTTCATGCTTAAAGAAGGTTATAGGTGAAAATCTTCCAGTTCAAACAATATTTCCAGAACTTGATGAGGAAGGAAAAATCATATTGGAACTGGAAGCGGTCACGGAAACAAGAACTCGACAACTACGGAATCGATCAATTTCAGAGTATCTCATCAAGTGGAAGAACTTACCCACCGAAGATTCTACATGGGAGGATGAGAATTTTATACAGAAGCACCCAGAGCTACTCAAGCGTTGAGGACAACACTTTTTTGAAGGAGAGGGGCATGTTAGGTCCCTATATTACTAGTATAGTCCCTTATTGTTGTTAGTGTAACCCCCTTATTCTTATTATTGTACCCTTGTAAACCCCATTTTGTTATTATTGTGCCCTTAAATTATTATTGTTAGGTCGTCTAGGATTACATTATGGCCCCATGGACTCCTATATATAGAAAGGAGGTTTTGTAAATTGTATCATCCAAGAATTGTTCATTTATGTAATGTATTGGAGGTTTCCCCCTCGAAGTGGCTCATTTCTAAGGCGTTGATATCTCTTTTCTTCTCTTTTTGGAGCTGGTTACACAACAGATGCGCCACCGGTGGGCAACCGTTGAAGGATCTGGGCAAAGTTATCCATCATCACGATCCTTTGTTTTTTGAGGGCCTCCTTGAGCAATATTTTGATAGGATCTCCTACTCCCTCATCTTTCTTTTCATCCCCCATGGGCGTCCGTCGGGGTTTGCGAGGCTGATCTTGCAAAGCTTCCACCAAATCGAGCCCTAACTCCTTATACCCCGACCTCGTTGGGGACATGCAAAGAAGGATCGAGAAAAAGCAGACCGCTCTGATACCACTGATCCGGATTTATGCAGGAACGCAACAGAATAAACACATAACCATAAATACAGAGATGCAGCGGAAATAACACTTCATTTATTAATATCAAAGAACTGAAATTTGCTTACAGACAGAATGGAAATAAAACTAGCTAGGGCACTGGTAGCTATCTCTGAGAAGAGATGTGGCGGCTACAGGCCTCTGAACTGAGTTACAATGAGGCTCGAGGGCCTATTTATTATTGAGAAACAATGGATAACCCTAAACATCCAAAAACCTAACCCTAGGAGATGAAGCGCCAAAACTATGGGCCCCATTTGGGTAAATTGGTGTTTCAACTTCCCAGGGACGTAACTTTGGCATACTATCTCCGTTTGACGCACATGATACATCATTAGAAAGATCTATCCGAGGAATACAACTTTCACCACACATATCATTCTAGAATGAAATGATACAGAATGATATTTTCTGGAGGCGCGATGCCCAAAAAACGTTGTTTAGGGCCTCAAAACGGATCTGGAAGTTTAGGACCCGAAAAATTTCTAAAAATAGTAAGTTGTGCCGAAACTGAAAAACTGAAAGAGACAATGGTGGGGCCCCAAGTGGAATAGGCGGGTGGCCACCAGTATCCACCTGGATCATTGAGTGAGCCAAAAAAGTAACTTTCCTTACTTTTTGAGTACAACCTTGCAATTGCGAAGAGGACTAGTGTTGCAAAATTATTGGTAAGTGGAAATTAAAGGGCGTAAGAACATTTTTGAAAAAATTTCAAACATCAAAATTAAGTCTTCTATCCTTCCTAGCACCTCATGGAAAACGGGAATCCGCAAATTCTAGTCGTCAAATATGTGCAAAATGCCTTATGACGGGCAAAATGGAGGACTAGTCCTATGCTGCTACATGAGTTAGGGTTTCATGTGGCAACAGGGAACCTTGTATAGTTTTTCAAGGATAGGAAAGGAGAATATTGTCGGTTAATCATCACATGAAACTTCATCACCATTTGAAAATTGTGTCCTAATTTGAAACAATAAGACTACCCAACTATTTCATTATTTAATTTTGATTGTGTAATACAAAAAAATATCCTAGATAACTTAAATAAAGTAAGCACTTTTGCAAAAATTTAGTGGAGAGAACCTTCAATTACATTTATTTTGAAGTTCCACTTGCATTTTAAGCCATTTTAATTAGTCTTTCATGGCTATCTAGTAAAAATTTCAACCTCTTGTAGAAATTTGTTTGTCACTTGTATTAGAAATGCAAAAATCAAATGTAAATAAAAATGATTTGAAATGCTAAAATTCAAATGCACGTTACATAAAAATGATTTTTTTAAAAACTACATTAATGTCTGATATCACGCGCGCATTCGCCCTCAGCTCTTGCAGAATAGCATTTTCCCTCAGCATTCACCCTCAGCTCTTGTAGAACAGCATTCGCCCTCAGCTCTTGCAGAACAGCATTCACCCTCAATTCTTGAAAAATGGTAAGTTCTTATTGCAGGCCCTTCCTCTTGTAGTAGGGTTGACCCTATTTGGGTTTTTTTGGAGCCTCTGAGAATACAAAGGTTGTGATTGATTACGGGGCACTGCCTATATTTGTGGAACTTCTTGCCTCTGGGAATGATAATGTTCGAGAATAGGTAGCACGTTGATTTTAGAGGCATAAAATTATTCTTCCCAACTATCTTTATACGTCTGTAATTTTGGAATTTGATTTAAACAATTACTACCCAACTTTGAGTTCAACTAGTGTTCGTGTAAGGCTGTTTGGGCTTTGGGAAATATTTCTGGAGACTCTGCATCATTTAGGGATCTTGCCCTCAGTCATGGAGCTTCGAGGCAGGTGCTTTCCCAGTTGAATGATACTGCCAGAATTTCAATGATACGAAATGCTACATGGGCTCTGTCAAATTTTTGCCGTGGTAAACCCCAACCACTATTCGAACAGGTAAGCAGAATACATTTTCTACCTCTTCTTCTTATTTCGCAGATACTGTGGATTTTTTTTTATAGATCTTGATGCTTGGTAGATTTGGACATAATATGGACCTAGGCGCTTGTTCATTACAATGACTCTGTAATTAGGTTTTAGAAAATGCTCAGAAATTTGGGTTTCACAAGGGGATTACCCTTTCTTGCAATTATCGATTATCAATCACATTCAAAAAAAGTCTTTCGTAGCATTGCTGAGCTCTTTGTAGGTGAATTTCCGAGGCAATTTCAAAATATCTCAACTAAATTTGTCTATACTTTTCAATACTCTGTGCTTGTAACCGAACCAGACAAACAATCTAGTGGCCAATGCAACAACAACAACACATCCTGTTGCAATGCCTACAATTCACCCTCTCTGCACGCATGAATGACTATGGCACCCTCTTTTGTGAACAGGTACTGGAGCTGAAGGTACTGGTTTCCATTAGGATCATGGAATTCAACATCCAAAATAGTATCAAATTCCACTGCAATAGTATTCCCCAGCGAGGGCAACAGTTCATTGAGACCTATTGGACTCATCACCCCCAAATAGCCTCCAGGGCTACCCAGAGTGTGATCAACTGGAGCAATAACAAATGCTCATCCATCCCTAATTGAAACAAGAACAGGACCCACATTGGTTATAGAAAAGGAGAAACACGTTTTGAAAGAAGAAGAAACTTTTGTATTAGGGTCCAGAAATCTAACTGGTCTATTGTACAATGCCCTACCTGCACTTCAAATTGGTACTCCCAACTCCATGCTAAGGCTCACTGTGCCATTCTTCAGATGAGCATCTTAACCTGAAGTTTGATTCCAAAAAACCAAAGTCCCCTGTTCTATTCCCAAGACCTCTGTTACAACGAGTAGAGTTCTGAGAAAAATACTTCACAATAGGAAGCAAAAGAGACATCGCAAAATTGCTCCGCTTTAGACTGATAAATTTCTGTGCAAAAATTCAATTGCGGATAGTAAAAACATAATATCAAACACAACCAATCCACAATGGAATTTGAACATGAGGATTTATAACCACAAAAAACCCTCTCCAGGTTAAAAGAATTCCAGAATGGCTTTAAGATTCTACTAATGAGCGCTTACAACACCATAGCAATTACTGTCACAATGAAAACTGCTGGAAGCAAACCCCTTGTACAGTTTCTACATTTCCACAGTGGAAGCAAGAATCTTGCTATCTCTCATGATCTGGTTTTGTGGTCAAATCCTTTGCTATGGCTGTCTTGTTCTGCTAAACATGGATCTGTCTTAGCTTTGGCTCTAGTTCTCATTTAGGATCGTGGCTATTTGATCTTGCTATGGCTTTGACTATACAAACTTGTTCAATAGGAAAATGTTGACTCTGCTATATATAGGAGCTTCAATGGGTGCTCTAAAACACTTTTTTGGGCAGCTTTGTTTTGTCTCTGATTCAAGGCAGAACTATGTTGGCCTTGGTTTTTTAGTCCTTGGAACATAGTTCTCTCATATTTTCCATCCTATCCCCAGTTTGCTACCAAGAAAGACATAACTTCACGATATCAAAATTGACTATTTTTGGCCATTTATCTTTAGTAATGGTACAACCTTAATTTGATGCATTCGTACAATATCTGAAGAGCACTCTCAAGCTGTTATTTAGTATTTTAGCATAACTACTACATTTAACTGCCATGCTCTAATATTTATATCAACCATAAGCATTCTTAAGGTAGTTCCATGTTTGTGAAGCAAAAGGAATGCTTCTGACAGCTTCTTATCATAGTGGTACAATTCTGTTAGTAGTTTATCTTTTATAAACCTCCAATTTTCCAAACATAGTAGAGACTACAGTTTGCATCTGAACTTTTGGATAAATCTGTTTAGTATTCTACAGAAAATGCATTAAGAATAAACAAATCCCACAATTTGTAAAAAGCCCACAATTTTGTAAAAAGCTCACAATTTGTAAAATGCCCACTTTTATTTTCTTTTTGCTTATATATTGAGCTCCCATTGAGTTCAACAAGTCTTGGGTTTTCTACACCATTGAGAGAGATTTATTGTTTTCTTTATAGGATAATTTGCATCAATGGAAGAAAACATTGGAGCTGGAAAAAAATTCAAAAGGGTGAAAGGGGTGATGGCAGAGTTTATTTCCCTTGTAAAAAATGTTGTATGAGAAATAATGTTAGAGTTTTAATAGCAACAACAACAGTGCATTGTAGGAAATATGGGCACATTGATGGTGGATCGAATGACTATTGTCTCGTGGTAATTAATTATCTATCTTCATTTTGATTATATCGTAAAATTTTATATTATTTTAATATTTTTTATATGCGCACTAATGTTTAATTATTAATGTTTGTAATTTTCATAAAGGCACAGTTTCCCCCCAACTTTTTGCAGATGATCAACTAACTTCCACAGCAAAATAGTAGTAGATTAGATGATGTTGCACTAGTACAATAGAATATTGCAGCAAATATTAGTATTGGAAATGATGTTGTACAAGGTGAAGAACATGAAGCGAATGATGAAGGTAATTTTAATGATCCCATGGAGGTAGATCATGATGACAGTAATGAGACAGTTCACATCAATGATGGGACAAATCAAATGCTCGAAGACTTGTATGGTGAGTTAGATGATGATGGTGGAGATAGCAGTGACGATATTTATGATGTACCTCTGATTGAAAGGTCAAGTGAATGACTTTTTGAACACTCAAATGCAACTCTTCTCTCTGCTACATTATTGCTGGTGAACTTAAAGGTTATGAATAATTTGTCGAACATATGTATGACACAACTCCTAAGGTATGAAATATGTATATATGATCACATATATGTAAATGTTGATTATTTTCCCTTTTTTTATTTGTAATAAATGTGTAAAATAATAACTTATATATAAGTTATTATTTTATGCATTTATTACAACTAAAAAAAGGGAAAATAATCAACATTTACATATATGTGATCATATATACATATTGCATACCTTAGGAGTTGTGTCATACATCTGTTCGACAAATTATTCATAACCTTTAAGTTCACCAGCTCTCTGCTATTGTTGCTGGTGAACTTAAAGGTTATGAATAATTTGCCGAACAGATGTATGACACAACTCCTAAGGTATGCAATATGTATATATGATCACATATATGTAAATGTTGATTATTTTCCATTTTTTTTAGTTGTAATAAATGTGTAAAATAATAACTTATATATATATATATATATATATATATATATATCATAGTTATCAAAACCGGCCAGTCAGGATGGCTGCCGGTTGGAATCGGCCTTGCAACCCGGTCAATAGCCTATTCTCACCTGTTTTGGCCGGTTAACCGGACCTAACTGGCCAGTTAAGTAAGGAATCGGCCAGTTTATGCATAAACCGGTCAGTTCCGTACTTAACCGGCTGGTTAGGTGCTCCTCCATGAGTTGCAAATTCCTCAGTGTCTCCTCCATGAGCTACAAATTCCTCTATTATACTAGCAACAAACTTGTCTAATAACTCATACTCAACACCTTATAGTAGCAACAATACACATGATGACTGATAAATACAAGGTTGGCTAGCATAAAATCCCTGGCAGCATGCAACTCATCAAGTGTACTTGATGACAATTTCTGTTCTCAAAACAATCAGCAGCAACCTTATTTCACACTCATCTAGGAACTGTCAGACCCTCTCTCTCTACTCACACATAGCAGCAGCATAAATACAAAACCTTTCACACAGCATACAAGAAATTTGATCATGGCATCAAGACTGATGCAAATGGTCTGACGCCACTCAAGGGACAACAACATACAACCTAATGAAAATGTGACTGGAAATAATAAATTGACCACTAGAAAATTCCCACTTGGAAATGCACTAAACTGGCTACTGAGTTTTCTGGGTTTTAATGAATATTTTCAGTGATAAATTTTGTCAAACACATTGTGAGCGGACTGCTGAAGTTGTAATGCTCTCTCAACTTGTTACAAATAGCACTAATAGTGGGTTTCATAAACCAATTCAATACCTCTAAGTGTTGTAGATGTTTTTCTAGAAATTTATTGGCAAGCAAACATAGATAATGAAGAATACAAGATCTTCAAAATGCTGCTCCGATATATATATATATATATATATATATATATATATATATATACTGAACCCAGAATTGTCTTTAAGGCTGATACAATGAATTGACAACAGATCTGAGCAGGGACAGATTGTATATTATAATATTAACTCAGCAATAAAACACAGTGAATAATATAAGAGAAACCCGATACATTACTTCAACAAGTTTGCTTATGTATTTTTCGATGATATGTATTGCATTTGCTGCCATTTTGATATATTCACCTTTGCATGGTATATAAATGAGCAAAATTTTCATATTTTGTCTCTATTGGCTTGGAATCATGGTTGCAAATCTTAAAAATAGTTTTTATTTATTTATTTATTTATTTATTTTATTAAAAAATAATTATTTAATGTATTTTTTTTAAAAATGGTTCATTGAGATTTGATCGCTACTGGTTAGACCGGTTCCGGTTCGAAACCCGGTTCATTAGCTCCACCGATCCGGTCAGCGGTTCCAGTTTTAATAACTATTAGACCGGTTCATTGAGATTTGATCGCTACCGGTTAGACTGGTTCCGGTTCGAAACCCGGGTCATTAGCTCCACCGATCCGGTCAGATATATGATTAATAATATTTACAAGACACTACTTTTTGTTTCTGTTGTAGATTGTTGGGTGAATATTTGTTACCATCGCCAAATACTTTACCTCGAACATATCGAGATCTACGTGCTATTATGAAACACTTTGGAATGAAATATAACACTATAGATGCATGTCCTAAAGATCATATTATATATTATGGAGAACATGCGTTGAAAACAGAATGTCCGAAATGTGGTACCAGTAGATATCGAACAGATCAACTAACCAAAAAGGTGCCTCAAAAGGTTCTTCTTCATATTCCCATAATTCCACGTTTGCAGCGAATGTTCAGGTGTAACAGCATAGCACAGTTTATGGATTACCATTCAAAGAATAGAAGTGGAGATGGTGTTCTTCGAATGCCTGCAGATGGTTTTTCATTTAGAGAAATCGAGGAAAAATATGTAGATTTTAAAAATGAACCTCGTAATGTCAGGCTTTCATTGGCAGCTGATGGTGTTAATCCATTCGGAGAGATTATATCTACTTACTCAGTGTGGCCTATTTTCATTATCAACAATAACATTCCTCCTTGGATGTCAATAAAGAGGGAGCACATAATGTTGACTATGATTATTCTAGGTATTTGATACATTATTTCTTTGAATGTAACATTTTCATTTCTCTCGTTGTTTGCATAAATATATATTTTATTTATTTACTTACTTATATATACATATATCATGGGAGTAATTATTATGTACCGTAATTTTGAACAATTAGGTAAGTACCAGGTCAAAGATATGAATGTATATATTGAGCTTCTTATCGATGAGCTAATACAGTTATGGCATGGCATCACTATGTATGACATCACTAAACCAATCAAGCAGAAGAGATTTCAATGTCGTGGAATGCTTGTATGGACAATTCATGATGCCCCAGGACTAACACATGTTTGTGGCATGTAATATTTCATTGCACTTTAATATAATACATAATTATCTAAATTAGATATACCATATTGCATGTTTTAAAAATGATCTCATAGTATATTAATTGTTATTGATCCATCTATTGCAGGTATTCAAACAAAGGGTAGATTTGCATGTCCAGTTTGTGGCCCTAAGATGAAGTATCATCATTCGCCAGACTTAAAAAGATGGTGTTTGATGAGTTTAGGCACTTCCTCCCTAGGAACCATAAGTATCATACTACTGAAAAACATCTTTTCAATGATAAAGAAGAAACTAGATTAAAACCATGAAGAATGACACCTCAATTGTGGATGTTGGAATATAATAGAATTAATAATCGTCGAGCAGCTGGTATGTAATTTGTGTATATATATATATATATATATATATATATATATATTATTTGTTTATGTAATGTTTGGAATTTTTGTTTTAACTAATGAATTTATTTTATTGTATTTTATATTTAATATTGTTCTGATTTATTTTATTCTTTGATATCAAGGTCATCGTCGCCGTGAAGGTACTAATATTGTACTTCCACCTGGAATGAAATGTTATCCTTCTCAATTCGCGAGGTTGACCTACTATGAGGACCTAAAGATAGCTCATTTGTTTGATACAATGCATGTTGGGAGGAATGTGACAGAAATTTTATGGCGAACCATAGATGGTGCACATGATAGAGATAAAATTGACAAAATTTGTGCTGACATTGAGAAATCAAATCATGCAATGAAAAGTGTGATTGATGGATCAAATAACAATGGAGGTCGAAATTATAATAATATTCCATGGTTATTAACAGAACAACAAAGAAATGATGTAAAAGAGGTCGTTAGAAGAATTAAATTTCCAACAGGTTTTGCTTCAAACATAAATAATATCTTAACAAAGAAAGGTGACTTCAGTGGGGTGAAAACACATGATTGGCATACCTTTGTTAAGGTAATTTTTTTGGTATACGTTTTTGTTTGTTAATGCTTGAATACATATTTTAAATTTTCCTTTTTTCTGTTTAATTTGGAAACCAATAACGATTCATTTTTTATTGTTATAGTATGTTCTACCTGTATCTCTCCCAAACGACTTCGACAACAATGTCAAACAAGTTATATATGCTCTTACTAAATACATGAGGTAAGTAGTTTTGATTTATAAGAAAAATCTAATTGCTACAATTTCTTTTCATACTTGATGAAATGATGTATTAATTTACTTGTAATGAAATATATATTATGTTTCATTGAAATAACCTTGCGTAATGATTTGCAGATGGTTGTCATTGAAAGAAATCCATCAAGATGAAATAAAGTATTGGAAGAGAGAAATTCCTCTGCTAATGTGTGAAATGCAAAAGTATCTACCTCCAACATTTTTCAATGCACAAGAACACTACTTGATACACCAAGTTGAGGAGATTGAAATGTGTGGACCAATACACACAAGGTCAATGTGGATGGTCGAGAGGCACCTGAAATCCTTGAAGGCTTTGGTTAAACAAAGAGCATGACCTGAGGGTTCTATGGTGGAGGGATATGTGGTATATCAATCCATGGTGTATATTAGTCATTATCTTCCTAAATTAACTGTGCCAGCCATGAAGGCGGTGGATTTCATTTGGGATGTGAACTCCATCAAAAAATTTGAAGAGGAGCACCTGTTGGGAAAAGGTAGAATGAAGAAAGTGAGAGGTAAAAGATTTATTATGTATAATACATATAATGTTTCATTTTTTTAAATCATGTATATGATCATTATATTCATTTAGGTCTTATTCTTTCATATTTTAATAATTAATATAATTTACCATGGTTATAAGTAATATTTATTAATATTGGTGAATTATTGTTTTTTTATTCAGGTGCTCAAGATTATGAGGCACTACTTTTATGCATTGCAAACAATCTTGAGTGGATGAGTGAATGGATTGAAACATGTAAAGCACGTAACGACAGTAGGTTATCATGGCAACTACTGTCTGAATTGATTAGAGAAGCGTATCGTAGTGGAGATGGGAACGTTACGGATAGGGAAATCGATTTAGCATATGGTTTGAAAGATAGAAAGGTAAGCAATTAATTCACCTATTTTATTCATTACTTATTTTATACTATATTTATAATGTGACAAGAAGTTTGATTTTTCAGTTAATTTTCATGCTGTGTAAATTATATGTTTAATTATTAATTGAGAATGTATCTTTTTCATGTTTGGCATATTGCAGTTGAAACACCACAAGGCTATGTGGTGCAATGGTCATCAATTTCACATTAAACAGTTGGATGATAACAGGAAAAATTCTGATAGTGGGATAACTACAGTATTCCAGGTCACTAATGTTTCCTCTAGGAGTGACAGACATCCTCGAGAATCTGAAAATAGATATTATGGGTTCTTAGATGATATAGTTGAGTGTGACTTTAATTCCTTCAAAAAAAATTTGTTCGACGTCAAATGGTATAGGCTACGAATGAATGTACGTGATGATGATAGAACACTTATTCAACATGACAATGGATTTCCAATGGTTAAAACATCGCAGTTTGAAGCAGGAAAATATCGCTATGTTTTTCCAAGCTAATGCGAACAAGTCTTTTACTCAGAGGTTCCAGGTGAGAACGAATGGTCATTTGCTATTAGATATGATCCAAGAGGAAGGCCAGTAGAGTATACTATAGAGGAAGAAGATGATATTGATCAAGAAGAAGATGATGCAGTGGCAGATGAGTAGGAAGATGCATTGATAGACGAAGAAGATATCTCAGAAGATGAACCAGGCATAGGAGATGAGGCAACAATTACTGATGATGATGTCGATGAGGATATTATTGAAAATGACATAATTGATGATGATGATGACATGGTCGATCATTTCAACACCATTTCTGAATCAGATGTTGATATAGATATCGATCAGTTGGATGAAGACCAAGAAGATACAGAAGAATATTGATACAGATGTTATGTTCGAGTATGAGCTGGTATGTTATAACTTTATATTTTAATATGTAGGAATTATTGTCTGTTGGGAAAAATACTGAGAGGGGGGGTGAATCAGTATTTAGGGTTGACTGAAAAATTTTCACCAGAGATCTTATTATGCTGTTAATTATTTACTTAGATTATTGCATCATTCTTTTAGTAAACATGTGAAAAGAAATAACAGAATAAGCCATTACACAAAAGGAACACATATGAACACTAGTATTTAAGGTGGAAACCCAATTTGGGAGAAAACAACCACTGCTGTCGTCTCAGTCTTCAATATTTATTATAAAGAAAACATCTTACAATTTTGTGCTGGCGCAGACTCATACCAGCACGCAGGCACCAACCTACAGAAGGCTTCAACCTTCTCTCGTTCTCCAGCCTCTCCTGGAAGGGAGCTTCGACCCCCTGATTTAACACCAGCTTGAACTGGCAGAAAGATTCCACTTCTATGCAGAAGACTTCAACCCTCAGATCCACCGAATTTCTTCAATTTCTTCATCAGACTTGCATTAGATCTTTATTATTTATTTGCTGATCTTCCTAGAGCTTTTTCATTTCCTCGATCAACTCCATAGGTGCATCATGGATTCAGCATTATCAGAGAACAGAGTTCAATCATGCAGATATCATAAAGAGATTTTTATTTACAATGCCTCTGCATGCACACCTCGTACTATGATTCTCATCACCTTATATAGTTTTCGCCTTTATTGAAACCATGGATCAAAACCATTCAATTACTAATGGTATTATTAAAAGTCAAACCAATCCAAATTGAAATCCCGATCTTTATTCTTCCATGCTCGAATTGTCCCAAAGGTAATCTCTATCTCCGCCAAATAATACTATAGCCAAGGTAAAGTACCAATAATGTGCCGCTGATGGTTTTCTTTCTTTTATTTATCAAATTCGTGGAATTTGATAAATAAATATTATTCACAACCTTTGGCAATTAAATATATAATATAACTTTATAGTAATAACCAGCGCTTTTATCAAAAGGCTTTTAAATAGACCTTTGGTTCCGGCCCCACATACATAATCGACGGCCCAATCAATATAATTTAAAAAACTGGGGCCCATCGCTTACGATTATTTCCATTCGACGGCAGAGAACACATCGCTCAGCATCAGATGATCCGACGGATATCGTTCGTTGATGATGCACGGATGATAACGCGCGATGGCGTGTCGTACCTTGGGTAACTTTCGCGCATCTATAGCAAATGAACACCGTCCGATGACCCCTTCCCAGATCAACGGTGCTTATCAATATCGCTAGGCATCCTGGGTCAAGCAATAACGCGTGATGGCGCGCAGTGACAAGCGGTTTTGTGGAGTCGTACAAGGACGTGTGTCACGCGTTCTATGGAATCGCTCCCAACCTCTTGAAAACTGCTTGCCCGTCGAAGGTGGTGCGATAGAAACCACAAACCACCTTTACTATTTTCTCGGTCACGGTTCCGCTCTTCCACGTAGGGTTTCGTCATGCTTCCATTTGTTATGTTCCACCTCTTTCCTTCCAGGTTCCGTTCATGATTCCAAAGGGTTAGTCCGTGTTCCACCGAAAGTTCAATGCCAAATACTCTGTTTTAGTTGTTTCGCATTATAACTAGTTTGCTCTCGCTCCTCGTTCCTTTCTCCATGAAAGCCAGTCAGCTCCTTAATAATAGCGTAGACACTTCCATCATATATTTAATGAATATATATAACTCCACTGTCTACCAGTTTTGATACATTGTCAACCGTATTAACATCGGTTCCTCGATCAACATATAGAGCACAGGGTTTCTTACGAATGTCAATTATCCTTCATTAGGATGCATACATATTTTCACACATGAATTAACTCGTCCTTATTTATATCGATTATCCATTAAATACAGAGCTTTCCATCAAGGACAATCATATAATAGGATACAGGAAACATATTTCCAACATTGTCTTTAAATAATTTACTAATTATTCGGGTTTGTTGCATGTTGTTTATTATTTCAAACCAATAAATAATGGCCTTACTATTGTTTATTATTTCGCAGGATTCACAGGATTCATTTGATTCTATGGTCAGGTCTCTAAAAAAACCAATTAAACACTTAAATAGTCAAGATCTGGAAGACAAGCTTTACCCCCACCATAAATTGCTGAAAAACTGGCCTTCAGTTCAGCTTGTTGTGCTGAAGACGAGGGTGGATTTGCATAATCAGTTGAATGAAAATGAATCAGGTATTCAGGATTCTTTGAGGGAAGATCCATAAGCCCCATAGATGAAGATCGCATTGCTACAGAATTTCTATCTGCGTTGAAGCACAAGTATAGTGTTGTATCGAAATACAAATTAGAGGACAACTATACCAAGTCTAAATCAACTGAATCCAGTTCTAGTGCTCTTGAACTTACCGAATTAAAGCCAGAAGCAGGATTTACAATCTCTAATGGGAACGGGTATGGTAGTTCCAATATTGGATTGGATGTTTGGAGCTCTGCAATAGGCACTGGACCTAATCGTAATGAACCCCAACTAATTCAATGTGATGAAAATATGGACTTTGATGATGATCAGGAAAACAAGCTAGAGAATTTTGGCAATATTGAAGAAACTGAAGAGGTTTCCTGTGATCGATTGAATCAACTCAGCCATAAGACATCTACTGCAGGCTAGTTTGTATCAGAAGGAGAATTGGTTTTGCTTTCCCATGATGATGGATGCTGCTATTTTCACGCTATAGCAAATTCAGATGTGTGGAGGTTTTAATTATTGTACTTAATTTTGGGGTTTATGGGTGTTATAATTTATACATTTTGGGATTTTCTATTAGAAATAGGGAAAATCCTAGGGGTTAGATTATTCTCATGGTTTAAATTTATATATTTGAAATAAAATTCACCAATTTCTATTTAAAAAAATGATTTGCCTAAATATTTGATGTAGTTTAAATAGGATGTAGTTCATTTCAAAGACTGTTGAAATTTTCTAGAAACTATGATTGGGATTTCAAGAATATTTATGCACTCTTTAAATTTTCCCTTAACATAAAGGGCAGTTGATGTATGATTAATACTCAGTATTGTTTTTTTCCAATCTCCAGGGGAAGGCTGAATATAAAGCTCCATATGGGATTTCCCCAAACATGTGGGGTGATTGCTGGTTGATCAGAGCAACTGGTTCAGATGGTCGCTCTAGTAAATATGTTGTGGCAGCATCTGCAGGTTGTACATTGGACTCAGGTTTCTGTTCATGGGACTTTTATAATAAAGAAATTATGGCATTCCATACTGAATCATAGGCCTTCACTGCAACGTCCAGTACCATCTCTCCAGTTTTGGCAGAGAGGGATGTCTAAGGGAGAAATTTTGGCTTTGAAAATGTTGTGCTAGAGAATCAACATTGGTGGTACAGGCCATGTGGGCCTCTTATGGTATCTACTGCCAGTGCCCAAAAGACAGTTAATATTTATGATATTCGTGATGGAGATCCTGTGATTTCAATGTGTTTGTTTTGAAAGTTTAGGTTTCATATTAAATCATCAATGGGCTCTAAAATAAGGCCACATTGAAATCTTGGATACATGTTTCATGCCAAAATCAGTTGTATCTTCCATAAATACACAATCTTGGACCACTCTGTATAAATCTTCTTCTCGGACAATATTACATCTCCCTCATTATACAGGTGGTGTTCTTACATGCATAGCAAAGGCATTGTTTTGGCAATCATTTTTTACATCACTAGATATTGTGGGTACAAGGATCTAGGGTCTCCACATGAAACTGTGTTGCCCGGAGACTCACTCTGCATGTCCTTAAATTTGTAAACATAGTAGTATGCCAATGCTTCTTTCATTTTGTATGCATAAGACGATTTTTTGTCAAAGTCCATAATTTTTTTTAAGTTTTATCCATCCTAGTTTTGTTGTGAATGCACAGGTTTTTGGCTCAACACATATCTGTTATATCTTTGTACTTTTCCTTTACTAACTATTTGAAATTTATAGTTATATTTAGAGGTGTCTTTTAAGGGATGAGGGGAATTACTTGGATTTAGTGCTCCCATGCTTATCATTTATTCTCCAAATGAAGCCCTGTAATCTGTAACACTATATGGGCATGCATCTCACTTGTTAAAATATAGTTGATACAATATGTTGTACATGAAGCCTGGAATTGTGTACATTCCTGGAATATATTAATTTGCAGGCATGCTTAAAAGAGAGATAGGGTTTGATAAAATCAAAAAACCTGAACATGAAGAAAAAAAAGAGGCAATTATTTTATACAGATAGAACCAACACACTATCTCCTCATTAATAACAAAACCTCAGTCCAAAAATCATATGTACAAATTCTAGAAGTCGAAAGTTGAAAATTTCTGAAATGGAACAAGGCCCTTTTCAAAAGAATAAATTTAGTAAAAACGAGGGTGAAGAAAGTTATCTTATCAAAATTTCCACATACCGTGTTAGCAAGGAATGACTCCGAGTCCTGAGCAGTGAGACTGAGGAATTGCTCTTTTGTTGCAGGTTGCAGTTCTCTTCTCCAACACGATGAAAAGAAAATTCTTAGCTTTGGAGTCTGAAGCTCGAGTCACAACTTGGAAGTTGGTAAGGAAAATTATCAGGGTTGTTGCCACTTGGCTTGGAGTTCGTAGCCTCATTAATTTTCTTTAATGCATTTCCTTCAATGCTGCAGTTGTCACTGGCCAGCAACCTTTATAATAAAATTTATTAGACCCGTCATGCTATGAGGAAAATTTGACGTGATCACTGATCATTGATTTCTTGTTGTGATAACCAACATTGGAGATTTACTGTCTTGTTTTAAAGTTTCATTTTTTTTTTTTAACTTGAAACCGCTGTCGGTATACCAACGTCTTGTAAGCGTCGCTCTTCTGACATTTTGAAATATTTCCCTTTTCGTCAATCTTGTGACGTCCGTCGATATTGCTACAGTTCTAGAAACGTCGGAAGAGCGACAACACAAAGACGTCGGAAGGGCGACGTTCAAAATTTCGGACCACATTTCGTCGAAATTGCGACAGTTCTTCCTGGCATCGATATTGCGACGCTTCTGGAAAGCGTCGGTCTTGTGACACTTTTGCAATTCGTCGGTCTTCTGACACTTTTGTACGGCGTCAGAAATGCGACAGTTTAGACACATCGGAAGAGCGACAGTATAAATACATCGAAAGAGTGACATTCAAAATGTCGAATGATATTTCGTCGTAATGGTGACACTTTACAAATTTCGGAAGTGTTAGCGCTCGAATCTACCTTAGGCTGAAATAAGGTAAAACTCAAGGCAACATCAAACCAAGCTCAGCCTCGTAGCTAGCCCTACGAGGATAGGAGAGGGCTATCTCCGGGTCTATCTCGGCAAAAGGTCTTCAAAGGGGCTGAGATGAATTATAATGGATATTGATTTTAGGCTAGTAAATAGATATGAAAGTTTGATTTAAATTTTTTGGGTTTTTGTTGGAAAAATGGGAAAAACAATTTTGGGCTCAGGGATGAGGCCAGATCTTTGCAGAATTCGAATTGGGGCGAGGTAGAAAGTAGTCTTGATGCTTCTGATTATGTGTATGGATGGATCACAATGACAAGGAGCTGAAGAGGGCAAGGGAGAACAAGGATCCTCTCCAAACTGGCGAAAACATATAAAACTAAACAAATTTAAAGGCATAGCACTGGAATCAATGGATTCTACCTCATTTACTCATTCATTTAGTTTCAGAAGCAAAAGAAGGGAATGGCATACATTAAACATTAAAAAACTTACAAATAATTGAGATAACACACCATCAAAACTGAAAGCCACAAGAATCCCAACAGGTGCTGCAAAACCTCTGATCTTTCCTTAGCCAAAATGCAGAAAATATGTACAATAGTGTGCCAAACTTTTCCCAAGAGTCCAACCCTGAAAGTGTCTCAAAAAATACAATAAATAGACAATTCTAACCCCTTCCCATGCCTCTAGGGGTCGATCTCATGCTTCTAGGAGCAGTTTGAACCAATTCTAAACAAGGAGCTAAAATCTAGGCAGCCAAACAACTTGCCTCTATAAGCTAGGAAACTGATCCATTCACTTGATTTTCACTTTTTTGTGAATGAATCATATAGAACAAGTAAATAAGTGCCAAAGTTACATTATGTACATAAAATTACATCAAGAAAAACCAAAAATTATATCAAGAGGTGAAACTAGTCCAAACTGGCCGAATTTCTGAGGTGGAAGGTGAAAAACATGCCAAAAATCTCTATGCGCCGCGCGCCAAAGCTCTATGTGTCGCGCTACTTTCAGCCTATTTTTGGGGCACTTCTAGGAGTCAAAATTGAGCTCAATATATCTCGTTGGAAAGCCCTAGATGTTGGCTATCCAACCCAAGTGGAATGTTTCAATTTGGATCTCATTTTCCCCTCCAAAACTTCATTCTCCCAGAAGTACTTCCTGCTGGTGCAAAAGGTGGCAGAAAGGTGGTTTTCATGGTGTTTTTGGCCCTTTTGATCATCCAGAACTTGATGAAATGCTTCGGCCATTTTTGAGCATGCATAAATTACCATGAAAAATCAAAAAATACAAATTTTTCCTCCAGAAGATGTCCCAATCATAAGTGCGTGTCGGGTCGCGCGACACGTTGGGCGGAAAAACCTGTTTTGTGACCAAAATTTTCAAAAATGACAAAAACTTCTCCAAATTTGCTGAAATTTGGAGCGAAGATCCCCTATCATGCCTCATTCTCAGCCAATGAAGCCTCAGCCAAAATCCGGAGTGGATCAAGCCTCTTTCGCCGTTTCAATGCTCTGCTCAACCTTCTCTTCAGGATCTTCATTTTTGCTCTAGAAACGTGCATGCAGGCCCAATAATGACCTTTCATATGAGGGAGCATGTCTTTGTCTCTATTTTCCTTTGTGAACAACTTCTCCAGATGAATGTTAACATGCATGAGTTCGGTCTCTCGCTCAATTGGTGTCATGTCACCAGGTCTCTTCCGGGCCAATTGTCGATCTTCACGGATTCGTCGCAGCTCAACAAGTGTGTGTTGATCCTCCAGCTGTTTGTTTCGCTGCTCCAAGTAATTTATCACCCACTTTGCTCTCTGCAAATTCTCTGTCAAAGTACCAATCTCAGCTTTCTGCTCCTAGATGACCTCCCTCAGTTTCGAGCTAGGAGAGCTCGCATCAACATCGATGAGTATAAAATCAGTGTCTCAGCCTCCTGAAGGGCCCTCATCGTGCATAGGCCTCTTGCCTCTATCCTAAACCTATAACTATGCTGATGTCGAAGATGAGACCCTTTCCACCTCGGGTGGAGATAGTACTCGCGCTGCTGATGAAGTCAACGAGACCCCTTCCACCCCGGGTGGAGATAGTACTCGTCATGTAGCTGCAAATAAGGCTCTGTGGCCTCGCTGATATGTCACATACACTGGAGAACTGATATGCTTGGTCTCAGGAATATCAAATTGGTGTGAAGGCTCTCCCTCATCATGAACTACCTCAGGAGGTGGCTGTGGCGCTGCAAAGAAGTCACGGGAGATGAACTCCTCCCAAGCAATGCCCTGCTGTGTAAGCTGATGTACCACCATGACTTTGATCAACGCGTAATGATATATGCTGTTATGCTGCTGTGCTGGGGTCTTCTTCTGTACAATAAATTTCATCCGCTCTATGTTACGGTACATGAAGTATGGAATGCTCATCATACGTACCCTCGTGAAATGCATCAACAAACGGATATGGTACGCATAGAGGCGCGAGAATTTTCCCTCGCAACTGAAATATCGAATGATCAGTCTCATCAATGGTGCATACTCATCCTTCAAAAATCGGAATGGAAATACCCTGCTCAGCTGTCTCAAATACCCAGGTTTGATATATGGCTCATAATAGGATTTCTCTAGCTGCTGTCGTTTGTTCCATTCCTCTCCTATGTTTGGTATCTCGGTGGCCTGAGCAATGGTCTCTGGTGACAAAATGAAGTTTACTCCAGCAAGGTTTACACGGCCATCATGCAAATGTAGAACAAATAGGCGAGCTAACTCATGATGATGCTGAGTTTGGGAAATCATCTCACAATAATGGAAACATGACTGACGCTGAAAAAAATCCATTGCAAGTGGGCAAGCCTGCAATTGAACCAAAGAAGTAGGTTCCTCCCTGACATGCCTGCCACTTTTTCCACTTTTGTGAGACCTCCTTGGCACATTAACCTCTGTTGTGGAATCATTGTCATACCCCTGCTCATAAACTGAATCCGTCTCTGACATGATGCTGAAATCAAGATGTTTGACAAATATATGCTGATATGGTTATGGAGAAAACAAAAGTTTGGTGTATGCCAAATATGTCACATATGTAATACGGTGCTATGGGAAAAACCAAAGTGATAAAAGTACTGTCAAGTGAGTTTGGATAGGAAAACAGCCACTGCTTGACTGCATGGGGATTTGGGGATTATGAGTAATGGGAATAAGTGATAGTAGAGGAAGGACAGTTTAGGGACAGAAATCAATGAAATGGGAATATAAAAGTGAAAACAAGAACATAAGTGAGCCCTTGAATCTTGTGGAGACTCGAATTTCTATCAATGAAGGGAAAAATGTCAAGTGATAGGGTTTGGGATTTCACATGAGGATCAAAGGGTGTAGGTATATTGGATAGAGGAATAACACAGGAACTGTGGTGTATTATGTGACAAACTAGCAGTGACCACAAAGAACATATTTGTCAATGAAATGAGAATTGAAGCACCAAATTTCACGTTTTGAAAGACTTCCTTTTAAACCCTTGGAGCAATTTTGAGTGTAAACACAGGGTTTAAAACTTTCACCATTCAAACATTTGATATTTTCCACTTCTAAACCATAACATCATAACCAAAAATCATGCACAGGCTTTAACACACTTACTTGGCATGGAAAGATTGTTTGAAATTGAAAAATCACTGAATGCTGATGAGTTTGGGGCTGGAGGGCTCAACGTGCCGCGTGCATGCCCAACGTGCCACATGCAGTGGGTGCACCGCGCCCTTGTTGATTTACACTACCAATTTTCGCTCAGTGGGTCGCGTGCATTCTATGCGCTGCGCCTGCTTTGTGTGTGCCGCGCTCAAACTGTCAGCACAATTCCATCCCTTCAACAATGAAATTTGTCTACAACCTCCAACTTCAACTTTGCTGTGAGAATTTGAAAATGTAACTTGACTCAAATGGTTTATATAACTTGGAGAAATGTCTTGCAAGAGTTGGATTTAATTTTTTCTTCCTCCACAACCCATTTTGTAATGTTTTGCAATTTTGGCACTTTATCATTTAATGAAACTCTATCCTTTGGTTTTTTCACTGATTTTCTGAGTTTTGGACTGATGAAATGATTTGATTTTTGCAGGGATTTTGGCGTTTGGACTTCGGCAAAGACCAAAGGCTGCATTGAAATTTTTTATGGTAGAAAAAATACATGATTGTTACAAAAAATAAATTTGACAGTTTCTTGTTCAAAATAGAGTTTCGAACTAGAAATGTCCTCAAATGTGTTTGATGATGAAAATTTGAATTAAGAACCTTTTCGAAACCATCCTCATGGCCTACGGGCATTTATTAAATATATCGAAAGACTGAACCCTAGACTCTAGGACTAAAAGAATCTTGTTGACCAAAATAATCATTTATGACCATGGATGACGCGAATTGAACTTCGATGAAGTTTGAAGAGTTTAATTAGCCCAGCAGGTACAAGCATGAGGGAATACAAGAATACCAAACCCTCTTGTCAGTCAATGGCATGCCCCTAGCGAAATGCAACGAAGTGAAGTGAGCGAGACACCTAAAAATGATATGCAAAAAACGAAATGATCTCTGATGGAGGGCTGTAAGGACTGACTCTAACATTGGCTCCAATGGGGATGGTGGCTCCAAGGAGATGCCAAGAACGGCAGATCTCTGGAAGAGTTAGACAGTGCCTTCATCCATTGGGTGATGGAGTCATTATTTCAACAGATAACATAACACCTTTGACACATTTATTGACTGAAAACTTGACTGAAACCTGACTGAAACCGACTCAACTTTAAAACTTAAATGACTGATAAAACTAACTTGACAAACTTCAAACCAACTAACCTCCTTCTTCAGAATTATAGCCTTCGCTTCGGGGCCCAGACCAAAGGAAAGAGATTAGAATACACTTGCGATGAAACAGAAGTAGAACGATATATACAATGACAATGAAATCAACAGAAAATACTCAGAGATGGTATTGCTTGAGCAGTCGACCATTGATCGGCCCTCCAGGACAATCATCCCCGTTCATTTCCTTGAGAAGAAAGGTGTTCTGACCACGATACGCTGCAATCTTAAAAGGACCCTTCCAAAGGTTTTCAAATTTTCTGTGCTTGCCTTTTTCCTCATTCCGAGCATCCCATTTCAGGACCACCTCATCCAACTGAAACTTATCTGCTTTCGCCTTCCTGTCATAAATCTTCTTAATGCATTCCTGCAACTTGAATGTATTTTGAAAGACCTCCTCCCGTGTCTGCTGTAAATGAATCATCTGATTTATCCTTCGCTGCATAGGATCTTCCTCACTACTAGCTTCCTGAAGCAATTTGACTACCGGGATAGCAAGAGAAGTGGGAAACACTGTGTCTACTCCATACACCAACTCAAAGGGAGACATACCGATGGATTTTTTCTGACTTACCCTATCAGCCCAAAGTGCATTCACTAATTTCTTGTGCCAGCCTTTCTTATTGATTTCCAGCAATTCTTAATGATATTTACCAAAGACTTATTTGAAGACTCCGCCAAGCCATTTCCTTGCGGATGGTAGGTAGTCGAATGTCCCAAGCTGATGTTATACTTATTGCAAAATTCAACCATCCTTTTTGACTTGAAGGCCGCTGCATTATCTGTGATTATCTTACTAGGAAAACCAAAACGTGATAGAATGTTATTCTCAAGAAAAGAAATAATTACCGCATGCGTAGCGTGTCGGGTGGGAATTGCCTCGATCCACTTCGTGATGTAATCCGTTGCTGTCAATATCCATCTATGCTGACCTGAAGATGCCGGATGGATTTCCCCAATGAAATCCAACCCCCACTGCTGAAATGGCGCACTGAATTCAATTGGTTTAAGAGGAAAAGGCTGTAATTTCTGCTTCCCTTCAAAAATTTGACATTCGTGACAACTCTTAACAGCCTTATATACATATGAAAATAAAGTAGGCCAATAGTATCCCGCTCTCAGAATCTTATTCGCTATGGTTTTCTAAAATAGATGGCCCCCGCAGTCTCCTTTATGAAAATCCTCCAAAACTCTTTTGGCTTCTTCCTCTACCAAACAATTCAATAACATTCCACCAGGGTATTTCCAATATAATGCAGAATTCAATATACAAAACTTTGCAGCCCTCAAATTCAAGGTTCTACTCTTATTTCTAGGCATCCCGGGTGGTGGAGACAAATTCTGAAGTACATATAAAATGTCAGCATACCAAGGGGAAGAAACAAAGATATGAGATACCTGAAATGATGTACTTTCCTCATCCTCATCAGACATAGCAGCGATCAAATTTATGTCTAAATCATGCAGATTTGTTTCAGCCATGAGCTTGGCTAATCCATGTCCTTTGATCAGCTTGGTCGGTTTAATCTCCACATCATATTCTAACAACGCAACAATCCACTTACCCCGTCTTCCTTCTGGATCTGCTTGTACCAAAACATCTTTGACAGTTGCGTTAGGAACATAAGCTATAATGTGGGAATGTAATATATACACACGAAAATATTTCAAGGCCTTCACAAGAGAAAGTGCTTGTTTCTCAATAATGTTACATTTCAAAGCTCCATCCCTTATAATTCGACTGAAAAAGCAATGGTCTTCTCAACTCCATCTCTTTTCTGCATTAAAACGGCTGCCAAAGTGTGCTTAGAAGCAAATGAAAACAAAATGAAGTCCTGTGTGTAATCCGGGCTGATTAAAATGGGAGCTGAAGAAAGAGCTAACTTTACCAAATTGAATGATTTCACCGCCTCTTTTGTCCACTTCACTTGAATGTCCTTTTTCAGTATGTTTGTGATTTCTCTAAGATGCTCAGCAAGATTTGGAATGAAACAACGCAGAAAATTCATTTTACCATTAAATGACTGTATTTCTTTCTTGTTCCGGGGCTGTTCAATTTGCTGGATTGCTTCAACACGTGCAGGGTCAACACAAATGCCATCTTTTGATATGATGTGGCCAAGAATTTTGCCTTCATCCATGGCAAACAAGCTCTTTTTCGGATTCAGCGAAATGCCATATTTTCTGCACTTCTGAAAAACAACTTTCAAGTGATATAAATGTTCTTCATCAGAATTTGAAAACACCGTCAAATCATCAAGGTAAATAACCAAAAATACATCTTTCTCATTGGCGAAAGCCATGCCCATTGCACGCTAAAAAGTGGCACCTGCATTTTTCAAACCAAACGGCATCTTGGCATAATGAAACGTTCCCCATGGAGTGGTGAACGCGGTTTTGTCACGATCGTCCTCATGCACTAAAATTTGATTATATCATGAATAGCTGTCGAGTACTGACATCCTTGATGCTCTAACTACTCGCTGTAGTATATGGTCCATTTTTGGCAGTGGATAATTTTCCTTCAATGACACCTTATTCAAATTTCTGAAATCAATACACAAACGGATCTCACCTGTCTTTTTCCTCACGGGCACCAAATTGGAAATCCAATCAGAAAATCTGATAGGTACAATGATTCCTGAATTATACAACCTGTTTACCTCCTTCTCAATCGATGGTAGCAGCTTCGGATTGATTCTCCTCAACTTCTGACAGAAAGGCTTCTGATTTGGTTTAATAGGGATCGTATGCTGAATGATATTAGTGTCATACGTTTTTAAATCTGAGTAATCCCACGTGAAAGCATCAGCAAATGAAGACAACAATCTCACATATTCAACTCTTACCTCCGATGACAATGACTTGGATAACTCTACCATCTTGGGGTTTTCAGCTGTCCCAATATTTACTTCTTCAACACCTTTTTCAGTCGGCCTCAATGTCGGTTTGCGGGCTACATCATCTTGATCAAAGAGTTCCTCTAAAGGAATCAATCCTTTAGGAATGATGTAATCTTTAAGCTGCAACACTTCCATTTGATTTATTTTCATATCATCATTACCATCATCATGTTCTGTATCTATGGAGGTATCTTTAAACTTACCCTTGTTTTGCAGGAAATCATTAATCTCTTCATCATCCTGAAAAACTTGCCAACATCTCTGATTATCTGGAACGGTAGGGCGGTGCTTCACATGGATCTCGAACTTATTGCTGGAATTCATTGGGATTTTTAAATTTATTACTGCTTTAGCAAGTCCATCAACAACACCATTTTGGATGCGAGGCACACACGTCAAGGTATAATCTGAAAATAACTTCAAAATGTCTAAAACTGCATTACGGTAAGCCCTCATGCGAGGATGCTTGGCTTGAAACTCACCCTTTACCTGTTTTATCACCAATTCGGAATCACCATAGACTGCAATTCTTTTTGCGTTCAGCTTTCTTAGAATCTTTAGGCCAGCAATCAGAGCCTCATACTCAGCCTCATTGTTAGAACAATCAAATGCTAGTTTGTAGGAACATACTCACACATTGCTCGGGACCTTATTCGGAGCGGAAAATGGACTGCATATCCAAACACCAATTCCAGCACCATTACTACCCATTGTGCCATCGAAATCCATGGTCCAAAGACCATCTTCATCATCCTCCAAGTGCTGAAATTGTGCCAGCTCTATTTTTTCTGTTTGCTGCCCATTGTCTTTAGATGATTGCTCAACAGTAGCTTGCTTTTCTCGTCTTTCTTTCTGCAGAACTTCTCTGAAATTCTCGGTAATCTCTGGTATATCTTCTGCTTGAACTAACTGACCATCTATATCATTAAAACTATCAACAAAAAAAAAAAAGACTCTAAGTCGGTATGTACATAATTTATAGGATGATTGATTGGTTTCTCCTTGCTTGTTATCATGTATTTCATCTTCTGCTCTCGATATAACTTTCCCATTTGGCCAAAGACAGGAATTGTTGCATAGGAGAAATCTAACTGTAGTGTACCTTTAAAATTTTCTCCCCAAGATCTAGAAAGGAGCATCCCAAATCGATGAGGAATGTCTGCCACAACCACGTCCATCAAGACATTCTTCGCAGGAATCTGATCTAAACTTACAACCAAATATTTGATGAGTCCGATACATCTCACTTGGCTAGAATCAAATGAGTACAAATCATGTTACTTCCTTGTAATGTCTAAACCCAACTTTTCCATGATTGCTTTTGGCATAAGATTGTGCAAATCACCGGAATCGAACATGGCATTATGTAATACAAATTCATGCAACCTCAAACTGATATAAAAGGGAGGAACATCACTGTCAGGGGACTCACCATCTAAAGCAGGCCCAAATATCAATTCAGGCTGATCATCTTCAATATTCACCATGTCAAACATTGGATCAAAATTCAGAATTTTAGAGACTTGACCTCTATAACTGTTGTTCTTCATAATTTCTGTCAAAGGAATAGATACCTTCAATTTAGAAATTTCATTCTCCAAACTAAAAGCTGAAACCTTTTCAACCTCTTTGACTTGAACTTCTTTCCTTCCAACCTTATCCTTCATTATGCTTGGCTGATTTTCCTTTTCTGCTGATGATGATTTATTAGCTGCGAGATCTATCATCTCTTTTCCTTTCTTTGGTGCTACAGGTGAATCTAACTTCGGTGTTGAAGCCTCTTTTCTCTTCTGAATTGGGTTTATGGGCACATATCTGTTTCTCAATGAGTATTTCTTCTGCTGAGTGGACAAAGCATTCATATACCATCTTTGGTATTCATCTGATTCTTCCTCTAGAGCTACATCCTTTGCTAAAATAAAATCCGCATCTTTCTGTGCAGCTGAACTTTCTACATACTCTTCTTCTTCAGTGATGTAAATGGGCAGATCATCGGGAGTAAAGAAGTGGTTTTGCTCCCCTACTACATCATCGTCATCGTCTGAATCTTGACTCACAAAATTTTGCAGAAGAGGTGTTTTAACTTGCTGCTGGGCTACCGGATTTTGTGCTCTCTGTTCATGCTTCTTAATTCTGAACTGTGGCTGCTGCTGGCCACGGTAGTTGGGATTTCGAATCTGCGGTTCGGGCTTATCAAGAGTCATTCTTTTGAACATTTTTTCCATCTCACGAAGCAAGTGCTGTTCTGATGAATATGTGGAAGCTTCTTCCTTTATGGTCACTCTCTTTTCTGCTTTCAACCGGGCTCTCTTATCATTTAGATTCGCCTCAACACTAACATCAATCTTCTGCATATCTTCCAAGGTAGGCAGATCTCTGTCTCATAATGAATAAGCCATCTCCAGATCGAAACCATCCAGGAATTTAAGGAGATCTGATTTTCTAGATGGTCTTAAGTCATCTGGAATTGCATTATAAACTATATTGAATCTGATAATATAATCTTGAACGGACTCACTAGGATTACGCTTGATGCTAGTATACTCAGAAGTAATTTGTAGCGGATCTTTCTTCATCTCCCACCGATCTAGGAATTGTGTCTGAAGCTCTTGTAATGTATTGATACTTCCGGGCTGTAAAGCTCTGAACCATTTACGAACCTCACCTCCAAAAGTCTGGGCGAACAATCTCATGGACACATTCTCTTCATCAATTTCATGCAGGTCCAAGAAATTTTTCATTCTAACAATATGCTGCTGGGCGGACACACTCTGCGGAGTGCCATCAAATATTGGAATCTTACTCTGATAATCAGCGGGCATAGGATCCAAATTTGCGGGTAAAACAAGAGGTGCGAATCTAGCAGCCATGGCTCTTGGAGGATTTATAATCTGTATTGGAGAAACAGGTGGAATGGGAGCATTAAATGAACAAGGTGTATGCGGTGGAGATGGAGGAGGAACTACTGCTGATTGCTGATCAGAGATCTCAGGCTGTACGGGAATGGTAGGGATAAAGGGAGGTTCAATGGGAATCTGTGAACCAGATGCAATTTCAGATGGCCCAAGAGTTTCGGATGCAGATTCAATGAATTCAGGGATGTTGGTTGCCACAATGGAGTTTTGAAGATTCAGAATATAATTATCAATAGATCTATTTGCTTGTTCAACTTCTAGATACTTGATGAACTCAGGATTGATGAAGGTAGAACCAGTAGCACTTTCGGACTTGGTTTCAAACAATGATAACTCGAACTGATCGTCAAAATCAATATCTTAAATGTATTCAAAAACATTGGGGTATGAGTGAGATTTGACCAAAGGAATGATGGGAGATTCTCGACGGAAAATTCTTGGGATTAGGTTGGGGTTTTCATATACTGGAGGCAGATTTGGATCAGGATTTGATCTAGTATGCCTTTTTGAAGCCAGTGTATTGATCTATTCAAAAAATCCAAAGGACACAACCGATTATTTTCAACCTATCGACTTCTAGACTCAATCATCCAAAAGTATAGAACGAACAAGTGTACTGGGGTGATTTTCAAATCAAGTGCTGCATTCACAAGCTAAACCGGAGATCAACTAAAGCAGCGTTTATCTACTTCCGCTTATGCATGGCAAAAGCGTTTTGAAAGCTACCTGGCGTGAATTCAGACTCTGTCTATAACTCATGCGATGAACACACCAACAAGAAAACCATTGATATTTTATTCCCCAGTATGGTCGCCACTATGTTAGCGCTCGAATCTACCTTAGGCTGAAATAAGGTAAAACTCAAGGCAACATCAAACCAAGCTCAGCCTCGTAGCTAGCCCTACGAGGTCAGGAGAGGGCTCTCTCCGGGTCTATCTCGGCAAAAGGTCTTCAAAGGGGCTGAGATGACTTATAATGGATATTTATTTTAGGCTAGTAAATAGATATGGAAGTTTGATTTAAATTTTTTGGGTTTTTGTTGGAAAAATGGGAAAAACAATTTTGGGCTCGGGGATGAGGCCAGATCTTTGCAGAATTCGAATTGGGGCTAGGTAGGCAGTAGTCTTGATGCTTTTGATTATGTGTATGGATGGATCAGAATGAAAAGGAGCTGAAGAGGGCAAGGGAGAACAAGGATCCTCTCCAAACTGGCGAAAACATATAAAACTAAACAAATTTAAAGGCAGAGCACTGGAATCAATGGATTCTACCTCATTTACTCATTCATTTAGTTTCAGGAGCAAAAGAAGGGAATGGAATACATTAAACATTAAAAAACTTACAAATAACTGATAGAAAACACCATCAAAACTGAAAGCCACCAGAATCCCAACAGGTGCTGCAAAACCTCTGATCTTTCCTTAGCCAAAATGCAGAAAATATGTACAATAGTTTGCCAAACTTTTCCCAAGAGTCCAACCCTGAAAGTGTCTCAGAAAATACAATAAATAGACAAGTCTAACCCCTTCCCATGCCTCTAGGGGTCGAGCTCATGCTTCTAGGAGCAGTTTGAACCAATTCTAAACAAAGAGCTAAAATCTAGGCAACCAAACAACTTGCCTCTATAAGCTAGGAAACTGATCCATTCACTTGATTTTCACTTTTTTGTGAATGAAACATCTAGAATAAGTAAATAAGTGCCAAAGTTACATTATGTACATCAAATTACATCAATAAAAACCAAAAATTACATCAAGAGGTGAAACTAGTCCAAACTGGCCGAATTTCTGAGCTGGAAGGTGAAAAACATGCCAAAAATCTCTATGCGCCACGCGCCAAAGCTCTATGCATAGCGCTACTTTAAGCCTGTTTTTGGGGCACTTCCTAGAGTCAAAATTGAGCTCAAGATAGCTCGTTGGAAAGCCCTAGATGTTGGCTATCCAAACCAAGTGGATTTTTTCAATTTGGAGCTCATTTCCTCCTCCAAAACGTCATTCGCCCAGAAGTACTTCCTGCTGGTGCAAAAGGTGGCAGAAAGGTGGTTTTCATGGTGTTTTTGGCCCTTTTGATCATCCAGAAATTGATGAAATGCTTCGGCCATTTTTGAGCATGCATAACTTACCATGAAAAATCCAAAAATACAAAGTTTTCCTCCAGAAGATGTCCCAATCATAAGCGTGTGTCGGGTCGCGCGACGCATTAGGCGGAAAAACTTGTTTTGTGACCAAAATTTTCAAAAATGACAAAAAATTCTCCAAATTTGCTGAAATTAGAAGTGAATATCCCCTATCATGCCTCATTCTCAGCCAACAAAGCCTCGGCCAAGATCCGGAGTGGATCAGGCCTCTTTCGCCGTTTCAGTGCTCTGCTCAACCTTCTCTTCAGGATCTTCATTTTTGCTCTGCAAACGTGCATGCGGGCCCAATAATGACCTTTCATATGACGGATCATGTCTTTGTCTCTATTTTCCTTTGCCAACAACTTCTCCAGATGAATGTTAACATGCATGAGCTCAATTGGTGTCATGTCACCAGGTCTCTTCTGGGCCAATTGTCGATCTTCACGGATTCGCCGCAGCTCTACAAGTGTGTGCTAATCCTCAAGCTGTTTGTTCTGCTGCTCCAAGTACTTTATCACCCACTATTCTCTCTGCAAATTCTTTGTCAAAGTACCAATCTCAGCTTTTTGCTCCTGGATGACCTCCCTCAGTTTCGAGCTAGGAGAGCTCGCATCAACATCGATGAGTATAAAATCAGTGTCTCGGCCTCCTGAAGGGCCCTCATCATGCATAGGCCTCTTGCCTATGTCCTGAACCTGTACCTGTGCTGATGTCGAAGGTGAGACCCCTTCCGCCCCGGGTGAAGATAGTACTCGCGCTTCTGATGAAGTCAATGAGACCCCTTCCACCCCGGGTGGAGATAGTACTCGTCGTGTAGCTACAAATAAGGCTCTGTGGCCTCACTGATATGTCACATACACTGGAGCACTGATATGCTCAGTCTCAGGAATATAAAACTGCTGTGAAAGCTCTCCCTCATCAGGAACTACCTCGGGAGGCGGCTGTGGCGCTGCAAAGAAGTCACAGGAGATGAACTCATCCCATGCGACGCCCTGTTGTGTGAGTTGATGTACCACCATGATTTTGATCAGCGCGTAATGATATACACTGTTATGCTGCTGTGCTGGGGTCTTCTTCTGTACAAGAAATGTCATCTGCTCTATGTTACGGTACATGAAGTATGGAATGCTCATCATACGTACCCTCGTGAAATGCATCAAAAAACGGATATGGCACGCATAGAGGCACGAGAATCTGCCCTCGCAATTGAAATATCGAATGACTACCATCACTGCATACCATCCTTAGTAAATCGGTCTGAAACACTCGTCAAATGTCACAAATACCTGTGTTTGATAGTGGCAAATTTCATAAGAGATTTCTCTTAATCGTCATTTGTTCCATTCCTCTCCTATGTTTGGTATCCTGAGTTTGAGCAATGGTCTTCGGTGTATCTGGGAAGTTTACCTCCACATGGTTTACCGCCATCATGCAAATGTGTGGTAAGCATGGTAGCTAACCATGATGATGCCGAGTTTGGGAAATCATCTCACAACAATGGAAAACATGACCGGCCGTAAAACAATCCACGGCAAGCGCGCAAGCCCGCAATTGAACCAAAGAAGTAGGTTCACATGCCTCGCCAATTTTGCCACTTTTGTGATACCTCCTTGGCACATTAACCTCTGCTCTGGAATCACTGTCATACCCCTGCTCATAAACTGAATCCGTCTCTGACATGATGCTGAAA
Source organism: Pinus albicaulis (assembly GCA_034641835.2). NCBI lineage: Eukaryota > Viridiplantae > Streptophyta > Pinopsida > Pinales > Pinaceae > Pinus > Pinus albicaulis. The sequence goes on from JAXQQM020067818.1 coordinate 550,788, forward strand.
TCAAGATGTTTGACAAATATATGCTGATATGGTTATGGAGAAAACAAAAGTTTGGTGTATGCCAAATATGTCACATATGTAATATGGTGCTATGGGAAAAACCACGGTGATAAAAGTACTGTCAAGTGAGTTTGAATAGGAAAACAGCCACTGCTTGACTGCATGGGGATTTGGGGATTATGAGTAATGGGAATAAGTGATAGTAGAGGAAGGACAGTTTAGGGATAGAAATCAATGAAATGGGAATATAAAAGTGAAAATAAGAACATAAGTGAGCCCTTGAATCTTGTGGAGACTCGAATTTCTATAAATGAAGGGAAAAATGTCAAGTGATAGGGTTTGGGATTTCACATGAGGATCAAAGGGTGTAGGGATCTGGGATAGAGGAATAACATAGGAACTGTGGTGTATTATGTGACAAACTAGCAGTGACCACAAAGAACATATGTGTCAATGAAATGAGAATTGAAGCACCAAATTTCACATTTTGAAAGACTTCCTTTTAAACCCTTGGAGCAATTTTGAATGTAAACATGGGGTTTAAAACTTTCACCATTCAAACATTTGATCTTTTCCACTTCTAAACCATAACAGCATAGCCAAAAATCGTGCACAGGCTTTAACACACTTACTTGGCATGGAAAGATTGTTTGAAATTGAAAAATCACTGAATGCTGATGAGTTTGGGGCTGGAGGGCTCAACGCGCTGCGTGCAGTGGGTGCGCCACGCCCTTGTTGATTTACACTGCCAATTTTCGCTCAGTGCACCGCACGCATTCTATGCGCCGCGCTCAAATTGTCAGCACAATTCCGGCCCTTCAACAATGAAATTTGTCTACAACCTCCAACTTTGACTTTGATGTGAGAATTTGAAAATGTAACTTGACTCAAATGGTTTATATAACTTGGAGAAATGTCTTGCAAGAGTTGGATTTAATTTTTTCTTCCTCCACAACCCATTTTGTAATGTTTTGCAATTTTGGCTCTTTATCATTTAATGAAACTCTATCCTTTGGCTTTTTCACTGATTTTTTGAGTTTTGGACTGATGAAATGATTTTATTTTTGTAGGGATTTTGGCATTTTGACTTCGATAAAGACCAGAGGCTGCATTGAAATTTTTTATGGTAGAAAAAATACATGATTGTTACAAAAAATAAATTTGACAGTTTCTTGTTCAAAACAGAGTTTCGAACTAGAAATGTCCTCAAATGTGTTTGATGATGAAAATTTGAATTAAGAACCTTTTTGAAACCATCCTCATGGCCTACGGGAATTTATTAAATATATCGAAAGACTGAACCCTAGACTCTAGGACTAAAAGACTCTTGTTGACTAAAATAATCATTTATGACCATGGATGACGCGAACTGATCTTCGATGAATTTTGAAGAGTTTAATTAGCCCAGCAGGTGCAAGCATGAGGGAATACAAGAAGACCAAACCCTCTTGTCAGTCAATGGCATGCCCCTAGCGAAATGCAACGAAGTGAAGTGAGCGAGACACCTAAAAATGATATGCAAAAAGCGAAATGATCTCTGACGGAGGGCTGTAAGGACCGACTCTAACAGGAAGAGTGACGTTAAAAACGTCGGACCAAATTTCGTCAGAATGGCGACACTTTACAAACGTCAGTTTGGGAACAGTCAGAAGAGCGATGCATGTTTGGAAGCGACGGAATAAGTGTCGGTAGTGAGACACTTTGTAAATGCGTTGAAATTGTGACCGCATGACAAACCACGTTTTTCCCGTCCTCGAACTGTCGTTCTTGCGACGACTGTGTGTCAGAATAGTGACGATTTGGCCGTCGGAAATTGCACCAAATTTTCTAGTGATTAGATGAACAAGAGGAGTTGACAACTCCAATTATTGAAGATCATTTTCTGAGTTCATCTTGGTATGCTGACATTTTGTATGTTTTTCTCAATCTTAATGCCCCTCCTATTTTGTCTAAAACAAAGGCAATATTCTTAAAGTTGAAATCTATAAATTACTACATTTTGGATAAATGTTTATATTGGAAAAATTCTAGTGGATAATTGCTTAAATGTTTTCCTGAGAATGATGCAGATAAGATCAAGCATGAGTTTCATGAAAGATAATGTGGAGGCCACCTCTACTGGAAGTCAACTACAAACAAAATCCTTAAAGTTGGTTACTATTGGCCCACCCTCTTTTAAGATGTTCATAAAATGATTACTGCTGTCAGAAATGCCATATTTTTGAAGGAAAAAGAAAATTGCTTCCCTTACATCTGCAACCAATCACTGTTGAAGCTCCTTTTCAGTAATGGGGTCTAGACTTCACTGGGGAAATCCATCCTGCCTCATCTGCCCAACATAGATGGATACTCACAGCAACAGACTATTTTACCAAGTAAATAGAAGCTATCCCAACTAAGAATGCCATAGACTCAGTCATCATTTCATTCCTTGAAAACCATATACTGTCTAGATTTGGTTGTCCTAGGAAGATCATAACTGACAATGCTACTACATTTGGGTCTAAAAAGATGGTAGAATTTCGTCATAAATATTAGATTATATTGGGTCATTTTACATCCTATTACCCACAAGGTAATGGGTTGGCAGAATCCTTAAATAAAAGTTTCATAAACATAATCAAGAAGTTGCTGGAAGATAACAAGAAATCATGGAACAATAAGCTAGTACATGCATTATGGGTAGACAGATTGACAGTTAAAAAGTCATTTGGGATGTCTCCTTACTATCTAGTTTATGGAACTGATGCAATATTTCCAACTAGTTTGGGAGTGTCAGTTATGAAGCTGATCCAAGAATTACAGTCTGAAGATGATGATATGACAAGAAGAATAAAGAAAACTATACATCTACAACAAACCAGAGAGGAGGTATACATCAGAGCACAACAACTACAAGAAAAACATCAAGAATTTGTTTGCCAAAAGAACCAAGGCAAGTGATTTTAAGATTGGTGATAAAGTATTGAAATGGGATCCAATGAGAGAAGATAAGGGCAAACATGAAAAATTTGATAATTTATGGAAAGGCCCTTATCTTATTCAATCTGCCATTGGAAACAATGCATTCTTTCTACAAGAATTAGATGGAGCTGAATATTTTGGAGGTCATGTCAATGGCAGGATTCTCAAACATTATTTTTGTTAACATATCCAACTTCAGAGTTTTTCATTTTCATTATATATAACACTACTTTTCAGTTTGAAAAAAGAAAAATAAAAAAACAATAGAAAAAGAGAAAAAGAGGTTAGAAATAAAAAAAGAAAGGTACATCCCCATACCAAAAAAGAAAGGAAAAATATGAAAGTGTGCAAGCTTAAATGCCACTACCAAAAAGAGAGCACTGCTATTTAGTCATATAGCCTAATCATGACTAGATAGATTTCAATTTACTGCTCATAGGTTAGTGAATTAAATTTTCCAAATTGTTTAATCTTGGCTTATCAGTAGATTAGATTAGGATAGAAAGATGTGGCTCTAATCAGACTAAAAATTGAGCCACAGAGAGGAAAAAGAATTGGTTCAAACATGCTTAAAACTTGAACTAGGTGTTGTTCCTCAAGAAAACAATTCCTTGCTGTGTAAAGGAATCAGTGCTTGAGACATTATCTAATTCTGTCACAAATGAATATGTTTTGTCTCTGTATTTAAAACCCTTAAAACATTGATTGTATGACCCCTTAAACAGCAAACCCATGCATGTTATGCAGTGCTATATTTCACTTATGCTGAAATGATGGAATGGGAGAAAATGAGAAAGGAATTTCAAACTGATATGTTGTTTAAAACAGAATCTACCACTTCAAAACTCAGAAGAATTATGTATAGATAAGGTAAAAATAGAGGAGCGCACATTAAGGTTTGTTTAACTCTTAGATACACAGGTATAAAGAGACTCGCAGCTCAAATCACTCTATTTCATTCACAGACATGAGAACAATATGTAAACTAGAAAAACTTTTAAGCATTAACAAATGCTAGAAACCTGCATTCTTTTCATTGATTTGCTATTCTGGAGTATAAAATTTTTCTTTCAGGTTCCCAAAACTCAGACCCCCTCCCCCTCTTCCTTGTTCTGCTTTTATATCTGCTATTTGATCTAACTAACTGTTATGATCAGTTTTTAAAACTGATTCTTGAAAATTTTGGCATTAATTACAATTACAAAAAGCATGTTTTAATATTATATATATATATATATAATATATAATATAAAACTGAAAATAAAACCTTACTCTAATGCAAGCGAGAGGAAACAATGGTACATTTTGGGTCCCACTACACTCATATGTACCAACAAAGTCACACATGGTTTTGGAAAACCCAAAACTACCTACGGGGGGTAATGATAGCGGTTTCTAAGAAATGGATCGGAGGTGCCGTAATACATCGCAGCCATAAATTTTGTAAATAGTGGTTTAGATCAAAGCATCTGCGAGGGGTACCATCTCTCATAAAATTCGTTTAATTTATCCCCCCGCAAACCGTTGGATCTGAGCTAATTCTTTTTCATCATCTTTCGATGACTCGAGGTCTTCATCATCCGAAAATCCATCCAGGGCCTCATGATCTGTTGTAGTGTGGCCAGATATGAATACGCTCCCAGTTTGAGATGTGTGAGGGAGCTTGAAATCTTTCTCAAATACTAAATCCAGTTCAATCTGGTCACATTTTCCACGGGACAGTGTGCCAAGCACAAACCTTCCCATCCACGTGGACATACAAAGAGACCCTTTCATTTTCCTTAGCGCCTTCTTTATCCCAATGGCAGCCTGGGCTACATCTGATTGCAGCAACAGCACTCATCTCGGACTCAAAGAATGAGATAATGTTATATCAAAATTTATATTGCACAAATGGACACGACTCTATACTTACGATTAATATACAACTTTGAAAGAAACTGCACACATGATGTCACAATTCGAAGTTTCTTTCAGTAATTAGTCGTAACTTCATTTAAAATCATGTGTTCTATTTCCCCTGTCTCTTGACCCAACAATCTCTTTTCATCATCATCATCATCATTCTGTTCACGAGTGTGAATGTTTAAATAATCGGTTGAATCAAGAGTATCCATCCTAATCTGCTACATCTCCAATTCCAACTGAGATTCTAGACGGGCTCTATCACGATCTCTGGGATAAGTGCAATAAAGGAATGTATAAATGAGACAGCAAAGAGTCAATGGAATACCAATGGATGTATATAGTGCCTTTGCCAATGAAGCAACATTTCCCCTATCTGTTTCTATTTCATCAGCTTTACTAGAACCCTCAGGAATAGGTTTGTTTCCATAAACATGTTGAGCGAGAATGCCAACAACTGGTGGGCAAATGATGCCAGTACTGATTCAAAGGACCGGTCTAAAGCGTAGAGGGTTTTTCTTTGCCTTTCAGGAAAAATTTCAGCAAATATAGGGTTATTGGTGGCAGGGCCATTCCATGATATTGAAAATCCAATGGTGAAAAACATTAGTCCAAGTACAAGCCCAGTAGATGGATCATCAGGAAAAACTAACAACAAAACTGCCGCCAAAGGGATACCCAAACCGGAACTTATTTGCGAAAGAACGATCCTACCAGCGTTTGGTAAGTACCTAGCCAGAGTTTCACCCATATACCCACCAAATAATCCACCCAAGGAAGTAGCAATAACAAAAAGACCCATAAGGAATGTTTTATGTTCATGAGAAAACCCAATGAGTTCCAACCACAATGGCACAAAAGACAGTGCCGACCAAGAAAATGATCCTACAACCCCCTGAGCTACAATAATATGAAATGTCCGAATTCGCATTAATCCTTTTGCTTCCAGAATAAGAGCCTTGAGAGTCTTTCAGCTCCCTTTTTTCTAAGATTGGCATTGAACCATTTGAAAACCGTGTGTCTGTTGCAAAAACACAAACCAAAACTCCAACCACGACAGTTATTGCTGCAACTAGGTGAAAAGAAACTCTCCAGCCTGGAATCCCCATTACTGTTGTGGAAGCAAGTAATACAGAAAAAAGACCACCTAATATGGACCCAATGTTGCCTGTAAGTTGTAGTCAACCAAATGCCAACCCTCGGTTCCCCTCATCCATTGAATCAACAACAAGATATTGGATGGCAGGCACTACTAATGCAAGTCCAATCCCATTTAATTCTCTTGATACTGCAATCTTAGATTGTGTGAGATATTCCCAGTTACAGTGATCCCAAAAGATGCTAGAATAGCTGACTGTACTTATTTGAGGTGTTGTTGTTGTATATTGTAATGATTTTGATTTAGCTTTCCTTGTAGAGCTGTTGCTGATGCAACACTAGGTAGCCTCAAATCAGGACTAATAGGCCCTCTATTTATCTTATTATTCATAGAATATGGTTGTGATTTCGACTCAAATCCTTTGGACTGTGTTTGCAACCTAGGAACAGTTGCATGATTTTGAGTGGAAAGTTATGCATTCTGTTGTTGGAATGATTAAATGTGCTTCTGCTTGTTGCTTCATTTTTCCCATTTTCTTTACTCCAAATGTTTTTATCAAGCTAAAATCCTGAGAATGAATTGGTAATGTAGGTGTGTAACTATCAACTTCTGTAGATTGAGAATTCAAACTTGAAAATTTCCCAGAGCTTCTTTTGACTTTTTGCTGAGTGAAATTGTGCTACAACATCTGGCTCCAATTGGGGACAGTACTTTGGTAGCAAAGTGTTGAGAACTTGTAGATCAGTAGCCTTTATTGGGCATGGATTCGAGTCAAACTGAATTTTCTCCCAATCTAAAATCTCTGAAAATCTCAAACTTTTCTGAACCCTCTCTTCTTCTGGGCTCTTTATTATTAAACTGAAAATGGTAAACTAGAAATACTGCAACTGGAAATGCTCAAATCCCGAGCTTATTTATGTACAAATCCTATAGATATAAGCATGGTTGAACTTAATCAAGTGAAGTCAACCTTCCAATTGGACCAATCCAACATATTCTTGTCAGATTTAATACTTTCATACTGCTGAAATTTAAAAATCAAAAGAGGAATGTACCATGAGAAATTTTCATATACAAAATTTTGTACATACCCTTGCATTAAAGCTTGTTGCCGACCGAAGAAATTTTCCATATAATCAGCAACTGGATCATAGAAATCATGAGACAAAACTTTGGTTATCTTCTTTTCTTGAACATTTTGCAGACGTCTTGGAACATGGCAGCTTCCTTTATTGTTTGACTTTTCAGTCAGGAACTGTGTGTTAGGAACTTGGCTGCCATTTTCTGTAGGCGGGCATTCAGGCTGAAAATAAAAATCCACGGTTTGCTCTTCACAATATTGATGCTCTTCATATAACATCAGTTCTTGACGAAAATTTTCCTCATCTTGCAAACAAGTCTGAGAAACTGCACTATTTTCCTCACTACTCACAAAATTATTGCAATAATCTTCCATGCTTTCATAGTGTAGTTCAGCTGTTGCAACTAAGTTTTGACTAGAATCTTCAAAATGATTAGATTCTTGTCTTTCACCAATATAGGAACCTTTTGACACTTTTTGGAAATTTTTATTCGCCTCTGAACTTACATTCTCTTGTAAAGATATTCCAATGTTCCCTACACAAGCACTCTTATCTTTGACATAACTTGGACTTTCTACATTACAGGAAAAATTTTTACAAGCCCACGCATTATTCTCGATTTCTTGCGCATGGAAAAACATCAGCTTCAAAGTGCTAGGCTTTCTCTCCTTGAGATAAAAATCCAAGGCAAAAGAAAGAGCTTTCAAATAATAGACCATAGTTGTTGCCTCTGGAGGTCGAATTTCTTCTGGCATGCTGAAATAAATCTTTTGAAACCTCCTATTAAACTCAGAAATTGATTCATTGCTTTGCCTTTGGATAGAATATAATTCCAAAAGGTGCTCTTCATATGACTTACTCTCATCCCAATATGTAAGGAATATATCTCAAAGATCTTGCCAGGAATTAATTGAACCTGCTTCCAAATACTGGAACCATTGCTGAGCATCCTCTTTTAAAGAATGGAAAAACATCCTTAAAGCTACGTCTTCATAAATGATTTGAAATTTGTCCAGGAAGTATTCAAATTCCAAGATATGTGATTTAGCTGAAAGGTCCTTCTCCTTCCCTGAGAAACTTGGCAAGGACTTGAATCCATTTGAAGGATATTGATGAAGAATAGCGGGTAGCTTCAGGGGTTTAAATATTTCTCTATTTTTGAACTGAAAAGCAGTAAATTTCTTATGAGGCAAAATACTATCATCCGAAGATGATGACTCATCACCTTTATGCCCAGACTGTGACTGATTACCTTCCGGGATTGTAATACAACAATCATCTCTCCTTTCATGTTTAGGAGATACACTTGTGTCAAGATTTATAATACAAGCAGAATAAAAATCATCTTTTTCCAATAATGAATTTACATTTTGGGCCTTGTAGTCTTCTGAGAAAACAAAGCAGGAAACAATCCTTTTAATATAAATGGGAAAATGGATCACTAAACTGACAGTAAAAAATAGAACCTCCTTTAAAAAACAGAAATTCTGATACATGTTTATTCCATGATACTTTCTCATCTTCTTGCCAGGAAAATTCTTCATCTAATGAAAATTTCATCCGTGGAGTCACCAGGTGAATAATAAACAACCAATCTTCAAATATGAATCTTGTTCACCATAAAAAAAAAGGATTATGAAACCATCTGCTGCAAGGTATGTGACCTCGCGTTTGGCTTTGTGAAAATGAGAATTATGTACAAAATAAACACAACCAAAAAGTACCTCCTCACTAAACAACCAGAGGAAGTAAAAAGAAAACCCAGGGAAATGAACTTCGCTGCTTCGATCCCCGACAACAGTGCCAATTAATGTTGTTCCTCAAGAAAACAATTCCTTGTTGTGTAAAGGAATCAGTGCTTGAGACATTATCTAATTTTGTCACAAATGAATATGTTTTTTCTCTGTATTTAAAACCCTTAAAACATTGATTGTATGACCCCTTAAACAGCAAACCCATGCATGTTATGCAGTGCTATATTTCACTTATGCTGAAATGATGGAATGGGAGAAAATGAGAAAGGAATTTCAAACTGATATGTTGTTTAAAACAGAATCTACCACTTCAAAACTCAGAAGAATTATGTATAGATAAGGTAAAAATAGAGGAGCGCACATTAAGGTGTGTTTAACTCTTAGATACACAAGTATAAAGAGACCTGCAGCTCAAATCACTCTATTTCATTCACAGACATGAGAACAATATGTAAACTAGAAAAACTTTTCAGCATAAACAAATGCTAGAAACCTGCATTCTTTTCATTGATTTGCTATTCTGGAGTATAAAATTTTTCTTTCAGGTTCCCAAAACTTAGACCCCCTCCCCCTCTTCCTTGCTCTGCTTTTATATCTGCTATTTGATCTAACTAACTATTATGATCAGTTTTTAAAACTGATTCTTGAAAATTTTGGCATTAATTACAATTACAAAAAGCATGTTTTAATATTATATATATATATATATATATATAATATAATATAAAACTGAAAATAAAATCTTACTCTAATGCAAGTGAGAGGAACCAATGGTACATTTTGGGTCCCACTACACTCATACATACCAACAAAGTCACCCATGGTTTTGGAAAACCCAAAACTACCTATGGGGGGTAATGATAGCGGTTTCTAAGAAATGGATCGAAGGTGTCGTAATACATCACAGCCGTCGATTTTGTAAATAATGGTTTAGATCAAAGCATCTGCGGGTGGTACCATCTCTTATAAACTTTGTTTAATTTATCCCCCCGCAAACCGTTGGATCTGACCTAATTCTTTTTCCTCATCTTCCGATGACTCGAGGTCTTCATCATCCGGAAATCCATCCAGGGCTTCATGATCTGTTGTAGTGTGGCCAGATATGAATACGCTCCCAGTTTGAGATGTGTGAGGGAGCTTGAACGCTTTCTCAAATACTAAATCCAGTTCAATCTAGTCACATTTTCCACGTGACAGTGTCCCAAGCAAAAACTTTCCCATCCACGTGGACATACAAAGAGACCCTTTCATTTTCCTTAGCACCTTCTTTATCCCAATGGCAGCCTGGGCTACATCTGATTGCAGTAACAACACTCATCTCGGACTCAAAGAATGAGATAATGTTATATCAAAATTTAGATTGCACAAATGGACATGACTCTATACTTACGATTAATGTACAACTTTGAAATAAACTGCACACAGGATGTCAAAATTCGAAGTTTCTTTCAGTAATTAGTCGTAACTTCATTTAAAAGCATGTGTTCTATTTCCCCTGTCTCTTGACCCAACAATCTCTTTTCATCATCATCATCATCATTCTGTTCACGAGTGTGAATGTTTAAATAATCATTTGAATCAAGAGTATCCATCCTAATCTGCTGCATCTCCAATTCCAACTTAGATTCTAGACGGGCTCTATCACGATCTCTGGGATAAGTGCAATAAAGGAATGTATAAATGAGACAACAAAGAGTCAATGGAATACCAATGGATGTATATAGTGCCTTTGCCAATGAAGCGGCATTTCCCCTATCTGTTTCTATTTCATCAGCTTTACTAGAACCCTCAGGAATAGGTTTGTTTGCATAAACATGTTGAGCGAGAATGCCAACAACTGGTGGGAAAATGATGCCAGTACTGATTCAAAGGACCGGTCTAAAGCGTAGAGGGTTGTTCTTTGCCTTTCAGGAACAATTTCAGCAAATATAGGGTTATTGGTGGCAGGGCCATTCCATGATATTGAAAATCCAATGATGAAAAACATTAGTCCAAGTACAAGCCCAGTAGATGGATCATCAGGCAAAACTAACAACAAAACTGCCGCCAAAGGGATACCCAAACCGGAACTTATTTGGGAAAGAACGATCCTGCCAGCGTTTGGTAAGTACCTAGCCAGAGTGTCACCCATATACCCACCAAATAATCCACCCAAGGAAGTAGCAATAACAAAAAGACCCATAAGGAATGTTGTCTGTTCATGAGAAAACCCAATGAGTTCCAACCACAATGGCACAAAAGACAGTGCCGACCAAGGAAATGATCCTACAACCCCCTGAGCTACAATAATCTGAAATGTCTGAATTCACATTACTCCTTTTGCTTCCAGAATAAGAGCCTTCAAAGCCTTTCAGCTCCCTTTTTTCTAACATTGGCATTGAGCCATTTGAAAACCGTGTGTCTGTTGCAAAAACACGAACCAAAACTCCAACCACGACACTTATTGCTGCAACTAGGTGAAAAGAAACTCTCCAGCCTGGAATCCCCATTACTATTGTGGCAGCAAGCAATACAGAAAAAAGACCACCTAATATGAACCCAATGTTGCCTGTAAGTTATAGTCAACCAAATGCCAACCCTTGGTTCCCCTCATCCATTGAATCAGCAACAAGAGACTGGATGGAAGGCACTACTAATGCAATTCCAATCCCATTCAATGCTCTTGATACTGCAATCTTAGATTGTGTGAGATATTCCCAGTTACAGTGATCCCAAAAGATGCTAGAATAGCTGACTTTACTTATTTTAGGTGCTGCTGTTGTATATTGTAATGATTTTTATTTAGCTGTCCTTGTAGAGCTGTTGCTGTGCAACACTAGGTAGCCTCAAATCAGGACTAATAGGCCCTCTATTTATCTTATTATTCATAGAATATGGTTGTGATTTAGACTCAAATCCTTTGGACTGTGTTTGCAACCTAGGAATAGTTGCATGATTTTGAGTGGAAAGGTATGCATTCTGTTGTTGGAATGATTAAATGTGCTTCTGCTTGTTGCGTCATTTTTTCCATTTGCTTTACTCCAAATGTTGTTATCAAACCAAAATCCTGAGAATGAATTGGCAATGTAGGTGTGTAACTATCAACTTCTGTAGATTGAGAATTCAAACTTGAAAATTGCCCAGAGCTTCTTCCAACTTTTTGCTGAGATAAATTGTGCTACAACACTAGGAAAAGAAGAATATGACTCTAAACCGATCAAAATCTGAGTCATAAGAAGAATGAAGGATTTTTTTAATTTTCAGATCTTAAACCTTCACAATTTTGTTTTAAATTTCTGTAAATTTCAGTGTATGTGTAGCTTGTTTTTATTTCATAATCTTACAACAAATCAGACAACTTAATCCTGTTTTGTTTGTATTTAAATTTCTGTTTTAGAAAATAGAGAATAAGATCTACTAGACAGTCTAATCCTGACAGATAGTAGCTTAGGTAGAGAATTAATGAGTTCAACTATTTAATCTGAAATCATGGAAGAAATAAGGGTAGATTTAGATTAGTTTCTTGCTTTAAATACAAGAATAAAAATTTAATGTCAAAAGGTTTGCAAGTCCAAGTGCACCTTATGAAGAAAAAATGTTAGGAAAAGTAGGCTGTGTAGGTAGAATGTTTGGGAGAAATTTGTTTGCTGATACAAAGTACTGACCATATTTTTAAGTAGCATGATCAAGGAAGAAAAGGTTGTCAATGGATAAGGCACAGTTCTACATTCTAGAGATAAATTTCTAAAGTTCTTGACACGTCCAAGGAGCTACCATACCCAAGTGGAGCCACTGTTAGCCATCAGTAAATTTTTGTCATAGCAAATGATGGCTAAAACAGGTCTTGAGCCTTCAAGAGATAATTTTCATAGAAAATTTCTCATTCTTAAAGCCTTCTGGTGTTTTCTACCTTAATAGTAATCTTCATTTCTATTTCCTTCAAAAAATCCTCAAGAAGACTTGTTGTATAAAGGAGACTGTTTTCAGCCATTTTCTCCATCTTTTCACCTTCATAATTTCCTTCAAAATCTCCTCATATCACTCATTTGTCCTCTATTCCCTTTGAAAAAATCCATTTTTTACCCCTCATTTCACCTAAAAATCCTTTAAAACCTATAAAAACCACCTTTTTATGGTTTGAATTACCCTATTTTACCTATCGGAACCTTTTTTAGGCTTACAAAACCCCTCTTTTGGCCTAAAAATGTGCCCTTTTATATACAGGCTTTAAGCTGCTGAGGGCTTAAATATTTCGCTTCTTTTTCTTCATATGACTTGCACCCGCGACCAGGTGCTAGCCCTCTAGCCCCTTTTCCTCCACCCCCGGTCCCTTTTTCTCCACAGAACTGCACTTCTACCTTATCGCTAGTCCCCTTCTCTTACCTTTTATTTACCCCCGCACCCCTTGTAAAACACATTTTCCTTTCTATTTTCTCTGCCATATTTTTCAAACCCCACGTTAATCCTAGTTGTAGATCTGTTTGATCCAACGGCATTGAATCACCTCCCTCATCCCTCCTCCTAGCCCTTCACATGTCGCTTCTGGTCCCATAATCCTCCATCAGACCCTTTCCTTCCTTATTCTTTAAGCCCCCTTCCATACTTGTTAAATCCCAGAGAAATATCAATCGTTGATCAAAGGCCTCAAGCCTTGATCTAACAGCCACCATGCTTCCCCTCTCACCCTCCATTCTCCCGACTAACATATATCCATCTGTTAGCCACCTATAAATTTTTGTCAAGCAAATAGGTAGCTAAATATTTTTCTGAGCCTTCAAGAAATACATTTCCTCTGAAAACATATCATTCTTGAAGGCTCAATGTGTCTTTTTCCTTTGAAGAGATCTTCACTATTGTTTCCACTGAAAAAAGCCTCACTGTTTGTGAAAGAATTGTGCTCAAGAAAGCCTCCATATGCTCCCTTGTATCTCTGCAAATTCCCCATTTTAACCCCTTTTTCCTTCTCTAAATTTCCCCAAAAACCCCCAAAATCCCTTACCAAGTCCTCTAAATCATCGAACTCCCCTTTTAAAACCTTGTGAGTCCCTTCATTTGGTGAAAAAACCCCTTTATTCCTCTACTGGAACCCACTGTCAGCCTTAAAAAACTCTATTTTTAGGCCTAAAATCCATTTTTTACCATATATCAGGCCTAAGCCCCCTTCGGCCTGACCCTCAGCCCCTTTTTTCTGCATATGACCGGTGCCAGGACTAGGCGCTAATCACAATCGTAAGTTCGCAGTGAGCACATTTCCTTTGTTAACTGAAAAGTTTCGATGCGAGAAATGTTAGTTCAATCGACCGCGGGCTTGATCTGAGTCGTTGATATCTTAAGATCTAACGGTCAACTCTAATCACATAATCTCCCTTCAGCCTCTTTCCATTACCCCTCCGCTACGATCTCCACCGTTGACCCCTCAATGATCCCACGACCATCGCAACATCACATCATCACCAATCGCAATGCACCACACTTCGTCTCCCCGATTGGCTGACTCCCGATTAGATCCTGGCCGTTGAATCCACAAGAACCAATGGCCAGGATTTGATCACTCTCCGCCTCTTGTGCCCTCCCTTACTCTCCCTCTGATCAATCTCCACCATGGATCTTCGCCTGATCCGACAGTCCATGCTTAATCGCAAGTTCAAGCCTCATAGTTTTGGCCCCCTGCCTTCTCCGATTGCGATTGGATCTTAGCCATTCGTTCCCTTTGATCCAACGACCCATCTTCTCCCCACCCACTCACATTGACCCTTTTCCCCCGCTCTCTCTGTGAAATCTCCGTCGTCCATCCCTTATATCTGACGGTCAGGATTTGTCCCACCCATATATTATAATATATTTTCCCTTTGGAACATTAGCGCTCCTGTCTTTGATCTTGACCGTCCATCATGCTGATCAGACGGCCCATATTAAAACCACTGCTAACCCTATGCCATTGTACCGACCATGCATCCCTCCATATCGCGCTCCATCCTGCACCATCAAATCTCTCGGTCCCACATCCGATGGCTAAGGTGTATATCACGTTTTTTCAGTGTCCGACAATTAAAATTTCAAAATTACGTGATTTAAGTGGTTTTTAAAGGACACGTGTCGAGCAGTAGAGCATATCGCTTTTTTTCAACAAAATTTCAAAACCACTTTGAAGTCGCACGAAAACAGTTGTTTTCCCCAAAAAACCACTTCCCCCCTTCTGCCTCCGAAAGCTCTTCCCAAAGATCTTGACTGTTGATCTGTATAGATCTACGGCCCTCATTCCATCGTGTTCCCATTCACATTTATTTTCATCGGACCTCCAAAGGACTTCATCGGAGGATCTCAACCGTTGATCTCCTCCTGAGATCTAACGGTCCACACTCAAATCGCCCTCCGCCCTCCGGTCCCACCATTCAAAGCCCCCAGTCTTCATTCGATTTAATCATTTTCCTTTTTATTTCACCCAACGTTAAAACTTATGTGTTCTACACTAAAGTTAATTTCTTTAGGCTAACTCCTTTAAAGCCACTCCACTAGTAAATCATCACCGTCGATCATCATCCCACAGTCTTATCCAACGATCCATAACGTCTTCTCACTAGACCTTCATTAGACTGATTCCTCCACCATTACATGGAAATTTTTACCATTTTCCACCTACGACCACTGTTTTCACTGTTGCACCTCCATTTTCCACAGGCCTCCACAGCATCCACCTCCACTCCCATGGATTTTCTTAATGAGTTTATTGGTTTTGCAGGTGTTAAAGGACTGCAATTACGCCCTGTCTCATTAGTCACAGACAGAGTTGTACAGTGGCACAGGATGCCATTTTCAAAGCCAAAGATTGCAGAGAGAATTCCTGGGAAAGTTTTAAACGAAATATTTCATTAAAGGACCAGTGTTTAACTATGTTTCAAACCCTCCAACGCCATTAAACCTACAGTATTCGAAGAAAAGTCAACAGAAGCGGCAAAGAGTATCAGTGAAGGTTTAAAGTGATTTAAAGCATATTATTGAAGATTTAAAGCTTTAATCCAGTGTTAGAGGGTGAATGTACAGATTGAAGATCTTATGAAAGACACAAAATGCCTAATAAGGTCTGAAGCCCATAAACAAATCTTATCAGTGTTTCACATCAGCAAAATGTTCTCTCCCAAGAAAGGACAAGTTCCCATAATATTTTTATTTTCCATCAACGTTCCTGAGAAGATCACCACCCTGACAGTAGTCCTGAGAATTGCCAGAGCATTTGTTACACAATATGGCAGGCCTGAAGTCATTAATATTCCTTACTTGCCCCAGAGTACTACAAAGTACAAACAACTGAGAATTACATCAGAGAACATACCTCTGAAGTTATTATCAGCCTGTCAAAGACCACTCTTTCATCCAAAGAGTATTGAAGTCAATGAAGAGATATTAAAACAGAATGGGCCTCGAGCTCACTTCTTCCTCTGTTTTAATGTTTCATTTAAACTTCTATCTACATCCTATGCCTCTCTTTCAGCTATAAAACTCATGAAAATACATTGTAAAATGGGTTGATCGGATAACTGTGGATTCTAAGTTGTTCGTTTGAGATAGAGTTCTTTGTATTAGTTGTAAAATAGGCTGAGGAGATGATTTCAGACTGAATATCAAGCGGTTGGACAATTTTTTGTATGACTGGTGTTGCTCTTTAATATGACAATCATGCTTCATTGGATCCTGATTTAAAGCAGCGGTGATGTGTTCTACCTTTGTCTCTGGTTTTCCTTCTGTAATTCATCATATTTCATTTCTCTGATAAGAATCAGTAATCTGGTATTAGGATATACCCTTGCATGGTACCCTAATTCTTCCTGCTCTTCTTATCTTTGATGTTTTCTACTAATTGTGCAATCTGAGAACTAATTCAAGAATAATTTAGCCAGTATAGTAGTTGGTTTTCCCTGCTTACTGATGCATAAATTTAGGATTTGTTCTTATATGTTCTTGTCTGGTTTTAATTGAAATAATTAGGATACTGGGAGATTAGAGTTGATTCTGTATCACTAGGGTCCTTTTCTAATAGCTAAGCTTTTCTAAGATCCCTTAAGTTTAATGTCAAAGCATTGAAAGTTTAAAGTCTTTCTCTGATCTCAGGCTTCACCTTTGTGTTAAATATTAAATGTTTTCTCTTGTTTGAAGAGTTAGCCTCTTTAGGAGTTTGGTCATAGACGGTTAAGGCATTTCCTATCCCTATATTAGCTCCTAAGTAGTCGCCTTGGAGGTTTCCTTGTCATTCACCTTAATTCCTTATCATTTCATCCCATACTATCATCTTTAAAGATCCTCTTTTTTAGATGACTAGCCCATTTGAAAGCCTTGGATATTGAATTGCAAGTAAACCCTTTTATGACTCCATTGCCCAATGGACTTAAGATTTATTTGAATTATCTCCCCATTGCCAAAAATCCTTCTTTTCTCACTTCTTGTCTTACATTGAACCCTTCCTTCATGTTTCCCAACAACCAAGCAAACAAACAAAACAACCTTTGTGCCTTATAGCTAGCCTAATACCTTAAAATCGAACTTCAAAGATATATATCTCTTTGTCTTTATAGAGATATCCCTCTCTGGATCCAGGAGGGTTAGATTTTGAGATCCTAAAGTGGTTTGATGTTGTCTTGTCTTTTGCTATTGCCAAATCTGCCAAAACACAGGAACCCCAACATAATGGTGACTCCACTGGGGAACTTTGAATAAAACACCCTTTGAAACATCTCTAAAAACTCAAAGAAGACCATAGTAACCTTGATTTGGTAGTTAATCACTATCGTGGATAGTAAACCTTCTTGAGACATTTCAAACCCTCCACCTGGTGACTCCATAGTTCCTTAATGACTAAAGACTCCATTAGATATTAGTAGGCCTGTTGATTGTCTTTGTTTTCATCAGAATCCACTGGGAGACCAGTTTTCATTACAACATCATCAATATTAGAAGAAACACCTAGAATTAAGCTTCTTTGTTTGAGGCAAACATACTAGCTTCAAGAACCATTCATACTAGAGCTTATCCTAATCCAAATCCCCCTGAAATAGTTGACAACCTTGAGAGCATTCTTAGGAAGTCTGCTACCCCTAAAAAGCCAACTATTATCAGACGCATTCATAGAGCTAACTCTGTACCAGAAAACTTTACAGCTTTGTCAGATACTCCATTTGACTTAGACTCACCAAGCAGTTTACCAAGAACTAAGTCATTCGGTGCTTTAGACCAGGCAGACCTCGAGCTTCCAATTTCACCATCTCATAGTGGTCAAAATATTAGGGATAGAGAGACCCCGCCATATACACCTCCGGATATTCATTTCATTCAAAACTTGGGCCTCTATCACCCTAAATCAGCTCAACAGTGTGTTGCTGGTCCTAACATCTCTGACATCCATATATCTGCTGCACAAACCAATCCTTTACCTCCACCAAACATCATCATGGCAGCATGGTATGCTCCCTTGGTGTTACCACAGCCTTTGGCTCCACTACCCAACGATTATCAATCAAAAATCCCTCATTTCACTGGAAAAGAGTCTACCACAGCTCAACATCATGTAGACAGGATGGAATATTCCTTCGACTATATGGAAATTGAAGATGAAACCATTAAGATGAGGATCTTCACTCATTGTTTAGGAGGAGAGGTGAAGAAGTGGTTTAAAGGCCTGCCTCCTAATAGTATCAATGGCCTTCCTTCCTTGCACCAAACTTTCATAAACAAATTGGAAGTCAAAAGAAACCCTCTCCAAATCTTAGCTGAATATAAAAATATGAAAAGAAATAAGGGAGAGAGTGTCCATGACTACTCTACTAGATTTAATAGTGTCTACAATGCTCTTCCACCCCATATGAAACCTCCCCAAGGAATGGCCTTGGTGAAATACCTTGAAGGATTTGATGTTGACATGGCCTATCAGCTTAGGGAGAGAGATTACAACACATTGGAAGACATGAAAAAAGGAGAAGTGTTTGTAGAAGAAAACTTGATTGAAAAAAGAGCTAGAATGAGGGCTGAGAAGAAGGTAACCTATAGGGATGACACAACATCTTCCACATCTAATCCCAAATATGATAGTCTAGCCAAAAACGTGGAAAGGCTAGAGAAAATGATGGAAAAGATGGTTGTCACAGTCAGTAATCAAAACAGCAACCAAAATCAAAACCAGAACTAGAACTTTAGGAGGAACAATCCCCCAAACAGACAGAGAGACTCTGATCAACAATTCATACCCCCATTTCAAGATAATTTCCTTGATGAAGATGAGGGGATAATAGAAAAGTCTGAGGGAACCACAATAAACATGGTGGAAGTAGACAACCAAATTCACACCTTTGCCACAGAAGATAATTGGACCCCATACTCACATTGGGATGAGGAAGGGCTAGAATATGAGGATTACAGGTTGGGATTTGAAAATTCCATCATGCAGGTCAGAGAATAGTATGAACGTATAAGCAAGAAAAGCTTAGACACTCCCAAAACAAAAGCTTCTGAAATTACCATTAAGAAAAAACCTGAGAAGACTCCTAAAGTGACTGCTGAAAGTAACAAATCAACAGCTGATATTTCTAGGAAAAATAAAGAAAAGGACACCCAGACTACTGATAAACCAAGTCAAGAAAATAGCAACACTAGCATTGCAGCTAATGCTCCTGATAAAATAGCTTTGAACATTGTACATGGTGAGAATCAGCAAGCTGATTCTGCTAATAAAACAGTGGTTAGTAAAACAGAATTGAGCCTTTTTAAGAGCCAATCTCCTTTCAATTTGGAAAGTGAGATAGCCAAAATCAAGATTTCTGTTCCTCTCACTAAGTTAGCTACTCAGGATGTATATAAAGGTCAAATTTTGAAAGCTTTAAATCTAGTAGAAAATAGTGACACTGTCAATTTAAATGATGATCAACCAGCTCTTCTGTTTGGTCCAAAGATAGAAGGGAAGTTTCAGGAAGGGGTAGTACCTCCTTTTTATACCAGCCTCAATATCCATGAAAAAATCCTTCATAATGCTATGCATGAATCTCCGGCATCACACAATCTGATGCCAAAAGTGATTATGGAGAAGTTAGGCCTAGAGATAACCCGACCTTATAAGGATTTATATTCATTTGACTCTAGTAGAGTGAAGTGCCTTGGACTAATCAAAGATATCTGTATGAACCTGACCCAAATCCCAGCCAAGTGCATGGTTATGGATGTTGTAGTGGCAGATGTGCCCCCTAAGTATGGCATGTTTTTTTCAATGTCATGGGGTGCCAAGCTGCAAGGTACAATGTAGATGGACGGGACATATGCCACAATCCCTGTCTTTAGCCAGCTTAGAAGATTATATAGGGAGGCTCACATGAATTTTATGGTTAGCAGCCCTGAGAAACCTAAAAATTCACCTCTCTACTATGTCCACACAGATCTGGATTCCTTTATCCTATACAATGATGAGTTTACTGATGAACAAGAGCTAGGAAACATAGATCTAAACAACAGAGTAGGAGCCACAAATTTTAACATAATGGCCACTCTAGATGTAGAGGAAAACGAGGGAGAAACCTTTGAACAATGCACTAAATCAGAAACTCAGAGTGAACAAAACCAAGACTACAAACTATAGATTACTCATCACTCTGAACTCCATGCACATCATGAAGAACAAAAAATTCCACAATATGGTGCAGACCCCATGATACAACATAATGGTGAACACATCATTAGGGATGAAACTGATAGCCAATCTGTAAACAATCCCTTATAGAGAATGAACTTTGATGGGTCTTCCACTAGGAATAATGTAGGAGTTGGAGTGTGGTTACACAATACTGACAGTAACTATGCTGAGAGTCATGCCTACAAGCTAGATTTTAAATGTACAAACAACATTGCATAATATGAGGCTCTTATCCTAGGATTGAATCTATTGAGAAAACTAGGAGCCCGAAGGATAGTTGTACGTGGAGACTCTGAATTAGTTATCAAACAAGTGAATGGAGAGTACACTGCAAAGAATCCTAGATTGAGGGCATACATGAATGATGCCATGGATTTACTTAAAACTTTTGTAAAGTATGAGCTTGTGTTTGTTCCTAGGAGTCAGAACATTATAGCAAATGGATTAGCCTACATTTCTAGTTCATATCAGAAATCACCTAGTGACAAACAGATCATTATTCAAACAAAATATAGACCTGCAGTGCCAGATAATGAGAAATATTGGTAGGTCTTTAAGGGCGACAAGCAGATAGAGGATTTCCTAATTGGCAGGAATGAGTTTGAATTCTCTGATTCAGACTCTAAATCCGAGGAAAACTACCTGAGTGAAGAGCCCTCTGATGAAGAAAAATCATCCCATCATGTAGAAATAAATATGTTAACTGGAGAACTTGGAACTCAAACTGAAGAATACAAGAACGTAGAAAAAGAAGACATCGAGGTGCTGCAGTCAAAAGACAAGAACATAGCAAGAGGACTAGCACCTTTAGAGGACCTTTTTTATTTTAATGATGTAGCAAAGAAACCCACTATAGAAAACACATAGTCTGATGTTGAGGAATGTAATATAGGCACTGAGGATAAGCCTAAGATGATTAAATTAGCTAAATCCTTGCCAGCAGATATGAAAAGGAAATACATTGACTTATTTAAAGAGTTTGTTGATGTGTTTTCCTGGAGCTATGAGGAATTAAAATTCAATGATATAGAAATTATCCAGCACAAGATCCCACTAAAAGAAAACCAAAAACCCTTTAGGCAAAAACTGCATAGAATTAGCCCAGTACAACTACCTCTAGTTGAAAAGGAAATCAAGAAAATGTATGAGGTAGGAATCATAGTGCCTGTGAGATTTTTCGGTTGGTTTTCCAACCTTGTAGTTATGTGGAAAAAGACAGGAGAGATCAAACTATGCATTGATTTTAGAAACCTTAACAGAGCTTCACTTAAATATAATTACCCCTTACCCAAGATGGAACACATCCTACAAAGGGTAGTTGGCTCATAAAGGATCTCCCTGTTGGATGGCTTTTTAGGGTATAACCAAGTTTTAGTACTCCCAGAAGATCAACTAAAAACAACTTTCACCACTCCATGGGGCACTTTCATGTACGTGAAAATTCCTTTTGGACTAATGAACTTTGGTGCAACCTTCCAAAGAGCTATGGACATAGCCTTTTTAGAGGAGATAGGTCACTTCATCATAATCTACCTTGATGACATAACAGTTTATTCCAAAACCAATGAGGAGCACCTCAAACATCTGAGAAGAGTATTTGAGAAATGTAGAAGGTTTGGTCTATCTTTAAATCCCAAGAAGATTGTATTTGGCCTTCAAGAAGGTAAGCTTATTGGCCATATTATATAAGAAAAGGGGATTAAAATAGACCCAAAAAGAGTTGAGGGAATACTACAGATTAGTCACCCAAGAAACATAAAAGAATTGCAGTCCTTTAGTGGGAAAATTAACTTCTTGAGGAGGTTTATTCCCAACTTAGCAGAACTCCTCAAAGCAATGAAAAACATGCTGAAGAAGGATGTAGGGGTTAAGTGGACTTTAGAGGCCAAGAAATCTTTTGAATTAGTTAAACTTGCACTTACCCGGGCACCAGTCCTAATCAACCTTGATTTTTCAAAATATTTCCTTATATTCTCCTTTTCTTCCGAGCATATAGTGGTTGTTGTCTTGTTGCAAAAGAATGCAGAGGGACAGGTGCTATAGGATAAAATGCTTGGGTTGTTGGTTATCGTATATCCCTCTCAGGGCTTTCTGGTGCCCAAGGCAGACAGTAAGATTAGCTGTACAGTTCACAAAGATGGCATATACATGTTCATATTAACTTAAAACAACTTGATGGAATGCGATAGGAAATTACCTCTTTGACGATCTTGGAGTCCCTTGGAGAGCACTAGGCAGCGAAACAAGAGTCCTTCTTCATCGGCTCCAAATCTTAGTCCTGCAATTAATCAAAGCACTCGTGTAATTTCTAACACAACATATATCCTATCAATTAAGCCAATATATAATGAACCTCTAAATTATGCCCATCTGAGCCATTCATATCATGCTATGTAAATATTCAAACAATAATGACAATATTAAGCATTGAATAGACAAAACAAATACAGTTCTATTGATTTTGAAAGAAGGAGGATTACAACCGTCGGTTGTACCAAGCCCTCCTCAGCCTTCCAATCTCTCTATCTCTCAAGTAGTGAAGTCTTAGTCAACAAGTTCTCTAGGAACCTCTTTGACTCTTGGCCTTCACACTATAACACTATTCTCTACTTCACAAGTATTCAGAACTTTAGCAATCCTTCGACCTTCAACTAAGAGCCTTTAGCTCCTTTTTATAGGAGAGGGAGAAAGCCATTGTTGCCTTTCTCTTTCCACTAGTTTGGAATAAAAAAAACTAAGATGTTTCTTTAATATCTATGTTGTTGCCTCCTTCAGAATTCAGTCTTTTATGGCAGTGACCAATAATGAATTGGTGTTTTTCAGTTTTCTTTGTGAACTGACTCTCTTGTGAGGGAAATTCGGAGATTCAAATCATTCTCTGTGGGTTTTTCCTTTTTCAAACTTAAAACACGGGTAACGCTGCCCTCCAGTGTAAACAGAGCATTTCCCTAGCCACTAACGCGGCACATTCACTGATCTGATGCGTTATAATGCTCTTGTTTTGTTATAGAGAGGTGTTACCTTAGCAGAAATAGGTTTAATTTAGGTCTTTTTATTCCTTCCATATTTTTGTTCTCCTCTGAGCTGATGAGGAGGTATTTTGACCTGTAACAGATGCCCCCTAAAGTGTGAGGTCAGAGACGAAGACGATGGCCGAAATACTTTATAATTTGTGTAGAGATAAAGAGATTGAAAGACTGAGGAAAACCTGAAACAACAACATATGTCAGAAAATATAGTATTTGCCTTGAGTCGGGCATTCCCATGCTCAGTAGCTTAAACAACATGATTTCTCTAGAATAGAGATATGAAGAATCTGTCCACCGATAAGCACAATGTGGAAGTGTCTATCATAACAGGATTAGGCTGAAGAAGCTGTCTCCATAAACAATATCGCAACTTGGGGAAGGAAACACAACTTTAATGATGTAGCCTTTGCCCCAAGGTCTTGACCGCCGATTCACTTAAACTGCATATTTCTCAACATGTGAATGAAGGAGTTGTTGTCGAACATGTGAGAAATCGTCTGATTACCAGTCGATAATGAAAACTGTTAACAGACACGAAGGTGGCCACCGATAATGATGATGGTCCCTAAGATGCACAGTACAATCTAGCGAGTGTGAAAAATGAGTTGAAGTCGAACACTCGTAGAATAATTCGACCAGGAGCCAATGATGAAGACCCCTGATCAAACACAAGACTACCTGCCACTGATGTCTGCAAGTATCCAGGTACTGATGGGTTTCTGGATCAGCTTCCTAGATAAGATGTTGAAGTCGATAGGAAGAGATCTGTTGAAAGGTAGGCACTGAGGCGTCCTACATCAGTCAACACGAAACGGAAACCAACTGATGTTGTTTATGATTTGAGATAATGAAGAGGAAATGGGGATGTCGGACGACAAATAATTTCTGGCATAATGAGCGGTTTGGTTGATAACAGGAGCAGTAGATAGCGAGATCTGCTTGAACAATAGAAGGCACTCTAGCAGGGTACTAGGTAGCTGAAGCCTGATGAACACCAAAGAGTGTGTTAGGATTTTACCAGTGCAGGGACACTAGGAAATGAAGGCTAATACTCATAGATGGTAGGGTTCGGCTAACTGTGAAAGAGTTTTATGGGAAGTTCATGTTCAAGAATTTTGTTGCCAAATCGACCTTTTCTGAAATGTAACAGAGGTAGTATCCATTTTGTCCAAATTTTTCCCCATCTGATTAATTTTAACGAGTCCAGACGAATAAACTTGGTGAATTTTTCATATTTAGAGAGTCTGAAAAATGTCAGAAAAGACAACTATGTGCCCCGTCTGATTAGGTTTAACGAGTCCAGACGAGTAAACTCGGTGAATTTTTCATGTTTAGAGAGTCTGAAAAATATCATAAAAGACAACTCCATGCCCCGTCTGATTAGGTTTAACGAGTCCAAACGAGTAAACTCGGTGAATTTTTCATGTTTCGAGAGTCTAAAAAATATCATAAAATACAACTCCATTGGGGTACCTTTTTCATGTCTTGATAACCGGGCACGGCAAAGGGATAATAGTAAGCCCGAAACAATTCATTTTCCATGAGTTAGTCCATTGAAGTCGGAAAAGTGAGAAATCTATGTTCGATGGACATCTACCTCATTTTGTTATGAGTACGAGGAGACGGAGTAAACTCAATACTCTTTGTGAAATTTAGTCCGACAAAGAAAAACTCGGTGCCCTCCGTGAAATTTTAACGAGTCACGCGGAGAAAAATCGGTTACTTTTTTAGTTTAAAGAGCTTTGAAAAAGAGAAAAGAATGGCTCCTTACTTTCTGCCGTGGTAGTTTAACGAGCCCAACAAAGGCGACTCAGGGTTTTTTCAGTTTTATGAGCGAGAAAAAGATTCCTAAAAAGAAAGCTCAGTGCGTCTTCATAGTTTTAACAAGTCTGAAGAAGAAAACTCTAGGTTTTTCGAATTAACGAGCAAGAAAAAGACCATACAAAAAGAACGCTCGATATCAACTTCATATAAGTTTAACAAGTCCGAAGAAGGGAACTCGAGGTTTTAGGATTAACGAGCAAGAAAAATACCATAAAAAGAATGCTCATAATTTCTTGATCTCTTTCTCATCAATAGAAGGATCTATGTCGGGAATTTTCCTGTGATACCAAGCAAACACATCGCGGAATTCATTGAAAATGGATGTGAAGTGCACAATTTCCTCAAGATTGCAAGCTTCTCCAATCTGAATATTTTCCACGATACCCGTTTTGACCGAGATATCAATGAGCATTGTCGTAGAAATATTACCCATGCTCCCTTCTAAATCGATAGTTTGAACAGTTGTGTAAGCGGAGGGAACCATCTCAGGTGGGTCAAAGGATGGGATTTCAGTTTTTATCGCCTCCGAGTCAATCATCGAAGCACGATGGTGAAACTCTCCCCAAGGTCGTTCTTCTAGAGACATGATATCTTGAATAGCTTCGTCTGTAGACAAGACTTCATTGAGTAGATCCTTAGAGAGAACCATGATGAGCGGGAGGTTTGTACCTTCGGTCGAAACCATAGCAGTGGAGGGTTCAGATGCTATTTGGATGGCTTGGTAAGCCAACTCGGCTGGTGAGAGCGGCATCTGATCTCCGTAGGAATCAATGTCTGAAGGTGCCGGAATGATCCATGGGTCGATAGAGCCATCCAAAGTGGTGGATATCATTGTGATCATGTTTGGGATCTGTGGCAGCAGGAGAGGAAAACAACCCAGTAGGGAAGATGCCTTCAGAAGACCAGTACCGATATTGACGTAAGAGTCAGGAAAGCCTCCTATTAGGGGTACAGTGCTACTTGGTAACGTGGCATAATCAGGGGTGTAGAAGGATAGCTGATCCACTGTGACTATTTTCCCATCTAATGGAAATAGGATGAGTCGGAAGACCGAAGACACAATGGCAGTCATGGCATAAGACCAACTGCGACCAAGCAATAGATTATAGTCTAGATGGCGCTCTACGACTTCAACGTCCACATTTACCGTTTTCCCACTCAAAGTGATGAGAAAGCTAGCAAGGTATCCTTTTGGGAGGAACTTGTGTCCATCGAAAGCTTTGAGGGAATTCGATGGCGGGGTGAGGGTAGGAGAACCTAAATTGAGCCAGCAAGCTTGTGACATAACGCAGGTCGAAACACCTTCGTCTATGACAGTGCGATGGATTGGTCTCCCTTTTGACACAACCTGCACCTGGAATGCGATTTGGTGTGAGAGGCGAGGTTTAGCCTTTTCCATATCAAAGATAGCTAGCATGGAATACTGGGGGTCTATTCCACCAATGGCCAAAAGCAAGGCTTTCCTTTGCGCTGGACAGGTTTGTAATACTTTGAGAGCAGACATGGCTGACGGTTCTTGCGCCAAATCTTCTACAATGTTGTAGTTTTGGGCTGCACGTGCAAAGGTGTTATGATTCGTGCGTCGAAGTGTCCCTTCGGGGGGACGAATCACGGGTTCAGCAGTAGGCCGTTCGATATACAAATCGTTGGGTGACGGTGGATTTGAACTAGTTCCAGGTTCTTGAGCATCTATGGTAGGATTTCCATAAAGCTTGGCTCGAGTTTGAAGTTCAACACTCTCGATGCCATAAATGGCAGATGGTCCTTCGCCGGAAGGATGCGAACCACCATTGCCCCGTTGATGGTGTTGTGGCGGATTGTCAACCATGTGTTGATGTTGCTGCTGTTGATTTGGGAAAGGATTATGAAGAACGACAGGTATTCGCCCAGAATCCTTGTTAGCAATAAAATCGGTGCATTCCTGCAGCCGAGGACATTTGTATGTCAAGTGGTCCTCCGCATAGATCTTGCAAGGAAATTTCATGGGTTTATCCTTCCCTTTGTCATTTTTGGCAACGTTTTTCTGATTAGGGTTATTCTGATTATCCGACTGCTCTTCCGAAGAAGACGTATTTTTCTTGTTCTTCTTATTTTTCCCGCTAGGTTTTTGTGAGGTTTGCATAGAATTCACCTCAGCGATAGGAAGAGTAGTCGTTTGGTGAGGGGCGGTGGTAGCCGAAGATGGCTGGGAGGTTTTCCCCTGAGACTGCTTTGTGGCCACACTGGAGATTGTGCCAACGAGACCGTCGGCATGTGCTCCAGTTTTCTGAGTGGCTGGAGGATTTGGGTTACCAGGGGCATGGGGGAGTAGATCGTATAGTGTGCCGGATTGCGAATAGATTAAATCCAAATTCTAGGCATGAAAAATACATTGATCTTCTGTAACCGCACCAGAAAGGCCAATGTCTTTAGATATGTGGGGTAAAAGAGACTTGCAAAACCAATTGGCTAAAAGATGATCCGGGATTGGCGCTTTGAATAGCCTCCTCCTACGTCTCCATTCATGAATATGATCGGAGATGTGGGTGGCGGTGTCTTGGTGCAGCGAGGTTAACAATTCCGTTTCGGTTTCAAATCTAATTGGTAATTGGAAGTTCTTTAGGAACTCCGTCGCTAAAGCGCCAAAAGTATTGATGGCAGCGCATGGCAATTCAATGTACCACTTGGCGGCATTGCCTGTAAGGGTGCGGGGAAACAGTTGAAGCCGGACACTATCATCCACCATGGAATTGGATATAGACCATAGATGAAAGGTAGTGATGTGTGCGACTGGGTCGTCCCCTTGTTTCCCGTCGAACTTCGGGATGTCAAAAGGAATCTTATGCGGTATTGGAGGCCAAAGCGGGTTGTGATTGATCGGTTCGTTAGTCAGTTTATGGATATCGGGAATGTCCAAAGCTGCAAAAAATGGCAATTGTGGATTTTCCCCCGAATCTAACCAAGGCAGTATGGGCTGACTACTTAGACCATAGGGTTCACCCATCAATGTGTTACCAGGAGGATAAGTGGTACTTTGATAAAAACTTCCTATAGGTGGAGGAGTAGGGACATACTGTTGCTGTCCATAGGGCATATTGTATTGCGGGGCAACCGGTTGGTTGCCCCCAGTATAAAAGTGCCCTCCCATTCCAGATGGAGGTTGGGGTTGGTTAGTCCAAATGGATGCAATAGAGTTTCCCGGAGGCATGCTACTACTTGCATAGTTTGGCAATGACATAGACCCTACACCTATATTTGCACCACTTAAGGGAAAAGTATTGATAATAGGTTGTCCCATTTGTCCTAAGGATTGCAGGGGAAGCGAAATGTTCCCTGCTACTTGCGTGCTAGTAACACTGCCCCCTAGTATAGTGGCCAAGGGGTTTGAACTCAGCAGAGGGTTCCAACCGAAATGGTTGCTAAAAGGCACCGAAGTAGTCATACTCATGGGAGGAGCTACCGTGGGTCCCAACGTGGTCACGGTAGAAGTAGATGCCGAAGCATTCGGTAAGCTACTGAAAGTTGTGATGACCGTAGGGTTGGGAGTAGGTATATGTTGACTACTGCCGTTACCCAGTGATGGCATAGAACTGACCACTAGTGGGGAGGATGGTGGTGAACCTGGGATGGTTTCCATTGGCATCGACCCTGTGGATGCTGGTGGTGAAATGGATGTCTGTGCGGCTAAAGACATATCTTGGCGTGGTGGAATCTGAATTATCACAGGCCCTGATGGATCAATGAGCAGAGGATTGTAATGAGGTACAACCCCTTCAGTGAAAGGGTCCTCCGAAAATTTCGGATGATATGAGGCTATGTGAAAATCAAGATTAGTCAGAGGAGTGATTCTTATTGTACTTGATTATTAGTCTTGCGGAGGGGGAGTGGACGTATGAAATGTAATGAGACTCTGACTCAAGAAACCATGCAAAACATGCTCTACATATTCAATTCGATGAAGATTATTTCTACAAGGAGAGGTTTCTTTTCAACATCCATGCACTAACATTCAAATAACACAGTTCATCTTTAAAGATTCAGACTTCTATCTACCTCTTCTTAACAGTCTATGAACTGAAAATTTCAGAATTAACTCAGCTAGATACAGAAAAACTAAAAAAAAAATTCTTCTCTAAAAAGTAAATGCTTTTGACACTAACTTTTCAAACAAGAGCAAAGAAACATAAATGCTAGCTTAGTAAACAAGCACAGGGATTCAGTCAAGGAGATATACTGATGACCAAAAAATTCTACAGCTAAAACACAATCACAGCAGTGAACAGCAAGTTTTGGCTGAGTAACGCACTGTCTCTGAGTAAAGACAGCGCTAATCCAGAGACTAACGCACTGCATTTAAGTAGATTTAGTGTTATAACGCACTGGAAAACCTACAGGGGTAGCGTTAGCCAGGGAAAAAATCTTCAGATGGTCAAACAGAAACAGGATTGAACTCTGCTAGCTTTTGAAATGTCTACTGGGCATAAGTACTAGTCGGAAGGATCTGTGAACAGAGGAGAGAAGAAAGGAGGAAAGGAATAGTCCGGAAACTATGGGGAAAATCCCCAGTGGAGTTGTCAATTCTACTATAGGGTAAAATGCTTGGGTTGTTGGTTATCGTATATCCTTCTCAGGGCTTTCCGGTGCCCGAGGCAGACAGTAAGATTAGCTATACAGTTCACAAATATGGCATATACATGTTCATATTAACTTAAAAAAACTTGATGGAATGCGATAGGAAATTACCTCTTTGATGATCTTGGAGTCCCTTGGAGAGCACTAGGCAACGAAACAAGAGTCCTTCTTCACTGGCTCCAAATCTTAGTCCCGCAATCAATCAAAGTACTGGTGTAATTTCTAACACAACATATATCCTATCAATTAAGCCAATATATAATGAACCTCTAAATTATGCCCATCTGAGCCATTCATATCATGCTATGTAAATATTCAAACAATAATGACAATATTAAGCATCGAATGGACAAAACAAGTACATTGCTATTGATTTTGAAAGAAGGAGGATTACAACCGTCGGTTGTACCAAGCTCTTCTCAGCCTTCCAATCTCTCTATCTCTCAAGTAGTGAAGTCTTAGTCAACAAGCTCTCTAGGAACCTCTTTGACTCTTGGCCTTCACACTATAACACTATTCTCTACTTCACAAGTATTCAGAACTTTAGCAATCCTTCGACCTTCAACTAAGAGCCTTCAGCTCCTTTTTATAGGAGAGAGAGAAAGCCATTGTTGCCTTTCTCTTTCCACTAGTTTGGAATAGAAAAAACTAAGATGTTTCTTTAATCTCTATGCTTTTTCCTCCTTGGGAGTTTAGTCTTTTATGGCAGTGACCACTAATGAATTGGTGTTTTTCAGTTTCCTTTGTGAACTGACTCTCTTGTGAGGGAAAGCTGGAGATTCAAATCATTCTCCGCGGGTTTTTCCCTTTTCAAACTTAAAACATGGGTAATGTTGCCCTCAAGTGTAAACAGAGCGTTGTCCTAGCCACTAACGCGGCACATTCACTGATCTGATGTGTTATAGTGCTCTTGTTTTGTTATAGAGAGGCATTACCTTGGCAGAAATAGGTTTAATTTAGGTCTTTGTATTCCTTCCATATTTTTCTTCTCCTCTGAGCTGATGAGGAGGTATTTTGACCTGTAACAATCGGAGCAGCCTATTGCATTCTTCAGCAAGGCTCTGAGGGATGTACCCTTGAAATATAACATAATGGAAAAGTATGCCTATGCCTTGGTAAAGTCCTTGAAAGAGTTTAGGGTGTATATTCTGCATTCTCACATCATTGCCTACGTGCCAAACATAGTGGTAAAAGACATTTTGTCCCAAGATCTAGAAGGAAAGAGGGGAAAATGGATTGTTGTAATACTAGAGTATGACCTGGAAATAAAACCCACAAAACTTATCAAAGGTCAGGCCTTAGCTCAACTAATGGTTGAATATAACTTGCGATCCCTTGATATAAACATGGTAGATGCCTTGGATGAACATGAAGGATTGCCTGATCCTACAGTTGAAGAACAATTTCAAAGCTCTCCTTGGTATTTTGACATCCTGTATGTGCTTACAAATATTCATGCCCCTCTTGATTTATCAAAGAATAAGGCTAGGTTTATGAAGTTAAAGGCTAGAAACTATTGAATTTTAAATTAATGTTTATACTAGAAAAATGAAAATAGTTTGCTGCCTAAATGTTTTCCTGAAACTGAAGCAGAGAGGATTAAACATGAGTTCCATGCAGGAGAGTGTGGAGGCCATCTCAACTGGAAAGCCACTGCTAACAAGATACTGAGAGCCGGCTATTACTGGCCTACCCTTTTCAATGATATCCATAAAATGATAGTTGTCTGCCATAAGTGCCAGATTTTCAAGGGCAAAAGAAAACACCTCCCTTTACCACTACAACCTATTACTGTTGAGGCCCCTTTTCAACAGTGGGGCCTAGATTTTATAGGGGATATCCATCCTACTTCATCATCCCAACACAAATTGATTCTCACAACCATAGACTATTTCACAAAATGGATAGAGGCCATCCCATCTAGGAATGCCACAGATTCTATCATCATTAAATTCCTTGAAGACCACATCCTCTCTAGATTTGGCTGCCCTAGGAAGATTATCACTAATAATGCTACTACATTTGGGTCCAAAAATATGATTTATTTTTATCACAGTTATCAAATTGCACTTGGTCATTCTACTACTTATTACCCACAAGTTAATGTGTTAGTAGAATCATCGAACAAAATCTTGGTGACCATCATCAAAAAGCTGCTTGAAGAGAACAAAAAAATATGGCATAACAAGTTAGTGCATGCTTTGTGGGCAGACAAGTTAACAACAAAGAAATCCATTGGAATGTCCCCATATCAGCTTGTTTATGGAGCAGAGGCAGTGTTTCCTACCAGCCTAGGGGTACCAGTGATAAAATTGGTCCAAGAAATTCAGTAAGAAGAGGACAGCATGGTAAGGAGGGTAAATCAAACCATACATCTCCAGCATACAAGAGAAGAAGTCTACAACAAAGCTCTGAAAGTGCAAGAAAATATAAATAAGTTGTTTGATAAAATAAAAAAATCTTGTGACTTCAAAATTGGAGACAAGGTACTTAAGTGGGACTCTAGGAGAGAAGACAAAGGAAATCATGGAAAATTTGATAGTTTGTGGTGGGGTCCTTACATCATCCAATCCACCATTGTTCCAAATGCCTTTTTTCTGCAAGAGCTAGATGATACAGATCTGTTTGGGGGTCCTGTCAATCGCAGGATGCTCAAGAATTACTACTGCTGAAATTCTAGTTTAAAGCTTTCATTTCCATTGTAAATACCATTGCAGTGTTTTTTTTTTTTTTAAGAGAGAAAAAATGTCTCAAGAAAGAGAGAAAAGAAAGGTTCAGACATGCTCAAAACTTGAACCTCTGAAGTTCCAAAATAATGGCTCTAACAAACTCAAAACCTGAGCCAAAGAAAGGAAAAGGCTGGTTCTAATATGCCCAAAATCTAAACCAGCAAAGAAAGGAGAAGAATCAGCTCTAACAAGCCCAAAACCAGAGCTGAAGTGAAGAAGAAAGTGACTCTAACAAGCTCAAAACCTGAGTCACAGGGAAAAGAAGGATGCTTCGAAGTTTCACAATTTCAAAGCCTTCACAATTTTGGTTACAATTTTCTACAAAGTTCAGTTCATGTGCAGCTGTCTTTATGCCATGGACCCATAGCAAACTAGACAGTCTAATCCTGGTTTGACTGTATTTAAATTTCTGTTGTGGAATGTGGAGAAATAAATCTTCTAGACAGTTTAATCCTAGCAGATATTAGTTTAGGTAGAGAAGCTATGATACCAACTATTTAATCTGGTCTCATGGAGGAATAAGGGTAGAATTAGATTAGTTTTTTTTCTGCTTTCAATAAAAAATGATGAAGAAGGTCTGCAAATTTAAATGCACCTTGGAGAAAATGTTAGGACTGTAGGATGGGTAGGTAGATTGTTTGGGAGAATATTTTCTGTTGATATGATGTCTTCATGAGTTGTGGCAACTGATCAAAGAAAGAAAAGATGTGTCAAGTATCAGGCATCTAGCCTACTTCCCAAAGAATATTTTTGAAGTTCTTGACACCTTCAAGAAGATGTCATCCCCATGTGGAGCCACTGTTAGCCACCTATAAATTTTTGTCAAGAAAACAGGTGGCTAAATATTTTTCTGAGCCTTCAAGAAATAAATTTCCTCTGAAAACATATCATTCTTGAAGCCTCAATGTGTCTTTTTCCTTTGAAGAGATCTTCACTGTTGTTTCCATTGAAAAAAGCCTCACTATTTGTCAAAGAATTGTGCTCAAGAAAGCCTCCATCTTCTCCCTTGTATCTCTGCCAATTCCCCATTTTAACCCCTTTTTCCTTCTCTAAATTTCCCCCAAAACCCCCAAAATCCCTTCCCAAGTCCTCTAAATCATCAAACTCCTCTTTTAAAACCTTGTGAATCCCTTCATTTGGTGAAAAAAACCCTTTATTCCTCTACCAGAACCCACTGTCAGCCTTAAAAAACTTTGTTTTTAGGCCTAAAACCCATTTTTTACCATATATCAAGCCTAAGCCCCCTTCGGCCTGACCCTCAACCCCTTTTTTACGCATACGACCAGTGCCAGGACCAGGCGCTAAGCACCGGGTACTAATCGCAATCGAAAGTTCACAGTGAGCGCATTTCCTTTGTTAACTAAAAATTTCTTATGCGAGAAATGTTAGTTCAATTGACCGCGGGCTCGATCTGAGCCGTTGATCTCTTAAGATCTAACGCTCAGCGCTAATCGCATAATCGCCCATCAGCTTCTTTCCATTACCCCTCCACTGCGATCTCCACCGTTGATCCCTCAATGATCCCACGACCATCACAACTTCGCATCATCGCCAATAGCAATGCGCCACTCTTCGTCTCCCCGATTGGCCGACTCTCGATTAGATCCTGGCCTTTGAATCCACGAGAACCAACGAACAGGATTTGATCACTCTCCACCTCCTATTCCCAACATTACTCCCCCACTGATCAATCTCCACCGTCGATCTCTGCCTGATCTGACGTTCCACGCATAATCGCAAGTTCAAGCCTCGCAGTTTTGGCCCCCTGCCTTCTCCGATTGGGATTGGATCTCAGCCTTTTGTTCCCTTGGACTCAACAACCCTCCTTCTCCCCACCCACTCACATGGACCCTTTGCCTCCGCTCTCTCTTTGAAATCTTTGCCATCCATCCCTTAGATCTGACGGTCAGGATTTGTCCCGCCCATCTATTATAATATATTTCCCTTTGGAACATTAGCGCTCCCGTCTTTGATCTTGACCATCCATCATGCTGATCAGAAGGCCCATATTAAAACCACCGCTAACCCTGTCCCACGGTACCAATCGCACATCTCTCCATATCGCGTTCCATCCTGCACTGTCAGATCTCCTGGTCCCACATCCGACGGCTGAGGTGCATATTGCATTTTTTCAGTGTCCCACAGTTAACATTTCAAAATTATGCGATGTAAGCGGTTTTTAAAGGACACATGTCAGGCGGCAGAGCATATTGTATTTTTTCAAAAAAAATTCAAAACCACTTTGAAGTCGCGCGAAAACAGTTGTTTTCCCCAAAAAACCACTTCCCCCCTTCTGCCTCCAAAAGCTCTTCCTGGAGATCTCGACCGTTAAACTGTATAGATTTATGGCCCTCATTCCATCACGTTCCCATTCACATTATGTTCATCGGACCTCCAAAGGACTTCATCGGCAGATCTCAACCGTTGATCTCCTCCTGAGATCTAATGGTCCACACTCAAATCGCCCTTCGCCCACTGGTCCCACCATTCAAAGCATGCAATCTTCATTCGATTTAATCCTTTTCCTTTGTATTTCACCCAACGTTAAAACTTATGTGTTTTACACTAAAGTTAATCTCTTTATCCTAACTCCTTTAAAGCCACTCCACCAGTAAATCTTTGACGTCGATCATCATCCCACAGTCTTATCCAACAGTTCAGAACGTCTTCTCACCAGACCTTCATCAGACCGATTCCTCCACCATTACACAGAAATTTTCACCATTTTGCACCTGCGGCCACTTTTTTCACTACTGCACCTCCATTTTCCATAGGCCTCCATAGCATCCACCTCCACTCCCATGGATTTTCTTAACGAGTTTATTGGTTTTGCAGGTGTTAAAGGACTGCGGTTGTGCCCTGTCTCATTAGTCGCAGACAGAGTTGTATAGTGGCGTAGGATGCCATTTTTGAAGCCATAGATTGCAGAGAGAACGCCTAAGAAGGTTTTAAATGAAATATTTAATTAAAGGACTAGTGTTTAACTTTGTTTCAAACCCTCCACCGCCATTAAACCTACAGTATTCACAGAAAAAGTCAACAGAAGCGACAAAGAGTATCAGTGAAGGTTTAAAGTGATTTAAAGCCTATTATTGAAGATTTAAAGCTTTAATCCAGTGTTAGAGGGCGAATGTATAGATTGAAGATCTTATGAAAGACACTGAAGGCCTAATAAGGCATGAAGCCCATAAACAAATCTTATCAGTGTTTCACATCAGCAAAAGGTTCTTTCCCAAGAAAGGACAAGTTCCCATAATATTTTTATTCTCCATCAACGTTCCTGAGAAGATCACCACCCTGACAGTAGTCCTGAGAATTTCTAGAGAATTTGTTACACAGTATGGCAGGCCTGAAGTTATTAATCTGCCTTACTTGCCCCAGAGTACTATAGAGTACAGACAGTCGAAAAGTACGTCAGAGAACATACCTCTCAAGTTATTATCAGCCTGTCGAAGACCACTCTTTCATCTAAAGAGTACTGAAGTCAATGCAGAGATATTAAAACAGAATTGGACTCGAGCTCACTTATTCCTCTGTTTTAATGTTTCATTTAAAGTTCTATCTACCTCCTCTACCTCTCTTTCAGCTATAAAACTCATGAAAATACATTGTAAAGTGGGTTGATCGGATAACTGTGGATTGTAAGTTGTTCCTTTGAGATAGAGTTCTGTGTGTTAGTTGTAAAATAGGTTGAGGAGATGATTTCAGACTGAATATCAAGCTATTGGAAATTTTTTTATATGACTGGTGTTTCTCTTTAATATGACAAGCATGCTTCATTGGATCCTGATTTAAAGCAGCGGTGATGTGTTTTACCTTTGTCTCTGGTTTTCCTTCTGTAATTCATCATACTTCATTTCTCAGATAAGAATCAGTAATATGGTATTAGGATATACCCTTGCATGGTACCCTAATGCTTCCTTCTCTTCTTATCTTTGACGTTTTCTACTAATTTTGCAATCTGAGAACTAATTCAAGAATAATTTAGCCAGTATAGTAGTTGGTTTTCCCTGCTTACTGATGCATAAATTTAGGATATGTTCTTAGATGTTCTTGTCTGGTTTTAATTGAAAGAATTGGGATACTAGGAGATTAGAGTTGATTCTATCTCACTAGGGTCCTTTTCTAATAGTTAAGCTTTTCTAAGATCCCTTAAGTTGAATGTCAAAGCATTGAAATTTTAAAGTCTTTCAATGATCTCAGGCTTCACCTTTGTGTTAAATCTTAAATGTTTTCTCTTGTCTGAAGACTTAGCCTCTTTATGAGTTTGTTCATAGATAGTTAAGGCATGTCCTGTCCCTAGATTAGCTCCTAAGTGGTCCCCTTGGAGGTTTCCTTGTCATTCACCTTCATTCTTTATCATTTCATCCCATACTATCATCTTTAAAGATCCTCTGTTTTAGATGACTAGCCCATTTGAAAGCCTTGGATATTGAATTGTAAGTAAACCCTTTTATGACTCCATTGCCCAATGGACTTGAGTTTTCTTTGAATTATCTCCCCATTGCCAAAAATTCTTCTTTGCTCACTTCTTGTCTTACATTGAACCCTTCCTTCATGTTTCCCATCAACCAAGCAAACAAACAAAACAAAAACCCTTGTGCCTTATAGCTAGCCTAATACCTTAAAATCGAACTTCAAAGATATATATCTCTTTGCCTTTATAGAGAGATCCCTCTTTGGATCCAGGAGGGATAGATCCTGAGATCCCAAAGTGGTTTGATGTTGTATTGTCTTTTGGTATTTCCAAATCTACCAAAACACAGGAACCCCAACACCATCCATCCTCACAATTGATCTACACCGTAGATCTTATTAATCCAAAAGTTCTCATTTAACCTGATCAAAAAATCCCGCCGATCGACCAAACCCACTACGCGACAAAAAGGTGACATCACCTTGGTCCCACCGCCTCGTCCACCATGCAACTTCCAACATTTCACGTTCATCTAGGACTGCTGATCTTCAGCCCAAAGATCTAACGGTCCCGAACCAGTTTCACATTAAAATATTCAATCAAGCTAATCACACATTTATTACATGAAATTAGTGGTATTGGGAGGACGTGTGTCACCCGATGGATGATATCGCGTTCAATCGGGCGTAAACTGCTTACGGCTTGAATGTCGTGTCAAAATTGCCAACGGTTTTCGCAAAACCACCAATCCATATTTCGCACCCTAATTCACATTTAAACCTAGTTTTCATAGGTTTCCTCCATGGAACCTCCTCCTGCATGTTGTTTCCCCTCCTTACTGCTCCTCCTGCCCTTCGCCAGCGTCTGCAAGCAGTTTATCCACTACCGCAGGGTTTTATAACGTTTTTGTTTGTTTTATGCAGGGTTTGATGGCATTTCTAAGGGTGAAACCATTTCCACAACCCATAAATGGACAGGGCCGAATATTTCCACCTCTGAAGCCCAAATAATGTAGAATATAAGCTTCTAGGGTTAATTCCATGGTTTGATCGGTGCTTTATGAGCACTGGTTATACAATCGAACCCTCAGCATATCGAAGACACCCGTCCACAACAGCAAAAGGGAAAGTCAACGAATATTTAAAGAAAAAAGGTTAAAGGCTAAAGACAAGAAAAATATGGATAAATCGCAGTGATTAAAGAAAGAAACCAAGGCAGAAAATCAAAGGAAAAATATGATTAAAGGTTAATACAGTCAACAGAAAATACAAAAATTCCCGAAGATGAAAAGAAGGCCTTAAAGCAAGAGAAAGGCCTAATTCACTGTTTAAAGCAACAAAACAGGTAGATTAGTAAAGAAAACCTCTGAATTCCACATCAGGGAGGCAATTAATCCTCAAAATGCCACCTACAAGTTCATTTTCCTCAAAAGAATACAAATTGAATGCACAATTAGAGATATTTGCCAAAGACAACTTAGAAGTAATTGCTAGCCTACCAAAAGCCTCCAAAGTCAACAAAAGTGACTGAAGTAGATGAGAGTTAATGTAAAATTGATTAAAACTGAGTTAAACATCTGAAATCTTATCCATAAGGCCTCCCAAAGGTCGAGAAGCATTTACTCTGCATTAATTGATTAGTTGAACCTTATTTCCATTCCACCCCCTCAAATTTACCTATATATATCATATGAGGAGTCTATTATTGTGGTTGGTTGAATACTTATTTAATGTAAATAGCTTTTGAGGCTACTGAAGCTCTGTTTTGTAACTGAAGAAAGATAGGCTGAGAAGAGAATTTTGAAGATGTAAAAGACCCATTGGACTTGAATATTTTAATTGGTTTGAACATCAAATATACAAGTTGATTTATGGTATCATGGTCTATGTCAGTGGTGATGTTTTTTTTACTGTAATTGTTATTTTTCTCATGTTTTCTATACTGCCCATTTTCTCTGATAAAGAGCAACAAATATAGATTAGGATTTACTACAAAGTACCCTATTTCTCACTGATAAATATTTATCTTTATGTCTTCTTCTGATTGTGTTTTAAGGATAATTCAAAAGAGTATAACCAGTGAATTGTTGGTGAGCCCATGTTACCTGAGTACAACTTGAGATATTGTCTTTGGAATTTCTTGAAAAGATTGCTAATTAAAGTTGAATTAGAGAAGTGTATCGTTAGCCCTGTCCTCTAGTTTATCTCCAACAATTTCTTTGAAAGATCCCTTAAGAGTATGTCAAAAGCAGGATAGGTTTAAAGTCCTTACCTGATCTTAGGCTACTTTTTATCTTATATTGAATGTTTTCCTTATGAATATGCTGAAAGCAAGCTAGATTCAAAGTTCTTACTTGATCTTAAGCTATTTTTTTTTTCCTTTGAATATGCTAAAAGTAGACTAGGTTAAAAGTCCTTACTTGATCTTAGGCTATTCTTTGTTTTATCTTGAATTTTTTCCTTTGAGAATATGTCAAAAGCAGGATAGGTTAAAAGTCCTTACTTGATCTTAGACTATTATTTGTTTTCTCATATGTTTGCTTCTTTCACCACACTTTTAATGTTCCATACCATAAATCAACTTAAAGAGATCCTTTGACGTAGATGACTTGCCCCATAGACCACTCTTGAAACTTGTTGTGCAATTAAATCCTTTTGTGACTCCATAGCCCAATGGATTGATACTGTTTCTTACCTATCCTATCAGCTGAATCATTCCTTTCAACCTACTCACACCTTTACCCCTCAAAGAGACTTCCTTCATTTTGATGATATCCATCCCAACCAAAACAAACAAAAACCCTTGTACTTCATAACTAGCCTAATATCATATCATAAGCCTTGAAGAAATATCTTTGAAAACACTTATATATAGGGAGATCCCTCTCTAAATCCAGGAGGGCTAGATCCTAGGATTCCAAAGTGGTTTTGATGTAGGATCTGCAGAGTTTGTTCTTGCCAATCTTGCAAACTACAGAGACCTAACATACTGGCGACCATACTGGGGAAAAACATTATTGAGTAATAGATAACTTCGCAATTCAAAGAAGCCCTATTTATAAATGAAACAAGTGTCACCAAGACTGGTTATTATTGA
The DNA here is from genome assembly GCA_034641835.2 of Pinus albicaulis. NCBI lineage: Eukaryota > Viridiplantae > Streptophyta > Pinopsida > Pinales > Pinaceae > Pinus > Pinus albicaulis. The sequence continues at coordinate 590,942 of JAXQQM020067818.1, forward strand.
TTATTAATGGTGAACAACAACCAAACCTTGAAAAAAAGTAAAAATCCTTCACCTAGCGACTCCATTGGTATTCATTAGGCCTGCTGACCCCACTAGTTTTTCCTAAGACTCTACTAGATATTCCTTTTATCCTTCAAACATTATTCAAACCTAGTTAAGAAGACTTTGAGGATTGATTTTTCTTTGAAAAATATTAGTTAGCCTTTAAAAGACTGTCATACCTAGCTGAACTTTTCTCATCATTGGATCTAAAAACACTACATAGTGGCTTGTAGAAGAATTTATACTAGAGCCTATCCTGACCCAAATCCTCCTGATATTGTTGATAATCCAGAAAGTATCCTTAGGAAATCTCCTAAATCCAATACTTCAAGTGTTGTCAGACCAATCCATAGAGCTAATTCTGTACCTAAAAATCTCTTAGCTCTGCAAGATACACAATTTGACTTAAGAAACCCATCCAGAACTAATTCACTTAGTGATATAGATCAGATAGACTTTGAGTCTCCATAATCACCCCAACATAGTGGTGAACATACTGATAGTATAGAAACCACTCCACCTGACCTTCATTTCATTCATAAATTTGGTTTCTCTCATCCTAGATCTGCTCAACAGTCTTTTGTTGGTCCAAGTACTTCTGTTTTCGATACACCCACTCTTCAAAATACTCCATTCCGTCCTCCTCCTCCTTTCATAAACCCTTCACTTGTAAACCCTCCATTTTTTCCACAACCTCCTATCATGGCAGCATGGTATGCTCCCCTAGTCCTTCCTTTACCTTTAGCCAATTTGCCACAGGACTATCAGTCCAAGATTCCATTACATGATGCTAGTGGTATTATTACTGCTCAAATACATGTGGACAAGATGAATTACTATTTTGATAGAAATGAGATAGATGATGAAACCATTAAAGTCATATTATTTTCTCAAAGGTTAGGGGGAGAAGAAAGAAAAAGGTTCAAAAGATTAACCCCCCATAGTATTAACGATCTCCAAGCTTTCCATCAAACATTCATAAACAAATGGAAAGTTAGGAAGAACCCTCTCCAAATACTTTCAGATTACAATAACCTCAAGATAAATACTGGGGAAAGTGTTCAACATTATTGCATTAGATTTAATAGTGTTTATAACGCACTACCCCCCAATTTGAAATCTCCACAAGGCTCATCTTTGGCCAAATTCCCTGAAGGATTTGATCCTGAAATTTCCTATTAGCTAAGAGAAAGGGATCCCTTAACTTTAGAAGACATGCAGAAGGGAGCTCTTAGTGTGGAAACCAATCTGATTGAGAAAAGAGATAGAATGAAGACTGAAAAGAGGGTATCATATAGGGATGAAGCTTCAACTTCCACATCTGAATCAAAATTGGAAAGGATGATGGAGAAGATGATGGAGAGAATGAGAATATATGAGAGAGCTCAATCTATAGAAAATCAATCAGCTCCTCAAAACAAAAATCAGTCCCAAGACCAAAATCAGAAATTTAGAAGAAATCAACCTCAGAATAGAAAAAGAAATGCTAATCAACAAATCAGACCTCCTTTTCAAGAAAATTATGTCAATGAGGATGAATAAACAAATGAAAAAATAGAGGATGATCATATAAAAATGTTGGGAGTAAGGAATGAGGATTTTTATTTCCTCCATGAAAGAAAATAAGGTCTATATACACCCTATGATGATAGAAGACTAGAAACTGGATATTATGAACCAGACTGTGAAAATGCCATCATAGGATCACCTACACAATATGGCCTAAGAAGTAAAAATAATCAAGAAACTCCCAAGAAGAAAACCTCTGAAAATTCTGTCAAAAACAACCCTGTAACTACTTCCAAAAAGATAGCAGAAAATCATAAAACAGTGGCTGGAAGTTCTGATCCAAACAAGGGAGAAAACACACAAATCAATGAAAAATAAAGTGATGACCCTAGCAACACTAGCATTTCAGCTAATGCTCATGAAAAAAACATTTTAACTGTTGTAAATATTAGAAATCAGCAAGTTGATTTTGCTGATGAATCAGTGACTAAAAAGTTTGAATCAAACATTTTGAAAAATCAGTTTCCCTTTAGCCTCGAGAGTGAAATTTCCAAAATTAAAATCTCTGTCCCACTCATTGATTTAGTCACTCAAAATGTCTATAGATGTCAAGTTTTGAAAGCTCTAAACATAGAAGAAATTCATGATACTGTTAACTTAAATGATGATATACCAGAGCTTATGTTTGGTCCTAAGATTGAAGGAAAATTTCAAGAAGGAACTACCCCTCCATTCTACATTAGTTTGAACATCCATGATAATATTTTTCACAATTCCATGCTTGATTCAGGGGCATCACATAACCTTATGCCTAAATAATAATGGAAAAAATAGGCCTTGAGGTAACTAGACCTTATAAAGATTTATATTCCTTTTATTCAAGTAGAGTAAGATGCCTAGGCCTTATAAAAGATCTCTATGTTAACTTAGCTCAAATCTTAGCCAAAAGCTTAGTGATGGACATTGTAGTGGTTAATATACCCCCCAAATATGACATCTTTCAAGATCATGGGGTGCTAAGTTGCAAGGTACTATGCAGATGGATATGACTTATGCCACCATCCCTGTCTTCAGTCAACCTAGAAGACTCTATAGGGAAACACACATGAAATACATGGTGAGTAACCAAGAAAGACCAAAAAACTCCCCTCTCTATTCTATACACACTAACCTTGACTCATTCATTTTTTACAATGATGAGATTCCTAATGAGAAAGAGTTATTCAATGAAACATCACCCAATATAGTGTTCCCTCCACATCCAAACATAGGGGCAACTATAAATGAAGAGGAAAACAAAAAGAGAACTAAACAACAGTTTGCTAATTCAGAAAATTACAGCGAACATATCATAGGTCTTGAGGTCCAAAACAATCATAAAAATAGTGCAGATCATGAAAATCAAAGAATAAAACCTCAAAACATTGAAAATCTTGAGGAACAAAACAAAATTCAGCATAGTACAGACCTGCACGAATAACATAGTGACATATTAGGCAAGCAAAACAAAGAAGACAACAATGAAATAATTGAAAAATCTAAAAACAATCCTCTTTGGAGTATGAGTTTTGATGGGTCTTGCTCTAAAACTGGTGCAGGAGCATGCATATGGGTACACAACACTGAAAACAATCATGCTGAGGGTCATTCATATAGATTAAACTTCCAATGTACAAAAAACATAGCAGAGTATGAGGCTCTCCTTTTAGGCCTCCATTTATTGAAGAAATTAGGGGCCAAATGAATAAAAGTTCATGGGGATTCATAATTAATAATTAGGCAAGTAAATGGGGAATACAATGCTAAACATCCCAGACTTAGAACCTATAGAGATGATGCCATGGACTTGTTAAAAACATTTGCTGAATTTCAACTTACCTTTCTCCCAAGGAACCAAAACATTCTTGCCAATGGATTAGCCTTTCCTGTTAGAACTTGTCTAACACCTTATGAAAGCAAGCATTGCTCCACCCAAGTCAAATATAGACTAGCTGTCTCAGATAATAAAAAATACTGGCAATTTTTTGATGGAGATAAACAAATAGAAGACTTCCTATAGTCCAAAAATGAATTTGAAATACCAAAATCAGATTCAGAGTATGAACAAGACTGTCCTATTGAAGAAAACCCACTTTTTGAAGAAGAAAAGTCTCCTAAGATGGCTGAAATAAATCTGTTAACCCATTAACCCAAATATAAAACAGAAAATAGCACAGATTTAGAAAATGAAGACTTACAAGTGTTGTAATCTAATGATCACAGCTTGCCAAAAGGACTGATATCATTAGAAGAATTGTTTGACTTGAATGATGTTGCCAAAAATCCAAAACTGGAACCTATTGAAACTAAATTGGAAGAATGCAACATAGGCAGTGAAGAAAAGCCCAAAATGATCAAACTATCTAAGAGACTGCCAGCTCATATTAAATTGAAATACATTGAGCTTTTTAAGGCATTTTCTGATGTTTTTGCATGGAGCTATGAAGATCTGAAAGCATATGATACATAAATAATTCAACATAAGATACCCCTCAAAGAAAACTAGAAGCCTTTTAAACAAAAATTGCGTAGAATCAACCCTGCTCAATTACCTCTGGTATAAAAAGAAATTAGGAAAGTGTATGATGCTGGAATTATAGTCCTTGTTAGATACTCAAAGCGGGTTTCTAATCTTATATCAGTTAGGAAGAAAACATGAGAAATAAGGCTTTGCATTGACTTTAGAAACTTAAACAAAGCCTCATTAAAGGACAACTATCCCTTGCCCAAAATGGATCATATCTTACAAAGGGTAGTTGGTTCTAAAAGAATTTCTTTGCTAGATGGCTTCTCAGGTTATAATCAAATATTGGTACATCCTGATGATCAACTTAAAACAGCCTTTACTACTCCTTGGGGTACTTTCATGTATTTGAAAATGCCTTTTGGTTTAATGAATGTTGGTGCCACATTTCAGAGAGCCATGGATATAGCATTCTCAAAAGAAATAGGTTACTTCATAGTGATTTATTTAGATGACATCGTCGTCTATTCAAAAACAGATGAAGAGCACCTAATACACTTGAGAAAAGTCTTTGAGAAATGTAGAAAATTTGGGCTATCTTTAAATCCAAAGAAAACATTTTTTGGTCTCCAAGAAGGTAAACTTCTTGGACATATCATATCAGAAGATGGAATAAGGATTGACCCAAAGATGATCGATGGTATAATGCAAATCAACCATCCTAGAAACATCAAAGAACTTCAATCTTTCATTGGAAAGATTAATTTCTTGAGAAGGTTCATACCCAATCTAGCTGAACTCCTTAGAAACATGATAAATATGCTTAAAAGAGAAGAAGGAGTTAAATGGAACTTAGAAGCAAAGAAATCATTTGAGCTGGTAAAACAAGCAATTACGAAAACACCAGTTCTTATCAGTCCTAATTTTACAAAGGATTTCTTCATTTTTTCATTTTCATCATAACACACAGTAGCTGCTATCCTATTACAGAAAAACTTGAAGGGACAAGAGCAGCCAATTGCATTTTTAGCAAGGCATTAAGAGATGCACCTCTGAAGTACAACATAATGAAAAAACAAGCCTTTGCCTTGGTCAAAGTCTTAAAATAATTTAGAGTTTACATTCTACATTCCCACATCATAGAATTTGTGCCTCATTCAGTTATAAAAGACATATTGACTCAAGATCCAGATAACAAAAGAGGAAAGCAGATTGCTATGATTTTAGAATATGACTTAGAAATAAAACCTACTAAGCTCATAAAAGGTCAAGGATTAGCAAAACTAATGGTTGAACCCAACTTTAAAGCTTTTAATATAAACATGTTTAATGCATTAGATGAACAGGAGGAGTTGACAACTCCAATTATTGAAGATCATTTTCTGAATTCATCTTGGTATGCTGACATTTTGTATGTTTTGCTCAATCTTAATGTGCCTCTTGGTTTGTCTAAAACAAAGGCAATATTCTTAAAGTTGAAATCTGTAAATTACTGCATTTTGGATAAATGTTTATATTGGAAAAATGCTAGTGGATTATTGCTTAAATTTTTTCCTGAGAATGATGCAGATAATATCAAGCATGAGCTTCATGAAAGATAATGTGGAGGCCACCTCTACTGGAAGTCAACTACTAACAAAATTTTTAGAGCTGGTTACTACTGGCCCACCCTCTTTCAAGATGTCCATAAAATGATTACTGCCTGTCAGAAATGCCAGATTTTTGAAGGGAAAAGAAAATTTCTTCCCTTACCTCTGCAACCAATCACTGTTGAAGCTCCTTTTCAGCAGTGGGGTCTAGAATTCATTTGGGAAATCCATCTCGCCTCATCTGCCCAACATAGATGGAGCCTCACAGCAACATACTATTTTACCAATTGGATAGAAGCTATCCCATCTAAGAATGCCACAGACTCAGTCATCATTTCATTCCTTGAAAACCATATAATGTCTAGATTTGGCTGTCTTAGGAAGATCATAACTGACAATGATGCTGCATTTGGGTCTAAAAACATGGTGGAATTCTGTCATAAATATTGGATTATATTGGGTCATTTTACATCGTATTACCCACAAGGTAATGGGTTGGCAGAATCCTCAAATAAAATTTTGGTAAACATAATCAAGAAGTTGCTGGAAGATAACAAGAAATTATGGAACAATAAGCTAGTACAAGCATTATGGGTAGATAGATTGACAGTTGAAAAGTCAATTGGGATGTCTCCTTACTAGCTAGTTTATGGAACTGATGCAACATTTGCAACTAGTTTGGGAGTGCCAGTTATGAAGTTGATCCAAGAATTACAGTCTGAAGATGATGATATGACAAGAAGAATAAAGAAAACTATAAATCTACAACAAACCAGAGAGGAAGTATACATCAGAGCACAACAACTACAAGAAAACATCAAGAAGCTATTTAACAAAAGAACCAAGGCAAGTGATTTTAAGATTGGTGATAAAGTATTGAAATGGGATCCAAGGAGAGAATATAAGGGCAAAAATGGAAAATTTCATAATTTATGGAAAGGCCCTTATCTTATTCAATCTGCCATTGGAAACAATGCATTCTTTCTACAAGAATTAGATGGAGCTGAATATTTTGGAGGTCCTGTCAATGGCAGGATCCTCAAACATTATTTTTGTTAACATATCCAACTTCAGATTTTTTCATTTTCATTATATATAACACTACTTTTGAATTTGAAAAAATAAAAATACAAAAACAATAGAAAAAGAGAAAAAGAGGGCAGAAATAAAACAAGAAAGGTACATCCCCATACCAAAAAAGAAAGGAAAAATATGAAAGTTTGCAAGCTTAAATGCCACTACCAAAAAGAGAGCACTGTTATTTATTCATATAGCCTAATCATGACTAGATAGATTTCAATTTACTACTCATAGGTTAGTGAATCAGATTTTCCAAATTGTTTAATCTTGGCTTATCAGTAGATTAGATTAGGATAGAAAGAAGTGGCTCTAATCAGACTAAAAATTGAGCCACAAAGAAGAAAAATAACTGGTTCAAACATGCTTAAAACTTGAACCAGGAAAAGAAGAAAATGACTCTAAACCGATCAAAATCTGAGTCATAAGAAGAATGAAGGATTTTTTTAATTTTCAGATATTAAGCCTTCACAATTTTGTTTTAAATTTCTGTAAATTTCAGTGTATGTGTAGCTTGTTTTTATGTCATAGTCTTACAAAAAATCAAACAACTTAATCATGGTTTGTTTGTATTTAAATTTCTGTTTTAGAAAATAGAGAATAAGATCTACCAGACAATCTAATCCTGGCAGATAGTAGCTTAGGTAGAGAATTAATGAGTTCAACTGTTTAATCTGAAATCATGGAAGAAATAAGGGTAGATTTAGATTAGTTTCCTGGTTTCAATACAAGAATAAAATGTTGATGTCAAAATTTTTCCAAGTCCAAGTGCACCTTATGAAGAAAAAATGTTAGGAAAAGTAGGCTGTGTAGGTAGAATAATTGGGAGAAATTTGTTTGATGATACAAAGTACTGACCATATTTTTAAGCAGCATGATCAAAGAAGAAAAGGTTGTCAATGGATAAGGCACAAGTCTACATTCCAGAGATCACTTTCTAAAGTTCTTGACACCTCCAAGGAGCTGCCATCCCCAAGTGGATCAACTGTTAGCCATCAGTAAATTTTTGTCATAGAAAATGATGGCTAAACAGGTCTTGAGCCTTCAAGAGATTATTTTCATAGAAAACTTCTCATTCTTGAAGCCTTCTGGTGTTTTCTACCTTAAGAGTAATCTTCACTGTTGTTTCCTTCAAAAATCCTCGAGAAGACCTGCTATATAAAGGAGACTGTTTTCAGCCATTTTCTCCATCTTTTCACCTTCATAATTTCCTTCAAAATCTCCTCATATCACTCATTTTTCCCCTTTATATATCCTTCATTTTCCTCTGATAAATACCTCTTTCCCTCTCATTTTTCCTCTATTCCCTTTGAAAAAATCCATTTTTTACCCCTCATTTCACCTAAAAATCCTTTAAAACCTATAAAAACCACCTTTTTATGGTTTGAATTACCCTATTTTACCTATGGGAACCTTTTTTAGGCTTACAAAACCCCTATTTTGGCCTAAAAGTGTGCCCTTTTATATACAGGCTTTAAGCCCCTAAGGGCTTAAATCTTTCACTTCTTTTTCTTCATATGACTTCCACCCGCGACCAGGTGCTAGCCCTCTAGCCCCTTTTCCTCCACCCTTGGTCCCTTTTTCTCCATAGAACGGCACTTATACCTTATCGCTAGCCCCCTTCTCTTACCTTTTATTTACCCCCGCACCCCTTGTAAAATACATTTTCCTTTCTATTTTCTCTGCCATATTTGTCAAACCCCGCGTTAATCCTAGTCGTAGATTTTTCTGATCCAATGGCACTGAATCACCTCCCTCATCCCTCCTCTTAGCCCTTCACACCCCACTTCTGGTCCCATAATCCTCCATCGGACCCTTCCCTTCCTTATTCTTTAAGCCCCCTTCCCTTTGTTTTTTCCCTTCCATACTTGTTAAATCCCAGAGAAATCTCAACCATAGATCAAAGGCCTCAAGCCTTGATCTAACAGCCACCATGCTTCCCCTCTCACCCTCCATTCTCCCAACTAATATATATCCATCTGTTAGCCACCTATAAATTTTTGTCAAGAAAACAGGTGTCTAAATATTTTTCTATGCCTTCAAGAAATACATTTCCTCTGAAAACATATCATTCTTGAAGCCTCAATGTGTCTTTTTCCTTTGAAGAGATCTTCACTGTTGTTTCCACTGAAAAAATCCTCACTGTTTGTGAAAGAATTGTGCTCAAGAAAGCCTGCATATGCTCCCTTTTATCTCTGCAAATTCTCTATTTTAACCCCTTTTTCCTTATCTAAATTTCCCCAAAAACCCCCAAAATCCCTTCCCAAGTCCTCCAAATCATCGAACTCCCCTTTTAAAACCTTGTGAGTCCCTTCATTTGGTGAAAAAAACCCCTTATTCCTCTACCGGAACCCACTGTCAGCCTTAAAAAACTCTATTTTTAGGCCTAAAATCCATTTTTTACCATATATCAAGCTTAAGCCCCCTTCGGCCTGACCCTCAGCCCCTTTTTTCTGCATACGACCAGCACCAGGACCAGGCGCTAAGCCCCAGGCACTAATCGCAATCAGAAGTTCGCGGTGAGCACATTTCCTTTGTTAACTGAAAAGTTTTGATGCGAGAAATGTTATTTCAATCAACCACGGGCTCGATCTGAGCCGTTGATCTCTTAATATCTAACGGTCAATGTTAATCACATAATCGCCCATCAACCTCTTTCCACTATCCCTCTGCTGCGATCTCCACCATTGATCCCTCAATGATCCCACGGCCATCGCAACATCACATCATCGCCAATCGCAATGCGCCACACTTCGTCTCCCCGTTTGGCCGACTCCCGATTAGATTTTGGCTGTTGAATCCACAAGAACCAATGGCCAGGATTTGATCACTCTCCACCTCATGTGCCCTCCATTACTCTCCCTCTGATCAATCTCCACCGTGGATCTCCGCTTGATCCGACAGTCCACGCTTAATCGCAAGTTCAAGCCTCGTAGTTCTGGCCCCCTGCCTTCTCCGATTGCGATTGGATCTTAGTCGTTCGTTCCCTTTGATCCAATGACCCTTCTTCTCCCCGCCCACTCACATTGAACCTTTATCTCCGCTCTCTCTGTGAAATCTCCGTCGTCTATCCCTTAGATCTGATGGTCAATATTTGTTCCATCATGCTGATCGGACGACCCATATTAAAACCACCGCTGACCCTATCCCACTGTACCGACTGTGCATCTCTCCATATTGTGCTCCATCCTACACCGTCAGATCTCCCGGTCCCACATCCGACGGCTGAGGTGCATATCACATTTTTTCAGTGTCCGACAGTTAACATTTCAAAATTATGCGATGTAAGCGGTTTTTAAAGGACACGTGTTGGGCAGTAGAGCATATCGCATTTTTTCAACAAAATTTCAAAGCCACTTTGAAATCGCGTGAAAACAATTGTTTTCCCCCAAAAACCACTTCCCCCCTTCTGCCTCCGAAAGCTCTTCTTGAAGATATTGACCGTTGATCTGTATAGATCTATGGCCCTCATTCCATCGCGTTCCCATTGTTATAGTATCATTTTTCACCCTCAGGTGATTCATGATTGTCTTTATGGCTTTGGGCACCCATTCCCACAGACTTGAACAAAATTCATTAAAAACAGTGTAAAAATTCCCATACGCGGTTATGCACAGACTTTTCCGCATGTATACATGAGTCCATATGTACTTTTCCACGTATGCCATTAAAATCATTAAAAAATATATAAAAATTCCCTATTTTCGGGCTGGGTTGATGGTTACTCCAGTAGTTCAACTACCCCAGCACATGGCCAACTGTTTCCAACTGATTGAAACTACTTTGAGGGAGTATAAAAGCCCCTCATTTGCATGGCCTAAGGGAGAGAGAAATTTTATAGACATTATACTCTGTTGGAATCCCAATTCAAGTCTGAATTCCCGTGCCTCCTGCACTTTCCTATATTTATACAGGAAACCCTTGTTCCCTAGAGATGTTCATCCGTTTATATGCCATCTCGAGTGCACAAGTCTTGAAAGTATCTTAGCGAGGCAAGGGTGGGACAGATCCGGACGACGGTCTGTTCGAAGATCGTGGAAGGATTCAGGTGATCTCTCCACTTTTACTACTGTACATGCTGTTCGTAATAATGAAGAACCATCTTGTTCCTGAACCTATGTGTTAATGTTTATTTATATGTGTGAAAAGATTATCATTTAAGCATTTATTATGGTTTATATAATGTTTCACATGGATTGCACTAATTTTTAGGAGAAGTCTATGCTGTACAACTAGGTTTCCGTGCACGTTCTTTCTTGTTTTCCAGGTTGAAGGAGGAAGAAGGGTTGCTGGGGGTTTGGACCCCGCGGGATCTACATCGAACGTAGGACTACGGGTGAGTTCTACTATCGTTGTTATCTAGTTTTTAGCATTCAAGTGTGGTTGTGTGTGAGTCCTTCTGAATAGCATGCCCTGATCTGTGGCGGTTTTGACCCAACAAACCTCTAGGGTGTTTTTCCCCGAAATAGAACTGGTGACTCCGTTGGGGACCACATTCTTGTGATTCCCCTGTTGGGTGGTTTCAGATGTTTGAAAGGTTTCCAACAGTTTTAACTTTCATTTCCAGTCCAGTTAACTCTTTCTCAGTCAGACTGAAGACCTGGTCCTTATCCAGGCTTGATTTTTTTTTAATTTTCATTATTTACCTTTTAATACGCGGGTTTGTCTACACACAGACGCGTATACACGCAGTTTTTGTTAAAGGGAGTCGCGTATATGCGGGTTTCCTTTAACACAGTTGCGTATGCACGCTTGTTTCAAAACTATCAAGTCGCGTATTTCTGGGTCAATTTTGAAATTTTAGGTTTCTTGGATTTTTAGTCTTGTCTGCCTGTGGAGACCTGTTCCTACAGTGTCTTTATATCCTCTGGATTATGTTGAAAGTGGTCTTTGGTATTTTCTCTCTCTTCTTTGGTCAAAAACTAGCTTATTTGGAAACGTTTGTTTCTTGTGCTTGCATTTCTGGTTCGAGTACCAAGATCTCTTCCTGGAGATTCTTGGCTGTTCTGCTTCATCAGGACAGAAAGCCTCTGCTCATTTACTCTTTCCTACCTTTGTGTCTTGCTTTGCACTTCGATTTTTGCCCATTTCTTGGTTGGTTTTCTTGAGTTCAGTTGACTAGGTCTTGTTGCAATTTTTGAAGAGTCTTTCTTGGCTCTTTGAAGTTTTTGTTTGCTGCAAGGTTGTACTATTCTTCTAGGCTGAGTTACTGAGTTTCTTGTCTTATTTTTCTCATATAAATCTTGCTACTAAGTAGCCCTATAAGACTTGGAGCATTTTTGAAGTTTTTGCTTGAGATTCAGAGTTGTTTGGCTTGGGATTTGATAGTTTTCTTGGTCTCTTCGAGCTCTTTCTTTTTATAAAATTCAAAAGCTCAAAAAACATTTTGTTTTGGCGTTTTCTTTTTTTTGAATTTTTGTTTTCGTTTCGTTACATCTGTTGAAGCTTTTTTGAGATTTCTTGCCTTTGGTTTTCAAATTGATTTTGGGAAAGGAATTGTCATTGTTTTCTTCCTCTTGTTTCAAGTATTTTGTGTCTTTATACTAAGAGTTTCTGATTTTGGGAACTAGCTTTCTGGACAACCAAAAAGAGATAAAACTGAAGGATATTTGGGAAATTTCTCTCTGCTTTAGGAGATTTTTCATCTTAGAATTTGCATGCTCTTAGTGATTTGCATCAGGTGCACTTAAGCATTTAGTAATTTTCATAGTTTTTGTGAGTGTGAAGTTTGTTATCTGGAAAGAAAAATAAAATTTTTAGTCGCGTAGAACCTGTGTAGAAGTTGCTTTTCATCGAAAGACAATTACTGCATTTGCATGTAGTTTTTTTTTTATTAATTTCTTTTCTGCGTCAAAACACAACAAGTTTCATTTCCGTATCCCTTTGACTTAACATAACAGCCGATTAAAATAAGCAATATAATTTAAAAGCAACTAGAAAGTTTTTATTAAGTGTCATACACCAACTAGCTAGGTTGTAGGGGCTTGGATTAGGTGAGTGGAGAGTTAACTCTCCAAGGCCGCTCAAACAAAACATAGAAGTTGATTAATTGAGCGAAATCCAACTCCGTTAGGTGGACCGGGAAAGCTCTCCTCCAGAGAGTCAAGCACGAGGAGAAGTGAAGGCTGAGAAGAGAGATACCCCCTCTCTGATTTGTTGGATCTAACCTCAAGACTGTTCTGCCCGGCTTCTGACATGGATTGGTGCCCATAGTTGCCACTCCTAGGTTCCACATAGGTGACCGTGGGGGGGAATACCCATGGTACTTGAGGCAAACGCCGCATCACTTCCAGCAGTACTTCTGGGGGGTGCCCTTGGGAAGCTTGGGTACTTGTGCCGGTAAAGGATGTTGTTAGGAGGTCGGCGTAACTGTTTCTGTTACCTTCGCTAGTAGGCCTGGGCCGTAATTATCCCAGACTACTTTTGGGAGGTCCTATATTTCGCTTTCTTGTATTTTGGTGTCCGATCCTAATCACCCGAAGCAGAAATACCTGAAGGCTATTTTCTTGATTGTATCTCAGGGATTTCTTTTTGTAGTGAGTGCTCTTTTCTCCTAGCTTTCCTAGCTTTATACTTTTTGAGTCTAATTAAAATTTGTTAAAGTGGCTGATTAAGCGCCTCGTCGATCGAGGAGAATCCGGGGGTTATCTCCCGAGAGTTCAGAGCCTTCTTCAAGAAGGCATAGGAGTAGTTTAGCAGGTGAGTATAACCCTGTGGCGTCTGACGCAGTGGAGAGAGATCCTCCACAAGGGTCTAAAGGTTTTGGAATTATTTCTGGTGTTGGTTCCGAGAGAAGCGTTCCGCTCACCTCGCGAGTTTTATTTCCGCAGGAAGAAGAAGTTCAAATAGAGGAAGTACCTGAACCCTCTGTGTCACTTCCATATCCTCCTCCTCCTGATTATCCATTCGTTTTTTAATACATCAGACCTGAGTCAGAGAGACCGGAAGATCCTCCGTATTATTCATACCTTTCGATGGCCACGACTGGGAACGCGGCTTTTGCTGTGAGTGTTGCAGGAATTTAGACTCCTACTTCTGTTAAAGGGGGAGGCACTATTGCTATATCTTCAATTGCTTCTAGTACTGTTGTGTTTGGCTCTGGTTTCACCCAAGCACGTGCTTCTCAATCTAGTCCCTTTTGTTTTGGAATGCCCACTAGTGGGATTCCTTCTTTTTCCTTTTCCACTGCTGCAGCTGTATCTACACCCATGTCTTCCATGGCTAGTGGATCAGCTTCTTTTCAAGGGTTCCCTTTTGGAACTGGGCACATTCCTAGTTCAAATCCTTCTTTAGGGTCCTTTCTGTTTACTTCTCAGACCCAGAGTTTCAACCCTTGGTCTGGAGGTCAAAATTCGACTACTTTTACAGGTTGGAACCCTGTATTCACCATAGCGGGGGCAGGGAATCAGTTTTACGCTGGTCACCAAGGGAATGCTTCTTTCCCTTCGTCGAGTGCTTATCAGACCTTTTCCCCTCTTTCTAATGCCTGGAACCCCTATCAGGGGCTTTCCTCTTCATTTCATACTTCAGTGGGGGGAACTGGTCCGGTTTTGGTAACTCTGCGTTGGGAGGAGGTTCTTCTCCTTTTTCTACGAGTTCTTTCTGGCAACCTGGTGCCTCATCAAATCCAGGTTATTCTTTTTAGAATGTTGGGAATTCATCCTATCAAGGATGGAATCCTCAGGCTCCACCTCGTTTACCTTTTCTAGCAACGTTAAACTTGCCAGATCTGTCGAAATTGACGAATGATCTGATCCGGTATAGTCCGAGGTGGCCTCCGGTTCCCACCAAACTTCCTTCAGACGTTCCAAAATTTGAAGGTAAGAATGGAGAGGATCCAGCTGATCACATCACCACTTTCCATTTATGGTGTTATTCTAACTCCCTGATCGATGATTCGATTAGGTTGAGATTGTTTCAACACACCCTAACTAGAAACGCTGCCAAATGGTATATTGAGCTAACTGGGGGCAGTTTTGCTACATTTGGAGAACTGGTTGTTACATTTCTAAACCATTTTCAGTTTCCTGTCCGTTATGACGCTGGGGCTGAACTCTTGGTTAATTTTAAACAGGATGACGTAACCCACATTTCTGACCATATTCAGGAATGGCGGAGAAGGAAGAGGCTTATTAAAGCTCATATTCCAGGAGAATTCCTTTTGGAATGGTTTATGAAATCTCTGCAGTCATAAATTTCTAAAGATGTATCCCTGTCTGGGGTATTTTCTGAGGAACAGGCCATTTTTAGGGCCCAACAGCTTGAATTGATATATTCTCAGTCTGGGTTCCTTCATAAATATTTTCCCAATGCTCCTCACTCCAAATTAGATTTATCCAAAACTAAGCCTGGTCCTCATGGTGATGGACTTATTGGGTCAATCAATAGTGGTGCAGCTAGCCTGCTTACTCAATTGCAGTAGTTATCTTTGCAATCTGCTCCTTCTGGTCAGGTTGTGCCTACTGAGTCATCGCCTTCCCAATCTTTGTCGATAAATGCTGTCCAAAATTCCGATCCCAAAGGAAATCAACAATCCGAAGGGAAGAAGAAGGGACGAAATAATAAGAAAAAGGGCAAGAATGGGAAGGGTAATGCAAATTAAACCAACGAGCATGTTGGTGAGGGTCAAAAGGATAAAAATAAAGTGAAGTTTCCATGCAAGTTGTGTGCTAGAGACCATCTTACACACCTTTGCCCTAAAATTCAAGATGCGCAGCGCTTGCTAGCTCAGCAGGGTTCTTCCAGTTCCCAGGTTGTGTTAACAAACCCTTTTCCCCAAGGGCAACAACTAGTTGTTGGCACGAATCAAAATCCTGGGGCTTCCTCTCGGGGCACCCAGGAAGGGGAAATTCCATCAAACATATTCATGATGAGTGCTCACGTGGATGTCGCTACGAGATCCCGTGATTATGGCAGAGAAGAGTCTTCGAAAGCTAAGGATGCTCTTGATGCTACTGAGTCGCTTCATATTACGAGGCCTACTATTGAGCCTATACCTCGAATGCCCAAAGCATCTACCAAGCATTCGACGATTAATCCAAACACTAGGGTTGCCCAGAACTACTCTATTGTGGAAGATCTGGCCAGAGTCCTTGTGCCATGTCAGCTTTAGAGGTGCTCCAGTCTTATCCGGCTCAACGCAGTGCTTTGCTCACTGCCATTGGGGCTATTGATCCAAAAAAATATCTTATGATTACATTTGATATGTCTAATTTTAAAAAGAGACTCTCCCATCATATGGCTTTTCATATTAAATCATCGTACCGGAAGTGCAACATCTTTCAGACGGTTGTTGATGAGGGTGCTTCCACATGCGTGATGTCTCTCACATGTTGGAAGACGATTCGATCTCCCAAAACTGTTCCATCTATCACTCTTCTGACTGCGTTTGATGGTCATTCTCACAGACCACATGGTATTGTCCCAGCTTTGCCTATCTCTGTTGGGGGAAAAACTGTGAATATAGAGGTTGAGGTAGTTGATGCAAGCTTGGACTACAACCTTCTGTTGGGGAGAAACTGGATTTATGAGATGGATGCCATTGCATCCTCATTATTTCGGATTATTTGTTTCCCTCACAAAGGGAGGATTGTTACAGTGGATCAGCTGGACTGTCCTCCTGTAGACCCAAATGCGTCTACTGACTCAACTGTTCCAAAGTTGGATAATACTAAGGTGCCTGTTGAGAATTTAGGGGTTGGAATGTATTATTCCTTGATGGGTACTTTCGATATTCCTCCTCCTACGGTTCATATAAATCCAATTTCATCCTCCAAGGCTCCTCTTCGAAGAGAGTTATTCAGAACTCATTATTTTTCAGACCCTTGGACCTTACCTTCCCCTACTGCCACATTAGCGGAAGGTCAAGTGGGTGGAATGGCATTTCCTATGTCTGTAGCTGAGATTGCTTATCAGTCTATTGTTGACTCTGCCGAATCCATCCCAGCTCCTCTTTCACCGGAAGAGTTGGATGGAAATGTGGCTCCGGCTTGGACACTTAGTTCTTCTTCTGCCCAGGATTGCCTTGATATCACTCTTCCATCTGAAGAGGCCATCCTGGAGGCTATGACTGGTATAGATAGACCGTGGGATGATTTGCATCATCGGTCTTACTTTTTACCTGATTTAAGTGAAGTTGAATCAAGTTTTCTGAGTCCTCCGTCTCCTGGTCCTGTTCGCCCAATATTGAACCCTTTAGCACCAACACAGGTTTATGTTGAAGGGAACATGGCTGTGATTTCTCCAACTATCCCGGTGAAAATTTCCAGGGATCCCAATATTATTGATAATGTCTTCATCGGAGCTGAATGTTCCCCTGAAGAGATTCAGATTTACACCGAGCTCCTTAAAGAGTATAGGGATGTATTTGCTTGGTCTTATGAGGAAATGCCTGGTATAGATCCATCTATTGTCCAGCATGAGATCAAGACTTATGAAAACGATAAGCCTGTGAGGCAAAAACTTCGTCCGGTCAATCCTAGGAAGGCAGCAGCTATCAAAGCTAAGGTGGAGAAGCTGCTTAAGGCGGGATTCATTTTCCCTGTTCCTTTGACTGAATGGGTTTCAAACCCTCTTCTCGTAGATAAAAAACAAGGAACAATTCGAGTTTGCATTTATTTCAGAGACCTAAATAAAGCATGTCCTAAAGATAATTACCCCACACCATTTATAGATTAGATCGTTGACGAGTGTGCCGGTAATGATATTTTCTCCTTCATGGACGGTTTCTCTGGATATAATCAGATTACTATCCATCCTAAAGATCAGCATAAGACTGCCTTTATTTGTCCCTGGGGTACTTTTACATACAAGAAGATGCCTTTTGGTCTTAAAAATGTTGGGGCTACGTTTCAGCGGGCCATGTCATATTCCTTCCACGACATCAAAAAGATTATCGAGGCGTATTTGGATGATTTAGCTACTCATTATCGAAAGAGGATGGATCATCCTGCTCACCTCCGTCAAATATTTGAACGGTGTCGTTTCTATAAGATTAGGTTGAATCCGAACAAGTGCGTTTTCGCGGTTACATCTGGTCAGTTATTTGGATTTATTGTGTCTAGGGAAGGGATAAGAGTAGATCCCTTCAAGTTTGAGGCAATACTTCAGTTGCTTCCCCCGTCCTCTGTTCGTCAACTTCAAAGTCTACAAGGAAAGTCTAATTTTCTTCGGAGATTTATCGTAAATTATGCTGAAGTTACCAAGGGATTTATGAGATTGTTGAAGAAGGGAGTTCCATTTCTTTGGGATGAATTTGCTCAACACTCATTCGATGCTTTGAAAAAAGCATTGACCTCTGCTCCTTTATTGAGTCCACCTGATTATAGCAGGGATTTCCTTTTGTATCTTGCAGCAGCAGAATCTACTATTGGTATGGTTCTGGTTCAGGAAGATGATGCTCTTGCAGAGCATGTTATTTACTATCTTAGTCGAGGATTGATAGGACCTGAACTCCGATACACTCCGATAGAAAAGTTAGCTTTAGCAGCAGTTCATGTTGTGCAACGACTCCGACATTACATTATTCTACGAAAAACTTATGTTTTGGCAGCAGCCAATCCATTTCAGTTTGTCCTCAGTAGGCGAGTGATTGGGGGCAAATACAATAGATGGATTGTGATTTTGCAGGAATTTGATCTTGAGTTTATGTCTGCCAAGTCCAAGAAATCATTAGTTTTCGCGGAATTGATCTCCGAGTTGCCCTGTGGGGAAGAAATGATTTATGATGAATCCTTCCTGGATGAACATTTGTTTCTTATCTCTCCACAGGATCCTTGGTATGGAGATATAATTGTGTATCTCCAGATTGTGAAGTTTCCCTCTACTTTTTTGAAAGATGAGCGTCATAAGTTGCGTCACTTGGCTAAGAATTACTTGATTATTGGTGATGCTTTATACCGTTGAGGGGTTGATTCAATCCTAAGATGTTTCTTAACTCTAGAAGAAGCTGCGGCTATGCTGAATGATTGCCGCAGTGGAGCTTGTGGTGGTCATTTATTTGGGCTTGCTACAGCCTAAAATATTTTGCGTGTTGGGTACTTTTGGCCTTCGATTTTCAAAGATTGTGTGGAGTCGGTCAAAAAGTGTCATCTGTGTCAAGTTTATACTCGAAAAATACGTGCTCATCCAGCTCCGCTTTTTCCAGTCATTACTGTCGATCCCTTTACAAAGTGGGGTATTGATTATACTACTTGTAACCCGCCTTCGGCTAAAGATCACAAGTACATTATTGTAGCAGTAGACTACATTACGAAGTGGGTCAAGGCTATGCCTACTTTCGGGAATGATGGTGAGACTGCAACTCTTTTTCTTTTCAACCAGGTTATTGCTCATTTTGGTATTCCTAGAGAGATTTTCACTGATCATGGCAGTCATTTTCAAAATAGCATGATGGCTGAGTTGGCTCTAAAATTAGGTTTTCGGCAGGAGCATTCATCTCCATATTATCCTCAAGCCAATGGGCAAGTGGAAGCCGTGAATAAATCCTTGAAGACAATTCTTCAGAGGACAATTGATAAAGCTCGATCCAACTGGCATATTATGTTATATCCTGCACTTTGGGCATACAGGACGTCAGTGAAAACTGCAACTGGCTTTACTCCGTTTCAGCTAGTGCATGGGTTGGAATCCGTATTTCCCATTGAATGTGAGATTCCTTCTCTTAAGTTAGTTGTTGAACTTCTTCTTGAAACTTCTAGTCTTGAAGAATGTCTCCTTCATCTAGAACATCTCGATGAGCAGCGTGGAGATGCCACCACGATGAATGAAGCGCATAAAAACTGAGTTAAAGTTCAGTACGATAAGGGGGTCAAGCCTAGGGTTTTTTCGGAAGGTGACCTTGTTTTGGTCTATGCCCAAGAAAAAGATGCCCTAGGGGTAGGAAAATTTAATTCTATGTGGTATGGCCCCTTCATCGTTAAAAAATTTCTTAAGAAAGGGGCATATACCTTGGTTGATTTTGAAGGGAACGAGTTGTCGGAGCCCAGAAATGGGTTCTATTTGAAAAAGTATTATGCCTAGGCTTCGGCCTGGCATGTTGCTTTTGTATATAGTAGTTGTTTTTTGTACATATCTGGTTGTTTTTCGATCTTTGATGGGTTGGTGATGTTTTTGATCTGCTTTGGCAGGTTGTGTCGGATGTCATGAGTCATTTTGGTTTCGCTGATGGTGCTAGTAGACACACCCGGAACTTAGCTTCCGTGGCTTGGGTGCTTCATTATCCATCCGATCAGCTGTTAGTATCAAGAGGGGTCTGCATTGATCCTGCTTCAGTTAACATAGCAGAATACACTGCAGTTGTTTATCTACTCTCGGAAGCAATATATTTGGGTGTTGATTCGTTGGTAGTTTTCTTGGACTCTCAGCTAGTGGTGTCACAGTTGAACAATACTTATCAGGTTCAAGATCCATTTTTACTTCGGTTGTTCTTGAGGGTACTCTTGTTACAAAGATCATTTCAATTTTTAACTTTCATTCATATTCCTCGAGCTGACAATTGGATGGCAGACTCATTAGCTAATCAAGAAATTGATTGGAATATTAATCATTCCATACAATAAGATTTAATCATCAAAAACATCATATATTTTGATACATTTGTCACATCACATCAAACATCGTTGTATATATATCATCAAAGTGTTAAAAAAACTATACAAAAATTTGGATCCATAAGGTCATACAAAAATTGGGCTTATGCTCGATCATGTTCAGTCTCAAAAAATAATACAGTCATCTGATACATCATATATATCTAATCCTGTGGTCCATGCCTAGAAGTTGTGTTCCTATAGAACACAATCGCAGTGGCAACTCGGCGGAATAACCGTACCCAGTCACGGGGTACTCCTACCACCTGTCTCTGGATGGCTTCAGGAAGATCTTCCACTACAGCCATAGGTACTTGGCGGGTTAACCCCTCCAAGTTTCTCTGTACGGCATGGAGGGTTCTGTCTGAATCTACTGTATCTGCCTTGCCTCTGCGACGCTTATGTCGTGGGTATCCCTCAGGTCGAACTGGTCCAATATCCGTTTCATGATCATTTTAAAAAATTGTAAGTCATTTTGAATCCAATCAAAAACATGTTTGTTTTTCACATTTTTTCACACATATTGAAAAAATCCAAAAAATTATATAAGTCAAAAAATTGCAAACTTACCGACTGTGCCCCATGCTACGTCTGGTGGAAGGAAAAGATCTGGATCGCCACGAAAGTCCATCCCTGCATAGGGATAGTCATCCACAACGATGATTTGTTCTCTCCACCATTGGAAGAACTCATCATCTCAAGTGGTCCGGGGAACTTCACTTCCCCCCAATCTCTTCATCATGTCTGCCCAGTGGGCAATTCTTGGGTCTCTCGGGCTGCTGATGGTAGAGATCACTCTGGGTCTCAGCGTTGGAATCTTATCGAAGAAGAATGTCATCAAAATTGTACCATATCCAAAAAAAATTGTCTTTGTTTTTCGGATAGAAGTCAATTGTTGCTTCATGTTCATCAGTAGAGTTGTGCACCAATCATATACATGAGTTAAGCATTCCACTGCTATACTCATTTGCGTCCTAGATGCCTGGTGTAGAGAAGCTGATCCTGCTACTCTCCCAATGGTAAAAAGGAGGATTTTCATGTGCAAGTCTCTTAGATCTTTGATAGCAATTTAAGTTCCAGCTTTCTTGGAACCCTCTACGTAATACACGTGGATGCAATCTTCCATGGTTAGCCCTCCCAAAGGCTTATCGTGCAAGTCTACTAGCTCCCCCCTCCGGGAGAGTCCAGTAATAAGATATATATCTTCCACTTCGATGCGTATGGGCATCTGATCTATAATGAAACAATGTTCTTTCGGTTCCCAATAGTTCACAAGAATTTCGAGCAACCGGACATTACTCTTCATATTTGGCATTTTGAAAAACTTGAGCAATCCGCAATTCTGAAGAATATTCAGTTATACTTGGTCCTGCATGACTTCATTGTCTATAGCACTGTGTTCATGCTCTCTCCATGATATGGTCATCCTGCAAAATTTCAATAATTCGTTCATTAGCTACGCATTTTTCATTTTGGGTCACGCATACGCGACTTTCTTTGTGCACAGTCGCGTATATACGCGACTTGATCATTATCAACCCACGTATGCGCAAACCCGTGATTTTTAGAAAGAGATTCTACGGTGAAAATTCCTAAATTTTAATTTATGAATGGACAAAATGAATAGCAAGGATGGTTTATGAGCTTACCTAACAAATTCAGTGAAGATTGACGGTCGGTTGCTCCTGTTTTGAAGAAAGAGGCTTTTTCCTCCAGAGCACTTTTTCCCAAATCAACAATGTAACAATGAACCAAATATGAGGTAATTTGTCTATTTATGCCCAAAAAGTTGAAAATTTTCGCAAAAATTTGTTATGCTTATTTTTTCAATCTATCTTAAGCTGCATAACCCAGATGCCTGGAAGTGCCCAGATTGGTATATTTTCAGGTACATTTTGACGAATTTGAGATTTTTCCCGGTTTTTTATCCATGACTGCTGACTCGTCATGGCAGGTATATGATCTTCACTGGCATATAGGTTAGGGAATCCACTTTCCATTGCATTTTGCATACTAGCCTCCATTCTGATCACTTGCCATAGGGTCGATCCCATCAGATCATGAGTATTACACCCATTTCACTCGCCGATTATTTAATCATGACTTGGTGGTAGAGCCTTCCTTTACATGGGCTTCCTAGTTAGTTCCTCGCAATCACTTGTTTCCCGTGCTATGTTTTATGTAGGCTCGGGAGTCCTCTTTAGTCCCGCCATGACTTATGTGTTGAAGCTTCATTCTTCTTCTTCCTCACTATCATTTTTCTGGCTATTACCCTAGAGTCTCCCTGGTGTTGTTGAGTTGTATTACTGCATTGCATATTGGCTACTTGTTTATCCTGGCCTTTAGCCAGCTTCATTCGGACTCAATGTTTAAGCCAACTTTTGAACTTAACCGTATGTACAAGTTAAACCATTGCATGCACTTAGCTATCACGACTTGACACCCTTTTACCCATGGATGGAACATTCCTCTGAGTATCGCTTACCAGTTTCCGCCACCTTGCATTGAACATAGGATCGTTCCACTCCCAGGAACTAGTGCATCTGTTTCTTGATACTTGTTCTATCCATTGTACCATAGCATTCTTTTATTCCTTTTCAGGCTTATTATATGAAAAATACAAAAAAATTAAATATAACAAAAAGAGCGGGAACGGGATGTAACTTCGTAATTTTGATGGCAGTATAGTGTCAGTTTGTCTCCCTTGAACAAAGCATATACACTTATATATCTTTCCTCCATTTGGGATGGTTTTAGTTTTGACCTAGGTTCAGCCTTTACCTTGTTTCACTTGTCAGTCCTCCCTCGGTTGGTTATCTCTTCCAATCATATGGAGAGTTTGTTCTGCCTCCTGCATAACAGACTTATACAGTGTCACTTTTTTACTACCATGGTCATCACGAGTCGTGCTTTTGTTCAAGGGAAGTCTAACCAGAGTCGGCCATTCTACGGTGTCTCTTGACTCATTATTCAGTCGACCTTCCAAGTCTTGTTAATATCTTGTTCTATCACATCAGATGTTTTGGTCCTCTGCTCGTGTTGGTTTGAGAAGGTCTCCATTGACTTCTCGCTGGCGGGTTTGTCTCTTATCGACTATGACACATTTCTCTGAGAGAAAACCTAGAGCCGCACCCTGGCCCTATTTCCATCATTGATAGGTGACCTTGTGCTCATCATTTGATCATCATTATGGGTCTTTGACTGAGTGGTTTCCCCTGTGTTCGACGTTAGCATACATTATCACACTTGGGATTCGTGCAGTACCTTGATTTCCATTTGACCCTATCGGTGGATATCTCGCCTCTGTGTCAGCTTTCATTATTGGTTGGTTCAGAGGGTTTCTTCCGTGCACTAGCTTCATCTTGTGCATGTCAAAAACGTACTTCGGTTTGGTTTTGTCACTCTACTTCATCCAATTCCTTCCAAATTTTGGCCTGTGGGTTACACTCACGCTGGACTGATGTGGGATGCCTTAATGCCTTCCTTCCAGCAGATCTTTTCCCATCGACTCCAACTCATTGCTCTGGGAATAAGGTCTAGAGTCTTTTTGTCAGTACCTTAGGGTTTGCAGTCATCAGTGGCAGACTCTTCGCTATCGACAGTGGGGATTCATCATTGCCTCTTGATTGGTAGATTCTTTCAAGTGTTCGACTTCAACTCATTCATTCGCACTTGTTAGATTGTACTGGGGCACCTTGACACTCATTTTCATTATTGGTGGGTTGTCTCACGTTGGTTAACGGTATACATTATTGACCGGTAATCCAACGATTTCTCACATGGTCGACTTCAGCTCATTTATTCCCATTGTGTAGAATTGTGCCATAGTGATCGATGAAGACCTCGGGTTGCATCAGCATTTCTCGGTTCACTTTTGACAGTCCATTCAGTTTCTGCCAGTGATGCCGTTCACCCTTATATGTTGCAGTGTCAGTACAGCAGCATCCTATATGTTGGCTCCCGAGTTGCGTGATTGTACCGTTTATTCCACCTCTTATGATTTGGTACTTGGAGATTCAATTACTTATATGATCAGACATCCAGTTTCAGCATCATTGATCAGCTTTCTATATGTGATACTTAGACATTGATTCTGACTTGTACTTCCGGGCCATGCTCAGATGATTCATTGTGTACTTCCAGTTCAGCTATACTTGTATACATTTTGGATCTATTATGTACTTTCGATATGATGTATTTTTGACTGAGCATGGGTATGCCCGCCTCAGCATGAGTTGACTCTCTGTTTTCTTTCATTGGTTTTTGGCAGGCTGAAATCTGGTGAAGTCCTCTCTTGTCCTTGTGAAGTTCTTTCTATGTGCATAATACATTTCGGCCATCATGTACCCCTTCTGACCTCATATATTAGGGGGCATCTGTTATAGCATCATTTTTCACCCTCTGGTGATTCATGATTGTCTTTATGGCTTTGGGCACCCATTCCCACAGACTTGAACAAAATTCATTAAAAACAGTGTTAAAATTCCCATACGCGGGTATGCCCAGACTTTTCCGCGTGTATACGCGAGTCCACATGTACTTTTCCGCGTATGCCATTAAAATCATTAAAAAATATATAAAAATTCCCTATTTTCGGGCTGGGTTGATGGTTAATCCAGTAGTTCAACCACCCCAGCACGTGGCCAACTGTTTCCAACTGATTGAAACTACTTTGAGGGAGTATAAAAGCCCCTCATGTGCATGGCCTAAGGGAGAGAGAAATTTTATAGGCATTATACTCTGTTGGAATCCCAATTCAAGTCTGAATTCCCGTGCCTCCTGCACTTTCCTAGATTTATACAGGAAACCCTTGTTTCCTGGAGATGTTCATCCGTTTATATGCCATCTCGAGTGCACAAGCCTTGAAAGTATCTTAGCGAGGCAAGGGTGGGACGGATCCAGACGATGGTCTGTTCGAAGATCGTGGAAGGATTCAGGTGATCTCTCCACTTTTACTACTGTACATGCTGTTCGTAATAATGAAGAACCATCTTGTTCCTGAACCTATGTGTTAATGTTTATTTATATGTGTGAAAAGATTATCATTTAAGCATTTATTATGGTTTATATAATGTTTCACATGGATTGCTCTAACGTTTAGGAGAAGTATATGCTGTAAAACTAGGTTTCCGTGCACGTTCTTTCTTGTTTTCCAGGTTGAAGGAGGAAGAAGGGTTGCTGGGGGTTTGGATCCCACGGGATCTACATCGAACGTAGGAATACGGGTGAGTTCTACTATCGTTGTTATCTAGTTTTTAGCATTCAAGTGTGGTTGTGTGTGAGTCCTTCTGAATAGCATTCCCTAATCTGTGGAGGTTTTGACCCAACAAACCTCTAGGATGTTTTTCCCCGAAACACCCATTCACATTTATGTTCATCGAACCTCCAAAGGACTTCATCGGAGGATCTCAACTGTTGATCTCCTCCTGAGATCTAACGGTCCACACTCAAATCTCCCTATGCCCTCCGGTCCCACTATTCAAAGCCCCTAGTCTTCATTTGATTTAATCATTTTCCTTTTTATTTCGCCCAACGTTAAAACTTATGTGTTCTACACTAAATTTAATTTCTTTAGCCTAACTCCTCTAAAGCCACTCCACTAGTAAATCTCCACCGTCGATCATCATCCCACAGTCTTATCCAACGGTCCAGAATGTCTTCTCACCAGACCTTCATCAAACTGATTCCTCCACCATTACACAGAAATTTTCACCATTTTCCACTTGTGACCACTTTTTTCACCGTTGCACCTCCATTTTCCACAGGCCTCCACAACATCCACGTCCACTCCCATGGATTTTCTTAACGAGCTTGTTGTTTGCAGGTGTTAAAGGACTACAGCTGCGCCCTGTGTCATTAGTCACAGACAAAGTTGTACAGTGGCGCAGGATGCCATTTTCAGAGCCAAAGATTGCAGAGAGAATGCCTGGGAAGGTTTTAAACGAAATATTTCATTAAAGGACCAGTGTTTAACTCTGTTTCAAACCCTCCAGTGCCATTAAACCTACAGTATTCACAGAAAAAGTCAACAGAAGCGGAAAAGAGTATCAGTGAAGGTTTAAAGTGATTTAAAGCATATTATTGAAGATTTAAAGCTTTAATCTAGTGTTAGAGGGAGAAAGTACAGATTGAAGATCTTATGAAAGACACAGAAGGCCTAATAAGGCCTGAAGCCCATAAACAAATCTTATCAGTGTTTCACATCACCAGAAGGTTCTTTCCCAAGAAAGGACGAGTTCCCATAATATTTTTATTCTCCATCAATGTTCCTGAGAAGATCACCACCCTGACAGTAGTCCTGAGAATTTCCAGCGCATTTGTTACACAGTATGGCAGGCCTGAACTCATTAATCTGCCTTACTTGCCCCAGAGTACTACAAAGTACAAACAACCGAGAAGTACATCAGATAACATACCTTTGAAGTTATTATCAGCCTGTCGAATACCACTCTTTCATCCAAAGATTACTAAAGTCAATGCATAGATATTAAAATAGAATGGGCCTCGAGCTCACTTCTTCCTCTGTTTTAATGTTTCATTTAAACTTCTATCTACCTCCTATGCCACTCTTTCAGCTATAAAACTCATGAAAATACATTGTAAAGTGGGTTGATCGGATAACTGTGGATTCTAAGTTGTTCCTTTGAGATAGAGTTATGTGTATTAGTTGTAAAATAGGCTGAGGAGAAAATTTCAGACTGAGTATCAAGTTGTTGGACAATGTTGTATATGACTGGTGTTGCTCTTTAATATGACAAGCATGCTTCATCGGATCCTGATTTAAAGCAACGGTGATGTGTTCTACCTTTGTCTCTTATTTTCCTTCTGTAATTCATCATATTTCATTTCTCGGATAAGAATCAGTAATCTGGTATTAGGATATACCCTTGCATGGTACCCTAATGCTTCCCACTCTTCTTATCTTTGAAGTTTTCTACTAATTGTGCAATCTGAGAACTAATTCAAGAATAATTTAGCCAGTATAGTAGTTGGTTTTCCCTGCTTACTGATGCATAAATTTAGGATCTGTTCTTAGATGTTATTACTTAGTTTTAATTGACAGAATTGGGATACTAGGAGATTAGAGTTGATTCTGTCTCACTAGGGTCCTTTTCTAACAATTAAGCTTTTAAAAGATCCCTTAAGTTGAATGTCAAAGCATTGAAAGTTTAAAGTCTTTCTCTGATCTCAGGCTTCATCTTTGTGTTAAATATTAAATTTTTTCTCTTGTCTGAAGAGTTAGCCTCTTTAGGAGTTTGTTCATAGACGGTTAAGGCATGTCCTATCCCTAGATTAGCTCCTAAGTCATCACCTTGGAGGTTTCCTTGTCATTCACCTTCATTCCTTATCATTTCATGACATACTATCATCTTTAAAGATCCTCTGTTTTAGATGAATAGCCCATTTGAAAGCCTTGGATATTGAATTGTAAGTAAACCCTTTTATGACTCCATTGCCCAATGGACTTGATTTTTCTTTGAATTATCTCCCCATTGCCAAAAATCCTTCTTTTCTCACTTCTTGTCTTACATTGAACCCTTCGTTCATGTTTTCCAACAACCAAGCAAACAAAAATTACAACAACCCTTGTGCCTTATAGCTAGCCTAATACCTTAAAATCAAACTTCAAAGATATGTATCTCTTTGCCTTTATAGAGAGATCCCTCTCTGGATCCAGGAGGGTTAGATCCTGAGATCCCAAAGTGGTTTGATGTTGTCTTGTCTTTTGGTATTTCCAAATCTTCCAAAACATAGGAACCCCGACATAATGGCGACTCCACTGGGGACCTTTGAGTAAAACACCCTTTGAAACATCTCTAAAAACTCAAAGAAGACTATAGTAGCCTTGATTTGGTAGTTGATCACTGTGGTGGATAGTAAACCTTCTTGAGACATTTCAAACCCTCCACCTGGTGACTCCACAGTTCCTTAATGAATAAAGACTCCACTAGTGATCATTAGGCCTGCTGATTATCTTTGTTTTCATAAGACTCCACTTGGAGACCAGTTTTCATTACAACATCAGCCATATTAGAAGAAACACCTAGAATTAAGCTTCTTTGTTTGAGGCAAATATACTGGCTTCAAGAACCATTCATACTAGAGCTTATCCTAATCCAAATCACCTTGGAATAGTTGACAACCCTCAGAGCATTCTTAGGAAGTCTCCTACCCCTAAAAAGCCAACTATTATCATACCCATTCATAGAGCTAACTCTATACTAGAAAAATTTAAAGCTCTATCAGATACTCCATTTGACTTACACTCACCAAGCAGTTTACCAAGAACTAAGTCATCCAGTGCTTTAGACCAGGCAGACCTCGAGCTTCTAATTTCACCATCTCATAGTGGTCAACATATTAGGGATAGAGAGACCCCTCCATCTACACCCATGGATATTCATTTCATTCAAAACTTGGGCCTCTATCACCCTAAATCATCTCAACAATGTGTTTTTGGTCCTAGCATCTCTGTCATCCATATACCTACTTCACAAACCAATCCTTTACCTCCACTGAACATCATCCTGGAAGCATGGTATGCTCCCTTGGTGTTACCACAACCTTTGGATCCACTACCCAACGATTATCAATCAAAAATCCCTCATTTCACTAGCAAAGAGTCTACCACAGCTCAACATCATGTAGATAGGATGGAAGATGCCTTCGACTATATGGAAATTGAAGATGAAACCATTAAGATGAGGATCTTCGCTCAGAATTTAGGAGGAGAGGTGAAGAAGTGGTTTAAAGGCCTGCCTCCTAACAGTATCAATGACCTTCCTTCCTTGCACCAAAATTTCATAAACAAATTGGAAGTCAAAAGAAACCCTTTCCAAATCTTAGCTGAATATAAAAATATGAAAAGAAATTAGGGAGAGAGTGTCCATGACTACTCTACTAGATTTAACAGTGTCTACAATGCTCTTCCACCCCATATGAAACCTCCCCAAGGAATGGCCTTGGTGAAATACCCTGAAGGATTTGATGCTGACATGGCCTATTAGCTTAGGGAGAGAGATTACAACACATTGGAAGACATGAAAAAAGGATAAGTGTTTGTAGAAGCAATTTTTATTCAAAAAAGAGCTAGAATGAGGGATGAGAAGAAGGTAACCTATAGGGATGAAACATCATCTTCCACATCTGATCCAAAATATGATAGTCTAGCCAAAAACATGGAAAGGCTAGAGAAAATGATGGAAAACATGGCTGTCACAATCAGTAATCAGAACAGAAACCAAAATCAAAACCAGAACCAGAACTTTAGGAGAAACAATCCCCCAAATAGACAAAGAGACTCTGATCAACAATTCATACCCCCATTTCAAGAGAATTTCCTTGATGAAGATGAGGGGATAATAGAAAATTCCGAGGGAACCACAATAAACATGGTAGAAGTAGACAACCAAATTCACACCCTTTTCACAGAAGATAATCGGACCTCATACTCACATTTGGACGAGGAAGGGCTAGAATCTGAGGATTGCAAGTTGGGATTTGAAAATACCATCATGCAGGTCAGAGAATAGTATGAACTTAGAAGCAAGAAAAGCTTAGACACTCCCAAATAAAAAGCTTCTGATATTACCATTAAGAAAAAACTTGAGAAGACTCCTAAAGTGACTGCTGAAAGTAACAAATCAGCAGCTGAGATTTTTGGGAAAAAAAAAGAAAAGGACACCCAGACTACTGATAAACCAAGTCAAGAAACTAGCAGCACTACCATTGCAGCTAATGCTCCTGATAAAATAGCTTCGAACATTGTACATGGTGAGAATTAGCAAGTTGATTCTGCCAATAAAACAATGGCCAGTAAAACAGAATTGAGCCTTATTAAGAGCCAATCTCCTTTCAATTTGGAAAGTGAGATAGCCAAAATCAAGATTTTTGTTCCTCACTGAGTTAGCTACTCACGATGTATATAAAGGTCAAATTTTGAAAGCTTTAAATCTAGGAGAAAATAGTGACACTGTCAATTTAAATGATGATCAACCAGCTCTTCTGTTTCGTTCAAAGATAGAAGGGAAGTTTCAGGAAGGGGTAGTACCTCCTTTTTATATTAGCCTCAATATCCATGACAAGATCCTTCATAATGTTATGCATGACTCTGCGGCATCACACAATTTGATGCCAAAAGTGATTATGGAGAAGTTAGGCCTAGAGATAACCCGAACTTATAAGGATTTATATTCATTTGACTCTAGTAGAGTGAAGTGCCTTGGTCTAATCAAAGATCTCTGTGTGAACCTGACCCAAATCCCAACCAAGTGCATGGTTATGGATGTTTTAGTGGCAGATGTGCCCCCTGAGTATGGCATGTTGTTGTCAATGTCATGGGGTGCCAAGCTGCAAGGTACAATGCATATGGACGGGACATATGCCACAATCCATGTATTTAGCCAGCTTAGAAGATTATATAGGGAGGCTCACATGAATTTTATGGTTAGCAACCCTGAGAAACCTGAAAATTCACCTCTCTACTCTGTCCACACAGATCTGGATTCCTTTATCCTATACAATGATGAGTTTACTGATGAACAAGAGCTAGGAAACATAGATCTAAACAATAGAGTAGGAGCCACAAATTTTAACATAATGGCCACTCTAGATGTAGAGGAAAATGAGGGAGAAACCTTTGAACAGTGCACTAAATCAGAAACTCAGAGTGAACAAAACCAAGACTGCAAACTATAGATTACTCATCACTCTGAACTCCATGCACATCATGAAGAACAAAACATTCCACAATATGGTGCAGACCCCATGATACAACATAATGGTGAACACAGCATTAGGGATGAAACTGATAGCCAATCTGTAAACAATCCCTTATGGAGAATGAAATTTGATGGGTCTTGCACTAGGAAGAATGCAGGAGCTGGAGTGTGGTTACACAATACTGACAGTAACTATGCTGAGAGTCATTCCTACAAGATAGATTTTAAATGTACAAACAACATTGCAGAGTATGAGGCTCTCATCCTGGGATTGAATCTATTGAGAAAAATAGGAGCCCGAAGGATAGTTGTACATGGAGACTCTGAATTATTTATCAAACAAGTGAATGGAGAGTACACTGCAAAGCATCCTATATTGAGGGCATACAGGAATGATGCCATGGATTTACTTAAAAATTTTGTAAAGTATGAGCTTGTGTTTGTTCCTAGGAGTCAGAACATTATAGAAAATGGATTAGCCTGCATTGCTAGTTCATATTAGAAATCACCTAGTGAAAAACAAATCATTATTCAAACAAAATATAGACCTGCAGTGCCAGATAATGAGAAATATTGGTAGGTCTTTGAGGGCGACAAGCAGATAGAGGATTTCCTGATTAGCAGGAATGAGTTTGAATTCTTTGATTCAGACTCTAAATCCAAGGAAAACTGCCTAAGTGAAGAGCCCTCTAATGAAGAAAAATTATCCCATCATGTAGAAATAAATATGTTAACTAGAGAACTTGGAACTCAAACTGAAGAATACAAGAATGCAGAAAAAGAAGACATTGAGGTGCTGCAGTCAAAAGACAAGAACATACCAAGAGGACTAGCACCTTTAGAGGACCTTTTTTATTTTAACGATGTAGCAAAGAAACCCACTGTAGAAAACACATAGTCTGATGTCGAGGAATGTAATATAGGAATTGAGGATAAGCCTGAGATGATTAAATTAGCTAAATCCTTGCCAGCAGATATGAAAAAGAAATACATTGACTTATTTAAAGAGTTTTTCGATGTGTTTGCCTGGAGCTATGAGGAATTAAAAGCCTATGATATAGAAATCATCCAACACAAGATCCCACTAAAAGAAAACCAAAAACCCTTTAGGAAAAAACTGCGTAGAATTAACCCAGTACAACTGCCTCTAGTTGAAAAGGACATCAAGAAAATGTATGAGGCAGGAATTATAGTGCCTGTGAGATTTTTCGGTTGGGTTTCCAACCTTGTAGCTATGAGGAAAAAGACATGAGAGATCAGAGTGTGCATTGATTTTAGAAACCTTAACAGAGCTTCACTTAAAGATAATTACCCCTTACCCAAGATGGAACACATCCTACAAAGGGTAGTTGGCTCAAAAAGGATCTCCCTGTTAGATGGCTTTTCAGGGTATAACCAAGTTTTAGTACTCCCAGAAGATCAACTAAAAACAACTTTCACCACTCCATGGGGCACTTTCATGTACATGAAAATTCCTTTTGAACTAATGAACATTGGTGCAACCTTCCAAAGAGCTATGGACATAGCATTTTTAGAGGAGATAGGTCACTTCATCATAATCTACCTTGATGACATAACAGTTTATTCCAAAACCGATGAAGAGCACCTCAAACATTTGAGAAGAGTATTTGATAAATGTAGAAGGCTCGGTCTATCTTTAAATCCCAAGAATATTGTATTTGGCCTTCAATAAGATAAGCTTCTTGGCCATATTATATCAGAAAAGGGGATTAAAATAGACCCAAAAAGAGTTGAGGGAATACTACAGATTAGTCACCCAAGAAACATAAAAGAATTGTAGTCCTTTATTGGGAAAATTAACTTCTTCAGGAGGTTTATTCCCAACTTAGCAGAACTCCTTAGAGATATGACAAACATGCTAAAAAAGGATGTAGGGGTTAAGCGGACTTTAGAGGCCAAGAAATCTTTTGAATTAGTTAAACTTGCACTTACCCGGGCACCAGTCCTAATTAGCCCTGATTTTTCAAAAGATTTCCTTATATTCTCCTTTTCTTCCGAGCATACAATGGTTGTTGTCTTGTTGCAGAAGAATCCAGAGGGACGGGAGTAGCCTATTGCTTTCTTCAACAAGGCTCTGAGGGATGCACCCTTGAAATATAACATAATGGAAAAGCAGGCCTATGCCTTGGTAAAGTCCTTGAAAGACTTCAGGGTGTATATTCTGCATTCTCACATCATTGCCTACGTGCCAAACATAGTGGTAAAAGACATTTTGTCCCAAGATCCAAATGGAAAGAGGGGAAAATGGATTGTTGTAATACTAGAGTATGACCTGGAAATAAAACCCACAAAACTTATCAAAGGTCAGGCCTTAGCTCAACTAATGGCTGAATCTAACTTGCAAGCCCTTGACATAAACATGGTAGATGCCTTGGATGAACATGAAGGATTGCCTGATCCTACAATTGAAGAACAATTTCAAAACTCTCACTGGTATTCTGACATCCTGTATGCGCTTACAAATCTTAATGCCCCTCCTGATTTATCAAAGACTAAGGCTAGGTTTCTGAAGTTAAAGGCTATAACTATTGCATTTTAAATTAATGTTTATACTAGAAAAATGCAAATAGTTTGCTACATGAATGTCTGCCTGAAACTGAAGCAGAGAGGATTAAACATGAGTTCCATGCAGGAGAGTGTGGAGGCCATCTCAACTAGAAAGCCACTACTAGCAAGATACTGAGAGCCAACTATTACTGGCCTACCCTTTTCAATGATATCCATAAAATGATATTTGTCTGCCATAAGTGCCAGATTTTCAAGGGCAAAAGAAAACTCCTCCCTTTACCACTACAACCTATTACTGTTGAGGCCCCTTTTCAACAGTGGGGCCTATATTTCATAGGGGAGATCCATCCTACTTCATCAGCCCAACACAAAGGGATTCTCACAGCCACAAACTATTTCACAAAATGGATAGAGGCCATCCCATCTAAGAATTCCACAGATTCTTTCATCATTAAATTCCTTGAAGACCACATCCTCTCTAGATTTAGCTGCCCTAGGAATATTATCACTAATAATGCTGCTACATTTGGGTCCAAAAATATGATTGATTTTTGTCACATTTATCAAATTTCACTTGGTCATTCTACTTCTTATTACCCACAAGTTAATGCGTTAACAGAATCATCGAACAAAATCTTGGTGACCATCATCAAAAATTTTCTTGAAGAGAGCAAAAAATCATGGCATAACAAGTTAGTGGGCGGACAGCTTAACAACAAAGAAATCCAATGGAATGTCCCCATATCAGCTTGTTTATGGAGCTGAGGCAGTGTTTCCTACTAGCCTAGGGGTACCAGTGATAAAATTTGTCCAAGAAATTCAGTCAGAAGAGGACAGCGTGGTAAGGAGGGTAAATCAAACCATACATCTCCAACGGACAAGAGAACAAGTCTACAACAGAGCTCTGAAAGTGCAAGAAAATATAAAGAAGTTGTTTGATAAAAGAAAAAAAACTTGTGACTTCAAAATTGGAGACAATGTACTTAAGTGGGACTCTAGGAGAGAAGACAAAGGAAAGCATGGAAAATTTGACAGTTTGTGGCAGGGTCCTTACATCATCCAATCCACCATTGTTCCTAATGCCTTTTTTCTAGAAGAGCTAGATGATATAGATCTATTTGGGGGTCCTGCCAATGGCAGGATGCTCAAGCATTACTACTACTGAAATTCCAGTTTAAAGCTTTCATTTCCATTGTAAATACCATTGCAGTGTTTTGTTTTAAAGAAAAAGATAAAAAATGTTTCAAGAAAGAGAGACAATAAAGGTTCAAACATGCTCAAAACTTGAACCTCTGAAGTTCCAAAAGAATGGCTTTAACAAACTTAAAACCTGAGCCAAAGAAGGAAAAGCCTGGTTCTAATATCCCCAAAATCTGAACCAGCAAAGAAAGGAGAAGAATCATCTCTAACAAGCCCAAAACCAGAGCTGAAGTGAAGAAGAAAGTGACTCTAACAAGCTCAAAACCTGAGTCAGAGGGAAAAGAAGGATGCTTCGAAGTTTCACAATTTCAAAGCCTTCACAATTTTGGTTACAATTTTCTGCAAAGTTTAGTTCATGTGCAACTGTATTTATGCCATTGACCCATAGCAAACTAGACAATCTAATCCTGGTTTGACTGTATTTAAATTTCTGTTGTAGAATGTGGAGAAAGAAATCTGCTAGACAGTTTAATCCTAGCAGATATTAGTTTAGGTAGAGAAGTTATGAGACCAACTGTTTAATCTGGTCTCATGGAAGAATAAGCGTAGAATTATATTAGTTTGTTTTCTGCTTTCAATAAAAAATGATGAAGAAGGTTTGCAAATTTAAATGCACCTTGAAGAAAAAATGTTAGGACTGTAGGACGGGTAGGTAGATTGTTTGGGAGAATATTTTCTACTGATATGATGTCTTCATGTGTTGTGGCAACTGATCAAAGAAATAAAATATGTGTCTAGTATCAAGCATCTGGCCTACTTCCCAAAGAATATTTCTGAAGTTCTTGACACCTTCAAGAAGATGCCATCCCCATGTGGAGCCACTGTTAGCCACCTATAAATTTTTGTCAAGCAAACAGGTGGCTAAATATTTTTTTGAGCCTTCAAGAAATAAATTTCCTCTAAAAACATATCATTCTTGAAGCCTCAATGTGTCTTTTGCCTTTGAAGAGATCTTCACTGCTATTTCCATTGAAAAAAGCCTCACTATTTGTGAAATAATTGTGCTCAAGAGAGCCTCCATCTGCTCCCTTGTATCTCTGCCAATTCCCCATTTTAACCCCTTTTTCCTTCTCTAAATCTCCCCAAAAACCCCCAAAATCCCTTCCCAAGTCCTCTAAATCATCGAACTCCCCTTTCAAAACCTTGTGAATCCCTTCATTTGGTGAAAAAACCCCTTTATTCCAGTACTGAAACCCACTGTCAGCCTTAAAAAACTTTGTTTTTAGGCCTAAAACCCATTTTTTACCCCCCTTCGGCCTGACGCTCAGCCCCTTTTTTCCGCATACGACCGGCGCTAGGACCAGGCGCTAAGCGTCAGGCACTAATCGTAATCGAAAGTTCGCAGTGAGCGCATTTCCTTTATTAACTGAAAAGTTTTGATGCGAGAAATGTTAGTTCAATCGACTGCGGGCTCGATCTGAGCTGTTGATCTCATAAGATCTAATCGTCAGCACTAATCGCATGATCACCCATCAGCCTCTTTCCACTACCCCTCTGCCGCGATCTCCACCGTTGATCCCTCAATGATCCCACGATCATCACAACATCACATCATCGCCAATCGCAATGCACCACTCTTCGTCTCCCCGATTGGCCAACTCTCGATTAGATCCTAGCCTTTAAATCCACAAGAACCAATGGCCAGTATTTGATCGCTCTCCACCTCCTATGCCCAACATTACTCCCCCTCCGATCAATCTCCACCGTCGATCTCCGCCTGATCCGACGGTCTACGCATAATCGCAAGTTCAAGCCTCAGAGTTTTGGCCCCCTACCTTCTCCGATTGCGATTGGATCTTAGCCGTTTGTTCCCTTTGATTCAATGGCCCTCCTTCTCCCCGCCCACTCACATTGACCCTTTGCCTTTGCTCTCTCTGTGAAATCTTCGCCATCCATCCCTTAGATCTGACGGTCAGGATTTTTCCGGCCCATCTATCATAATATATTTCCCTTTGGAACATTAGTGCTCTCGTCTTTGATCTTGATCGTCCATCATGCTAATCAGAAGGCCCATATTAAAACCACCGCTGACCCTGTCCCACTGTACCGATTGTGCATCTCTCCATATCACGTTCCATCCCACACTGTCAGATCTCCTGGTCCCACATCTGACGGCTGAGGTGCATATCACGTTTTTTCAGTGTCCGAAAATTAACATTTCAAAATTATGCGATGTAAGTGTTTTTTAAAGGACACATGTCAGGCGGCAGAACATATCGTGTTTTTTCAGAAAAATTTCAAAACAACTTTGAATTCGCGCGAAAACAGTTGTTTTCCCCAAAAAACCACTTCCCCCCTTCTACCTCCGAAATCTCTTCCCGAAGATATCGACCGTTGAACTGTATAGATTTACGGCCCTCATTCCATCACGTTCCCATTCACATTATGTTCATCGGACCTCCAAAGGACTTCATCGGCAGATCTCAACCGTTGATCTCCTCCTGAGATCTAACGGTCCACACTCAAATCGCCCTCTGCCCTCTGGTCCCACCATTCAAAGCCCCCAGTCTTCATTCGATTTAATCATTTTCCTTTGTATTTCGCCCATCTCATAGTGGTCAACATATTAGGGATAGAGAGACCCCTCCATCTACACCTCTGGATATTCATTTCATTCAAAACTTGGGCCTCTATCACCCTAAATCATCTCAACAATGTGTTGTTGGTCCTAGCATCTTTGTCATCCATATACCTACTTCACAAACCAATCCTTTACCTCCACTGAACATCATCCTGGCAGCATGGTATGCTCCCTTGGTGTTACCACAACCTTTGGATCCACTACCCAACGATTATCAATCAAAAATCCCTCATTTCACTAGCAAAGAGTCTACCACACCTCAACATCATGTAGATAGGATGGAAGATGCCTTCGACTATATGGAAATTGAAGATGAAACCATTAAGATGAGGATCTTCGCTCAGAGTTTAGGAGGAGAGGTGAAGAAGTGGTTTAAAGGCCTGCCTCCTAACAGTATCAATGACCTTCCTTCCTTGCACCAAAATTTCATAAACAAATTGGAAGTCAAAAAAAACCCTTTCCAAATCTTAGCTGAATATAACAATATGAAAAGAAATTAGGGAGAGAGTGTCCATGACTACTCTACTAGATTTAACAGTGTCTACAATGCTCTTCCACCCCATATGAAACCTCTCCAAGGAATGGCCTTGGTGAAATACCTTGAAGGATTTGATGCTGACATGGCCTATCAGCTTAGGGAGAGAGATTACAACACATTGGAAGACATGAAAAAAGGATAAGTGTTTGTAGAAGCAATTTTTATTCAAAAAAGAGCTAGAATGAGGGATGAGAAGAAGGTAACCTATAGGGATGAAACATCATCTTCCACATCTGATCCAAAATATGATAGTCTAGCCAAAAACATGGAAAGGCTAGAGAAAATGATGGAAAACATGGATGTCACAGTCAGTAATTAGAACAGAAACCAAAATCAAAACCAGAACCAGAACTTTAGGAGAAACAATCCCCCAAATAGACAAAGAGACTCTGATCAACAATTCATACCCCCATTTCAAGAGAATTTCCTTGATGAAGATGAGGGGATAATAGAAAATTCCAAGGGAACCACAATAAACATGGTAGAAGTAGACAACCAAATTCACACCTTTTTCACAGAAGATAATCGGACCTCATACTCACATTGGGACGAGGAAGGGCTAGAATCTGAGGATTGCAAGTTGGGATTTGAAAATACCATCATGCAGGTCAGAGAATAGTATGAACTTAGAAGCAAGAAAAGCTTAGACACTCCCAAATAAAAAGCTTTTGATATTACCATTAAGAAAAAACTTGAGAAGACTCCTAAAGTGACTGCTGAAAGTAACAAATCAGCAGCTGAGATTTTTGGGAAAAACAATGAAAAGGACACCCAGACTACTGATAAACCAAGTCAAGAAACTAGCAGCACTAGCATTGCAGCTAATGCTCCTGATAAAATAGCTTCGAACATTGTACATGGTGAGAATCAACAAGTTGATCCTGCGAATAAAACAGTGGCCAGTAAAACAGAATTGAGCCTTATTAAGAGCCAATCTCCTTTCAATTTGGAAAGTGAGATAGCCAAAATCAAGATTTTTGTTCCTCACTGAGTTAGCTACTCAAGATGTATATAAAGGTCAAATTTTGAAAGCTTTAAATCTAGGAGAAAATAGTGACACTGTCAATTTAAATGATGATCAACCAGCTCTTCTGTTTCGTTCAAAGATAGAAGGGAAGTTTCAGGAAGGGGTAGTACCTCCTTTTTATATTAGCCTCAATATCCATGACAAGATCCTTCATAATACTATGCATGACTCTGCGACATCACACAATTTGATGCCAAAAGTGATTATGGAGAAGTTAGGCCTAGAGATAACCCGACCTTATAAGGATTTATATTCATTTGACTCTAGTAGAGTGAAGCGCCTTGGCCTAATCAAAGATCTCTGTGTGAACCTGACCCAAATCCCAACCAAGTGCATGGTTATGGATGTTGTAGTGGCAGATGTGCCCCCTGAGTATGGCATGTTTTTGTCAATGTCATGGGGTGCCAAGCTGCAAGGTACAATGCAGATGGACGGGACATATGCCACAATCCCTGTATTTAGCCAGCTTAGAAGATTATATAGGGAGGCTCACATGAATTTTATGGTTAGCAACCCTGAGAAACCTGAAAATTCACCTCTCTACTCTGTCCACACAGATCTGGATTCCTTTATCCTATACAATGATGAGTTTACTGATGAACAAGAGCTAGGAAACATAGATCTAAACAATAGAGTAGGAGCCACAAATTTTAACATAATGGCCACTCTAGATGTAGAGGAAAACGAGGGAGAAACCTTTGAACAGTGCACTAAATCAGAAACTCAGAGTGTGTTAGCCATCAGTATTTTTTACATGTTAGTGATGACTATATCTACAGCTGAGTTTTCTAGAAACGAATTTCCTTATGTCAATATGTCATCTAGAAAACCCTCCTAAAACTTTTTTTGCCTTTCTACTTTTCAGCACACCCATGTCAAAATCAAAACCTCATTATCCCTTTCCTACCTGGCTTCAGCCCCCTGATCTGCCCATCAGCTTTAAAAAGCAAATCCAAATCTGTTTCAAAAGTCTCCCCTATGTTAGGAAGTGGCGCTTTAAGGCATTTTACCCTTGGCAATCATCAAAAGGCCAAAAAGCCTCCATCTGTAACAGACCTACCATGACTGACCTCCCACTTTTCAAATGAAATTGACAAACAGCTCTAAGTCGCACCACTCACATCCCCTAGATCTCAGCACTGCATAAACCCCAATCTCAAGCTGACTATTAGGTGTTTCACAGTGTTTTATGGTTTCTACAAAGGCAGGAAATATAACTTCATCTCAGGAGGAAATGCTTGAATCTACAGTTAGAAGAACAGTTGCTTCTAAATGTAACTTGAGCCTGAGATATGTCTGCAAAACAGAAAGCTACTCATCCAGACCTTACATCTCTTTCCAGCATGAAAATCACAGTAAGAAAAGGACACCACTGTTTCAGCAAACTGGTAAATTTGCATGGCCCAGAACCTCCTTCATTTACAAGAAGAGGGTTAGGGCGCCTCCTTCATCTACAAGCAGAGGGCGCTGGCCAGTATTGACTTTAAAGGTTGCAGAAGTCCAGGTTTTCCTTTTACTGAACAAATGAAACAGAGACTCCAGGTTTTTCTGAGTGTGAATGATGATCATAACAGAGAATAAAGTCTGCAGTATGCAAGTTCAAAGGAAAACAGAGTTTGGTCTGATAAAGGAGGTCATTTGAAGCTTTCAAATCATATCAATTGTTAAACTTTAGAAAGGCATGTCATTAGTAAAAATTCCAATCATAGGCAGCCTGCTTGTCCACAAGATGAAATTGAAGAGATACTGACAGATCATGTCATCACCTACGCAGAAAGAAATTTCTTTGTTTTTCAAAAGGCACTGACCTCCACAGTCACAGAGACTATCTTTCAAGTAATTTGTCATGAGATGACCAAAGCAAATGATGATATTTCAGTCACCCTTAAAGCAGTGCAGGGTGACAGTGTCACTTTGGCTAGGGTTTTTTCTGAAACACAGTGATGATTGCAAGAAGAGATGCTAGTATTGATGTTTTTCAAGTGGTTTACTTACCATCACATCCAGGGAAAAGCTGTGTCAAACAGATTTGTCAAACAACCTTTAGATACCTTACCTAATGAAGAGCCTCCTCCATGTATGAGCAGATGGCCAAAGCCTTGGATATTGTTGAAGACTGATTAGTCAGAAAGGTGCAGTGGAAGGATACAAAGAAGGGAAATAGAAGTCATTACACAGGTCAAAGATAATGTTTCTAATTCAAAAATATTGCTCTTTCTATTCATATGAAAATGTCTTTCAAAATATACATCATGATGGACAGGGAACATTATGAATATGTATGCCATTGATACCAAAAAAGGGGTAGTTTCCTTAAGGGAAAGGATCAAACAACAATCCAATGTCACATGCCAAAAGTCCAAAGGAGCGCTTTTCAAGAAATGGTTTTCAAAGCTTTTTAAATGCTTTTGACACATTCTGAATGGTTTTTCCTGTTAAAAAATCACCAAGAAGGTAAAACAGTGAACATAGTCGAGTTATGGAATGGTTCTATTACAAAAAGGGTCAATACACTGGTCAAAGCAAAATGGTAACCGTGTATCAAAGAACCCTATTTTTTGAGGCAGCATTTCAAATTTTTCTGCAACCAGGGGTCTACAAGTCAATCTACAGGTTCATCAAGTACAGGAGTGATTTGTCCTATTTTCAGTTTCTGGAGAAAGATTTTAAGACAAGTATAGGCATGTTCATCATAAAAGGGAAAGGGTACCATATCAGTGTATCTTGAGTGAAAAGAGGTATCAAAGAAAATCTCTTTTTTAAATATACAAAGGTGAATAGAGCATAAACAAATACAACTACATTTTGTACCTCACAGTCCGAAAATAAATTTAAAGGACACTTGGCATTTAAGCCAGTTTCAAGGAGAGGCCTTGTCACTTTTGAAGCAGTTAGAAAGGACACTTTGAAACTCAAAAAATCAAAGAGGTTAAATATATCTTCTCACCAAGTGGCAGAGGTGATGTGGAAGTTATCAAGTTATTTGTCAAAGTCTGAAGTTCAGTGTTTATCACCCAAAGAACAAAACAAGAAATCACTGTTCAAACACCGGTGCATGAGTAAGACAAGGTTCTGGTTTTTAAAGCCATTTGTGTTTTTATAAAGAGGTTCAAGTATGAGATGCACCGAGGATATTCAAAAGTGACAAAAAGACTGTGAAAATTTGCAAAGAAGCCAAACCAAAAGTCCACTTTGCATTTAAAAAGGAAGTGACCGTTGAAGATTTGTTTTGAAATGATATAAGGAGTGAGGTCGAGGGTGAGTTTATCGTTTTCCAACCGCAAACAAAGTTCCACGCCGCCCTCAGCATCGAAACAACAAATTTCTTGTCGATTTGCAGAGTTTTGCACTGATTATTGGCCGAGCGACGCGCCTGGAAACCCGCGCGACGCGCCTGGGGGCGTTTTTACAAAGGCGGTCAGTGTTGGCGCGACGCGCCTGTACAAACATGTGACGCGCCTGTACACCGCCCGACAGCCCGACCCGACAGGCCACCCGGGTGGTGTGTTTTGCGCGCCGTGCTGACCTTAAAGAGTGTCGCGCTAATCTTGAAGGTCTCCGGTGCTGATCCAACTCTCCTCCAAGGTTTTTTCAACGATTTCAAGAGGTATTTCGAAATTTCATCCACATTTCCGAAATTGCCAAATGATAAAAGTTATTTTTTTTTTGCATGGGCATATCTGTGGAAACAGCATGTATGGTTGAAGGTCTTCTCCCCAAAGATGGATATTCCGCATTAAAAGAGTCTTGATTATTGTAAAAAGGGAATCTTTACAGCTTTTTGCTCAAAGTTTTTGAGCCTTTAAAACCCTGGTACCTCTGCTTTAATATAAATCTGACTGTATACTCACACCAAGGTTAATGAGCATGTTTTTGTTTAAAAAGTGACATGCATAGAGAATAGTGAAAATTAGTGAGAGAAAGGGTTCTTGGTCAAGCAGAAGTTTATAGGTTGAAGCTCCGGAGGAAGCTTGTCCACACTACTCATAAAGAGACAGTATTCAATGTATTGTTGGTTGGCTGCCTTGTATTGTTCAAAGCTTATTGACAAAGTGGCTATCCATCCAAGTAGAGGTTTTTATAACATAACCAGAGGGTTACATTCGTAAGGCGCCATTGATTGTTTTGAAGGGATAAAACTCACATAACCTCTGCCTGAAAACTTGGAAGCCTTCAAACTCTGTCATCTTTGCTTAGGATTGTTACAGTGACTTCTTAAATAGCACTAAGGGTTGATTTCACATATACAAGTTAGTTCAAGGTTGGCACACTTATACAGGGCAGAGTTTTTAATGATTGCAAAAGTTACCATGGAAAGGAGTAAGAGGTATTGAGTGACATCTTAAAACTCACAAGAACAGGGTAATCAAAACACTTCTCACAGCAAACTCCTTCTAGCAGTCTGCCCCTCTTTTTCACTGTATTATTTCCTACTGTAAATTTGTTGACAGAGATTTTCCAAAGGTGAACAGGACACTTTCTGAAGGGCAGGTTTTTTTTATGGGAATTTAACATTGGAGACAGAGATATAAATGTGGTGGTTGATCTCTTAAATTCACAAGTAAAGGGTGTTTTTCCTAAACACTGTGCACTGATATTTCACCTAACCTAAGTCTCATTTTTCTTTCACTGTATGGTCTCTTCTATAGAAATCTGTTGACAGAGATATTCTAAGGGTGAGTAGGGCCACTTTCTGAAGAGCAGGGTTCTAATATTTGAGTTTTGTCTTGGAGACACAAATACAAGTATGTTGATTGGCCTCTAAAAAACTCACAAGAAGAATGATTTCTTAACACTGTATACAGGAAATCTACACAGCAGTTTGTCTCATCTTTACATATGGTACCCTATTGAGAATTTTGCCTGGCTGAGGTACATCCAAAGGTGAAGGGCTGGTTTTAAGGAGAACAGAGGTTGTTTATTCAAAGAAACATTGTTGCAATCCATCCTAACCACATTGTTTATCTGTCCAAGCAGCATATTGACACAGTTTGACTCCAGCAGAGCATTTTACACACAGTGAAGGAAGTGCGCCTCTTCCAAAGCTTATTCAGGACAAAATGCCTCCAAGACAAGACCACAGGAGCGGTCCACATAAAAGATATGAGCCCATCTCTACAGAGGAGATTAATGCTCATCCTTCTGTACTTTTCAACTTCCATGAAGTAGGCTGCCTTGATTTTTGCCAGAAGATAGGAGAAGTCAAGAGTTTTTCGCCATTAACACACTTGTGCGCCCTGAGATTCAAAGAAAAACACTTCCAAGTGGCGGAT
Organism: Pinus albicaulis; assembly: GCA_034641835.2. Classification (NCBI taxonomy): domain Eukaryota; kingdom Viridiplantae; phylum Streptophyta; class Pinopsida; order Pinales; family Pinaceae; genus Pinus; species Pinus albicaulis. Next base: position 635,120 of record JAXQQM020067818.1, read on the forward strand.
CTTGATTTCAAAATTTCTCCAAGGTATGTGTCCAAGGCCACCAAGATCCCGTATCATGGCGAAAAATGGTTTAAACAAGCTCATCTTGACTTGGAGGATTACAAACCTTTCATCAAGCCTGAACATAGAGAGGCTGTCACTACTATTTTCCCTTTTTCATATCTCCTTGACAGTTATGCTCCGCTTATGAAAGCCATAATGAAATATTTCACTTGTGAAGGGAGGTTTGATCGAATTTATGCCAATCATGTCCGTTTATTGATGCACTTTACTAGAAGCAGGCAACTAAACCTCCCTCACTTTTTGTTCAAAAGCATAGAGAAAATGGCATCCATTGTCCAAAAGAAGGCCCCACCTCAGCAAATCCCTTCTCTTTTTCATCATTCTTTGATCAAGATTATCTTCCTATACCAGCTGGGGAAGAAGGAGGTTTCATGGGATTTATTCATCAGCCATCCAGATTTTGCCACTATTCCTCCTGCCCATATTTCTCCTACTCAGCCTGTCCATCGCCCAGTGCCTCTGTCTAGTAGGCCTACACCTAGAAGGCTCAGAATGACTACTGGACAGCCAAGTCAACAGGGGGAAGGAGAGGGCAGTGAAAAGCAGCAAGAAGAAAGGGATGAGGGACAGCAGCAGATAGAGGATGAAGGACAGCAGCAGATGGATTTTGAGGGACAACAGCAGATGGATTTTGAGGGATAGCAGCAGTTGGATTTTGAGGGACAGCAGCAGTTGGATGTTGAGGGACAACAGCAAATAGAAAGTGAAGGACAACAGGTCCAAGAAGAACCGCAGCAAGTGCAAGATGAAGAACAGCAAGTTGGGCAGGAAATTGAAATACCTCTTGAGCCACAAATTGAACAAGATATTGATGAAGAACAACAAGCTAGGGCTACCACCTTAACAGTGACAAATATTGTTCCTAGCAAGGGGAAATTGCCCAAAAAGACACCTTCTAGCATGCCAAGGAGGAAAAGCGCCAGATTAGCTTTCAAAGGTAAAAGCAAAGTTGGGGAAAGTACAAAGCATGGAGGTGAATTAGCTATTATCCCTATCCAAAGCGATGATAGTGACAATGAGGCCCGCCTTCTTGAAAATCTCTTAATCCACAAGGAAGAGAAAATTGAGGTATTAGAGCAAGATCTTCAAAGGGCAAGGAATTTCAATCACTTCTTGGAGATTGAAAACAAACAAATGAATGTGCACACAACTGTTCATGAGGCACGGGCGATTAAGTATAAGAAAGAGGCAGAAAAGGCGCAAGCAAGAATTGAAGAGCTCATTGGTGAGTTTGATGATGAAGAGGAGGAATACCAACCTAGGCGGAAGAGGCCTAGGACCATCGGGCTTAAAAGAGCTTTGGAGAAGCAGAGAGCAGAAGAGCAATCCCAGCTCCAAGCCTTTCCTCTCACTGCACTCCTTGAGCAGGAAATTGAGGAAAACAAAGAGGCTTGGCTTGAAAGAGCTAACAAAAATTTGGAAACAAAGCTTGAGAGGGAGAATAGAGATTTAGAGCTGCAGAGGAAGAGGACACACCACTTCCAAAAGCTGAATCAATTTGCTCGGCGCAAACTAAAGGCAGCACAAGAGAAATTGAAGAAGGTAAAGGGGAAGTGCCTAGCACGGAAAGAAGGGAAAAGCATACCAGCCCTTGATATTTTGGCCTCAGCTTCAGAGCATGTTTCTATGGACCCTTGAGGGTCATGCATGCCAATTTTGGGCCTTTTTCGGCAACTTTTTGTTTTTTGGCATTTTTTGGGTTTTTGGCCGAAAACTCATAATTTCGCCATTTCAGTTTGATGAGTTGTCAAGGGAGGAGGATGATACCAATGGATGCCATAATTCCATGAGCAGGTCTCCAGCGATTTTCAGAGCATTTGGAGATTCTTCGCCCCCTCAAATTGGCGAAAAACACCCTCTTTTTGCACATTCTGCCCGCCATATCAGCAGTCTGCTATTTCTTGGCTTTTTACACACAGGTACAGTTTTGGATGACTTCCAGGCCTCGGATTGAGATGGTTTCAGTTGCACCGGAAAGTAGACACAGAGATCTTTCCAGCAAGCCCTCATGAGCCCCATTTCGACATCGGGATTGCCAATTGCATCCAGCAAGTCAGGGGACCTTTTTCAGGCATAAATATGAAGTATTTTTGTAATTTTTGAACCTCAAAAATCTGCTTTTCCCAAATGTGCGTTAAGCTATTTTTATCCTTGGGAAATGATGTAAAGTCAATATAATTTCCATTTTTAGCAGTTTTTAGATATTTTATGGGATATTTTGTGCCTTGGGCTTTGCAAAGCCTCAAGGACAAGTTTAGATATTTTGACTTGGCCAATGGGATAGCTAGTTGCTCCATGAGGTTTTCCTTCCTCAAGCCTATTTATTCCATGGGTTTCATTGTAAAACAGAGGCTGAACTTGAGAGAAGAATTAATACATTGGTCATATGAGCTTTGATGAATACACTTGTGTTATGATTTTTGGACTGCCTCTTGGATGCTTTTGAGGAGTGATGAAGGATTGGTGATAGATTCCATGACATGGTAGAATGGTATAGTTTTTCTTGCTATGTTTTTTGTCTTCTAGTTTTCATTCATAATCCATGCTTCTTGCTGCTATAGATCAGTAGAGATTAGTTTTGAGATATGCCCATGGAGGCACCTCAAAATTCCTGAATCTTCATAGCTTGATGTTTTCTTCTTCCTTTGTTATGCTAAAGAATTCTTAACTGCTCTTTAGTAACCTAAGGATAATATTTGCTAGTTTTATTTACAAGTTCTATGCATGTTGAGTAGGATGTATGGTGTGCCCTGCCTACCTATAAGCTGTCCATAGTTCTGTCCATAAAACTTTCTCTTTGACTGATTTGTTGATCATCTTGTTGAACCAAGGAGGCCTAGTCCCGATCTAGCCCTTTGCCTAAAACTATGAAATCTTGTTTGTCAAAGTGCCCAATGACTTAGAGACTATGTTTAGGCGTTACGGCGTAGTTTATGAGTTGTTAGTTTGTCTCATGTGTTTTCCCCAAAGTCTGATAGCCATTTCCCGAAGTTAGAGGGTCTTATACCTCTATGTATGGCTGGAATGTTTGATTTCTATGTATTAATTAGCTCATAGTTACATTTAACATGATTAATGGCTTGCTATAAAATTTTTATGTCTGCTATCAACTAGTTACACTTGAAATCCCTTTGTCTTTCACCAACTTGTTGTCCATTTAACCCATTTTTCCCAAATATCCCTTCTACCGTGAATCAAATCGGCCCTACAGCAGCCTTACATCATCATCTCATAGCTTCCTTGACCTGTTTGACCCCATAGCCCAATTGATCTGACTTCTTGTTATCCATTTTTACATCTTTGATCAGTTTTATCCCTCACAAACTTAAAAACAAAAAATCAAAAAACTCACTTCATAACTAGCCTAATATCAGAAACACCATAAGCAAACACACCGATATCTTTCACATCTATAGAGAGAGCCCTCTCTGAGTCCAGGAAGGCTAGGTCCTCGGGCTCCAAAGCTTGGTTTGATGTTACATCGTCATTTGGCTCGCTAATCGGCCAAATCACGGGACCCTAACATAATGGCGATCACGGTGGGACTCTTAGTAACAAAAAACTTAGATTCCCTAGACCTTAAGAGACCTTAAAGAATACTATCTGATTGACTTATCCCACTGCTCACTAACATAGCGACACTCACAGTAGGACCTTCCGAGTTAGTGACAATCTAAGTACACCTTAGTAACTCCTGAAGTCTCAATCAAGCTTAGTAAATTTAGATATTGTCTGAAGAGTAGAAAATAGCTCTTTCACCATCTTAGCAAAATGATGAGTCAGTTATAGAAAACTCTTCCAAACCTTGTAGGCGCATAAAACTCAAAAAAACCCCAAAACACTCCCTTAGATTGGTTTTTGACATTATTGGTGGTGGACCATACAAGTATATCTCAAAACAAACTGACAATCCACCTGGCGACTCCACTAACTTCTAGTAAGCCTTACTATTTTACCAAGCTCCAGGCTACTATCTGATAGACCTATCCCATCGCTCACTAAACATAGCGGGAGATGGTGGGACACTGAGTACATAATAGTCCAGCAAACTCTTATAGACTCTTTGGTCCTTTAGGTACCATAAACAAGTAAGCAGTCCATAAACCCATCTATAGTAAACTCTTTTTGTTCTCATCACCCTAGAAAAGTGTTGAAACAAGTCTAGGATACTTTAAACCATAGGCTGCGCATAAAACTCAGAATCCTACAAGGCCAACAAGGCTAAGTATGGGAGCATATCAATGCTCAATCTAGTTCATGAAACATGGGATGAAAGAGTGTATTGTGTGATGAAGCCTTTCCTTTATGGAAAGAGCTACTTTATTTTATGTCTCTCATGTTTTGTTGATGATGTTGGACATCATATGGTTTTCACTTGGTACTTCATGATGGAAGGAGGACATCTAATCCAACAGTTGGAGGTCATTCTTTATGTTTTAAAAAAAAAGACAACTTTGGAACCAAACATACATAACCTATTGCAGCAAATGGAGGAAGCCTTCCTTATGTGGATGCCATATGGAGGGGAATAGATGGCTTTGCATATAATTTTGGAGTTGCTTGAGGACAAGCAACATTTTGCTAGGGGGGGACTGTAATATTCCCAAATTTTCACATTATATTTGGAATATTAGAGTCCTTGATTTTCTTAATGAATTAAGTAAATAAAAGGGCGGAGGGACCCAAAATCCTCAATAAGAATAAATATCCACTTTGTGTTTGTAAATGTGGATTAATTTAGACTAGATCTACAAAAAAAGAGGTAGTTGAGAAACTACTAATGTGAATGAGATTGGAGATCATGTCTCATTTAATGAGAGAGATCATGGAGGGTTGATTCAGTCAACTAAGATCTTGAAGATGTCAAACAAAGGGTCATTGAGAATTAGTGATCAAGTGGTCGAGGATCATGTGAAAATCAAGCACACATGATGGAGGAGGTGTACATTTCACCTAAACTGTTTGGTTGATTTGGTCAAACAACGCAGTCCCACTTGGAGGATCTTGTCCACATGAGACTGCGCAGTTGAGATTAGGGCCAAGGCTTGGGATGGCTCAATCATTATAAAGGAGATGAAGGAAAAGGTGAAAGGAATCTTGGATTATTTGATGTATGATCTTTTAGATCTGGAATTTTCAAGTGACATTCCACTATATTCTTAGGTTATTAGCAGAGATTTTAGGTGATGTTTAGCACAGGGTGTTCCCAGGCGGGAATCCCTCCTCTTTCTCTACTTTCTATAGAACATTCATATTCAGAAATCTGCAGATTTCTGAAGATCAGTTTGGAAGGTGGAAGTTGTCTTCAACACTTCAGCTGGAGGACAAGGTGAGGGATTATTCCCATCACTTGGGCTTATAGATCAGCACTCCCAGAGCCACATTGTAGATTTTTCATTAGTCCAAATGTTATTGACCTCCTAGCAGCAATATTCTCTCCAAGAATAACGTTGTCCATTTTGCAGATCTGAAAGGAGGAAGGAAGTTGCTAGTACTTTAGCTAGCAATCTAGTGGAAGATAATTCCTTCACATTTCCATCAGTCGCACCATCAGCCTGAAGTTTATTGTAGCATATTTTAGCAGGCAGAAGGCCTCTCCTTCCCTCATAGCACAGTTTTTAGAGGAATTTGTGTTGCAGCAGCTGCAATCATCTTTTGGAGGATTGAGAAGCTAGATCTAGAGATTCTAGCTCATAGATCTGAGGAAGGGATCATCCCTTCAATCATAGATATGATCTGAGCACATATTTCAGCCATATATTCTTCAGATCTAGCTTCAAATCTATATCTCCAAGCAAATCAAGGATCAAATCCTAGGGAGATGATTTTCCAAAGTTGAAGATCTGGAAAATCCTTTCTGGTTATCTTGGGAATCCATCACATTGGCCAGATATTGAATCTTGGCATCATCAGAGCTCCATTTTTGAGTAGATCTGCATTTATTTTTTTAGCCTGCAACTCCATGTTTATATTCTGCTGAAGAGACAACACAGTATTTGCTGTAGAGTCTTAACAATTACGCATTACCTGCTTCACACATGTTTTCAGGGTGATCCTAGTTCATCTTTTTGGCTAGATCTACCTATATCTTGTACTTGTGTAAATGATTCATATCCATTATAATAAAATGGCTCAACTCTTTCTGCATATTCTAGTTTGTACTTAGATTTATTGGTTATCTTGCTGTAAGTTCTTATATTGTGTGAAGTATTGCTGCATTCTCCCTTTTGGGGATATTACATTTGGACTTATGTCAGTTCCATCACTGGGTAAGTCTGTGTACTATGTTTCATTCATAGATGACTTGTCAAGGAATACATGGATATATTTCTTGAGGAAGAAATCTGAAGTCTTTGACAGATTTAAAGAATTTAAGGCTCTAGTGGAAAACCAGAAAGAGAAGAAGATAAAGGTGCCAAGGACAGATAATGGTGGGGAGTTTTACAAGAATGGATTTGAAGATTTCTATAAGAAGTGTGGTATAGCACGGAAGAAGACTACTCCATACACACCTCAGCAAAACAGAGTTGCAGAAAGAATGAATATAATGCTGATGGAAAAGGAAAGAAGCATGCTCAGTGGTATCGGGTTATGACAAGAATTCTGGGCAGAGGCAGCGGAGACTGCATGTTACTTGGTTAACATATCACCTTCATCAGCGTTGGAGGATAAGACTCCACATGTGGTATGGACTGGTAAGAAACCCTCTCTTTCACATCTTAGGGTATTTGGATGTGATGCATATGTACATGTTCCAAGGAGAAAAGCAGTAAGTTGGACAATAACTCTGAAAGGTGCATCTTTATTGGGTATAAGGATGGTTTAAAGAGTTACAAGCTTTGGAACCCGGAAACAAGGAAGGTTGTGTACAACTGAGATGTGGTGTTTAGAGAGGTGAAAGATGTTGTTAAACATGAATTCCTACCAAAGGAAGCTAAAAATATAGAGTTTGAGCTAAAGGAGGATGAATCAGACTCTACAAAAAAATAAGACTCAGAAGAGGAAGACCCACAAACTCCAGCTGTGAGAAGATCAGTTCGGGAAAGAAGACAACCAGAAAGGTATAGTCCATCTACTTTCTGTAAAATTTTTTCTTTAAATATAACTAATGATGATCCCAGAACCGTCAGGGAGGCTGTAGATTCAGAGGATGGAAAACTCTGGAAGGAGGCTATGGTTGATGAGATGGCATCCTTGCATAAAAATGAGGCATGAGATCTGGTGGAGTTGCTGGCTGGAAGGAAGCCGATAGGGAGCAAATGGGTGTTTAAGAAGAAGATGAATGTATAAGGCAAGGTGGAGAAATACAAAGCTAGGTTGGTAGTAAAAGGTTATTACCAAGCGTCGGGAATTGATTTTGGTGATATTTTTTTCTCCTGTTGCCAAAGTTACTTCTATTAGATTAGTTTTATCTGTTGCTGCTGAATTTGATTTTGAGGTAGAACAGATGGATGTGAAGACAACATTTCTTCATGGGGATCTGGAAGAGGAGATCTACATGAAACAACCTGAAGGCTTTATGGTGAAGGGGAAGAAATAACTAGTATGCAGGTTAAAGAAGTCTCTGTATGAGTTAAAACAATCACCAAGAATGTGGTATCAGAAATTTGATTCCTATATATGGGGACTTGGCTTCACTAGAAGCAAGGAGGATCACTGTGTTTATTTTAAATTAATTGGTGACCATGTTATTTATTTGGTCTTGTATGTGGATGATATGTTGTTGATTGGAAATGACAAAAAAATTATCCAAGATTTGAAGACCCAACTGTTCTCCAAATTCGACATGAAGGATCTTGGTGTTGCAAACTATATTTTGGGCATGGAAATTAAGAGAGATCGGGTAAAGAGGAAGCTTTGGTTAAACCAGAGGAAGTATGTCGAGACTATATTGTAGAGGTTCAATATGCAGGATAGTAAACCGATGAATGTTCCAATTCTTGTAGGTAAAAAGTTGTCTGCTGAACAGTGTCCCAAGACACAAGAAGAAGAGGAGGATATGTCCCATGTTCCATATGCAAGTGCATTGGGTAGCCTGATGTATGCAATGGTCTGTACTAGACCAGACATTGCACATGCAGTGGGAGTATTGAGTAGGTTTATGTGAAACCCAGGGAAGGAGCATTAGACAACAGTGAAGTGAGTTTTCAGATATTTGGTGGTACTAGTGATTATAGCTTATGCTACCAGGGAAGACTAGGATTGGAAAGAGTGTTGGACATTCATGGTTTTGTTGATGCAGACTGGGCTGGAGATATGGACCAAAGAAGATCTACAAGTGGGTATGTGTTTAAGCTATTTGGAGGTGTATTCAATTGGATGAGTAAAAGAGAGTCTGTAGTGGCTCTTTCAACTACAGAGGCAGAATACATGGCAGCCACTCATGCAAGAAAGGAAGAAGTTTGGTTGCAGATATTGTGTTCAAGTATGGGGTTGGTGCAACAAGCTATAAGGATAGACTGTGATAGCCAAAGTGCAATTTTCTTGGCTAAGAACCCTGCTTATCATTCAAATACAAAGCACATTGATGTTCAATATCACTTTGTGAGATATATGGTTGAGGCTAAAAGGGTGTTGCCGGTAAAGGTGGACACTTTGAAGAATGTTGCAGATGCATTAACGAAGTCTGTGAGCACTCAGAAGTTCTCTTGGTGTAGAGAAACAATGGGTGTTGCAAAGCTATGCTAATGACTCATCTCTCCTGTGGCCCCCTGCGGAAAGAAAACAACAAGTGGGAGATTCTATTGCCTAAATCTACCTCAGGCTGAAGGAAGGCAGAGTTCAGGGTAACATCAAACCACGCTTAGTCTGGTAGCTAGTGTTGGGTGTGGAGCCTGATTATCTTGTTTACTTTGTATCAAAACATTGTACCCTTGTACCTTAAAAGGGGCGGCAACGCCGCCCATAATTAATTGCTGCCGTGGGGGGTCCAGGGGGGGCGGCAGCGCTTTTTGGAGCCCCCCCCTGGCGGGGGCTTTCGGGGGCAGCGCCCCGAAGCTAAAAATAGATGTAAAATTACCTTGTAAAAGTATAGTAATTTCTATTCAATATGGGCCATTCATAGGCGGATGATCTGACAGTAGAAGTTATGTTTAGATTAAGGTTTTTTGCCCTAGAAGGCAACCCCTCGCTTTTATGAGGGTATTGTATTGCGACTGTGTATTGTATGTGTATTCTCAGAACGAGAAACATAGAGGGAGACTGTGAGAGAGAACAAAGGATATTACAACGGATCTGCTGTAGGTTTTGTCTCTTCATTTTTGCTGGATAATAGAAAGGAAGGACTGGTTGTTCGGGGTGGACGTAGCCCAAACTGGGTGAACCACGTATATCTGTGTCTCTCTAGTTTTATGTGTTTTGTGTGCTTGTATTTTCCGCATATTTTATGTGTTGCATTGCTCCATAATATTTAATTTTCTAACAACTGGTATCAGAGCCGAAGGTATATTTGGCTGATAAACTCGCAGGAAAGAAGGGTTCCTGGTTCGAGTGGGAGAAATGGTGGAAGATGGTAAGTTTAAGGTCGAGAAATTTAACGGCCAAAACTTCCCATTGTGGAAGATGCAGATGGAAGATTATATGTATCAGAAAGATTTGTACCTACCATTGAGCGGAAAAACAAAGAATCCAGCGGCCATGACAAACGTGGAATGGAACATTCTCGATAGAAAGGCACTCGAAACAGTACGGTTGTGTCTTGCGGCGTCAGTCGCCTTCAATATTTCGAAGGAAACAACAACAGAGGGTTTGATGCAGATGTTGGCGAAACTATATGAAAAACCCTCGGCCTCAAACAAGGTATTTCTTATGAAACGACTATTTAATATGAAGATGTCGGAAGGTGGATCTGTTGCAAACCATTTAAATGAATTTAATACAGTTACCAGTCAGCTAAGTTCTGTAGGGGTAAACTTTGATGATGAAGTTAGAGCTCTGTTATTCTTGTGCTCATTGCGAGAGAGTTGGAATGGTTTAGTAATGGCCATTAGTAACTCTGTCTCTGGATCTAGTACTTTAAAGTTTGATGATGTTGTTGGTGCTATCCTTAGCGAGGAAATGCGACGGAAAAGCTCAGGTGAGACATCAGGTAATGCTTTGAGTGTAGAGTCTAGGGGAAGAAGAATGGAAAGAGGAAAGAGCTCAGGATATCGTAGTATATCAAGGAAAGGCATATCGAAGTCCAGATCGGGGATAGTGTGCTGGAATTGCGGAAAGAAAGGACACCTAAAGAAAGACTGTAGATCTCGGAAGGGAAAAGAAGGAGACACACAGCAAGAAAACAATCATGAAGCAAATGTGACAGGTGATGTGTTACAAGATGCTTTGATTCTTTCTTTTGAAAATGTTACTGATTCTTGGGTTGTATATTCAGGGGCTTCATTCCATGCCACACCTGATAAGAAATATTTTCATGACTATGTTCAAGGAGATTTTGGACAAGTTCGTTTGGGTGATGATAAAACCTGTAAAATTGTTGGAATGGGTAAAGTTCTTGTAAAACAACAGAATGGAAACCAATGGCTACTAAAGGAGGTAAGGCATGTTCCAGATCTGAAGAAAAATCTGATTTCAACAGGGCAGTTAGGCGGTGAAGGTTGTGTGACAACTTTCACAGATAAAACTTGGAAGGTCACCAAAGGAGCCCTAGTAATAGAAAAAGGCGAAAAGGTTGGTACATTGTATTTATGCAATGGTATTTCTAACTCTGTTAATGCTTTAACTTCCAAAGGAGCAGATGCAGCATTATGGCATCATAGGCTCGGACACATGAGTGAGAAGGGAATGAAAATTATTCACTCAAGAAATTTGTTGCCAGGTTTGAAGAATGTAGATTTGGATTTCTGTGAGAATTGCGTTTATGGAAAATAGAAGAGAGTCAGATTTCTCAGAGTTGGGAAAGAAAAGAAGAGCGAAAAATTGGAGCTTGTGCATACAGATGTATGGGGACCTGCTCAAGTATCATCTCTCAGTGGCTCTCGTTATTATGTTACTTTTATTGATGATGCAACTAGAAAAACATGGATTTATTGTATTCAAAATAAATATGATGTATTTGATACTTTCAAGAAATGGAAAGCTTTGGTTGAGATTGAGATAGCAAAGAAGTTGAAGTGTCTCAGATCAGACAATGGAGGTGAGTATTGCAGCAAAGAGTTTGATAGGTACTGTTGAGAGCATGGAATTCGTAGAGAGAAGACAGTTCCAAGAACACCACAAGAAAATGGTGTGTCAGAAAGGATGAACAGAACAATCATGGAGTGTGCAAGGTGCATGAGATTGCATGCAGGATTGCCTTTACAATTTTGGGCATATGCTGTAGATACTGCTGTTTATCTAATAAATAGAGGGCCTTCAAGTTCCTTGGATGGTGGTATTCCATAGGAAGCATGGACAGGTAAAAAGGTAAACTACTCTTTTTTAAAGCCTTTTGGTTGTGAGGCTTTTGTCCATATAAATAAAGAAAATAGAACAAAGCTTGAGGCAAAATCAAAGAAATGTACCTTTATTGGATATGGTGCTAATGATTTTGGTTATCGATTATATGATTATGAAAATCACAAAATCATTAGGAGCAGAGATGTAATATTCAATGAAAAGGTATTTTATAAGAATCAGTTGCAGGAAAAGAAACAGGAAAAAGAAAGCAAGGAATACACGGTTCTTGATGAGATAACTGAAAAAGTAAAGGTGCCTAAAAATAATAATAATCAACAAGCACAGCAGCAGCAACCACCACAACAGCAACAGGCACCTCAAACACATGAAAGTGGTGTTAGAAGATGTGTAGTCAATTTAGCGTCCTAAATTGCTAACATAAATTATCAACCAGGGCTAGTAAACTGATGAAGTGTGGTGCACTATATGTGCTTAAGTGACCTTCTTCCTTACTTCGTTGTATGTGTTTTTCTTATTTTTTTTTGGAGCATAAATGTAATCTACCTCCGAAGTACTCTCACTAAATTAACATGCAACTAAAAATGCTAATTAACTCAACATAATACAACCAAATCTTTTTCATCTAATAATGATATGTTGGAAGAGCGTTTTAAGAAAAAGAATGATTGTAAGATAATGAAGATCTTTTAATCTAATTGCAAAACATAAAATGTTAATTAACTCAATATAATACAACCAAATCTTTTCCATCTAATAATGATATTTTGGAAGAGCGTTTTAAGAAAAAGAATGATTGTAAGATAATGAGGATCTTTTAATCTAATTGCAAAACAGAAAACGCTAATTAACTCAATATAATACAACCAAATCTTTTCCATCTAATAATGATATTTTGGAAGAGTGTTTTAAGAAAAATAATGATTGTAAGATAATGAGGATCTTTTAATCTAATTGCAAAACAGAAAACGCTAATTAACTCAATATAATACAACCAAATCTTTTCCATCTAATAATGATATTTTGGAAGAGCATTTTAAGAAAAAGAATGATTGTAAGATAATGATGATCTTTTAATCTAATTGCAAAATAGAAAATGCTAATTAACTCAATATAATACAACCGAATCTTTTCCATCTAATAATGATATTTTGGAAGAGCGTTTTAAGAAAAAGAATGATTGTAAGATAATGAGGATCTTTTAATCTAATTGCAAAACATGAATTAAAAGCTACTTATCTAGAAAGCATATTGAAGCCTCCTTGGATAGCAGGGGCCCTCTGCTACCAATTTGGTGAAGTCTTTCAACTCCTTAAAGTTGTAATCAAAACAACATCAAAGAACTGAATTTCTCTATTGAAAATCTCACAAATCTACATCCCATTCCATCTTGAACTTTGTTACAAAATACTCCTATTTTCTCCTACTTCTTCATTACTTCTTCATTAACCATGATAGGAGAAAGCTTCTCCTATTTATACAAAATATGAGGAGTCATCTCATTAACGAGAGTCCATGAATCTCTCCCTCCAACTCTAGAGTTACAATCAAAATAGGAAATGATAAGACACATGTCTTTCTAGAATTTCAACACAACTTAAGAAAGGAGACACATATCCTCTTAGAGTTTCAATACAACAAGGAAGTGAGACACATATCCTCTTAGAGTTTCAATACAACAAGGAAGTGAGACACATGTTCTCATGATCCCATGATCTTTTCCAACCAAATTCGAATTTGGCCTTAGAGTGCCACATAAGGGTCTTCTAGAAGTCTCCTTTTTGACCTACACATGTCACAAAACTCACAACACATATATAGATATATGAAACTATGTTAATTTTCTAGTTTCTAATCATAAATTCACTTTAAATCCATAAAATAAATAACTTTGGAAAACAAGGATCCTAACCCATATATTTATGAAAAATGGCTACTTGATGTAGGGCTTTAGGTCAGATGGCTATGAAATAAGAGCTAGATGGTTATGACATAATGGAAATATGTATGAATATGGAAAACACTTTTGAGACTCAACAGAAGATCTACCAGGATAAGTAGAACCCCTGAACGATACTCTCCTTCATTATATTATTTATTGCTGACTAATTCTGGTGAACCTGAATGTTATGAAGAAGCAATGCAGGTTGAAAGTAGGAAGAAGTGGGAGCTAGCCATGGAAGAAGAGATGGAATCCTTAATGCACAACCAAACTTGGGACTTAGTCAAGTTGCCTGCAGGTAAAACTGCATTGCAGAATAAATGGGTTTACAGGCTGAAGGAAGAAGATGGAGGAAAACAGAGGTACAAAGCTAGACTTGTGGTGAAGGGGTTTGCACAAAAGAAAGGTATTAATTTTGATGAAATATTTTATCCTGTTGTTAAGATGAATTCAATCAGAACTATCTTAAGTCTTGTAGCAGTGGAAGATTTACATCTTGAACAGTTAGATGTAAAGACAACATTTCTCCATGGAGATTTGGAGGAAGAGATATACATGCAGCAACCAGAAGGATATGAGGTAAAAGGGAAAGAAAAATTGGTGTGTAGGTTAAAGAAGAGCTTTTATGGTTTAAAACAGGCTCCAAGGCAGTGGTATCTAAAATTTGACAAGTTCATGTCTGAACAAGGTTATACTAGATGTCACTCTGATCATTGTGTTTATCTAAAAAGACAAAATGATGGCAGCTATATTATATTGTTATTGTATGTAGATGACATGCTTGTTGCAGGGTCTAACATGCAGGAAATAAATGTGCTCAAAAGAAAATTGGCAAATTCATCTGCAATGAAGGATTTGGGAGCTGTAAAACAAATCCTTGGTATGAGGATAACTAGAGACAGGAAAAATCGCAAATTAACACTGTCTCAGAATGAGTACATAGAGAAGGTGTTGAAAAGATTTAATATGCAGAATGCAAAACCAGTTAGTACACCTTTTGCTAGCCATTTCAAACTTAGTAAGGAGATGTGCCCGAAGACCCAAGAAGACATGGATTATATGTCTAAAGTTCCATATGCATCAGCAGTTGGAAGCTTAATGTATGCAATGGTCTGCACAAGGCCTGATATTGCACATGCAGTGGGAGTTGTAAGTAGGTACATGAACAATCCAGGAAAAGAACATTGGATGGCAGTAAAATGGATTCTCAGATATTTCAGAGGTACCACAAATCAAGCATTATGCTTTGGTGGTTCAAACATTGCTCTACAGGGATATGTTGATGCAGATATGGCAGGTGACAGAGATAACAGGAGGAGCACTATAGGATATGTATTTACTGTAGGTGGAACAGCTGTTAGTTGGGTTTCAAATCCAAAGTGTTGTTGCACTTTCAACAACAGAAGCCGAGTATGTTGCTGCTACATAGGCTAGTAAAGAAATGATTTGGTTACAAAGGTTTATGGATGAATTGGGTAAGAAGCATGATATGGGCACACTATACAGTGATAGCCAAAGTGCTATTCATCTTGCAAAGAACTCAGCATTTCATTCGAGGACTAAACATCCTTTACCATTTCATATGGTCGGTGTTGAATGGAGAGTTAGTGGAAAAGATCACTAGCCAAAATCCTGCAGATATGCTAACAAAAGTTGTAACCAGGGAGAAACTAAGAACATGCTCAGTTTCAATTGGTCTTCAAGGATGACGATGAAGATGAGAAATAGCCAAGTCCAAAGAGGAGTCATTGTCTAGCAAATGAAGCAGCGGTGGAGTTGCTACAATCAGTATCGAAGTGGGAGATTGTTGGGTGTGGAGCCTAATTATGTTGTTTACTTTGTATCACAGCATTGGACCCCTGTACCTTAAAAAGGGGCAACAACGCCGCCCGTAATTAATCGCTACCATGGGGGGTCCAGGGGGGCAGCAACGCTTTTCGGAGCCCCCCCTGGTGGGGGTTTTTGGGGGTAGCACCCCTTAAGCTAAAAACAGATGTAAAATTGGCTTGTAAAAGTATAGTAATTTCTAGTCAGTACGGGCAGTTCATGAGGCGGATGATGCGACGATGAAGTTATGTTTAGATAGGGGTTTTGCCTTAGAAGGCAACCCTACCGCTTTTATGAGGTATTGTATTGCGTACGTGTATTGTATGTGTATTCTCGGAATGAGAAACGAGAGAGACGCGAGAGAGAACAAAGGATATTGGCGGATCTGCTTTGTAGGTTTGTCTCTTCATTTCTTGGATAATAGAAAGGAAGGACTGGTTGTTCAGGGTGGACGTAGCCCAAACTGGGTGAACCACGTATATCTGTGTCTCTCTGGTTTTATGTGTTTTGTGTGCTTTTATTTTCCGCATATTTTATGTGTTGCATTGCTCCATAATATTTAATTTTCTAACAACTAGCCCTACCAGAACAAGAGAGGGCTCTCTTCGGGTCAATCTTAGCAAAAATAATCAATAGGGCTTGAGATGACTTGAAATAAAAGCTAATTTTAGGCTAGGTATATAAGTGAAGGAGTTTGACTGTGGTTTTTGGGGTTTTGTTGGATCAAAGGGAGAGGAAGTTTTGGGTGCGGGGATTAGGCCTAGTTTTTGCAGAGTTCTGATTGGGGCAAGGAAGGAAATTGTTTTGATGCTTTAGATTGAATGAATGGATGGATCAGACCGGTGAGGAGATGAAGAGGGAAAGAGGGTCTCAAGATTCCTCCTCAAACAGATGAAAACATGGAAAATTAAACAAAACTGAAGGCAGAGAAAAGAAAACTACTGAATTCCACCTTTACACACTGATTTGTTTAATCTAAGAAGAAAGGAGAAGGGAAAATGATACACATAAACATCAGTGAACTTAAAATTACATAGATAAAAACACCATCAAAACACAGAGACACATGGATCCCAAAGAGTGCTGCAAACCCTAGTCTATTCCTTTGCCAAAAGTGCAGAAATGAAATGTACAATGAAGTGCGGAGCAATCCCAAGTGTCCAACCCTGAAAATGACTGATGAATTACATGATATAGACAAGCATAACCCATTCCCATGCCTCTAGGGGTCTAGCTCATCATTCTAGGAGATATTTCAACCATATCTAAACTAGGAACTGAAAAATAGGCAATGAAACAACTTGCCTCTATATGCTAGGAAACTGATCCATTCACTCACATTTCACCTTTTGGTGAATGAATCTTCTAGAATGAGTAAAAATGTGCCAAAATTACATCATGATCATGAAATTACATCAAGGTACATCAAGAGTTACATGAAAAAGTGAAACTGGCCAAAACTAGGCGAAATTCTGAGCTGATGAGTGAAAAATAGGCCAAATTCCTCTATGCGTCGCGCCTGGAATCTCTATGCGTAGCACAAGTTTGGAGCTGATTTTTAGGCTCTTCCCGAAGTCCAAATTGAGTGTAGGATAGCTCGTTGGAAATACCTACCTGTATACTTTCCAACCCAAGTGGAATTTCTAAATTTTTTGTCCATTTTCCCCTCCAAAAATCCAATCTCCCAACATTGCTTCCTGTGTGTGCAAAAAGTGGCAGAAAGACCATTTTTAGGGTGTTTTTGACCCTTTAGGCAACCCAGAACTTGATGAAATCCTTAGGTAATCCATGAGAATGCATAAATTTTGACAAAAAATCCAAAAATGCAAATTTTTCCCCCTGAAGTGCTGCCAATTATAAGCGCGCGCCAAGTGGCGCTACGCGTCGAGCAGGAAAATATGTTTTGTGACCAAAAAAATCAAAATTGACAAAATTTTTCCCAAATTCCTTGAAATTTTTTATGAAGGTCCCTGATCAAGTGCTATGCTCAGCCAAAGAATATTTGGCCAAGATTTGGAGCCTATCATGCCTTTTGCGACGCCTTAGTGCCCTCCTTAACCTCGCTTTCAGGATTTTGATACACGCCTTGCAAACATGAGTGCGCGCCCAATAGTGATTCTTCATATGTCTGAGCATGTTTTTCTCCTTGTTTTCCTTCTCCAACAGTTTCTTGAGATGAATGTTGACTCTCTCAAGCCAAGTCTCTCTATCGGCCTCAATCTCCTGCTCAATAGGTGTCATCTCAGATGGGCTTCTTTGGGCAGCTTGCCGGTTCTCACGGATGTTTTGCAACTCCATGACTGTCTGCTGATCCTATCACTATTTGTTCCACTACTCTAGATAGTTTATGATCCATTGAGCTCTCTGCAACTTGTCCGTCAATGTGCTGATCTCAGCTTTCTGCTCCTGAATGACCTCTCTCAACTTTGAGCTTGGAGAGCTCAAATCCTCATCAAGCAATATGAAATCAGTATCATGTCCTCCTGAAGGGCCCTCATCCTACCTAGGCCTATTAACTCTGTCTTGTACCTGTACCTGTGCTGCTGATGACAGCAACGAGACCCCTTCCACCCTGGGTGGAGATAGTACTTGTCGGGCTGCTGCAAATAATGCTCTCGTGCCTCTCTGATAAGTAACAAATACTGGAACACTGATAGGCTCTGTCTCGGGACCCTCAAACTGGTGTGAAGGTTCACCTGGCTCATGAAAAATCTCTGGAGGAGGCTGAGGGGCTATGAAGAAGTCATGAGAAATGAAATCCTCCCATGCAATACCCTGCAATCCAAGCTGATGTACAACAATGATCTTGATGAGCGCATAGTGATAAATGTTGTTGTACTGCTGCTCGGGAGTTTTCTTCTGCACAAGAGTGGTCATTCTCTCGATGTTTCAGCACATGAAGTATATAATGTTCATCATCCTCACTCTCATGAAATGTATCAACAGCCTGATGTGGTAGGCATAGAGGCATGAAAACCGGCCCTCACAACTGAAGTATTGGATAATGAGTCTCATCAAAGGTGCATAGGATTCCTTCAAGAAACGGAATGGGAATACCCTGCTGATCTGCCTCACATTGCTAGGCCTGATGTATGGTTCATAATGCACTTTGTCCACCTGCTATATTTTGTTCCACTCTTCACCTACATTCGGTATTCCTGTTGCCTGAGAAATGGTTTCTGGTGTCAAGGTGAAATTTACACCAGCAAGAGTTACCTGACCATCATGCAAATGTAATACAAACAACCTAGCCAACTCCCGATGATGCTGAATCTGAGCAATCATCTCACAATACTGATAACATGACTGCTCTCAAAAACATGCCATGGCAAGTGGGCAGGCCTGCAACTGAGTCAATGAGGTGGGCTCTTCTCTCACATGTTTTCCACCTTTACGAGGCCTTTTCGGTGCATGTAGCTCAGTGGTAGAATCACTGTCTTGTTCATATGATGAATCAGTGTCCGTCTCCATGGTGTTGCAAGGTGTATGTCAAGTGTATGTTTGGTTTGTTGAAAATGAGAAATGAGAATTTGGTGTCTTTGCCTCCAATTGCCAAGTGTGTCAAAGTCAAATGAGGGACTGTGGGAAATATGGACAGTGGGAACAATGTACTGTAATCAAGTGAGATTTAAAATGCAAGAAAAATCCCTTGATTGTTTGGGGACTTGAGGATTTTATAAGTGAAATGAGAGAGGGAGAGTGATAGGGAATGGTAGGGTTTAGGGATAGGGAAAATAGGTCTTGGGAATAAGTGATTTGGGTGTTAGGGAATAAGGGATTGACAATGATAATATGACAGTGAGGGGGAAAGGAACCATAGGTGAGGAATGGGATTTGAAATACTTGGCACCAAAGTAAAATTTTAACACTCAAATTCAAACCCTAAGGAGCAGTTTTTCACCAAATGATAGGGTTTATGTTTTCAACTTTCAAACTTTTATATTCTTCCCTCCAAACAACACCAAACACAAGCTAATAGCAATTCACAGCCTCACAAAATTACTTGGAGCGAGGAAAACTAAGTTGATTTGAAATTTCATGAAGCAGTGGCAAAAATATTGCTTGTCAGCCCAGTGCGCCGCGCGCACAATGTATTTTGCATGGTGGAGAATGGTTGTATGCACCGCGACTACTGTGTGCACCACGACCTCCAACCAATGCACCGCGTAGGTATTTCACCAACAGTCGGTCCTCCCAAAACTCTGTTTTGCTCTTCCACGACTTGAGTCGGCTCAGTGTGATCTCTTGGTGTGCAAATGAACTGTTTTAATATGAAAATCTCTTATATATCAAAAGGATTTTGATTTTTCATTTAGTAACCCACTTTTGTAATGTTGCAGAACTTTGGCACTCTTACATTTTAATATAAACTCTGTTTTTGTTTCCACTTTGATTTTTTGAGATGAATGATGAAAATTTTGTCTATTTTTTGCAGGGATAGTTGGCATGGGATCTTGGCAAAGGTGACCAGGGCTGCACCTGAAGAATTTCACAACTGAGATTTTTTGAAAATTACATGGCATTTATTACAAAAGACAAAATTGACGATTTTTCTTCAAAACAGAGTTTTGAAGAAGAATCATGATCGAGCATTATTACGACGAAATTTTTGCAATGAAAACTTATTTCGAACCTCCCTCATGTGCCTGCTGGCATTATTGGACACTTTGAAGACTAAATTTGCGAAACCCTAGACCTAATGACTGAATTGAATCTTTGTTCACCAAGGGACCCAACAGGACTGTAAATGACTTTGAAAATTAACTTTGGTAAACTTTGATGATCAGACCTGAGCCAGCAGGTACAAGACATGAGGGACATGAGTGACAAGACCCTTCCATCAGAAGACCCATGCTCCTAATGGAATGCAAATGACTGAACTGAATGAGACACCTAAAATGAAATGCAACAAAAGATATTTTGATCTCTGACAGAGGGATGAAGAGATCGACTCTAACAAGAGAATGTTAGATATGTGTTATATTCTTTCCATGACTAGTCACACGCAGGGGGGTGATAACCCTCCCTATACGTTGTTCCGGGCGCAGCAAGGGGCCAGCAGCACCCCATAATTTTTTTTTTGGTCCTTATTATTCGGTGGGTGGACCCGCCCATGGTTTTGTGCATGGGTTTGCACATGGTATTGGGGCATGATGGTTTTTGGCCCCTGGTATTTTGTAGATTTGGTTAAGGGAACTACGGGTATGTTCTAATCCAGGGTTAACGGATTGGGGTTTATGTATGCTTCGGCATGTATATATGTGTGTTTTAACACTAAAAGGAATATAATGAAAAATTAAGCTGGTCGTCCTGATTTGGGATCCAGGGGAAAATCTCTATGTTTATTTGTTTTATGTTTTATGCTCTTGCTATTGTTTATTTTCTGTTTTTAAGATTCATTTTTAGATAATTTATGTATAGGGATAAAACCTACATCTCCACTTGGTGCATTTTTTTCTTGAAGGTCCGTGTAGTTCCATGTGTACAAGATGAAGATGCTTACTTGTAGATAGTTGGTCTTTGGCTTTGAATGATGTACGACTTTGTTTGCCTAGTTGGCAGGACTTACATATGGTATTTGGTGGCCTCTTTATTGCAGGCAAATCTCTGACACCTTTATTTTTTCTCAGATTGATGATGTGGCCAAAATTTAGATGTCCCAATATTCTATGCCATAGCAAAGGTTCATCAAATTTTCTGATGTGGCATGCTTCATTCTCCTTTTCCACTATATAAACATTACTCTCTATTCAAACACCTTTGAACAAGGTCTTTCCTGTGGTGATTGACCTTACTTCAAAATCTTGGGCTCTGAAAAGGACCTCACAGCCTTTATCAATAATTTGACTAACACTTAGCAGATTGGATTTTAGACCATCCACAAATAGTACATCCTGAGCCTCTCCTCTTCCATTATTCAAGGTAACTGTGCCTTTTCCCTTGATTTTCCCTACTCTATCATTACAGAATGTTACATTCCCAGATTTCTTTTCATCAAAAGTTACAAACTTGCTTCGGTCTTCAGTCATATGTTTTGATCACCCACTATCCACATACCATTGAATGTTATGATATTGAGCAATTAGAACCATATCACACTTATATAGCTTCCTTTTCCATTGCATGAAGCTGTTTGTTTGGTAAATTTCCTGAAGAGATGTATCAAAATATTTGAGAGGAAATTCATGAGACTTGTACCCATTTTTATGGCAGAAAAACATTTGATTGTATTTCGAAATGGATTATGTACATGAGTGAATCCACCATTTTTCTTAATTCCCTTTGACTTTCCATACTCCAGTATCTATAGTATCCCAAAATGGAATGCTCAGCAAAATAGGCCTGAAAAATGCATTTATCAGGGATGTGTGCTTCAGAAACCAAGATTAGCCCTTGGATTCCTTAGATCTAGTAATATAATACCCAATCCCAAGAGGAGATCAGAAATAAATCTTTCTAGGTGGGTTATATAGGTCTCCCACACCTAGTTGCCTTGAGAAAGTGCGCAATGAAGGAATGAAGCTATATATAAACACTGTATTAGAGTATTAGTAGGCTAATAATGCATGGGATATGTTTAAAAACACTTTAATAACAGTAATACATGTAGCATCAAGGAAGGGATCTATTCCTTTAACCAAAAGTGAGGAAAGACAGTGATTTAAGCCCTAAAAAGGTCATTTTCAGAAATCTACATAAAACCAGAGGAAAGTGATGGTTGGATCTATTCTCTTAGGCCATGAGGAACTCCCATACCAAATTTCAACTTAAAAAAATCATTAGTTAAACAAACCTCTCACTTCCGAGATGGCTTAAAAACCTTGATTTCCCATGACTTAGAGTATGCAGAAATTATTGAAGAATAGATAACGTGATTTTATAAAGGGGTTAACTCTAATAGGGTTTGAACATCATTAAATTGGATCAAGAATATGGATCAAACAATTCTTAAGAGAAAAACAGAGAATTTACATGAAGAATGCCTTAGATTGAGGTGCTGCAACAATGGATTGAGACAAGAAAGGTTAACAGCGTAAATTTCAGGACGATGAAGCAATATTTTATTACATTTCAGATCTAGGATAGATATACATATAAAAACATATATCTATTACAGATCTGTAAGCCAAAGAGGCCCTTCTTTACACTCCTCTTGGGATTCTCAGCAAATGATGCACCATAGTGAGTAGTTCTGAGATCTAAGTCACATTTTTGCAGCAGTATTCAAGAATATTGTAGTATATACAATAGTAATAGATTTGATTTGAAGGGTACATGGATTTTTTGGCCAATCCATGGATCACCTCAGTGAAAGGAAGGATCCTTTTCACTAGATATCTCTCCTCTAGGATAATTTCCAAACCCCCTGCAACTCTGCTTGCCAAAAAGGACGCAGTATCTTCAAGGAACAACATAGTTGATGATGGAGAAAACTTTGGCCTGATGACATGATCAAAAATTGAAGCTCAACTGATGGATGAACTCTTCCAGGAGGTTAAAAGACACACTCACTGAGAAGAGGTTCTAATATAAGCTACATCTAAACAGATCTAGTGTTCCACTTGCTACAGCTTACAAAAGAAAGCAAACCCTCACTGGATCTGTCTTGCAGTTGGAAGTAGAAGCTTGGTCTCCAACTAGATAGTGGACAAAGCAGGACAAATCTCCTCCAAGGGCTACTCCATGAAGGGGAAGGGAATTCCTAAACAGGAAACCCTCACAATTCTCTGCTAAACAGCCAAGAGAATGTGGATTTGTCTAAGCAGACACAATCCTCTAAAATCAAGTAATAATCAAAAACCTTCTTAGGCTGCCCTCTCCTTCATCTTATAAGATTAGGGTTTCCAAAACCCTAAAATATCTTCATTCATTTAACCCTTTTTACATGGAGGACCTCCTTCTAGAACTGTGTTGATCATCCAGGAGGATCAATGCATCTGGACTGTGTTGTGATTTGGTCATGTTGACCCAGTCAAATGGCTCAATCCTGTTTCACACACAAGTGGATTTTATTAAGACAACCCTGATTTGTCTCTATTCACATTGGGCATTGATTTATTTTGATATTTTCAGGAGTTTACATGTCCTCCTTTACATTTTATTCATCAAGTAAGAAAATAAAATAAAAAATGAAATATTCCTATGAGCTTGGGCTAATTAGGAATATTACAGTACCCCCCCTCCAAAATGTTGCTTGTCCTCAAGCAACTGATAAGGTGAGTGTTGCAACACTTTTCTTCCTTCTTTGGTGACACCAACATGAGATAAGCTCCCCACATAAGCCAAGTGTTCACCCATCCATATATCCATGTCTCGCTCCTCCAAAGTTCTCATGAGATGTAAATAACTCATCCCATAAGGAGACAATAAATCATATGAAACAAACATGGTTTGCCCCATGCTCTCTCTAAACTATGAAATATAAAATACATGGAGAGTGGTCATCCTATGAGGCACATGCCATCCTTCCTTCCTTCCTCCATACATCCCCATAAAAATTATAAGTACATCATCAAGATATGAAATCAAAATAATGTACATGAAAACAAAAAATTGTACATATGGAGGTGGGTCATAGTCCCACATGTGGAACCAACGCAAGGCATCCCCTACTTGCATCAAATATATATATGGAAAGTGGTTCTCCCACCACTTACTTTCTGCCCACACCATATCACCGTGGCTGGAAATGTGATATATGTTTGGTGCTTTGGGGAAGCACCCATCATGTTGCAAAATCTCCCTTTTCCTCTCAAGGGAGTGTCCCAATTTATAAATTCTTGGGGCCCAATGTTGGCAAAGAAGCTCATAGGATATAACAATACTCCTTGGAGCCATGACCTGCAAAAACATGGTGTAAGAATGCATGAAATCAAAATATAAAGCATGTGTAACATGATCATGTTCTTCATCAATAATCCTTCTCCTATCCAGGGAGTGGTGCAAGGATATATTCTCTTCCTCAATAGAAGGAAGAGAGGGTTGATATAACTCTCCCTTAGAGTCATGTGGTTGATCCATCTTTACATTTTTCATGCATCTTTGACAATGATGATGTAGCTCTCCTTCAAGGCCCCCACAACAATGGCTCCTCAAGTTGATTTTGTTGAGCCTAATAGGAAAGGGTTGGATGAAATAGAACTCCCCCTTTTTGACTTCTTCCATGCCAAAGGTGACATGTGGAAATTTTCCCTTCCCGTGTTGCTTCTGCCATAGCACAGAATCTGAAATGAGAGTGGGTGTAGATGATGTTGAGAGAATGCTTCTCTCCTCCTTGGGTCTACCCAAGACTCTCAATGTTGTGCAAAACTCTACCAAGATCTCCACTCCTCTATCATCAATGAATGATGCCTCAACATGTGAAGCGTCCATCCTCCTTTGCTGATCCAGTGGTCTCCTTAGTGAAATGTCCCCATATAGTGAGACATCCTCAACAAGAGATGACTGAATATATGAATGGAGAAAACTCTCCATGCTTCCACTACGCAATCCAATCACCTTCTTAGGCGCATCACCCTCCTGCCATGGACAGGGATGAGGTTGAATTCCTTCCCCATATCCTCCTTGTATCTCCATGGTTCTACACCTCCTTATCAATGGCACATGTAGGTCATGAATTGTGCCTTTATCTCCACACATCTCCCATAGTAGGACACCAATTTCTTCACAACTTTAAAGATATTTTCACTTCATGAAATACTGAAGTACACCTCTAATGAGATCTCTTGATGAGACCTCCTCCTCATGCATAGCATTCCAAAACAAATGAGGTCTTGGATCTGCTGCAAGTAGAAGTATCTCTTTGAGTTGTGGCATGCTCATTGAGAGAGTGTCATCTACAGAGGAGAAAATGTTTCTCACCTCAAGATGTCTACCCTTTGACATCTCTCTCTTCATAGCTCCCTGAATGAAGTCATCATCTGAATGTTCCCATGATGAATGGGTAATTATTTCTTCACTACTATATTTGGACAGCGCAGTGCACCCTTGCTGCTCTAGATTAGTAGTAAGTGATGATCCTGGGTCATAAAAAGACAAATTTCCAAGGCTTCCCCTTAGATTTTCTGAAATGATACCATATGGAAATTCATGCATACCTTGGTGAGTCTTAGGAATATTTTGTAGGGCTGATAGATTCCCTCTCTTCACTGTGTTGGCTGATCCAACTACTGCTACAGATGGCTGCCCCTCCATGATGCTGACAGCCTTGGTACAAGGCTCCTCAATTGGAGAAGAGGACTCCTCCTCCTATGATCTTCTACTGTCAAATTTCCTAATTAATTGTTCCATAAAATAAGAAAGAGTGGATATTATTGCATGACTTACATGGCTGATCCACCAAAAGCTTGCCTTGCCATTCAAGTGCAGCGCTGAGATCTCTACAGCTTCTTTTTCCACTACTAGATGTAGTAGGAAAAATACCTATAGTTTCATCACCCAATTCTCCGCTGCATACTCAAGTGATCCATCAAATTTAGACAACAGGAATATATTGCCTCTTATCATTCTCTTAATGTATGGCCTCTTCTCTTCTTTTAGTTGAATAAATTGAGGAAGATCTAGAGTCTCTTTGGAAGCTCTAGGTTGATGTTTGTACTCTGCCAAGTACTGACTTAGAATCTCCCATTCTAAGTTCTCTTCAGGAAACTTACCCTTCCTCAAAGAATAGGAAGTGCATGGCTCTTATTATTCTCCTTTAAATTTTCTAGAGCTCTCATTGCAACTTTCTCCTCATTAAAACCCTCTTGGAGTTCCATTGAAACTCTCTTCTTCCATTAGTTGAACCTCCTTGGAGAGGCTCTTCTTAGATCTGAAAATGGATGAGATTAATATCATCCTCTCCATCATTCTGACCTTTCTCTTTTCTTTATATCACTTTGGCTTGAAGCCCATAGAATGAGCCAAAGATCTTGCTCTGATACCATTGTAATATCCCAAAATGGACTGCTTAGCAAAACAGGCCTGAAAAATGCATTTTCCAGGGATGTGTGCTTCAGAAACCAATATCAGCCCTTGGATTCATTATATATAATAATATAATACCAAATCCCAAGAGGATATCATAAATAAATCTTTCTAGGTGGGTTATACAGATCTCCCACACCTAGTTGCCTTGAGAAAGTGCCTAATGAAGGACTGCAACTATATATAAGCACTGTATTAGAGTAGTAGCAGGATAATAATGCATGGGATATGTTTAAAAACACTTTAATAACAGTAATACATGCAGCAGAAAGGAAAGGGATCTATTCTTTTAACAAAAAGTGGGGAAAGACCGTGATTTATGCCCTAAAAAGGTAATTTTCAGAAATATTCGTACAAATAGAGGAAAGTGACGGTTGGATATGTTAGCTTAGGCCATGAGGGACTCCCATACCAAATTTAAGCTTAAAAAAATCATTCTAGCTAAGTTAAACATACCTCTCACTCCCGAAATGGCTTAAAAACCTTGATTTCCCATGACTTAGAGTATGCATAAATTACTGAAGCATAGAAACATGATTTTATAAAGGGGTTAACTCTAATAGGGTCTTACCATCAGTAAATTGGATCAAGGATATGGATCAAACAATTCTTAAGAGAAAAACAGAGAATTTACATGAAGAATGCCTCAGATTGAGGTGCTGCAACAATGGATTGAGACAAGAAAGATTAACAGCGTAAGTTTCAGGAGGATGAAGAAATATTTTATTAAATTTCAGTTCTAGGATAGATCTGCATATAAAAAAATATATCTTTTACATATCTGAAGCCAAAGAGGCCCTTCATTACACTCCCCTTGGGAATCTTAGCAAATGATGCACCACAGTGAGTAGATCTGAGATCTAAGTCACATTTTTTCAGCAGTATTCAGGAATTCTGCAATATATACAACAGTAATAGATCAGATTTGAAGGGTACATGGATTGGTTAGCCAACCTATGGATCACCTAAGTGAAAGGAAGGATCCTTTTCACTAGATATCTCTCCTCCAGGATAATTTCCAAACCCCCTGCAACTCTGCTTGCCAAAAAGGGCGCAATATATTCAAGGAACTACGCATTTGATGATGGAGAAAACTTTGGCCTGATGCCAAGATAAAAAATTGAAGCTCAACCGATGGATGCACTCTTCCAGGAGGTTAAAAGACACACTCACTGAGAAGAGGTTCCAATATAAGCTAGATCTGAACAGATCTAGTGTTCCACTTGTTGCAGCTTACAAAAGCAAGCAAACCCTCACTGGATCTGGATTGTAGTTGGAAGTAGAAGCTTGGTCTACAACTAGATAGTGGACAAATCCAGACAAATCTCCTCCAAGAGCTACTCCATGAAGGGGAAAATAATTCCTAAATAGGAAACCCTCACAATTCTCTGCTAAATAGCCAAGAGAATGTGGATTTGTCTAAGCAGACACAATCCTTTAAAATCATATAATAATCAACAACCTTATTAGGCTGCCCTCTCCTTCCTTTTATAATATTAGGGTTTTCAAAACCCTAAATCACCTTCATTCATTTAACCCTTTTCACATGGAGGACCTTCTTCTAGAACTGCGCTGATCATCCAAGAGGTTCAATGCATCTGGACTGTGTTGTGATTTGGTCCTATTGACCCAGTCAAATGGCTCAATCCTATTTCACACACAAGTGGATTTTATTAAGACAACCCTGATTTGTCTCTGTTCACATTGGGCATTGATTTATTTTGATATTTTCAGGAGTTTACATGTCATCCTTTACATTTTATTCATCAAGTAAGAAAATCAGAACAAAATAAAATATTCCTATTAGCTTGGGCTAATTAGGAATAGTATAGTATCCATATATACGCTCTGCACACCATGGATTTATGACTGAAACTTTTACAAAAAAAACAATACCCATGGAAGTAGTATATGCCTTTGGCAGAGAAAGTTGATTGGGGATATAGCCATTTGGTCATATGAAAATTCTATCTTTGGAAGCCATTTGATTTGTGCTGGAATGCTTCTTGTTTGTTTACTCCTCTTATTTCCAGGTATTTCCTTGTAGGTTGTTTTTGCTAAAGTTCATGAGGATTTGAAGGGTTTCCCACATTTTTGTTCTCATAGTGATGGGAGTTAACACTTTCTTTTAGGACAACTTTCACAAATGTAGTAGCTTTCTTACCCTATGCATTCGTCTTGCTGGGTTCTCCTTCATTTCCTATCCCACTCTTTACAAGAGGAGATATTTGTGCATTTATTATACGGTCCAATTGGTCAACACCTTTTAACTATTGAATGTTCATTGTTAAATCAGTCTGAGCCTTTTCCAATTTCTTCCTCAAGCTCACCACCTCTTCTTCCAATCTTCCAGATTCCTAAATTTCCTCTCTTATTTTCTTCAGTAGAATTTATTCTACTTTCCTTGCAGCTTCTTCTAGTTCAATTTTCAACCTGATAAAATATTTAGAGTTTCATTCTTCCTTTACATGTTTCAGAAGGATTTCCTTCGGTTTTCTAGTCTTGAGTTTGAGTCTATCTATTTCCTTTAGGGCACTCACCAACTCCCCCTCAAAATCTACCTCACCTTGTTCTTCAAATTAGTAGATATTTCTCAAGCTCTTCCTTGGCAATACAAATTAATTATGATGTTCCTTCTTCATTGGGGGATTCATCTGAGCTCTCAGATGCACTGCTATCTTGTTGAGCATAAAATGTTCTTCTTTTAAATCTGTTCCCTTTCTGCCTATTTCTGAAATTTCTTTTCTCTTTCCCTTTTGACTGATTCTCTATTTTCTTAGGAGGACATTTTGAAGCATAGTGCCCCACTCTTCCACAATTAAAGCACTTAAATGGAATATTACCTTTGTACTTACCTGTGCCTCTATCCAATATTCTGACAAATTTGGCTTCTTATTCATCAGAGCATGAGCATGTACCTTCCCTTTCTTCTATGCACTTGTCTGCCTTAAAGGCAACCTCCCTCATGATTGAATTCCCTTTAGGAAGTCTCATACCATTTGATGTTAGCTTCCCAAGTAATTGGTTTCTGGTTAAGGTTTCCCAATTTGTTGTTTCTTCTATGGAAGAAACCCTAGGATTAAACTTGGATGGTAGATATCTCAATATTTTCTAGACTACAACATTTTCTTTAGTTTCTTCTCCTAGGATTATCATGATATCCACAACTTCTGCAACTCTTAAGAAGAATGCAGCTATATCTTCATCTTCATTCATTTTTAAGTTTTCAAACTGAGTTCTATGTGTTTTTAGTTTGGCCATATTCACCTTTGTATCTCCCTCATGGATATTTTCTAATGTATCCTAGATTTATTTGGCAGTCTTACTATGCATTACTTTGATAAATTATGACTTGCTCAACCTGCTGAAGATTGCATTCATTTCTTTTGCATTAGCTATGAAATTTTGTTTGGCTTCTTTCTTAGTGTCAGTTTCCTTTGGTGCATAATTTTCTTCCATAGCAACTCAAACTTCTACCCCTAGAGACATTAAATATGTCCTCATTCTCATTTTCCAGAAAGCATAGTTTGTGACAGTAAACATAGGGGCTTTATTTGTAGATCTCCCTTCTAGGATAGCCATTTTTGGGACTAAGGACCTCCCTCCATTGGTTAAACTGTTTCAGAGGGACCTGGTTTGATACCAATTGATGAACCCTTAGATAAACAGAGAGAGGGGGGGGTGGGGTGAATCAGTTTAGTACATTCACAGACGTTTAAACTTTTCTTTAAACTTATTTACACTTTCATTTCATAAGTAACTTAATATATAATGAATCACCAAACTTAATATGTGATAAGAAAGTGATAAGTATATTAAATACAATACATCAACACATAATCATCATGCATATATACAAAAAATAGAAGTGGAAACCCATAAAGAAGAAAACCACATATTATTATGTTTGTGATGCAAAGGCAAGCTCCAAATCCCTCTCACAACTGATTTTATGTAGGCTCCATCCTATAAGAGGCTACTACCTCAATTTTTGCAAATACAACCTGCACGGGAGCTCCAACTCCCATTTATTTTCTACAGGCTACAACCCATAGGAGGCTCCTACTTCAACCAACACAACTATACATCTATCAAGCTACAACTGATAAGGAAGCACCAAATCCGTCACACTACAATAAAATGATATGCTGATTTACTTGGACATTAGCCTTCTTTTAATCCTTCACTGC
Organism: Pinus albicaulis; assembly: GCA_034641835.2. NCBI lineage: Eukaryota > Viridiplantae > Streptophyta > Pinopsida > Pinales > Pinaceae > Pinus > Pinus albicaulis. The sequence goes on from JAXQQM020067818.1 coordinate 665,501, forward strand.
TGCCCTTTCAGCCTTCATATCTACTTCATATCAGCTCTGGATGTGCAGAACATCTCTATCTACTCACTCTCATTCTTCCACTCTCTAACCTCTCTATGATCATTATAATAAAATCATTTATAGAGATAAACTCATGGTTGTTTTCATTCTATATGGGAATATGAAGTGAACATGCATGACTCTTTTCCTTCCACCCATTGTGCTCCTTTGCTCTGTGTCGGGTCATCTAGCTGAGTATCCTTCTGCCCGCGTTCAGCCTTTTGTTATTAATCGTCTGCAATACACCATTACTCTATAATCGGGTCACTATTCTGCATGGCTTTTTATTTACCTGAGAGTTTTCTTCCTGCATTCAGCCTTTTCCTTTGTTACCCGAGTTGACCTCCACTACCAGGGTTCTCTTCAAAAAACCAACGCAAAAAAATTAATCCCGGACTTTAAATAAATTAATATTTATCTTTGAATAGTGTATCATGTTCACCTTTCCATTGCATTTTGACATTCCATTGGTTTTCCGTTATATTCTCCTTTTTTTTCTTTTTCTTCTGATGCGATTTTGACCAAATGATGCAGCAAAGCTACAAATTTTTAGAATACATGTGGAGCCTATGGTTTATGGGCCCACACAAGTGGTGACTAATCACGGAACATCACACTTCGAAATTTTAATTACTAACCTCCCCAAAACTTCACAACTTTAAGAATTTCGTAATATTCACGATTTTTTGATTTCACAAATTGGCCCGAAAACCTTATCGCATGCCGCACCTTTTAACATTTACCATAATGGGTTTTCCTTATTTTCTGCAGTATGCGATATACTTTGCATCACAGCTTAAACAAATTACCTTGAAATGTCTTAACATGTAAAGATAAAAATCACCGATTGTGATATAGCGATTTCAATCTTCAGACAGCACATGGCTCCTCATCACATCACAACTTAAAACATATAACTTGTGATGACTTAAAAATAAACATAAAAATTGCCGATGTGTGATATTCCACTAGGTTTGTGATTTAATCTCTGCTGTTGATCTATGCCATTCGGTATGTGAATGGGTCCCACACCAGACTTTAAATCCTCTAGACTTTCCCTTTGTAACTCCATTGCATGCGCTCCTCTTTATCACACTTCACAAGTTTTAGCTCATAGCAATAACAAGTTTCTCTGTTCATATGTGATATGCAATGTGTAGTATGCGATCCAGGTCGATGTCATCTCCACATCATCATGCCACGCCACCTTGCCATGTCACTGCCATGTCACCTTGCCACATCATCATAAATTAACTGTGATCTTGTGGGGTTAGGGCCACATCATCTGCCACATCATCTTGCCACGTCACTACCATGTCATCTTGCTACGTCATCGTCCGCACTTTTCATTTCAAAATTTCTGTGTCTTATCGCATCACAACTTCTCAAGTTTACATTTGTACCATTAACTGTTATACCATATCGTATGAAATAGGTGATATGCGCAAAGACCTCCGCCTGACATGTGTCCACTTTGGTATTTTCAAACTTTAATCTGCAATGATATCTTAACCATCTATATCTCAACCTTTATTTATATGATAAGATTATGACCGTCCATCTCAACCTGTATATGCATATTAAGATTTATTTACGATTTGCGATCAGGCCTTCGAACACTGTTATGAACGCTTTTATTTTGGAAATTATTTGACTCTGCTCGTAGAACTGCACGCATTGCACACACCCTCGTGCACTGCTCTAAACGCAAACTAGCCCGACTTGACCCTCATGTTCACGACTTTCTCCATTTGCTGAACGCATTCATTACTTTTCTTATAACATTCACGACTTGACCCAATATTACTGCCTTTACTGCCTTAACTACCTTCTCTCCTTTGTTGCCCCTTTTGTCTCTCTTTTACTCTTTGCAGCTCCTCTGTCTCTCTTTTACTCTTCTCCACTTAACTTTTTCCTTCTTTTCCTTATTGTTCCTTTATACTCTAGTTGATCCTGATCTGCTCCTTGTTCTCAATGATAATTCTAGTGCTGCTCCTTTCTGCTCCTTTTCCATCAATGAAAATATTTCCAACGGTCTCCCCCTTTGGCATTGATGGCAACACTTCCTCCGACACTTCATCCCCCTTTGATTCTGAGAAGTGCCTTTCTTCCTTTGCTTGATTTTTAGAAGTGCCTTTCTTCTTCTGCTTGCTTTTCCTCCCCCTTTGACATCAATGGAAAAGGGTTACACCATGATGTATTCTATAATAATTCGATACTGGGGACCTGTACCATAACACTTCTCCAAAAATAACACTTGGTATTCTACTGATAGGAAGACTGCTCCAAACACCAATTGATGAATATTTGTAATGATATACTGATAATAACATTTTTCTTATTCATTATTCTTAAAAGCATTTTGTTACATTATTAACACTTGTAGAGAGACATGCAGTGTAATAATCCTATGTAGATATTTACTAGCTCCATAGCTATAGCTCTTCCGTGACAACTTTTATGGGATGCACTCCCCCTGAGAAGTTTCTTCTTGACTAACCCTGGCTGGATGTTTGTTCCTAATTTTTCAGCCTCTGTTGGAGCATTTTTTTTTTTTTAATGATATCAGAGAGTATCATCTATAGACACTATCCCCAGTTTGTCTCTTAGATACTTGAAAGGTTCTCTAGCAAGAGGTTTTGTAAATGTGTCTGCTATCTATTATTTTGTTGGGACATAATCCATCTTTACTTTTTTCTCTGCTACTTGTTCTCTGAGTAAGTGGTATTTTATTGGGATGTGCTTGGTTTTCGAATGAAGTACAAGATATTTTTATATGCTTATTGCACTTGTATTGTCACATTTGATAGAAATAGGTTCAATGATGCTTAACTTCATGTCTTGAAGAGTTTTTTTCATCCACATTACTTGTGTGCAACAAGTTGTTGCTGCTATGTATTTTTCTTATGCTGTAGATAGAGAGACAGATGTTTTCTTCTTGCTTAACCATGCCACCACAATTTATCCCAAATAGAATGCACCTCCACTTGTGCTTTTATTGTCATCCACACAGCTGGCCCAATCTACATCTGTATATGTTGTCAATGTGAAATATTTACCTTTCGGATACCATAGGCCATAATGTGCAGTTCCTTGCAGGTATCTAGATATCATATTGATTGCAAGAAAGTGATTTTTTTTTTGTTCTGCTTGATATCTTGGCACAATTCCTACTGCCGAAATAATGCGGTCTAGAAGCTGTTAGGTATAGCATACTTCTTATCATAGATCTGTAATGTCTTTGATATACATCTGTAGATCCATCATCAATACATAACTTGCATCCAGTGATCACAGGAGTTGACAAATGTTTGTGGTCTTCCCTTTGGAATCTTTTTAACATGTCTCTTGAGTATTTTCCTTGTGAAATGAATATGCCTCTGTTCTTCTATAGAATTTGAAGTCCTAGGTAGAAGGTAAGCTCTCCAATCATAGACATCTCAAATTCTGACTTCATATCTTCTACAAATCCTTTTACTAATTCATCCTTGTTGCTACCAAACATGATGTCATCTACATATACCACTACAATTGAAAGTTCATTTTCATCAGCCTTTACATACAGATTGTTGTCTACTCCTCCCTTATTGAATCCTTGTTTTTGAAAGTACTTGTCCAACCTGGAATACCCTGCACATGGTGCTTGTTTGAGACCATATAGGGCTTTCTTTAATCTGCAAACATATTTGTTCTTAAGGAAAAACCTTCAGGTGTTTCCATGTAGACATCTTCCTCTAGATCTCCATTTAAGAAGGCAGACTTCACATCCATTTGATATACCTTGAAATCATGATAGCATGCAAAAGGTAGAAACATTCTAATTTCTTCCATTCTTGCTACAGGGGCAAAGGTTTCATGATAGTCAATTCCTTCGATTTGAGAGTATCCCTTACATACAAGTCTGGATTTATTTTTGATTACCTAACCTTGTTCATTCATTATATTCTTGAATATCCACTTTGTCCCAATGACATTTTTCCCAACAGGTCTTGTTTTTAACTCCCAGGTTTTGTTCTTCTCCATCTGGTCTAATTCTTCCTTCGTAACATTTATCCAATATTTGGATTTGTTGGTTTCATCGAAATTATTTGGTTCTACCTGTGACATCATGGCTAAAAACACTTCCTTGGTCTGTTCAACTAGTTGTCTTCTAGTTTGGACTCCTGCACTCTTGTCATCAATTATTTGATCTTCTTGATGGTTCTTCTGAGTTTGTCTCGAGGTTCCTTTTCAGTTTATTTTTGTATCTTCTGTTGTCTTATTCTGTTCTTTATTTTCTTGATTCTCATCTTCATGTTCATCTAGAGGATTGACACAGTTTGTACTTCTGGTTTTTTCTGGTAGTTCCTATCACATCAATGCTTTCCACAATTTTATGCAGTGTTTTATTGTAGCACTTTTAACCCTTACTCTTTGATGCATATCCCAAAAAATATTCCTTCATCAGCCATTGCATCATACTTCCCCTATTTTTCATCATTATTCCTTATGAAACATTTTTTGCCAAAGACTCTAAAGTACTTGATTTATTCCGGTTTCCCATGCCACAATTCATATGGAGTCTTGTGACAATTTGGTCTGAGATGAGATTTGTTGAGAATATGAACAGCTGTGTGTACTTCTTATGCCCAGTAGTTTCGGGGAATGTTTTTTTCTTGCATCATGGTTCTCACAATCTGTTGTACATACCTATTTTGCCTCTCTGCCCTTCCATTCTGTTGAGGTGTACTTGCAACTGTAAACTATTGCTTTATCCCACATTCATTGCACAGTAAGCAAATTCATCGCCTATGAATTAACCTCCTCTATCTGATCCGATGCATTTTAGTTTACATCCAGTTTGATTTTTTGCCAGTGCCTTGAATATCATAAATTTCTCAAACACTTCAGATTTTTATCTAATAAATTCCACCCATGTTAATCTGAAAGAATCATCGATTATCAGCATGAAATACGATTCTCCACCTGGTGCATTTTTTCTTAAAGGTCCGCACAGGTCCATGTGTACAATCTGAAGAGGCATTAGGGGAATTTTGAGGTCTAAAATGGGCCTCCTAAGAAAAATGTACAACCAAAATACACTTTATAAGAACCAATAAGATTCAATATGATGATGTCAACCATGAGGGATGATTCACCATTTTTGGAGTAAAAAAGTACAAATAATAAAAAATAATAAAATAATAAAAATACTTTTTTTATCTCCCTAAGGTTTTACTTAAATTTCGAGCGCGAGTACTCATTGGATGAAAAATCTAATTCCTCGTTCAATGAGTACCCATGTTGCATACTTTCGATGAACCCTGCTACATGAAAAATGAGAAATACATAAAAAAGCATGATTGCAATCACGTTTTTCATGTATTTCTCATTTTTTGTGCAACATGATTCATCAAGAGTATGCAACATGGGTACTCCTTGGATGAGGAATGAAATTATGCATCAAACGAGTGTTTCCTCTCGAAATTTGAGTCAACCCATAGGGAGATAATTTGAAAATATGAGTTGAAAAAATATTTTTTCATTTTTTACCTCTAAAATTTGCTGATGTAATCTAATCTTATTTTATTTTTTCCACTATTATTTTATAATTTACTTAGGAGGCCCATTTTAGACCTAAAAATTCCCCTAATTCTTATTTGTAGATAGTTGCTCCTTGTAATGTTCCAAATTTTGCAATAAGGTAATTGGAACATTAATTTTTCTTTTAATTTAATAAAAGGAATAAAATGGGTAAGGGAGCCCATATAATAGCAAGATAAACTCTCCTAAGGTGCAAAGAGTCACTTAAGTGGCTAAAATTAGCATTCCCTAATGTGAAAAGGGCCAAAAGCAAGTTAACTAGACCATGGTTGACTAAGTCAACAACATGGCTTAAAGGAGAAGCTTGCTCATGAAGACTGCACTGTTGGAAAGGAGAGAAATTTGAAATGAGAAGAAACCCTAATATGTTTGGGGTCCATGGAAAGGAAGCATTCCTTGCATAAAAAGGTGAAGGAGAGCCATTGTTCATTTTTCATGTTTGAGAATTTGATTTTGCAGCTCTCTTTAGTTGTTCAACTGAGATAGCTTGTGCTGCTTAGCACAAGGGAGATTTATGTGTAGAAATCTTCTCTTCTTCCTTGGGAGGCCTTGGAGGAGTTTTTCTTTATCTTCCTCACATCCAGGCTTGAGGCCAAAGCCATCTCTTTCAGCTACATCGTTTCTGTTGGGAAGATTCATTGGAGTTGCTGGAGGTAGTAGTGAGGGACCACCATCCCACCATTTCCTGAGCTAGTTTTGAAGAGGAGGAGTTCTTCTTTCTCTAATAAATCAGCAAGGGACATTTCCAGAGCTTTATTGAAGATTTTGGCATAGGGCCAAGTGTTTCATCTCAGCCCTAGCGTAGTCACTCCCTCTTACAACGTTATTTTCAGAGGGCATTTGCAAGAGGATTCACCATGGGGATTGGAGAGTGTAATCTTTAGTGAAAGGGGTAGCCTTTCACTTAGAAGATCATTGGAGGAGGTTGCTATATTGTTTGTAGCATCTTTCCCCTTCTCCATTCATGTATTATTATTGAGCTGCAGTAGCTACCCAGGTACTCTGGCATTTTGGTATTTTATCATTTTGTACATGTATTGTAGCCAATCCTTCTAAGGATTGCTAATTAGTTATTTTCAGGGGTTTATAGCTTGATCCCCCTCATTTTTTGAGCTGATAATGATATATCATCCTATTTCATATTATATGTAGCAGTCTCCTTATGTAACTGCACAGTAATGGCTAGGGAAGCAACTTGTAGCAGTGTAGTCTTGAGTTTTCATGAATATTCTGAATTGAGGCTATCTTGAGAAGTTTCTACCTCAAGATTTGTATATTTTTTGCTGTTTCTACTTTATATATCAGCCATGCACTCTTCTCATACACTATGATGTATTATTTCACTGTTGTTCATTGTTAAACTTCAGATGTTGTTGTAGCTTATTCTTTGAGCAAGATCTTCCTGAAGGAAGAAATATTTACATAGCTATAGGCAGAGTCTGAGTAAGGGCCAGGAAGCCTCCAGTTCTCATCCTCTCTTTAGAGGTGAAATAACTAGTAAAATCCCTCTCAGTCCATCTTTGAAATAGCCTTGTTCATATTTCAGACAAAGGAACACTTTAGTGGAGAAAAATTTGTTGATTTCCATTTCGGAACATTACAGTGGTATCAGAGCTTCGAACTTGGCTCAGCCTGTGAAGTTCAAATTTCAGGGAAGAAGAGGCCAGATTGATGCAAAGGATGAGATTAATCTCATCAATTTTTAGATCCTGCAACAACCTCTCAAAGGAGGTTGAGGAGATAGAAAGGGGAGAAGAGGAAGGACCATGCACTTCCTATTATCATAGAGAAGCAAAGCAAAAGCATAAAGATCACTTGGAATTCAAAGTTGTAAGTGGGTACCTCGCTAAATACAGAACAAACCCTAGAGTCTTCCAAGAGACTCTATCTTTCCCTCACTATATTCAGCAGAAGGAGGAAAGAAGACCCTACAGTCATAGGATGATGAAAGGCAATAGATTTCTGTTGTCTACATTTGATGGGTCACTCACATGTGCAGCAGAAGCTTGGGTGAGGAAGCTAGAGGATTTCTTCCTACTACATCCTATGGTAGACATAGAGGCTATAGCAATTGTAGCGCTGCACCTTGAGGGAGAAGCAAAGGTTTGGTGGTTCAGCCATGGGAGGCATGCAAGGGTTTCTACTCTTGCTGATTTTTCTCAGACCTTGATCATAAGATTTGGCCAAAGGAGGGAGGAGCCCTCACCACCAGCTAAGGAGGCACATACCAACGCTGTCATAGTCATGGAGGAGCAACCTCCATCTTCAGCATTTGGGGCAACCAACACATTTGGGGAAGAGACACTTGCAGCCACATTATATTCCCCAAGACTTCATAGAGGTATGCACAAGTTTACATTTTCTGTTGATTCAGTACCTTCTATGAGGAGTTGCATACCATGGCAAGTTGAGTGTCTTGAGAAAAATACTGTCACTGCACTGTGCCATCATTCTCATACTCCATTTATGAATCATGCAACACACAGAAGAATGGGGTTTGAGGAATGGATCATAGAGAGGATTGCATTTCAATGTCCTATGAAATGCAAGGGTGAAAATTTGTTTTGGGATGATGGCAACTCTTTTTGGGGAGGTGCCAAGCTACAGAAAGATGAGAAGCATCCACTAGGAGCTGAGTGGATGTGGATGGGAGGCAAGAGGATGGTGATCCTCTTGCAGATCTATGATACAGGGTAGCAAGAAGCCATGCTGCGTTGGTTTCTCTTGAGAGAGTTTGGCCAACATGTGACCTACTCATTTTCATGGGAGATAAGAAGGAAGATGAGTGGTAAGATACTTACACCAAAGAGCAGAGCCTTCTAGATGAAGTGTGCCCAGCGGAAATGTGGAGAATCCATAACCCACAGGTCCCAGGATCATTTCACAATTATTTCTCTTGATTAACAAAGAGGAGAGCATGGGTGCATCATGATGGGATGGCATTTCTCTTAACACTCATTATGTTCCCATTTCAGATTGAGTATGGTGGAACTATGGAGGAGCAGCAAACATTCTTGTTTCTCAGGCTTTGTTTGGATGTTGCGGGAGAAAGAGGATTTCTCTTTGACATTATATGCCCAGGCAACACCTTCTTCATGGGAGGGGCTCTACATTTGCAGCAACATGATGGGAGGAGTCTTTGACAAGATTCATGTCAAATAGGGGAGCTTTGAGATGATAGTGGCCCTACTCCAAAGGCCAGCAGCGCTGTCACTAGAAAGCTTGGATTACTTGCTGAAGTGTTCTCAAAACCACTTCACAAGTGATGTGTCTTGGAGGCATGTAGGAGAGGAGGATGAGGAAGTAATGGATGGCAACATCCCTTGCTATGTTTTGATTATCTTGGCTTGGGCTCACAAGCACAAGAAGAGACACCTACATGCAACGACTTTGGATTCTTCTTTCTGGCATTCTCATGCATACTATCTACTGATGGAGGAGTACACTTGGGAGGGATTTCTAATGGATGTATATCAACATTTGGCTAGATTCATAGCCCAAGAGATGATGAGATGGTTGGCACAACCACTCCCCTACTATGTTGCAGTAAGGGGGACTTTTCACTTGAGCCATTTCAGCTCAAAGGCCAAAGTATATGATAAGGGAGGTAATCATTTTCTTTATGTTTGGCACTCTCTTATTGTTATGAGCAACATATTATATCAAGGAGGATCTTTCCTTCTTGCACACTATGTCTTGTCATGCTCATGGTCTATTGTAGCAAATATGATGGCTATTTTAGCAGTGGATTGTGGGGGAGAGCCACATGATTGTTGGTGTACACCCATTACACCATTTTGTACTTACATGCATACATCTTTTGAGATGATTGTGGAAGCTAACGAGTGGTTGGAAGAGCACTTGTTAATTTCTATTTTGATGCAGGCAAGAAGTGCACTGCGTAGGTCCCATTGGTGGGACAATGATCCACTTTCCGGTTGTCATGTGAAAACTTGCTTCTATTGGCTCTTGCTTCCATGTATTGTAGATTTTTCTTGGTGCATGGGGAGCTTTGTTTGGAGAGTGGGACATGAGTTGATGATGCCCATTGGGAGTGTGATTCTCCCTACTTTTCATGTTGCATGTTTCAAGAGAAACAATGGGCAGCCCATGATTGCCAAGCTTCATCTCTTTCCTTCATGTGGGAGGAGCTATTTGGAGAGCTTAAATTTTTGGACGAGGCACTTCATGGTTTGTAAGGTTGATGGCGTGGCTTGGGACTCTTTTAAAGACCATTTTATTTCAGCCATATATCAGCAGCAACCCCATATGCATTATGAGGAGGGAAGAACTCATTGGGTGGATGTTCCCTTTGAGAGGAGAAATCTCCATTCTTTTTGTAGCACATGCTCCAAGGGGAGTATGGGAGATGATATGGTCACCATTTTCAGACATTGGTTTCTCTTGGAGGTGAGCCATATGATTGATTGGATGCCATATGATGATGAATTCCAAATCATCACATATGAGATGGTTTGGGCCAGCATGATTTACATCGTTGGAGGAGAGATCTTTGGAGGTATAGTCTTCATCTTGCCACTTGAGCGCAATTATTTTGCAGCCCAGGATCAACATACACTCTTCACTTATCCTAAGTGGAGAAGAGTAAATAATGGGGTAGGATATGCAGCTTACCATGTTCAGCATTTCAGCCCACCTTTTTCACATGAGCACAAGGTGGAGGAGTATTTTCAGGAGTTGCCTAGTTGGAGGGTGACTCATTTTGCTTGGTTGATTGCTTGGGGATGGAGATCTACATTAGCATATTTCAACTCCATGCCTTGAGTGGAGGATATTTTTCAGTTCTTCCTTGCTCTTGCTTGAGGACAAGCAAGTTTTGGGAGGGGAGGACTGTAATGTTCCAAATTTTGCAGTAAGGTAATTGGAACATTAATTTTTCTTTTATTTTAATAAAAGGAGAAAAATGGGTAAGGGAGCCCATATAGCAGCAAAATAAACTCTCCTAAGGTGCAAAGATTCACTTAAGTGGCTAAAATTAGCATTCCCTAATGTGAAAAGGGCCAAGAGCAAGTTAACTAGACCATGGTTGACCAAGTCAACAACGTGGCTTAATGGAGAAGCTTGCTCATGAAGACTGCACAGTTGGAAAGGAGGGAAATTTGAAGTGAGAAGAAACCCTAATATGAGTGGGGTCCATGGAAAGGAAGAATTCATTGCATAAAAAGGTGAATGAGAGCCATTTTTCATTTTTCATGTTTGAGAATTTGATTTTGCAGCTCTCTTCAGTTGTTCAACTGAGATAGCTTGTGTTGCTTAGCACAAGGGAGATTTCTATTTAGAAATATTCTCTTCTTCCTTGGGAGGTCTTGGAGGAGCTTTTCTTCATCTTCCTCTCATCTAGGCTTAAGGCCAAAGCCATCTCTTTCAGCTACAACGTTTCTGTTGGGCAGATTCATTGGAGTTGCTGGAGGTAGCAGTGAGGGACCACCATCCCATCATTTCCTGAGCTAGTTTTGAAGAGGAGGAGTTCTTATTTCTCTAAGAAATCAGCAAGGGACATTTCCTGAGCTTTATTGAAGATTTTGGCATAGGGCCAAGTGTTTCATCTCAGCCCCAACGCAGTCTCCCCCTCTTACAGTGTTATTTTCAGAGGGCATTTGTAGGAGGATTCACCATGGGGATTGGAGAGTGTAATCTTTAGTGAAAGGGGTAGCCTTTCACTTAGAATATCATTGGAGGAGGTTGATATATTGTTTGAAACATCTTTCCCCTTCTCCATTCATGTATTATTATTGAGCTGCATTAGCTGCCCAGCTACTCCAGCATTTTGGTATTTTATCATTTTGTACATGTATTGTAGCCAATCCTTCTAAGGATTTTTAGTTAGTTATTTTCAGGGGTTTAGAGCTTTCTCCCCCTCATTTCTTGAGCTTATAATGATATATCATCCTATTTCATATTATATGTAGCAGTCTCCTCATGTAACTGTGCAGTAATGGATAGGGCAGCAACTTGTAGTAGTGTAGTCTTGAGTTTTCATGAATATTCTAAATTGAGGCTATCTTGAGAAGTTTCTACCTCAAGATTTGTATATTGTTTGCTGTTGCTACTTTATATATTAGCCATGCACTCTTATCATACACTATGATGTATTATTTCACTGCTGTTCATTGTTAAAGTTCAGATGTTATTGTAGCTCATTCTTTGAGCAAGATCTTCTTGAAGGAAGAAATATTTACATAGCTATAGGCAGAGTCTGAGTAAGGGCCAGGAAGCCTCTGGTTCTCATCCTCTCTTTAGAGGTGAAATAACTGGTAAAATCCCTCTCAGTCCATCTATGAAATAGCCTTTTTCATATTTCTGACAAAGGAACACTTCAGTGGAGAAAAATCTGTTGATTTCCATTTCGAAACATTACAATCTTTGGCTTTGAACGATGTGTGACTTTGTTTTCCCAGTTGGCAGGACTTACATATGGTATTTGGTGGCTTCTTTATTGCAAGAAAATCTCTGACAGCTTTCTTTTTTCTCAGATTGATGATGTGGTCAAAATTTAGATGTCCCATTATTCTATGCCATAGCCAAGATTTGTCAATTTTGCTGATGTGGCATGCTTCATTATCCTCTTCCACTATATAAACATTACTCTCTGTTCAAAAACCTTTTACCAAGGTATTTCCTATGGTGATTGACCGTACTTCACAATCTTGGGCTCTCAAAAGAACCTCACAACCTTTATCACAAATTTGAATAACTCTTAGCAGATTTTATTTCAGACCATCCACAAATAGTACATCCTGAGCCTCTCCTCTTCCATTATTTAGGCTAACTATGCCTTTTACCTTGATTTTCCCCGCTCTATCATTACCTAATGTTAAATTCCCATATTTCTTTTCATCAAAAGTTACAAACTTGCTTCGATCTCCAGTCATATGTTTTGAGCACCCACTGTCCACATACCATCAACTGTTCTGATCTTGAGAAATTAGAACCATATCACACTTATTTAGCTTCCTTTTCCATTGCATGTAGCTGTTTGTTTGGTAAATTTCCTGAGGATATGGATCACGGTTTTTGAGAGGACATTCGTGAGACTTGTGCCCATTTTTATGGCAGAAAAAAAATTTGATTGTATTTCGGAATGGATTATGTACATGAATGAATCCACCATTGTTCTTAATTCCCTTTGAGTTTCCATACTTCGGTCTCCGTATATACGCTATGCACTCCATGACTTTATGAATGAACCTTTTACAGTAAAAACAATACCCATGGAAGTAGTATATGTCCCTGGCAGAGAATGTTGTTTAGGGATATAGCCATATGGTGATATGGGAATTCTATCTTTGGAAGCCATTTGATTTGGGTTGGAATGTTGCTTGGCTATTTACTCCTCTTGTTTCCAGGGATTTTGTTGTGGTGGGTTTTTTCTGCAGTTCATGAGGTTTTGAAGGGTTTCCCACATTTTTGTTCTCATATTGATGGGAGTTAATATTTTATTTTAGGACAACTTTCAAAAATGTAATAGATTTCTTACCCCTTGCCTTCGACTTGCTGGATTCTCCTTCATATCCTATCCCAATATTTACAAGAGGAGATCTTTGTGCATTTAGTATCCGGTCCAAATTTTCAACACCTTTTAACTGCTAAATGTTCATTGTTAAATTATTTTGAGCCTTTTCCAATTTCTTCCTCTGACTCACCACCTCTTCTTCCAATATTCCACATTCCTGAATTTTCTCTCTTATTTGCTGCAACATAATGTCTTCTACTTTCCTTTCTTCTTCTAGTTCAATTTTCAACTTGATAAAATCTTCAGAGTTTGGTTCTTCCTTTACATGTTTAAGAAGGATTTCCTTCTGTTTTCTAGTCTTGAGATTGAGTCTATCTATTTCCTTTAGGGCACTCACCAACTCCCCCTCAAGATCTACCTCACCTTCTTCTTCAAATTCTAGGAGATCCCTCTCAAGCTCTTCCTTGGCCATAAAAATTAATTCTGTTTTTGCTTCTTCATTGGGGTATTCATCTAAGCTCTCAGATGCACTACTGTCTTGTTGAGTATAGAATGTTCTTCTATTAAATCTGTTCCCTTTCTACCATTTGCTAAAATTGCTTTTCTCTTTCCCTTTTGACTGATCCTCTATTTTCTTATGAGGAAATTTTGAAGCCTAGTGCCCCACTCTTCCACAATTAAAGCACTTAAATGGAATTTTACCTTTGTACTTACCTGTGCCTCTATCCAATCTTTTGACAAATTTGGCTTCTTATTCATTAGAGCATGAGCATGTACCTTACTTTTATTCTATGCACTTTTCTGCCTTAAAGGCAACCTCCCTTGTGTTTGACTTCCCTTTAGAAAGTCTCATCTCATATGCTGTTAGGTTCACAAGTAATTGGTTTCTGTTTAAGGTTTCCTATTTTGTTGTTTCTTCTATGGCAGAAACCTTAGGATTAAACCTGGATGGTAGAGATCTCAATATTTTCTGGACTACAACACTTTCTTTAATTTCTTCTCATAGGCCTATCATGATATTCACAACTTCTGAAACTCTTAAGAAGAATGCAACTATATCTTCATCTTCATTCATTTTTAAGTTTTCAAAATGAGTTCAATGTGCTTGTAGTTTGGCCATCTTCACCTTTGTATCTTCCTCGTGGATATTTTCTAATTTATCCAAGATTTCTTTGGCAGTCTTACTGTGCATTACTTTGATAAATTATGACTCACTCAACCCACTCAAGAGTGCATTCATTTCTTTTTCATTAGCTATGAATTTTTTTTTGGCTTCTTTCTTAGTGTCAGTTTCCTTTGGTGCATAATTTTCTTTCACAGCAACCCAAACTTCTATTCCTAGAGACATTAAGTATGTCCTCATTCTTACTTTCCTGAAAGCGTAGTTTGTGCAAGTAAATAGAGGGGATTTATTTGTAGATATTCCTTCTAGGCTAGCCATTTTGGGGACTAAAGACCTCCTTCCAGTGGTTAAACTATTTCAGAAGGACCTGTTATGATACCAATTGATGAACCCTTAGCTAAACTGAGAGGGGGGGTGAATCAGTTTAGTACATTCATGGAAATTTAAAATTTTATTTCAACTTATTTACACCTCCATTTCATAAGCAAATTAATTTATAATGAATTAGAAAACTTAATATGTGACTAACAAGTGATTTGCAGATTAAATAAAATACATCAACACCTAATCATCATGCATATAGAAAAATGATATAAGTGGAAACCCATAAGGGAGAAAACCACATCTTATTATTATTGTGATGCAAAGGCAAGCTCCAACTCCCTCTCACAAATATTTTTTTGTAGGCTCCAACCTATAGGAGGCCACTACCTTAATTTCTACAAGCTACAACTTGCATGGAAGCTCCAACTCCCATCTATTTTATGCAGGCTACAACCCACATGAGGCTCCTACCTCAACCAACTAAAACTGGACATCTATCAAGCTACAACTTGATATGGAAGCACCAAATCCCTCACACAACAGTAAAATCATATGCTGATTTACATGGATATTAGCTCTATTTTACTCCTTCTTCACTATGTTATCACCCAAAAAATTTCAAAACATCATTGTGTCAACTCTGTTTTTGATCATGGTCTCAAAATGGGTTTGAAAGTCATTTTAGGATTTGGTTAAGGGTAGGCTAGAGTTTTTATAATTTTTAAGGTCATCGTTGAATTAAAATAAAGTCTTTTAAAGGTCCATTCCATGATCAAATACTCACATTTTCCATTTAGGAGTCATTCCATAAGGTTTCGGATTAAATTCTGCAATTAGCCAAGAATCCTCCATTTCGTAGCGCAACTATTTCAAAAAAGTGGATTTGCGTTACGAAAGCGCTAATAATTTTGTGGCGCAAACTGGGAAAAATGCACTGTGGGCGCTACGAAAGTGTGGTTTCTTAACCATATTGTCAATTGAGCTGAAATTTGTTAGAATCCGTTAGGAAATGATAGGATAGTGGTATGGTGAGTCACTTAGTGATCAAATTCAATGTACTTACCTGTCTCACAATCATCATCGTCATGATAGGGCATGAATGAGGCATCATTCAATTATGAGATGACATTTCAAATCAAGATATTTCCTAATTTGGTCATTCTTGTTATCATTTGCCTCCATACGAGTGTCTGAGCTCTGAAGTAGTCAAGCTAAGCTTGTGGTTGTTCTATACAAAGGCTATCTTCATCCTAATCAAGCGAGGCTATTTTATAGATTCAAGAGAAGCTGACAAGTTTTTCTAAGAAGCATGGCAGAAGAAAAGAAGGTCCACAGAGGGGGACATTGCTTAATATATGAGCCTGAAAATATGAAGGCTATAATTGAAGATCAAACAGTGATGGAGGCTTTTATCAAAGAAAGTTGTCTCTAGTTTTTTGCAAAGCTGCAAGGTTGCCATACACAGGTGTATAAATAATTTGCCTTGCACTTCAATGGAACAACTACCAAAGTTGGGATGTTAAATGTGCCAATTACACCTGAGATTATTGCTTTTGTGATTATAATACCAAGGGGGCAAGAAAATTGGTTTAAAGGTTTTAAATTTGACATGGAACCATGCAAGGAATTCATGAAACCTGAGTATGTAGATATGGACCTAAATAATGCAATACCTAGAAGTTGTATCAAAGACACCTATGCAAAGCTGTTGTTCAACATTCAAAGATACTTTACATGTGAAGGAAGATACCATAAATTTTATAATTATCATTTCAAGTTGCTTCTGCATTTCACAAGTATGATATCACTAGATTTTCCCTTTTATTTGCATAGGAGCCTTGCCAAAATGGTTGATAAAGTACAGGACAAATTTGATGGTTGTGAAACATGTTTGTTTCACCATGGTTTGATAAAGTTATTGGTTTTGAATGAGCTTCAGAAAATAAGCAAGGATTGGTCTTCCTTTTTGTTTATGAATGGTTTTTAACTTGAAACCCTAACCCTAGCTAGAAACCCTAAAACTAAAGGAACTCCTTCACCACCAGTAGCAGAGTCTAGTCATCCTGTGGTTGCGAAATCAAAGAGGTTTGTAAAGTTGAAAAAAAGGAAACAAGTTGAGAAAAGGAAATCGAAGACACAAGTTCCTGTTGCACCAAATCCATCACCTACAAAACAGAGGTTAAAAAGTGTCAAAGAGGAAAAACAAAAACAAGTTGCCAGAAAGCAGGAAATCAAGAGAGTGACAAGAAGCCAAGCAATGGAATTTAAGGGAAAAACAGTTGCTATAGCTACAGAGGATAGCCCAGTGATAAATGGAAATTTAGATGACATCCTTCCTGCAATTGATATAAAGGAGTCACCCATTGTGCAAGCTAATTTCATTGGAGTAGATGAACACAAACAGAAAAAGGTTAAGTCAGCAAAGAAACTTGAATTTGAGGGTGAAAATCTAGCCTTTATCTTTCAAGAAAGGAAACCTTTAACTAGGCATGCTAAGAAGCTCAAGGAAGGCATCCAGGAGGTCCAAGAAAATATTTAAATAAATAAAGTCCCTAAATAAGTGGTTGATCTCTCATCACCAACAATAGAACATGCAACCAGCAGAACAATGAAGGAAAAAGAAGAAATGACAGAGTGTTAACATCTTGAGGAGAAATTAAGGTTAGCAAATCAAGAGACTTCTATGATGAGAAAGAGGTCCAGAAAGCATATTATTGAGAAAACAGAGTTCAAAATAATGAAGGCAGTATGGGAAGGTCAAACTGGTTCTAGGTCTGAAATTCCAAGCAGTGCAGAACAATTTTTCACATGGACAGTTCCAGCCATCAAGGAAGCTAAATTTGTCAGAGTAATCAATACTCACTTGAGAGCCAGTAATGGAAGACTTAGAGATCAATTGGAGGACTTGGAGCAACAGCTGAAACTGACTCGGGATGAGCTAAAAAACAAAGGTGCAGAATGAAAATCATTAGAAAGGTCAAAAACTAAATCAAGTGAAAAAAATAAGAAGGAACCTCATGAAAAATGTGTTTTTCAGTTCATAAGACTTTTTGTTTTGATGAAACCAGTGGTATTCTGAGTTTTGGCACATTTTTGGTTTTCATTTTGAAAAAATATAGGCAAAAATACTCACTTAGCAATTTTGTAGCGCAAACAGTGCAAAAAGAGTGAAAAGCCCTACGAAACTACTGTAGCAGCTTTTTTCACTCTTTCTCATAAAGTTTTGAAGGGAAAATGTATGGATTATGAATTGAAATTGCTAGAGGAGTTGTGTTAAATGATAATGAAGATAATATTGGAGGAAAGAAACCAAAATTTTGAAGATAAAAGGGTAAAAAGGCTGCACTATGAAAAGAACTTTGAAATTGTGTTGTTTTCGTAGCACATGTCTATTTCAACTATTTTTAATAGTTTGATGGTGGTTTCAGACAACTGGGACTTAAGAATGATTTTGGGAAGGTATTACTTCAGTTTCTAACAGTAAATAACCTCGAAGTGATGGTTTCATGATGGTCAGAGTGTCTCAAGAATGCAAAGAATCCTATGCCTAGAAACAGGGGACAATTTCCTAGTTTAATGGAGATCAGTATTGAGGTCATAAAGAGTTGGAGCTTATCATTTGGATTCGAACTTATGTCAATAAACTTGGAAAATGATTCAGTCGAGTTTAGATAAGGTTGTTATGAGTAAATTTAAGGAGTTTGAATCCTATTTGTAATAGGAGTGTTTATTAGATTTGCAGTTGTCATTTTGTAATAAATACCATGTCATATAGTTATGAAAGGTGTCAAAAAGTAGGAATTCAATGTATCTAGCTCAGGATAAGGTTATCCTATGTTGTAAATGATCAATAAAAGATGAAGAAGTCAAATATGCTAAAGGTTGGACATTTTTAGCAAAAGACTGTGTTTATTGTAAGTGACTGGTTTTCAGCTTAATACAGAGTTTTCTACTTATCCAACTTGAGATTCATAAGGAGTTCTAGTGTGTTCTTGTTCTAATTACATATTTTTACTACCCTATTGCAGTGGTGTTTTCTTATGTTACTCAAAATTCATCATTGATGCTCTGACTTCCTTCATAGACAAACTGACTATGTGTTTTACAGTTTCACATGTATATCTCTTGACTAAAACTATGATATGCCTTGAATTCCATGCTAAGTAGATTGTTTGGTTTTATTGAAGCTATTTTGACTCCATAATCCCAATGTGCACTTGATAATGTGATTTACAATTGATATCTATCATTTATCTACTTATTACCCCACATAGAGTTAGCCATCTATATTTCTATCAAAAATCATTAATCCTTGAGATAGCCTCTCAGGTGGAGGAGGCTAAGCCTCAATCAAAAGATTGGATTGAAAAAATTACATGAGATTTATTTGATTGGCAGCCTATCAGGTCTTATTTTGTGATAACACACTACTTCCCTTTCAGCCTTCATATCTGCTTCATATCATCTCTGGATGTGCACAACATCTCTATCTTCTCACTCTCATTCTTCCACTCTCTAACCTCTCTATGAACATTACAATAACATCATTTATAGAGATAACTTCATGGATGTTTGCATTATATATGGGAATATGAAGTGAACAAGCATGACTCTTTTCCTTCCACCCACTCATTTCCTCAGTCAGCATATTCATAATGTTACAATAATATATATATATATTTATTTCAATATCAAATGGAGTTTTGCTTTGCCTAGGACACTTGCCTTTGCATCACAAATAATATAAAACATATCAATAAATTTACATTCATACAAAATATTTCAACTCAGCCCTTTCATCTTCTTAGATTTTATGTGCATTAGTCCTCTTTTGCTTCTTGTCCCTTTGTCTTTTACGTTTTTGTTGTTATATTATAACTGTGCTGCATAACTGCCTTTTTGCCTGACTTGACCTATGTGCCTTCTTTCTCTTGCCCACAACATTCATAATTCTACACCTTTTCTCTGTGTCAGGTCATCTAGCCGAGTCTCCTTCTACACACGTTCAGCCTTTTGTTATTAATTGGCTACAATACACCATTACTCTATAGTTGGGTCACTGTTCTGCACGACTTGTTACTTACTCGAGTCTTTTCTTCTCGCGTTCAGCCTTTTCCTTTGTTACCTGAGTCGACCTCCACTGCTAGGGTTCTCTTCATAAAACCATTGCAAACACATTAATCATTGAATTTAAATAAATTCATATTTACCTCTAAATAGTGTATCGCATCTGCCTTTCCATCGCATTTCAACATTCCATTGGTTTTACGTTATATTATCCTTTTTTTTTCTTCCTATGTGATTTCTACCAATTGATGCAACAAAGCTGCAAATTTTCAGAATACACGCAGAGCCCGTGGTTTATGGGCCCACACAAGCAGTGAATAATTGTGGCAGATCACACTTCGCAATTTTAATTACTTACCTCCCCACAAATTTGCAACTTTAATAATTTCACAATATTCGCGATTTAGCAATTTTGCAAATCGACCCGAAAACCTTATCGCATGTCACACATTTTAACATTTACCATAATGGGTTTTCCTTATTTTCTGCGATATGTGATATACTTTGCATTGCAACTTAAACAACTTATCTTTCGATGTCTTAACATGTAAAGATAAAAATCACTTATTGCGATATAACGATGTCAATCTTCAGGCGACACGTGGCTCCTCATCACATTGCAACTTAAAACATATAACTTGCCATGACTTAGCAATAAACATAAAAATCACCGATGTGTGATAATCCACTAGGTTTGCGATTTAATCTCCGTCGTTGATCTATACCATGAGGTATGCAAATTGGTCCCACGCCAGACTTTAAATCCTTTAGACTTTGGCATTGTAACTCCATCGTGTCCGCTCCTCTTTATCGCACTTCGCAAGTCTTAGCTCGTAGCAATATCAAGTTTCTCTGATCATATGCGATATGCAAGCCAAGTCCACGTCATATCCACATTATCATGCCATGTCACCTTGCCATGTCACTGCCACGTTACCTTACCACGTCATCATAACTTAAGTACAATATTGTGTTTTCGGGGCCAAGTCATCTGCCTTGTCCGCTTGCCACGTAACTGCCACATCATCGCTCACACTTCTCATTTCGCAATTTCTGTGTCTTATCTCATCGTAAATTTTCAAGTTTACATTTATGTTGTTAACTGTTATACAATATTGTATGCGATATGCGATATGTGCAAGGACGTCCACCCGACACATGTCCACTTTTTCATTTTCATACTTCAATCTGCGATGAGATCTTAACCATCCATATCTCAACATTTATTTCTAGGATAATATTCTGAACGTCCATCTCCACTTCTCTCTGTGACATGATATTTTCCATCCATCTCAACCCATACATGCATATTAAGATTTATTTATGATTTTCAATCAAGCCTCCGAACACTGTTCTGAATGCTTTTATTTTGGAAATTATCCAACTATACCTGTAGAACTGCACATGCTTCACACGCCCTCATGCACTACTTCGAATGAAAACTAGCCTAACTTTCCCCACACGTTCATGAATTTCTCCATTTTCTGAATGCGTTCATTAATTGTGCTATCACGTTCACGACTTGACCCAAGCTTGCTACCTTTGTTGCCTTTGCTTCCTTAACTACCTTCACTCCTTTGCTGCCTCTTTTGTCCCTCTTTTACTCTTTTTTGTTCCTCTATCTCTCTTTTAATCTTCTTCACTTAAAATTTTCCTTCTTTTCCTTATTTCTCTTTATACTACAACTGATCCTAATCTGCTCCTTGCTCTCAATGATAATTCTGGTGTTGCTCCTTTTTGATCCTTTTCCATCAATGACAATATTTCCAGCATTATTCTATGAAGCTTTTGTTTGAATGGTTTCTAATCTTCCTTGACTGAGATTTTGTGTTGTATGATACTAGTATCATATTCTTTAAGATCCTCATAACTCCAAGAAAAGACATCAAAAAACTCTTTAAATAAAGCTATGAAATTTTTTTTTTTCTAACAGTAGGCAATGATTTTGAAAGTTTTATCATTTTAGGATTATATTCACTACCTATATTAAATTCTTCTACATCTTCCCCCGCAGGCTCTATTTTTGGCCTTTTTTCTACATCATTGAAATCGAAAGGCTCTTCTAATGGAACTAGACTTCTAGGCAAAATATTATCTTTACGTTGAAGTAAATATTATTTTTCTGGATCAATTTCTTGCAATTCTAATTTATGTACAACTTCATATATAAAGATATTTACATCTAGTTCATCAAATTGTTCTCCTTCATTAGTATGTATAACTAACTGATTTTCTACTTGAAAATCTAAATCAATGTTATTTTCCTCATACGCATCTTTGGACTGCAAAAAAAATTCTATCTGTTTATCATTTCCAAATAAATGCCAACACCTCATGTTGTCTGGTACTGTTGTATAGTGTTTAACCTCCACTATATATTTTCTGTTGGGATGAGGCATTTTGCATGTGCTGGCTGAGAAATCCATTCCATTAGTAATGACATTATGGTTTCTAGGTATAACAACAAGATCATATTCTACAAAAGTGTGTAAGAAATCAAGCACAACATTTTTGTATGCTCTCAATCTAGTATGTTTTGCAGCATAATCTCCTTTAATCTATTTAATTATTAATTCAGAATCTTCATGAACATAAATTATTTTAGCACCTAATTTCTTCAATAATTGCAAGCCTAAAATAAGTGCTTCACATTATGCTATGTTGTTGGTACATTGAAAATTCAGTTTATATGAATGACATTATGCATGATTATTTCCTGAATTTGAGACCCACAAACCTGCTCTTGACCCTGCTCTACTACAAGAACCATCAAAAATCATATTCCAAAGAGGTTCAATTTCAGTGTTTTGTTGTACAATTTGTGTTTTATTTTCATGTTTTTCACAAATGTGATTTTTAGCACTAATAACCCGAGCATCAATATCTCCATCATTATAAAGAACGAAGGAGTCTAAATTAGAGTGAACAGAGGAAAGGGGGTAATTATGTGGCTTCTCCTGACTACTAACGATGTATTTCATTAAGGTTTTCTTATACAATCTTCTTTGTTGACCAAATAATGGGATGGTTGCATAAGTCATGTCCATTTGTAGGGTACCTTGTAATTTTTCTCCCCAAGAGCGTGACAACAACATGCCATAATTTGGTAGAATATCAATGACTACTATGTCCATTACTAGACTTTTAGTTGGGATTTGGGCTGAAGTGACACATAGATCCTTAATGAGACCTAAACATCTTACTTTTCTTGAATCAAATGAATACAAGTCTTTGTAAGGCCTAGTAATGTCAAGACCAAGTTTCTCCACAACAGATTTTGGCATCAAATTGTGTGAGGCACCTGAATCTAACATGAACATTAAGACTGACATAAATGGAGGAAATCCTCCTTTTGGTTTACCATCTACCTCTGGACCAAATAATAATTAAGGTTGATCGTCATTCAAATTGACAGTATTATTGTTTTCTCCTATGTTCAAAGCTTTCATAACTTGAGTTCTATACAGATTTTCATTCATTAAATCAATCAAAGGGATAGAAATGTTCAGATTTTCTAGTTCATTTTCAATATTGATTGATGTTTGAAATTTATTTAAGTTTGGAAAATTAGATTTATCAGCAATTTCTTTTGACACATGTTCTTTTTGGTGATTGGTGGTGGGAATGTCTATTTGAGTAGTTTTGGAGGTACTCTCAACAATTTTTTTAGAAGGCATATCAACTGTCTTTCTGCTAGAAATATCATCAGTTTTCGTAGCATAATTTTCTGGAGTTTTCTTTGAAGTGGTGTCAAAAGTTTTCTTGATAGGATTTTCATTAGTCTTTTTGTTTAGAGAATCTAACATTTTATTACTCCTGAGATTGTATTGTCTATGTACTTCCATGTTATAATTTTCAAATCCCTGCTTATAGTCATCTGATTCCTCAGAATCAAGTTAAGTTTTGGGTAACTGAAAGAGCTCTTGTTCTTCTTGAGTAAGAAACACATGATCATCATCATTGATCCCCATTAGATTTATCTGATTGTATTCTACTTCATCTATTACCTCTCCATCATCATCAACATAATTCTCTTGAAAATGAGGTCTAATTTGCTAATCATGTTACCTATGTTCTCTTTCTTTGATTTGGGGAGGATTTCTCCTAGTATTTTGATTTTGATTTTGAGGTGCAGGTTGATTTTCCCTAGGTGCAGCCTTATCATTCAAATTTATCCTCTCCATCATTCTCTCTACTGTTCTAAGGAATCAATTTTAGCATCAGCAGAAGAGGTATAGGGTTCATCCTTAATGGTTACTCTCCTTTCATTCCTAAGTCTAGCTCCCTTGGCTAAAATATTTGCTTCTACACTTACTGCATCCCTTTTCATTTATTCTAGTGTGGATGAATTTCTTTATCTAAGCTCATAAGCCATGTCTGTCTCAAAACCATATGGGAATTTGATTAAGGCTAAGCCTTGTGGTGGTTTAATATTAGCAGGGATTACATTATATACACTATTGAATCTAGTGCAATATCCTTGTACACTTTCCTCTACTCCTCTCCTAATGGTTTCACATTTAGATAAAATCTGAAGAGGGTTTTTCTTAATTTTTCACCTAGTAAATAATGTTTGATGAAATCCAGGAAAATCATTAATAGTAGAAGCAAGTAATTATTTAAACCAATTCTTCATCTCTCCTGTGAGACTTTGTGCAAACAACCTAAGTTTTACACTCTCCTCATATACCTCCTGAAGGTAAAAACTGTCATTCATCCCTTCTACATGTTGTTGGGAAGAGATAGGTCCAGTTCCATCATATTGATGGATTATTGTTTGATAATCCTATGGCTTGTTTTCCAAAGGATCTTGAAGGAAAAGGGGAGCATATCTGGCCGCCATTATAGGGATATGAGGATTAATAATATGATGTGGTTGATGAATGAAAGGTGGAGGCTGAATGGAAGGTAAATTTTGAGTTGAAACTTGGGGTTTTTGTGGAGATGAAGGTTGGATTGTAGTTGAGGATTAGGGAAAAGGAGTTTGAGTTTCTAGGTGAGATAATACTGGGGTGGTTGTGGAAAATATAGAAGGATTAGGGCTTACTGATTTATGGGAAAGTACCATAGTAGTTGTAGAAACTACAGAAGGGGTAGGACTCGCTGAAATATGATGCACATATTGTGATGAGGTGGATGATTCTGCATAATAGGTCAAAGTAGAAAGTTCTATAGATTGCTAGACATAAGCTTCATGAACATAAAGGTCTAAACCCGAGACTAAACCCTACAATTTGTCAAAGTTTTGGAGGATGTGAAGGTCTATATCAATAGGAGTAGATTGGGCTTCAGAGGAATTTCTTCTTAAGGTAGCTTCATCTACTACTATTTGGTATACCTAATTGGATGATTTAGTTATAAATAGGTTTTTTTCAAAGGTTAAACAAAACTCAATGTATTGCAGAGTTACAAAGTCTTTTGGGAGTGAATCTTCTCTATGAGGGGGACTACTACTTCCTTGGCTTTCTGCTAAGCTCTTCCTTTTCAAAATTTTCTCAGGGTCATCTACAATTTCTGCAGGCTTTGGATCAGGATGAGCTCTAGTATAGGCTCTTTTAAGAGCCATAGTTATGATCTAAATTCACACACACACTTATTACTTACACTATTGGAAATAAAACCAATCTTAAAGTATTCCTATCATACAATGCTTTAACCAGGGTTATGAATTCGAAATAAATTACAATTTTTTCAATTCTCCCCAGTATGGTCGCCACTATGTTATCATTCTGTAATTTAAAATATTGGCAGATTAAACATAGAGGACAACATTAAAACAACTTTGGAAGCTGGGATCTAGCTCTGCCAGCTTTGGAGAGGGATATTTCTTTATAATTTAACTTTGTTTTGGATATATATTAGGCTAGTTATGACTATGCTTGGTGATTGTTTGATTTTGATTGATTTGGTTGATTACATCATTATTTTCCCATTGGGAAATGGAGTCAAAACATAGAAATGGATTTTGCATCAAATTTTAAAAGAGTTGTAACAGGGCAAGCTAGGTTGCATTTACTGGATTCCTTAAGTTTTTTAAATGAATAATGGATATGGCAGAAAAGTGAATTTCAGTTGAGACAGAAAAGCATTTAATTATTTTTCAATCTAACTTCAAGTAGAAAACATGTAAATTGTAAAAGTAGCCAAAATAAGGTGTTTTAAATAGCATGTCCTATTCATCACACTTTCTGATTTACAATTAAGGATTATGATAAATAAAGAAAATAAATAACAATGGAAAAAAAAAATAGTAGAAACACTTCACCAGCAATTGGACCACATGAATCCTGAAAGAAGTATTTGTATTATTGATGCTCGAGAAAAAGCTTGGAATTTACAATTACGTAGTAGGCAAAATATGTTCAGAAACCAACCTCTAATACTTCAAGCAATGACGTATTTATACTAAAATATTACAAAATAGATTACAATCAATGGTGTCTCAACAAATAATGTATTATTAGCCTAAACCTAACAATAAAATCTAACTGTTACAAAAAATAGGCTCAATGAGAGTGATTTGGCATTCTGGAAATATTTTCAAGGAATTAGTTGTTGAGTAGGCCTATTTGTATCTCATGCTGCCTATAATGGTGTCTCATGAGCTGTCCTATAAGCTGGCTGTAGATGATTGTTCTTTGTTACCTTTTACCCTTGGAACTCAGTTAACTTATCCCATCACTCTTCATCTGGGATAGTTAACTTGCTGACCCTCCTGTAGATTTCATCCACTTCGGTATACTTAGCAAAATTTGGTTTTATCACAAAAAGGTGGTTATCTCTTGCTGGATGAAAAGGTCATGAGCCAATGTCTCTAGGAAGGCTTTCCTTGTCATAACGCCTATGATATTTGAAAAATTAGCTGTGCCCCTAGAAATTTCATTCAACTTCTTTACATAATACTCTCTAGTAATAAATTTGTCATTTATTACCACTACAAGGTGTTTAGTCATTTTAGTGTCCTAAATTCCTAACATAAATTATCGACCAGGGCTAGTAAACTGATGAAGTGTGATGCACTATATGTGCCTAAGTATCCCTTTTTCTTACTTCGTTGTTTTTAGTGATTTATTGATGTTTTGGGGTTTTTATCGTTGATTCTTAGTATGCTACTCTATGCTAAAAATATGAAGTTATATCTATGTCAAAAGGGAGAAAATGAAATGTTAATAAATGAATTAAAATAGAATTTATTTGCAAGTTCTGTTCCTAATTAGAAAATGATGAAAATAGAGAGTCCTAATCCATGGATATTATAGCTTCTAAATGAACATTCATGAAATGAAAAGTAACTCAAAACACTACAACTTAATCTGATTCATTTAGTTAGAGATTTGTTGGAAGAGCTTGTGAAAAAGATTAATTCTAATGCAATGAGGATCTCCTAAAACATAAAAGGAAATGCTGAAACAAATAGTAACTTAGAACATTACAGTGAAATATCATTCATTTGATAGAGGTTTATTAGAAGAGCTTGAGAAAAAGATTACTATAATGTAGTAAGGATCTCCTATGAAATGCTGAAACACCTTATAACATTACAACTAAATCTCATTCATGAGTTAGAGGTTTATTGGAAGAGCTTTTTGAAAGAGATTAATAATAATGTGATAAGGATATTCTATGAAGCAAAAGAATCAATAACTCAAAATATTACAACTTAGTCTCATTCGTGAATTAGAGGTTTATTAGAAAATCTTTTGAAAGAGACTAACTGCAGTATAATGAGGATCTTCTTTTTAACTAAATAATAGAAAATGAAATGCTAATAACTCAGAATATCACAATTGAATCCCATTCATTTAATAGAGATGTATTGGAAGAGCTTGAGAAAGAGACTAACTGCAATATCATGAGGATCCTTTATCTAAGCAAATGATATGAAAAATAATGCTAAAAGCTATGATTTCAGAAAGCAATCTAAGTAAGGAAATATGAAAAAACAGAATTGAAAATGAATTATCTAGAAAACATGTAAAACCTCCTCAAATAGTAGGGGCTTTCTGCTACCAATTCGGTGTGATCCTTAGCTCCTTAAAGATGTGATCAAAACAACATCAAAGAACTAAAATTCTTTATTGATAAACTCACAAATATACATCCCATTCCATCTTAAACTTTGTTACAAGACACTCTATAATCCTTTCTCTTCTTCTCCTATTTTTCTCCCCCCCTTGATAGGAAAAATATTCCCCTATTTATACAAAAATATGAGAAGTTATCTCATTAATGAGAGTCCATGAATATCTCCCTCTATCTCTAGAGTTACAATCAAAATAGGAAATGCTAAGACACATGTATTTTTAGAGTTTCAATACAAATAAGAAATGAGATACATATCTTCTTAGAGTTTCAATACAAAAAGGAAATGAGACACATGTCCTCATGATCCCATGATCTTCTCCACTCAAATTCGAATTTGGTTTTGGGAGGCCACATAAAGGTCTTTTAGAAGCTTCCTTTTGACCTACACATGTCACAAAACTCATAACACATATATAGATATATGAAACTATGCTAATTTTCTAGTTTCTAATCATAAATTCACTTTAAATGCATAAAATAAATAAATTTGGAAGACAAGGATCCTAACCCATATATTTATGAAAATGGTTACTTGATGTAGGGTTTTAGGTCAGATGGCTATGAAATAAGAGATGAATGGTTATGAAATAATGGAAATATGTATGAATATGGAAAACACTTTTGAGACTCAACATACCCCCAACTGAAGTTGTTGCATGTCCTCATGCAATTATTGCAATGATTCATTTGTTCATGAGTTGATCTTTTATGAGTTTTGAATCATATTGATTCGTTCCAAACTTTGCTTTATAATATTTTCTTTTGGAAAAGTATAATACATTTGATTGCAACACACACACACACACACACACACACACACATATATATATATATTTGAGCAATGGTTCTTGTGTAACAATGCTTTATTTTCTTTGTTGCATCAAAGTTCATGAAAACATTTAGAATCAATTACTTCTTCAATGAATTGATCATTTGCAAGGCATATAATCTTTTGGATCATGTTGCAACAATAGTTGGTTGGGAAGTATATGCGGGTGGAAATGAAATGAAAATGTGTGATAGTGTATGACATGTGGATATGAAATGATGTCCCTTCTCCCCAACTAAAGATATGACAATGTGAAAAAGGGAGTGAGGAATTTTTTCAAAGTTACAATTTTAGCATTAGAAAACCACATACCTTCACTTACCTTAAATGTGGATGAGTTGTGTATACTGAAGAGTGTGGTTGTTGATGTTGTTGGATCATGAACTATGTAAACAAATGAATTTGATCTGCTTCTTTGTTCTCTTTGTGCTGATGGTAAGATTGGGATCTTTATTGCTACTGATACAAATCGATTCCTGCTGCAAACTGCTAAAATGATGTAGTCTTCAATTGTTACAAAATTTGATGGTACAATTCTAGTCATGCAAATAAATGTGTTGATGTCAAGCATGAAGAGAAGTCATTGGATTATTGACCATTGATGAATGTCATTAACCAATGCAAGGAAAACTCACCATTAATGTCAATGAGTGCCAAGGTACCTAAGAACATCTTGCAAAGTGTGAATAAATGGGTTGATGTCGAGCCACTGCTTTAGGGTAAACTGCTTGGGTGGTTGGTTTTCGTATATCCCTCTCAGGGCTTTCCAGTGCCCGAGGCAGACAGTCAGATTAGCTATGCTGTTCACAAAGATGGCAGGAGCATGTTCATATTAGCTTGAAATAACTTGAAGGAATACAATAGA